>JAEAOA010001832.1:2650063-3332563 GCA_016746295.1 Potamilus streckersoni
CATGCAAAATGGGCATTGTTTGACAGACTATAGTCATTTTTGCCCCTTAGTAGAGAGTTGTTATATCTATCCAAATATTTGATAAAATGTAGGCTGTCATAGAAAATGATACAAGTATTTATTTAAAATTGATCAAGGAATTCATTGCAACTGGACTATTTAAGATGATGTAGTGTAAAAAAGGCAATATTAGCAAAGCAATCATTAACCTCACCCCTATTAAAATGGGGAAGTTATTTTCATCTTAATCTTGGGCAAAATTAAAGCTACCGTGCATAACTTCATATCAATTTCTACGTAAAATTTATCAAGGAATCGATTGGAAAAGGAATTTTGTGTTCTGAAAAATGGCATTAAGCCCAACAACAACACTCAACAGTACACTGATACTGAAAATTAAGTTAATACTAAGTTTTGGAATTTTATTAACTAAATATTGAAAACGGCATTCATTATGGAAGCAAATCAAATTAGTGATGAGAACATTAAAACTTCTGTACAGTTCTTAACATTAAATGATCTAACATTGTCTTTCAGTTATGATGATATAGTCAGGGTTCCTGCAGACTTAACCAAAACAAATTTCATGACTTTTCCAAAACTTTTCCAGGGCCATTCAACAAAACTCGAGGACCGCGCTCTCTTGCATTGTCAAGTAAAATAAATATAAATAATGACATCTTTCAAAGAAAATAACAAATAAGTTAACAATAAATATTTTTAATATCTACATTTTAAATTTACCTGGGTTTGAACACATTGACTTCATGCAATAATTCATGTTATAATCCAATTTTCAATGTAATTTGTATTCAAAAGTAAAAAAGAAACAATTCTATGTAGTTTTTGTATGTGTTCATATTTACAATATTAACAAAACATGTCACTTTCCAGTTGCTTTCTTGTATTTAGAGAGAAGCCAACTTTTTCTGCTCTATCTCCTTTTCAATGTCCTTTAGAGACTCTTGTTTCACTTTTGCAGTCTTTCGGAGAGAATTGGACGCAGTTAACAGGCTTAGGTTATTGTCCTTTTCGGCTTGTTCAGCATTTTCATCTGCTAATTTGAGCAATTGCTGGATGTCATCCATTAATCTAATTCTTTTATTTAAGATGTCACCCAGCTCAAGATCTGCTTTTCGTTTTCTGCTCCTCTCACACTCATCCCTCTTTTTCTTTTCCTCATCCAAGTACTGTCTGTATGCATGTCTAGCATTTGAAACATAAGTTAACATTTCTTTACTAATATTTACATTTTCAATGCCTCCTACACTCTGAATACCATCAATAATGATTCTTCTTGAAATGAAAGACAACTGCTTTTGGTTATCTCTTATGGCTTCTTTGTTAATGGAGAATCCTCGTTCAACATCTGCCTGGCCATGAGACAGAGTTAGAAGGTGTTTTACAACTGGCCACAAGACAGCATATTCCTTTTTGTTTGCCATCAAGGAATGAAAAAATGAATCTAAGCGGTCTTTCTGTCTGTAGAACTGAGCAAATTTCACAGAGTCTTCCGATTTCAAACAATTTTCCAAAAAGGATTTGTAGTTTTTAGCCAGGGCATCACATTGGTTTAAATCTATTCTTCCATTGTTGACTAGAATTTTGACCAGTGAGTGGAATGACTTATTGCTTGTCTTTATATCCTTCATCATCATCTCTGGGTTTAAGCTTGTCATATGTCTTACAAGTGCAAAAGTCACTGGTGATTTTGTCAGCAGTTTTGTGACAGCAGCTTGGAGGAATTTCCTGCAATCAATATGGAATGCCAAAATGTCCCTATCTGTCAATTTCCCTGATTTTTTTATGTCTGCAATCACAGTCTTTGTCACAAAGCCAATTTCAATCATTGCAGGGTCTTTAAGATGTTTGCAATTTATTAGATCCAATTTTATGAGCTTTGATGCCTCTGTGATAAGGTCCAGATGATCTTGAGCTACAAATCGCTCCATAAGACCCCTGATCATTTTGAAAATGTCTTCGGCAAGGAGAGGCAGCAATGGAGTGTCTCCTTGAAATTCCTGTAAAAATGGCTCAAACTCTCTAGCCACTGAAAGGAAAAACTGTGCTTGAGGAATGAAGAGATGAGACTTAACCACTTCCTTTAGACTCTCAAATGATTTTAATTTTGGGTGCTTTTTAAGCGACTCAATATATGTTGCTAGGTATGGAAGGTGGGATATGACTTTCTCTACAACTGTGATATTCTCAAGCCACCTGTGCTTACAGAATTTTGGTGGCAGCTCCTTGTTACCAGATTCTTTTTGATAGTCCTCTATTCTGGCTGGAGAATCTTTAAAGAAGTAATAGAGATTGCTTAGTGTCTCCTCCAGATTCCACTCTGTGGCAGTGCAACCATGCCTG
Source organism: Potamilus streckersoni (assembly GCA_016746295.1). Classification (NCBI taxonomy): domain Eukaryota; kingdom Metazoa; phylum Mollusca; class Bivalvia; order Unionida; family Unionidae; genus Potamilus; species Potamilus streckersoni. The sequence goes on from JAEAOA010001832.1 coordinate 2,652,428, forward strand.
AAAGCATTATGAATTAAATGCAGGCTGCAAGATCCTGTTGGCAACAATGACTTTCCAGGATTTAAACGATAAATCTCTGCATTCAACATGTCAAAGGTTTTCCAGTTAACATTAGGTCCATCCATTGAAATTTGTAGGAGGTTCCTGGTGCCAAGATCTTGGATGATTGGACACAACTTGCCAAAAAGATCATCTGCAGTGGCATGTCCCAAAAACTCAGATGTTAAAAATCTTGTCTGCACTCTTTCTGCACCCTGTTCCCAAAATCTGACATAAATGTCACATTGCTTTTGGCGCAATTGTTTATTCAAACTTTCATCGAACTGCAAGACATATCCATCACACTTGCATATGCTATCTTTTAAGGTTGATGTAAAGTATGGGGCTAGGCCATGAATAGCAATATAACTTGTTTTGTCATAACCGCAAGTGAATTTGTTTGCAATTGCACTGTCTGGAAACATCAGTGAAAAAACTTGTGAAATTTCCTCATTGGAATTAAAGGAGCTGTGTGTATTCACTGTCCTTAGTGTCCACAAAATTTCTGCCTTTAATACATCATTTGATGATGTATATGACGTTAATGTTGGGGCAGGCTTTGGCGTACCTTTAGGTGATGGTGAGGCTAAAGGTGAAATAAAACCAGAGAGTGTGTTGTTCTGAGCAGATTTCATTGTTTTACAATTCTGCACATGCTTCTTGCTGGTGGAATGACTTTTGAGGGCAGCTTCTCCCATATTTGCAATATCTATAATTTTGCTACAAGCTCTGCATTTAGCAGTCCTTGGGTCTGAAGCATTCTTCTCCACCCATTTTTCATAGCTTGGGTTAGTCAGCCATCTGTTATTGAATGTGCACATACCAGGCATGTTGGACTAAACCTAAAACAATAAAAAATGAAAGATTTTCAGATTTAGCTGTCATTATGGGATATTGTGTATTTTATTATGTATTCAGAGTTTTCTAACGGTCCAATGTTCATTAAGTAATTATTTTTATAATCTTTTGGCCAGACTTAGAATCTAAGATTTAGTTAATATAATATTATGTAGTCTTGGTTATTTGAAATTAAAATACAATTTTCAGACAATGACAATTCTTTTCTTTAACTTTAACAAAAATTCATTAAGTATCCTAGTAACAGCAACACTAAAAATGCCATCAAAGTTTACCAGATACAGAAAAATGTTTGATTAAAGTTAAACTATAATGGTAGTAAAAATGTTTTATCCTAACATGGCAACCCTCTTGAAAAATGGAAGTCAAATTTCCCACACTGTAATATTACTGGAATTTTGACTGAAGTCTTCTTGCAATTTTTTTTTTTAATTTTGAATTCAAATATTTTTCTTTCTTCAATACACGATCTATATTTTTCTTTCTTCAATACACGATCTATTCTAGTATTTATTTACTATAAATATTTATTTTTATTGGGGTTTTGGAAAATCGGGTGAATTTAATTGGGAGACCAAGACAGGTCTAATATTAAAACAGTTCTCTTAAATTTTTTTCAGTACGGTTGGCTGGTCATCTAAAAACCGCTTCCGAACGAAAACTATAGTTTTTTAATATTCTGAAATGAATGTAAAGTAACTGCCCAAAATAAGAATATGAAATTTACAATAACAATTATAATCAGGTCGTACCGTACCATCTGCCATAATAAAAGAATGACTATGCCGTATGAGATGTTACGACAGAACCAAAAAAAAAAAGAGAAATATAAATGAAACCAAAATTAGTGTTTACCATGTGCATTAGATCGAGAAAATAAGTGACTTTCTCGGAAGAAATTAACTTTGTTTTGATATATCGTGAAGTGCTAATTGCTCAAAATGGTGCAGCAAACAACATTAATTTCCCTATGGAACTACAAAGTAAATCACGTGAGATATACTGTTAGGGAACTTACTCTTGTTATACAAAATTAAGAGATAAATATAAATGAAACCAAATTAGTACTTACCTTGTACCTTAGATTGAAGAAATAACAGACTTTTTGGGAAGAAATTGACTTCCTCTTGATAGACCTTCAATCGGTTATTGCTCAAAGCGGCGCGGCTGTTCATTTGAATTTTCCAATCGAACTACACCGGAAATCACGTGATACTACTGTAAGGGGAACTAACTCTTGTTATATTTAATGAAACCATTTATCGATCGTAATTTTGTCGTGTTTTATTTAATCGGTACTCGTTGAAATTTGGAGTAATCAATTTTTTAACTCCATTGTCAGAAATTCCATGACTTTTCCAAAACTTAGCAAGGTTTTGACAAATTCCATAACTTTTCAAGGCCCTTGAAATTTATTTTCTAAATTCCAAAACTTTTCCAGGATTCCATGACCCGCGGGAACCCTGGGATACTGAATTGAAATTGTTTAAATAATAATAAAAAAACAAAATATACATTGATTCAAGTGATGCTGATACACAATACACCTCTCCCTAAATAACTTGCACACAAAGGGGTCCAGAAACAGACTGCACTATAAGTGAGGGCAACAGTTATTGAATGACCTCCATAACAACATGAAATGATGCCATCCTTGATGGAATCGGTACACAATTAATAAAATCCGGTTCAGTACCCACGAATGTAGTCCCAGTCTATTTTTAGATCACTTTTTCCGGTCTAAATTTAGTGGTGATACTAGAGTCAGATTTTGGCATTCTTGGTAAGGATTTAAAGGCAATTGTTTATTCTTTAAAATGTGAGCTTATGGTGTGGTTGTCTGTGTGTATTTCGGCGACAGTGCACATTGAGTAATAAGGTCATGGTGATGATCCGGAAGTGAATTCTGTGTTCCGTTGCCTGGTGTTTTGTTTACAATTCAGCCTCTCAAAAAAATGCAGGTCAACCCTTGACAAGAACTAAACCGTAAAGTCATCTTTGAAGGTATTTTAGATTAACATATGATTTGTATTGATTGTCACACAGTGGAAAGTTCAGTACTGAGAAACAAATGTAGAGAATATATAGTGAAATTAATTGTGTACTATGTCCTGTCAGTAAAAACTTGAAACTGATATAAAATTTTTATTATTAATGACATACACATGAAATTTTAATAGGTTATGTATATTGACTTTAAAAATATAAAAATGAAATTAAAAATAAAAAAATAATTTTAATTTTAAAAATTTAAATGAAATTTAAAAAAACAATTAAAAAATAAAAATTTTCCACCAAGTATACACATATATAATATTTTTTGGGAATGATATTAAATGATATCAGCATATATATACTCCTACACCATATACAAGCTCAAATGATGGATATTTGTCAAATTTGATCAGAGAAAATATCTTTATTAGTCAAAATGAGACCATCATTTAAAATACATGAAGACAAAATTCTACTTTGCTTTGTACCTTTAGGTCATTGAAACTATTTATTTGGGGTTCAAACAGCTAATTTATGTGTTTATGATAGGGTGACTTCCTGAGTAACACATATCTGCTTGTATAGCTATCAGTAATTGTTTATAACCATAGTTATAGGGCATTTAGTGAGAGGACAGAGATGAAGACTTTATACTAGAACCTGTTCAAGTTCTCTACAAAATCATATTAAGCTGTCAGAGAATGAAATACAGGTCAGAGGGGTAAAATATACTTTACCCAGGTATATTTGCCATTGCATGTAAGAAAACAGCAAAATGATGTAAGTTGAACACAGAATGCATTCCATTTTATTGTTCAGTTTCTTTAAGATGTTGATTGATGTAGTGCGACATTGTAGCCTAGATGATATTATGGGAATTCTCATGATCCATTTTGCTTTATGCATTATTAATGACTAATAATATTTGTTATCTGACACTTTAAAGATTACATAAGTAATATTCAAACAGATTATTTGAATTTAACTTTCTACAACTGATCCTAACATGGTTACATAGCTGACATGAACAAATATGCATATATTTTGTAATGTTTGGAATCAAAAGTTGACATTGTTAGGCTGACATGGTACCTATAGTGAATCTGTAAGCCTCAGTTTTGATTGTGTGCACTTAAAATATCCCAAGATGTTATTTTCATCATGAATATGCCTCTGTATGGTAACACATTTCAATTTAGTACTTTGACAGAGGGCGGTATTGCAGCATCAGCTGATATTTCATTCCATTGAATCATTGAATCATTGAACTTAAAACCTTGGTAGCCAAGACTCTTAAAAATAGACTAAAAATATTCAAACAGATTATTTGAATCATGTTTGCACATGTGATTTTAACAAGTACATTGCATATGTCCCACACATGCAAATATCCATCCTTGTTTACAAGTTTTCGGGATGCAAATTTCACATTTAGTTGATGATATAGGATCTATTGGTACCTATAGTTGATCTGTGTGGCCACATTTTGCTATATTCACTCACAATATCTAAAATTGGTTTTTCCTTCATGAATAGGATTGCATATAGTAATAAATTTTAATTTGGTACATTGTCATTTGACTTTCCACTATACTGGTATGTATCAATGTTTGCACCAATGATCAAACCTCACCATTCCAACATTGCCTTAAACTTTATGATACATACTCTACCTGATTAGTTATTTAACCTGTAAATGGCTAAATATGCTTGTAGAAACTTCATCTATTTTTAGGATGCATTTGTCACTTTAATACATGCCCATTGCTTCACATCTTTGAGTGTCACTCTATCAAGTTTACCTTTTTTAACCATATTTGCAACCTGAATGTTATATTGAAATCACCATATCTAACACATTTTAACTTCATTTGCCTACATCTTCCTTTTTTTTAGAATTAAGTGAAACATGTTATATATTTTCAGGTCTAGTCTGGTATCTGAAACAAAGTATTAGAGTTGGATCAATTTGGAAGCTCTCCAGTAGTCCAATGGTGATAGCAAGGTCTCATAAGGACATGTGCAGTGTGCTGCTATAAGTGACCAAGATGAGTTCATATCAGTACACTGATATACAGCATCTCAAAGACATGGCTTAGATCTTCATGAGAGAGATTCGCATCTTTTTTCAGTAAGGTGAAACTGTATTTTCATATTGCATTGTTGACTTTTGTAGTTATCGGCATTAAATTGGAATGCATATTTGCTATAAAACATGGTAGTGGTCCCATCAAAACTTTAAATTTGAGTGGGATATTAGTTATACAAAAAACTGTCCAAGTACCTGAAACAATAAATGTGGAACATAGTACCTGTCATTGTTTCTTTAGTATGTACACCTATATGCATCTGGATAGGCATATTGTAATTTGCTGTCAAAATCACTGTGAGCTATCATGCTTCAGTACCCCTGGGATTAATATTATCAGTTGTACAGACCTAAACTACCATTTGTTTTAAAGACCATTCATTAATCAACATTGCTGCATTAAATTTGTCAAACTGAATGTCATAACTTGTATGAAAATTTATTTTTTGTAAAATAAAAAGTTTTTAAAATTTATATATTTTTTTAAATTTTCATTAAAATTTAATATATCAATATTTTTTAATTTCAAGACTATTTTCAGACAGGCCTTATCAAGTATTACAATTAGGTTTTTACTGCATTGAAAAATTCCTATAATTAAGGAAGATATAGCAAATTTAGTTTTGGTTTCTTAAGAACAATTGGACTTCAAATTGCACCCTATAGAACACCAGCACTACACACTTTCTGACAGCTGTCACATGTCTTGCTTGCAAGGAAATTTCAAAAGACTTTATGTATGAAGTTGAAACAGTAGTGGCATGCAAAATAAAATGCAAATATAAAAGTTTGACAAAAACATTGACCCTTTCAGGAATCGGTACACAATTAATAAAATCCGGTTCAGTACCCACGAATGTAGTCCCAGTCTATTTTTAGATCACTTTTTCCGGTCTAAATTTAGTGGTGATACTAGAGTCAGATTTTGGCATTCTTGGTAAGGATTTAAAGGCAATTGTTTATTCTTTAAAATGTGAGCTTATGGTGTGGTTGTCTGTGTGTATTTCGGCGACAGTGCACATTGAGTAATAAGGTCATGGTGATGATCCGGAAGTGAATTCTGTGTTCCGTTGCCTGGTGTTTTGTTTACAATTCAGCCTCTCAAAAAAATGCAGGTCAACCCTTGACAAGAACTAAACCGTAAAGTCATCTTTGAAGGTATTTTAGATTAACATATGATTTGTATTGATTGTCACACAGTGGAAAGTTCAGTACTGAGAAACAAATGTAGAGAATATATAGTGAAATTAATTGTGTACTATGTCCTGATGGACATCAAGAAAAAGAAAACAGCCCAAGTGGGGGAAAAGCAATATTGTTTGTTTAATGGCTAAATACTTGTTTTAAAATCATGTTGGGAATAATTGTCAAAAAAGTCTTTTATCAAAGTTATTCATTTTTATGTAAAAATTTTAAAAGTGACATTTATTGTCAAGATTGCCAACATTATTCCAACTGGTTTCAACAATCCTTGGGGTGTATGTGAAAACATTGTGTATTGTCATTGCATTACAGTGTTGTTTAGTACTCTGGTTCCCTACTCAATATGTTGCTTACTTTGCTCTCTACTATTGTGCAATGCAACAAAAGGATCACAATTAGGGATCCAGACATAATTATGGACTCAAATTCAAAACAAGATTCATTTTATTAAAAAAAAACAAACAACAGAACTGATAATTCATAAAGCAGCCTTCAACTTTGAAATTCTTTTTTATTTTTCAATTAGCCTAGCACAACACCATGATTTCATTACAATTACTGATTTCTCCACTGTAAAGAAATCTCTGAGTGCCAATTCAGGGATTACTAGTTATCTACAAACTCTGAAACTAGGCTCTCATTAATAAAACTGATAGGTGAACCAGGTTTTTAAGTCAACTTGCATTCATTCAACTTAATTGTCTTTTTATCTTTGATTACATTTGTAATTGATTGTGTTAATTTAAGGTAGTTTAATTATATTACATTCACTTAAGAATTAGGTTTGTTTCCTTACTTGAAAGGAGTTGACCTGACCCTCACTAAGGAGGCATGCTAGTCCTTAAGCAGGCTGGATTTGCAGGAATTTTTGCTTTTCAATATTCCACCCCTTTGTTTGACACAAAAGATACAATTAGTTGGCTAATACCAGGTCAGCTTGAATTCCTTGCAACAATAGAACAAATGCTTACCCAATTAGGTATCAAAACAAGGTGGGCACTTAATTAAGTTCTCAAGGAAATGATCCTGGACCTAGGGGTTAAGGCAGATTGGCATATTTTACATTTGAATACAACTGAGTAGGTTGCATTTTTACCTTCATTACACTAAACTAAAAGACTGAAAAAACACTCAAATTTCAATTGCTAAATAAAGAATTAATTTATTTGGTATTATTTATAAAATTTATTCTTCAAGTAGGTGTTAGTGACATTTTCATTGATCAAAATTTTGTTGAATACTTTTTTACACTGTAAAAAGAATGTTTTAATTCAAAAGAGATTTGTTGTTGTTGTTGTTGGGCTTAATGCCATTTTTCAGCACACAATAGGCTATTCATGGAGGCCAGTATTAATGGTGGAGGAAAAAACTGGGAAATCACTGGAAAGAACCACCAAGCCAGGAGAAGCTACTGGCAAGCTTTCTCACATATCCACATTGGCCAAATCCTAGACTCAAACACACACAGACAGAGGTGAGATGGCAGTGATCCGTAATGGACAGCCCTTTAGACCACTTGGTCACTGGGGGCCCCTTACTGTTGAGAGATGCATTATTAAGGCTAACATGTAGACATGTTGAGACAAATATTTCATATTCATCTTGTACTTTTCATCATTACTAAAATATGACATGAATTTGAACTGCATTTTCATTTCTTATACTGTCACAATCATTCATCCAAATGTCAACACAGTGATTTCTCAATTTAACAAAATGTGTTGTTAAATTAAAATATACAAACAAATAAAACACACATGTACATTAAAGATTATTGAGCTTTGTATGACTATATATGGACAGCAGTAACTAGAAGTTACTTTGATTTAAATAAAAATGTATTGAAATTTAACACTTGAGTTTGTGACTTTCTTAGTTTCTCTTTGTCATCTGTCATTGTCATGTTCTGATAACTGAATACATACAAATGTGATACTTATCAATTTATGCCCATGTGTACACATATAAAAGAACAAAAAATGAATGTCACAACATCTCTGGGGTCATCGATTAATTATGACAAAAAAATGGGGGGAATGAAGAAGTTTGACAATTTTTGACATGGGGTAGGGGGAGTACAAGATAAATTGACGTAAACAATGTTGGGGTTTTTTTTGCAATAAATTTAATCAATTAAATAAAATAGGAAATTAGTTGGTGCTTTGGTATGGCACACACTCGCTCATCCATCAACAGCCCACCAGTATAATCCTAAACTTGTCAAGCTTTTGCCAAGGAAGTCAATAGTCTTGCATCATCAGATTTTGTTTTTAATCATTGTAGATTGTAGTTAGGTTAACCACATATGATATTGATCTGAAGATTGAGACCATTGTGGTTATTCATGGGACAAGAATTTTCAGGGAAGCTGTTACTAAATTCAAACACTGCACTGAGCCATATGCATCTAAACAGTATAGCTATCCAAGGACTTCTATTAAATAGCATCTATGTTATATGTATAGATGCCATATATTCTGAAGTCCATGAACGATCCCTTCAAAGATGGATAACTGAACTTAGGAAACTTGAGAGCTTGACTATTAGTCATCTTTAACATAATAATATATAATCTCAAATGAGTTCATTAATAAGAAATAGGTTAAGCTTTTTCTAGGTGACCATCTCCACAATATTCCAAAGTAAATGAATACATTCTGAGCTGTCTTTCAAGTAAAATCAATCACATAAAATCATTTTTGTGACAAATGCACTTGGAATTGGGAGGGGGGCAGACCTTAGAAAGGTGCATAGAGTGATTCATGCTGGATCCCCTTCTTCAGTGAAAGGTATGGTACACTCATGTATACCATAAAATCAGTCTTTGCTAAATGTATCTTAAGTCTAAATATATATATATATATATATATATATATATATATATATATATATATATATATATATATATATACAATTTGATACCTGTATTATATTTCTACTACCTCAGATATAATAGATGCAGTCTGCTGGTCCTTTAAGAAATGGTCTGTGCACAAAACAGTGATAGAAAAAGAACTTTTCCTTGTTTTCTCAATCAATTTACAAGTTCAGTTAGTTAGTTTTACAAGTTTCAGAAGAAATGCAATATTTAATTCAAATACATATATGTATAAACATTTCTCATCAATTCTACTGAAAATGGACATATTTTCCTTATTAATTTTAATATGGAAAATGAAGCAGGAAATACATTGTTATAGTGACTTTCACCATATCATGAACTTGTCTTTATGATATGAGAAATTATCTTATGTTCAAGTTTAATTTCATGCTTGATTTTTTTTTTTATTAAAACACAGAAGACCAGAGTAATTTTACAACATTTGACCAATTTGGTACATTTTGAATGAATCAGTCAAAATGACATTTTTCAGTCCATTACTCAATCTCAATTTAAGCCTCCTGCAAACCCTCATAAATGAAGGCTAGTGTTTTGGTTTCAATAAGTGCTAGCTAGACATGAACAGAAGGATCCTTAACCCACCCCACTCACCCACCTGTGACTTCTAGATTATACCCCTCTGACTCTATCTTCAATTCTTAAGCAATTCCTTTAGACTGTGTTGTTTAAAATTGACTCCTCTTTTTTCTAATGTTTATATAATCTAACAAAGTTATGAAAGAAGTTTTATCTTTGTTGCCAAAAAATGGGATATCCAAAACTGAATAAGATGCATTAAATCCTTTTATTGCAAGAACATCTTTATTATTTACAAAGTGCCCATGAATCATTTGACTAAAATACTACTCTCTTTGAGGAACTCATAGCTAAATTATGATTAATCTTTGGCAAAACCTGTGCTTTTACATATATATACAATATATTAATATCAATGTAAAATTGATCAAAGAATTTATTGCAAATGGAACATTAAGATGATACTGTCTAGATTGTTCAGTTTTTGGCAACATTTGCCATCCCCACCCTTTCAAGGATTGGTATTAACCTTTGGCCTATTAAGGATGTCATCTGTCACCTTATAACAAAATCCGACATAATAATTATCAAGTAATTGATAGAAAATGGAATAGCGTACATGATGCAGTCAAAATGGGCATTGTTTGACAGACTATAGTCATTTTTGCCCCTTAGTAGAGAGTTGTTATATCTATCCAAATATTTGATAGAATGTAGGCTGTCATAGAAAATGATACAAGTATTTATTTCAAATTGATCAAGGAATTCATTGCAACTGGACTATTTAAGATGATGTAGTGTAAAAAAGGCAATATTAGCAAAGCAATCATTAACCTCACCCCTATTAAAATGGGGAAGTTATTTTCATCTTAATCTTGGGCAAAATTAAAGCTACCGTGCATAACTTCATATCAATTTCTACGTAAAATTTATCAAGGAATCGATTGGAAAAGGAATTTTGTGTTCTGAAAAATGGCATTAAGCCCAACAACAACACTCAACAGTACACCGATACTGAAAATTAAGTTAATACTAAGTTTTGGAATTTTATTAACAAAATATTGAAAACAGCATTCATTATGGAAGCAAATCAAATTAGTCATGAGAACAATAAAACTTCTGTACAGTTCTTAACATTAAATGATCTAACATTGTCTTTCAGTTATGATGATATAGTGAGTGAAGTTTGAAGAAATTCTTAACAAGTGAAGCATGAGAATGAAACCAGAATGTAATTAAAGGTTTGTTTTGGAAATCTTGCAACACAGCAGCACATCAAATTTTTGTCATGTGGAGGCAATTAATGTGCCTTGCTTAATGAATAGAATATACTTATAGTAAAGTATCAATAGCAGTGTTAAATGGTGTAGCAAGAAATTTGGCTCCTACTATTCCAAAGACATCAAAGACATATTGATAGGCTCCACTCCCAATAAAGTTTGTCTGATAGTATTTAAGACTCCTTCATCCCACTCCTGGTTGTAGGGGATGCAATGCCACTTTCTTTCAAGAAATCAATTTAAAATGGAACTGATTAGGTGGAAGTAAGAAATGTCCAATGTTAGCCAAATTGTCAACCTAATTAAAAGAACTGCATTTTAGTTTTAATCTTTTGCAAAATGTGGGTTGTCATGTTGAATGATACATTAGTATTAATGGAAAATTGATCAAACAATTGATTTACAATGGAACATTGATATAATGCTGTCTAAACCATTCAGGTTTTGGCAACATTTACCTCCTGCCCATTCCATCATGGAAGTGATTTGGTATTAACCTTTGGCCTATTAAGGATGTCATCAGTCACCTTATAACAAAATCCAACATAATGATTATCAAGTAATCGATAGCAAATGAAATATCGTACATGATGCAGTCAAAATGTGCAGTATTTGACAAAATATCATCATTTTTGCTCCTTAGAAGAGGGTTGTTATATCGATCCAAATATTTCATAAAATTTAGGCTGTGATGGAAATTGATATATACATATTTCTTTACAATTGATCAAGGGCTTCATTATAACTGGACTATTTTAGATAATGTAGCGTAAAATAGGCAATATTTCCTAAACAATCGTTACCCTCACCCCTGTTAAAAATGGGGAAGTAATTTTCATCTTAATCTTGGGCAAAATTAAAGCTGCCGTGCATAACCTCATATCAATTTCTACGTAAAATTTATCAAGGAAACGATTGGAAAAGGAATTTTTGAGATGACGTTGTGGGAAAAGTGCAAAATTTACAAAATAATGTTGTGTTCATCCCTCTATTTCGTCTTCGCTTAATTGTAGAAATATTTGTAAAAATACCTAAGTCACCGATTTGCTGGTTAAGCTTGAACGTAAGATAACGACTATATTTCTTATAGAAAGTATAAGTAAAGTTCGCATTGTGTCCCTAACAAACAGAATATTAAAGGAATAAATGTGCCAGGGTTAAATTAACGGGATCTCTCCATACGAGGCCATTTGTTGTGATCACGTGACAATATGGCGTCGGCGTTCTCTTGATTTTTTTTTTATAGCAGAGTGCACCGCAGGGAACATATTAATACATATATTCTGGTAACAATTGACTAGTTGTAAATGGCAAGCATTGCAGTATTGTATTTTCGTCAATCGATTGAATTCGGTAAACGTTTTGCTTCGATACTGGAGATAGACAACTTAGATGCGCAGAAATGACCGAGAGCCTTGCAGACCCCCAAAACATCAATATCAGTAGATGTCTTTCAACAATAAAATAATGCGTATGAACTAATACCTGCAAAGGTCGTCAAGCACATAATCAGGAATTTGAAAATGTGGCGTAAAAGTCGCAGCGACATGGTTCTGGTTTTGTGCGTCCATTTTCCTTAAGTTGCTCTCCAAATCCTGTAGTCAAGTAAATAAGCTTCAATCAAGTACATAAGCCGCTTTGCCAATAAACTTCCTGCGAAAGAGCCAATGAAAATCCAGTGCTTTGTCTGTGGTGGCGCTCTACAGTTTCATACTTTGCATACGGTTTGAATTTTTCAAAAGAAAAAGAATTTCACCGGGTTTTCTCACTAGTTATACTGGCTATTTAAAAATATACTTTATATATCTTAGGTATTGTTCAAAGAACTTTCAATTTCCTTTAGTTTGGTGTATGATTGATGGGTGTAATATGGGTTAGAGAGTATACTGCTTGGCCTTACTCCAGATGGGAATCTTCCAGAAAAGTGCTAGCTCTACTTGCTCATTTTAACTTCTCAAACTTTAGAGGCAAATTTTAAAAAAAAAAAAAAAAAAAAAAAAAAAAAGTTAACATTCTTTACATTTTATGTATTTGGTAATATATTCATTGGATTTTTAGAAGCTAGTATGGTCTAGTTGGGCAAAAATGACTTTCCATATTTTAATAGCTACCAAGAATAGTGTACTTGAGACAAATTCAGGTTGACTTTTGAAACACAAGGGATGAGTCATTTTATTTAGCAGTGTCCTAAGATAATTAAAAAAAATTCCAAAAGTACAATATTCAAAGAAATTTCAGCCAAATTACATATAGGTATGCCAACATTTTCTCCACTGTGCATCTTTAAAATGCAAACAACTTTAACTTACAGAAATCACTCTCTCAAAAGTATATAATAACTGGTTAGTTCGACCTGTCTCACAGCAAATAATAAACCTATAGATAGCATGAATAGAGATCCGGAAGTATGCAACTTCAGTCAAAATTTTACGGTATTTCAGTAGTCGAATTTGAGTTTCAAATTATCCAATCTTTATTACGATAAATTGGCTGCATACTGTCTCAAAATATTTTTAACTTCTTCCTAGGATTTTTAAGTAATAGTATAATAATGGCGGATTTAGATTGTCTTCCTCGTCTGGTTCTCAACCTTTTAACCCCAATGGCATTGCCCGAAGATAACGCCTACAACCTACGGGTGACTGTTACCCACGTTTAACCAAGCAAAAAGAAAGCCATGTGGGATAGAACGATGTGACCTAAACCAGTAACAAACAAAACTGCTATTGCCATGTTACTGTTTATATGGTTCCAACAACTATTCAAGTTGGTGTTAACGTAGTCGTTCTTTCGCCACACCCAGACCAACAGTGGCTGGTTTAGCGAGTTCTCAAATAAGATGTAAGACGATATATATGCACACTTATTTCAAGACTAGCTCTGTTCTCTTCGTGATTTCCTCTCGGGGTTGTTATTCCACCACGATTATTTTCTCCGATTTTTTTTTTTTAAATCTTCCGTGCAGTTTTGTTTCCACTGTAAAATACCATACGCACTTTCGCATCCGGCAATAACCTTACGATTCAGTTCCTGGTGTTAGCGAGCAGCTTCGCAGTGTCCCCGCCCCATACACACACGTACTCTGTCATGACATCACGAAACGTTTTTGAAATGTTTATCTTAGTTGTTGAAACTTTCCTCGAAAGGTTTTTGAATTTCCAAGCGGAAATCTGATGTCATAGACCCAAAACCATAATAAAAATGTTTACCTCTGTTGATAATGATCTGAATATTTAATCCACACTCACTTAGAAATATTAACAATAGAGTTGATTAAAAAAGAAAATGTCCCTGGTTGGGTAAACAGTAATCTTGAATTTCAACAGGCCCAAGTACTTAATACATAATTTAACATATAATCCTAAGAAAACACACAAAAAAACATACAAATTAAATAAGCATAGCACCCTTATGTGCTTTACAAGCTGCACCTTCGCCGTTGAAAGATTGGTCTTTAAAATCGTCGCAACTCATTAAGTATGAGTTAGTTCCTATGAGAGCCAAATATCTTAAGCTCAAAACTTAGTGGATATGGCGAACAGTGCCCTTTGAATGTACTGGGAGCCTACAGAATTTGTATCAGATGAATTATTGTAGTTTATAAACTAATCGTTTCTCCTAAAGCAGGCGTCATCTTCGATTCAATTGCCATTTCAAATCGTGCAGAATATCCTCGTCTCTTTTTCATGCTAATCGAATAACTCAGAGGAAATCTTATAGACACGTCTCCAATTCGTAAGTTTTTGGTGGACAAACCTCGGAATTACAACGGTTATTTCTGAGACATAAAAATATGTTTCAGTGTATATCAGCTCAATAATTTACGTATAAAACATACATTGTGTTTTAAAGATAATTTCTCCGCAAAAGAGAAACCCAATCTACACAGACTTCCTATACTATTTTTGCGATTAGGTGACAGTAGGATGAACCGAGAGTTTGCGATTGCAAACAATAGTTCCAATATTCGTAACTTCTCAGTCAGTCATTGTTTCAGAAATAGCAAAGGAATAAAACTATCAATGTACAGTTGAGGTATGATCAGTACAACCATAAACAGAAGTTGTATACCTAATATGTTGTTTACCGATAACCTTTACAATCTACAATCATGGACATGTGTTAACACACAACATAGATATACATAATAATACAAATACATTCTGGATTATGTCATTGTGATACATCAATGAATCTTGGTACATCAACGTGTATTTTCTGCCTGTGCTGATTAATAAGGCTTTATTTTGGTCAGTGTCTGTGGGTAATTTTTCAATAGGTATACGTTCTTGTCAGCAGATATGAGTGCTGGTCAGTAACACTGTGGAATGCTCGGTAAGTTTGGTTGTTAGTAGGTGTCGTGATGATCACTAGGTGTATGTACTGTGAATTAGATGTGATTGACCGTCAGTACGACTGCATTTGTTAGTAGTCCT
The DNA here is from genome assembly GCA_016746295.1 of Potamilus streckersoni. Classification (NCBI taxonomy): domain Eukaryota; kingdom Metazoa; phylum Mollusca; class Bivalvia; order Unionida; family Unionidae; genus Potamilus; species Potamilus streckersoni. Next base: position 2,667,746 of record JAEAOA010001832.1, read on the forward strand.
GGGTGTTGTTAGTAGATATGGGTACTGGTCAGTATATAGGTATGCTGGTTAGTAAGTGTGAGTACTGGGCAGTTCAATTATGTGTGAGACAGTGAAGATTGGTGTTGTTCAAGTATGTCACTGTTTAATTTTTAATGTCCCCAGACTGCCTCCACTATATCTAGCCTGTGATGTTTCCCCTTGTTACCAGACAAATCAATAATGTTCCATTTATGGATGCTTTTCAACATTATCAATCCCCTGACATCAGATCATCCCATAATTTTAATTATATGAATTGTAGATAAGAAGTTCTTCCGGCTCCATTGTTTTGTTCTTCATATTCATATTTTGATCTAGAGTTTTGTATTTTATAATATAAAAAAAAAACAATTTCCTCAGCTCCACCCCATCTCGGTTATCCTGTTTAGAACAAAACAACCTCTATTTTTTTAAATAATTGTTTTAATAACGTTTAATTCCCTTCATTTCGGTAAATGACTGTTAGGTGTACTTTGGAGTCCAAGCACTTTCAATTCAGGCTGGCCGCATAATTCTCAGTCCATTTGTATCTACACAATTCACATCGACCCATATCGTCTCCGTATATTATTACTTTATTGTTACTCTGACATTATCTGTATGGCTGATGCAGTTGGTGTGTTAAAATCTTGCTTGAGCACGTAATTGTTCTAAGGTTTTTCGGTGTAATTATTAGAGCATGTGGGTTACGAACTCTGTCATTTGCTATTCACTAGTTGAACGAGAATCATGCATATTTTCCGGAAACGGTTTTTATTTTGAGTTTTCTAATCTATACATTGTTTTTTTTTTGTTTTTGTTTTTTTTTTTTTAAATCCCGTCCAATTACATCCCCTGGTACTGTTGGATATTCCGGGAAATTCCAACAAACAGATTGTGGATACTTTCATATTATATAACGATTTTTATCGTTTAAAATAACATTAATGAAGCTAATTTTCATCAATTTGTGATAAACTTATTGGATTAAAGAGATAAACAATGAATGAGAAGCACCAGGAGGTACTTGTTTAGTAGACTATGATATTACTTGCGTGTAGTACTAGTGGAATGTGTTTTCGTAGTCTTACTATGTACAACCCAACTTTGATATTGGCTTTGGGTGTATAGGTCTTACTGTATAAATAACGGTGCGGTGTAGCATGTTCCAATGTCGTTTAATATTGGAACGACTAATCTAGTTTTCAGCAATATCTCACACTTAGCAGCCAATACCTGTGCTTTTCTACAAAGTAAAGTTCCAGTGTTTTAGTCAGATTTATTCTGATTTTTTTTCCCCTGCAAAATTCAATTTCCCACACAAGCAAATGGGCATGTTTTCAAGTTCTGTTGACCTACATTTCAGTTGGCTGGAATGCAATGGAATACTTAAATCAGTTAAAGGGTTGATAAGAATCTTAAATGCAATGAAGCTAAACACTTTCTTCAACATTAATATATTGTTATTCCTTTCGTTAAAGAAGTATAGGCCTACTTCAACTGAACCCAATTTCGGCATTCCACCTTCCATTGCATTCCAGCCATTAGTTATTTTGCAATCCACAGTTTAACCCTCTGCTAATCATTGATCATTAAAATCTACCTTACAAACACACATAAGCTTTTTTTCTCTGTAATATTAATGTAAACTAAATGTAAAAATGTTTGAATTTTAATTCTGAATATATTTATGGCAGAAACATTTTAGTATTGTGAGTTTAAATATCTGTACATGTATGATGGCTAATCTTAGAAGCTCTCTATGGGGTGAGTGTTGTGTGCATGCCTAGGAAGGGTGAAATAAAAAGGAAGTTGCAATATAGGAGTCAGCCAGATTAATAGGATGGTATTTTTGTTGTGATTGTTGGTTCTTATTTTATCTTTCTTTTCCCACCCAGCCAAGTGTAGCTTCAAAATAAGCAGAGCTGGCAGACACAAAACAATCAAAGGCTCAAAGATTGTTTTAATGGTGTCAAGGTGTCTAAGTGATAATTGTTAATAATATAACTGGTGGGATTTCTTTGACAGGTGTGTTCAGAAATAAAAGGCAGTCATCTGGATTTCCTTTAATGTGCAGAACTTGTGGCACCTACAATCCATATATTTATCATCTGCCCAGAGGTTTATTATCTGTAGAACAATAACTATGTTTAAACTGAGGTACAGAATACCTAAGGGATTAGGGGTTTGTTTTGTTGCCTGATGCTTATCAATCCATACCTTCTCTCTGATGTATTGTTTAATGTTATAAAGCTCAGGTAGTGGTTTCTAATCAAAGCCATAACTGTCACACCTTCTGGAAGTTACAACCATGGTACCTACCCCTAAATAATACATGCCAACCACTAGGCTTTGGGCATAATCATTATGCTTTTTTTTTTCTCCCTAAATTACACCTTCCCCCTAAATGCACTTGGATTACCCTTTGTTATTTTTAGGCAGTTGCAGGGCTAGTTTGATTATATTACATCATAAGGTATCAAAGCCAGATATCAGCATAAGTGGATTATAACAACAATTAACTGTTAGGGTGGTTGGTCAATAGGAAATAAGGATTTGTTTATGTAACAATTGATTCCAGTGCATTTTTATATCCATTTTTACCAAAGTAGGAGTCCTGGACTCCTAGTTTTAAAATCCTAGTGAGATCTCTGTTTTGTGTTAATTTGTAGACTGCAAGTGGGTATTCTCAAATAATCTTTTCCATTTTTAATAATAAACATGAGTGCATGTGACTGCAAAAGCTGTTTCAGATGGATTATAATTGTACAGAATAATAAGGCAACTAACAATAATTATTAATGACAGCAGAAAGCTAAAATAACATGCATATCATTTTGTACAATTCTCCATCTCTATTATTGATATGTGTATTGTTTCAGCAAAAGTATGGATGCAATGATATAATGATCAATGGTTTGAGAACCATTTTTCCAATTTGATCATGCTTTTTAAGAATTGTATCTGAAACTTCCTCATAAAATATATATGCCATTGATTATATTTTTCTTTGGAGAGGAGAAAGTGAATATATCATGAAAATATGAGTGTGGATATACATGTCTTAAGCATTCATGAACACATTGCCTCTCATACACATGCACATTCATTTTCTCTGTTGTAAAAGAATTTGATGATACATTGTATTTTCATTTGACATTTTGCAAAATTTTTTCTTTAAAATTTGAGTTGGAAGAATAATAAACACATGTACAATAATGATTAAGATCAACAATATCAATAACTCACTAATCATACCAATCTTTATGACACCATGTCCACCACTCCATGCTGGTGGTCAGATGCAGAGAGGCTGCAGTAACTTTGTCCAGATACATGGGGAGATAGTCGGGGAGTGGGCTATTTCTTGAAAATCTCTATCCTCTCACCCCCACCCCCACAGTGATTTGCAGAGACAGAAAAAAAACTGAACTGCACTGTGTATTTGCTTTTCGGGTCCTGTGTCATTGAACAATTAATAATGTATCAGAATATCCAAATATGGTATACCAAACCTTATTTTGGGAAAATGAAATACCTAAAGATTCATAGATAGCAAAGTATGGTTAGAGTAAACATACAGATATATTTTATCTTATATAGGCTTAAAAACTTTATCATAAGTCAAACTTTCTGATAAATAAAACTCTACTTAGTAGATTTGTACTTGCATCTTTATTTTTACTTTGATAATATCTTTATTTGCTCCATTGCAAGATATATGATCACTTTTTAACCTCAGCATTGTCAAGACCATGACATCATAGCTTCAGGATATATGTTCTTAACCATGAGTAAGTTCCTTTGGAAGCCTTTGATTGTATTGTATTCATTGAATAATGTGTATTGTGATGTTTTACTAAAGGTTCAAGCCTGGCTGGAGAGGACATTTGCTGGAGCTGCAGTGCCAGCTTATGAGCTGAATCAGCAGACAGTGAGTCGGTTACATGAGCTTATGCTTCAGAATGAGAGAAACGATCACAACATGCAGCTTGTCATTGAAGATCTAAGACAAAAGGCAGATGAATATAATGTAGAAAGTATGTCATTCTTTTTATGCTTTGCCATAAAGGGACATATGTTACGAGTCTGTGCTCTTAAAATAAATAACAGAAAAAAGTGAAAAGCAACAGGTTTTGTCAAATTTAAACAGATAATTTTTCCCATGAATACAAAGTTATCTGAGATAAAAAATGATCTTAAGGTATTGCAAATTACATACACAAAGTACAGAATAAAATTCAGTACAAATCCAAACAAAATCCAAAAACTGATGGTGATGAGGTGTCTGTGGAAGCTTGTAGAGTGCTGAAGTGCCTACAGTCTTTTATTGAATTACAGTAATATAATTCCAGGTTTGAAATCACTATGAATTCCAGTGAATGTCTCTATCCAAGAATTTTATCAGAGCACATTTGTATTTCCAGAAAAAAATAGTCACTTGAATTAGTTAATTTGAAGAAATAAATTTTTCAGCCCAAAAATGAAATACTAGATATAACATATAATACAACTTAAAAGTGCTAGGGCCTAAAGCACAACTAAAAAAATCTTCAGTGTTACAAGATTATATATGGATCTCTACTTGACCTCAGGTCACAATTACTATTTTCTTTAAAAAAAATAGCCATATGGAAAATAACCTTCCTGATATTTTAAAAACTACAAACCATAACCTGGATTTTGTAAAACTCACTTATAAAATTCCAAAACATAGACCCAAATAAACATATTTACTTCTGTTGATAATAATTCTGATTTTAATACCAAACACAAAGATAATAATTTAGCTATATATTATTTGTTCAAACAAAATAAAATTTAAAAAAAATCAATTTAGGTCAAACAGAAATGAATTCATTTTTGGACAAGATCAAGTCCAACATTCAATGTTATGTTACAATTGCATATAATGAAATAAAAAAGTTATTTAAAAAACTAAGAAAGAAACAATTAAATTAAATATACATATAACTTTATTAATTACTTCTACTGTCCCCAGCCATTTTCAAATATCAGTATTTCCTTCCAGCCATAAATCTCAATCTCATTTCCACACTATAACTTTCAAGGTGTTTGACTTGGTTTGTTCGTATACAGCATCTTGCATACTATATTTGGTGTTCTGTCTTCCAGGTCAAGGTAACAACTAATGTGAAGTTTTCCCTCATATCTTCCTTTTTGCCCTGTAACTTTCAAGCTATTTGAAATTAAGGGATCAAATGTTTTATACTAATACACCATTTATTGAAAGTATGTTGTATATCAGGTTGAGGGCCATATCTTCAAGGTCAAGGCTCAATATTGTAATTTTTACCTTGATCATTCCTATTTGCTCAAACTTAAAGCCTTTCCATTTGTTGTATTGAAACTTGGTGTACATCATTAACAGGTGTTTTATTTAGCATATTTGCTATTCTTTTTTTAAAAGTCATGGTTATAGTTAATAATTTTAGGTTTTCCATTCCAGATTATAACATTTGAACTGCAGAAATTAAGGTGTGAAACTTGATATCTTTTCATATCAACATTAGAATGTTTTTGTACTGTATAACATTAGTGACCTTGTCTTCATGGTCAAAGATACGTCATTTTTTTCATTTCAATCACACTTCCCTTTCCACTCCATCTCTGTCAGTTTTATGGATAAAACTTGGCATATAAATACGTTATCATTAGATATTGTCTCATGTACTACATAGAAGGCTGTTTCTTCAAGGTTATCATCTTGGGTCATTATTTTGAATGTTGTATCACATTCCAGTTTATATTTTAAGGAGATGAAGCTTGGTGTATTTTTACATCATCATTATCAGGTGTGTATCCCATAAAGCATTTTCGAGCCATTACAAATCGATGAACCAAATTGCTGTGTTTGTCATGTATCACATAGGGGGTTGTATATTCAAGATTAAGGTGATATATCAATATTATAAATTTCAGCAGTATTATTCCTTCCGCTGTATTACTTACAAGAATTTTAATTATACAGACTTGTTTATTGTAATTAAAAGAAGTGTTAGAGTCTATATTTGGAATTCTATCTTCAAGTTTGTGGTGACAACTGTATATTTTAATGGTTGCCTTGTGTTTGATATACATCTTAAACTGCTCTCCTGAGTACTTATGCTTTTTCATAATATACTTTATACAATCGTAAAAACGGGCCCCGAGTGGCCTAGAGGTCTAAAGCGCTGTCCATTACGGATCACTGCCATCTCATCTCTGTCTGTATGGGTTCGAGTGTAGGATTCGGCAAATGTGGGTCAGTGGTTCTTTCTGGTGATTTCTCGGTTTCTTCCTCCGCCATTAATACTGGCTGCCATGTATAGCCTATCGTGTGCTGAAAAATGGCGTTAGCATCACAACAACAACAACAACAACAATCATAAAACCTTTGGCAGTAGAGTTTTTTAATCTTATGGCAGCTCTTTTCTCACAGTAAAAAATTTGTATTCATGGTCCACAGTTCTGATCGATTTCTTCCAATTTTTGCACTTTATTTTCATTTCAGGTAGAGATATGAAACTTGAATACTTTCCATGTTTGCTTTGAATCTCTGACTCGGTCATAAAGGTTATATCCACATTTTATCACTGTATACTGCTGGTGACTCATCATACATTAATATGATTTTATTAGCCTCCAGTACATCCATCACTTGCACACATTCACAGGGCTGAGCAACTGCTTTAATTTAGCCCCTTGTCCGAGCTAAGTGTCTTAAAAAATTACTTGTCTGCAGAATTTATCTTTTGCCCAAGATGTGTGAATGTATGTAGATATTGGCAATTTTATGTTTTTTTATTTATTGAAATATAGAGCCATGTGATCCTAATCTTTTCAGTTTATATAAGAAAATCGCATCATACTTTGCATGTATCATTATGAAGCTAAGCAAATGTATTCTTTGACATATATCCTCACTACTTGAGGTTGAAGTCTCAATCACAGAAGATCTGTCTTTAGATTTTGATTACAGATTTTCATTTACATATATCTCCAAAAGTCCTTAATGAATTTTCTCTATCCTTGGGATGAATTAGTATAGTTTTAACATTTCATTCCATGACATGTACACTTGATCTTTGACCCTGGGGTCAAGATCACAGTGATAGAAACTTGTAGACGTTGAATTCTTTAAGCCTAAAGAATGGTGACTGGTAGAATTTGAATTCTTTAAGCCCTTAGAATGTTGACTTGTAGAAGTTTAATTATTTAAGCCCTTAGAATGGAGACTTGTAGAATTTGAATTCTTTATGCCCTTAGAATGTTGACTTGTAGAAGTTTAATTATTTAAGCCCTTAGAATGGAGACTTGTAGAAGTTGAATTCTGTAAGCCTCTAGAATGGGAATCTATAGATACAGATCTTAGTTATTTTTGTGTTCTAACATCAAAATGCTGAATTTAAAGTCTTGAGTAGGTAAGATAAGTTTATTCTACTTGGATATTTTATTAACTTCTCAGTTTCATGATAGTTATAGAGGTGAGTGTCTTGTTCCAATCAAAGCATTTTATAAATGGCAGTAGATTAAATGTCACAATCTTATAACTGGTTATCAGAACACTTTGGAGGCAAGCTTTTAATTTCAGAATGGTCCTGCAAGGTCAAAAATTTCCTTTTTTGATAATTGCTTTTTACTTTTGAATATTAGTTTATTGAAGTTCCCCTGGAACAGAATCATACTAACATGGGGTTTTTACTGGATGACTTTGATGTCTAGTAATCACCTAATGAAACTGGTTTTGCAGGACATCCAGTATGGCTGCCATCTTCAGAATCTTTGTACACATATAGGGTTTTCTTCTGATTGGTTTGTTATATCAACATGTGGTTTTAATTACAAGACTAATAATATTTTGTTAGTCCAAAAAGATAATGGTGCATATATAACTTCCAGTATGTCTACTGCAGCAATGGTTTGAAATTAGAATAGAGTCATATCAGAATGGAGTGTTTACTGGAAGACTTTGTTTGCTGCATTTTCACTGAAAGATTTCATATATTGTTTAGTTGGTTGTGTATAAAAAATTGTGTCAATTAGATATCTATTATGGCTGGTAGTGATCTTGAAGATTGTATTACTACTCCTCATTGGCAGAAAGTCTTTTTTCAATTCAAATCATGATGTCACATTTTACATCATCATTTAGGTGATTTACACAATCATCTTGTTACAACTCATCTCATATGGGATCAAACAATCTAAACAATTCCAGTGGATATTACATTATAGAGTTGAACTAATGTTTAAGTGAGCCATGCCTACAGTTGGATTTGTTGCTGACTGATAGTGCATAATTAAGAGTCATATTTTCTCAAATAATTCATGAGGTAATTATTTTTTGTGATTTAATTAATGAAGTTCTCAGAATAGGAATAATTATTTGGTTGTTTTTTTATATGAAAATGGATGTTTTTATGCTGTTAAACCTTATTGTGTTTTATTTTTTACATGCAGGTTGTAGGTTGGAGAACATCTTGATGTCCATCAATCTGACGCCAGCAAGCCTTTCACAGTCAGGGATCACAAGTCTGCGAGCTTTGGCCAATCTAGCCCTTCTTCTCAAAACAAAGGATGCATCTGATACAAAGTAAAAACTATGGCAGGCACCTTAAACCCAATCTCCATATTGTTTAAAGACATGAAGTAAAAATTTCTTTTGTATTATTTTGGGCTGTTGCATTTAACCATTGCCCAGGGAAAGCATTATTAAGGGCTGTTCCATTTAACCATTGCCCAGGGAAAGCATTGTTAAGGGCTGTTCCATTTAACCATTGCCCAGGGAAAGCATTGTTACTGGCTGTTCCATTTAAACATACTTGATGCCTAAAGTAGGCACTGTTTTTAAATTATGTTAGGACACTGATTACTGAGTTCAGGTGACAATGATACAAAATTCTAATTGCTTCTCTGGGTGACTGTTCAACATTAAAAGTAACTTTCCAGGATCCCATTATACTTTAATGGAACAGCCCTAACATCAAGTGCAAATCTATGCCTGCTAAGTGTTTTGACTTGGTAATTTATATAAATATTTGGAATAAAGCCTTAAAGATTGACATTACTTTGATGTACACTACAACAACTTTTCCATTTTTTTATAATTGAGACAATTCATTCTTGGATCAAACTATAACAAAGACCAATTCACACAGAGAGGAACCAAATTAGATGGCTGCTGTTACACCACTCCCTCGATAACTCACGGACATTGGGTCCAAAAACATTGACAGCGATATAAGCGAGGGCGCGAGTTATCGAGGGACCTATAACAAACAACAAATATAACAATGGAATCAACGCATAGGGAAAAGGGGGGGTGGGGTGGCTTGACATGTTAAGTACTCAATTAATAATCGCGCTAAAATTAACAGTGGATAAATATCTTTTCATATCGGTGTACTTTGTTTAGTTTTTCCTCACAGAGTAACATTAATTTCAGGATAACTTACAGTATATTGAGAAAATCATCTAAACATTATTCCTCCAGGTTTCCGTTTGCTTAGCACATGTACTTCACACATGTATTACGTCACTTATTTTTGTGGTGAATGGTTTACATTCTAATTTTATTGTTTGATCCAAAGTAGATGTTTTTTTTCAAATACAAAAGATCGACACATTTCGAAAAAACAATGTCGATCGACTGATGTGTAGATTTTTATTGCAGTAGAAGTAAAATGGAAGAAAAAAATATTCACAAGGTTTAACCATTACCAACATGAATTTAAGGGGTCTAAAAATTTAAAACGACATAAATTAAAACACGATAACACTTGCGGTTTGTGACACGTTTGAGAAATATCACTTCACATTTTGAAAAAATGCAAATTTCACAATCTGGATTCTATCTTTACAGGCAATACCGTATTTTCTGCCCCATAAGTCGCTCCTGCGTATAAGTCGCTTCTCTGCACTTATCATAATCACGTCTTTGATATCGCCGGCCATTGCATGCAACTTGGTAATTTCCAACTTCGTGTAAGAAATATTATACAATTGTTTAAGAGTTATATAAAAGTCAGTATTACAATAGACTTTGACTTTGCCTTGAGTCATTTTTGAATTGTTGAAAGTCCATGATTTGCAGCACGCTGTTCCACAATCCATTTTCGTAGATTCTCTTGGAGAACTGGCCAACTTGCTTTGCCACTACGATTTCCCTTGGGTTTTTTTTGTTGTTGATCGTAACTCTTCTTTTCTACACCAGTCACGCACAATCTTCTCGCTTACGTTGAATTTTCTTTCTGCTGCACGATTTCCGTTTTCTTTTGCAAATGCTACGACATTTAACTTAAATTCTGCATCATATTTTTTCTAGTTGTTGGTGCCATGATAAATGGAACAAATTTAATTTAAAACAAAACTTATTGACTTACGCTAATATAACAATTTTAAATCATACAATGTTATTGTTAAACTATATTTTATTAATGTTCTATTGTATGAACAGTACATATTTATATATCGGTCATTTCCACAACCCAAGAGAATTTCAAAGGCACTTTATACGCTACAGTGATTTTAATACATTAACAAAGACATCGCAAATTCACCTAACAATTGAAAATGTTCACCAGCCTTCCAGTTATTTTTTTTTTATTAATTACCGGTACTTTGAAAATCTCTCCATGAAGCCAGTCTTGGCTTAATCCAGAGTTTAAAACTAGAGCAATCATCAGAGGAAATATTCATGCTATGTTTTGTTTTTTTATAACAAGCCATTGTGAAACCAACCGAAAAAAATGATTGTGTATTTTTATAAACTACTATTAAAGCAAATTATGAAGCGCTAACAGAGGTTTCGGAAACGCTTTACAGTGACATAATTCGTTGTTTAAAATAACAAAATAATTCCCAGTTCTGCATTCTGTATTTATTGGAGTACATCAAAAGAACATGATGCAATAGCTGGTCGGCATGTTCAAAGGACTTTGACTAGCAGCTTGGGTGGGAAAATGTGCTGAAATTTACAACAACTGAATTTAGAGACAAAAAGATTCTAAGATGTACTTGCCGAATAATAAAGGAAATACAATAGCAATCCTTATTTCAATATTTTTTTATTTATTAATAACAACAAATTTGAACACATATATAACTAAATATTTTTTGACTATTTAATTTGATAATCTTATAGTCTAATACTTATGTGTACCGTAAGTTTCCAGCAATTGGCTTGCCCGTAATCCGGCAGATGCATTTCGCTAAAGCACAGCATCACTGCGAATCAGTCACAGTCGTCAAAAAAAATTATTTATCGTATAAGTCGCTCCTGCATATAAGTTGCACACATAATTTTCAAGAGGAAAAAAACGAAAAAGTAGCGACTTATACCCCGGAAAATACTGTAATCACCATTTTCGATGATAAAAACGAACTATGTATCAAGGTTAAATTTGCCAATTTACAATTTCTTATCACGACTTTTTCATGTTTAACACATTTTAAAATATATTTTCCTTGTGAAAAAAATTGAGAGCCATGCCGGACACCACGTTTTAAGCAGGTTCGCGAGTTATCCGGGCACGAGTTATCGAGGGAGTGGTGTATTGTAATAGGATGAAACTGAGTTAGATTGGATCAAGTGAAGACTCCCAATCCCAGCATGTAAATGAACCATTAATTTGTAATGCAGATAAGGGATAAACATAATCCAAGCATGTAAATGAACCATTAATTTGTAATGCAGATAAGGGATAAACATAATCCAAGCATGTAAATGAACCATTAATTTGTAAGGCAGAGTAGGGATAAACATAATCCAAGCTTTATGCACAACAAAAACACAGATCCAGTTAAGTTTTTATTTAAAATTATCAGTTTGCCTTGGGGGACTGTCTGCTGCTACTGATGAAACTGTTTTGTTTCATTCTGTCAGTGAGTGATACAGTGGCTACTGAATGGCACAACATGGTTGTACAGAGGTCACAGATGGTCTGTGAAACTCCCTGACAGAATGTTATGGATAACCTTTGAGTAAAGTTTCTTCAGCAGAAACTGAAGGGGCCCAGCGATGACTGGGTTGTCCAACGAAGGTTGGGATGACAGCGGCAGCTGTGTGGACTTCACTCAAAGGGTTTAGTTGAATAAGCCATATATTGCTGACATTAGATTCTTGGGTGAATAAACTGAATTTGAATGAAGTGAATGCCCAAAGAGAACATATGCGCAGCAGATGTTGTCCCCCCAAGAATGTAATAAGTTGGGGAAGCCACCAGTGTTCAATGAAGTTAAATATTTCTAGATACAACAGTAGCATATCTACAATAATGTAAAGAAAGTATAAATGTAAGAATAAATCAAGAATTGCAAAGAACCTCATGTTATCACTACAATGCCACGTGAAAAGCGACATGTCAATGATATATGAAAATGTCAAGTCTGGAGCGAATGTCTGGGAGTAGCTCCCTGTATAACTGTACCACCTGCAACTTTGATGCGAATCTAGAAGATCACATCCATGAAATGAGTAGAAGAATACCATGAGAATGCACAAACACCTCCATGAATTAAACCACAAGCACATATGACAATGAAAACAATAAATGCACAACTGCCACATTAAGCACATTGGTATCACACGCGTGCAGAACTCCATACATAATGAATATTTAGCACAACAGCCACACAAGCACATATGGCAATGAAAACAATAAATGCACAACTGCCACATTAAGCACATTGGTATCACACGTGTGCAGAACTCCACACATAATGAATATTTAGCACAACAGCCACACAAGGAACGCTGGTATCATGCACATGTAATGAATATAGACCACTATGAATGGCTGTTGAAACTGGAAGCACAACACTTGCATCCCATAGAACAGAATATGTAGAACCGGAACAAGAAAAATGCACACAGATGGCAGGATTGTCCTTGTATGTTGAATGTAGTATGATCATGGTCACTGTGTACTGCTATCTGCATCCATGGCCATGGCCCTCTGAGCTGCCTGAATAGTACTGTGAGGTGTGCGAATGTATCTTGTGTAGCAATCGGAAGACCACCGGCCTAGAACTTTGATTATATGGTCTTCCAGACGTGATTCCGCTGCTGAAGTAGCTGCCCCAATACGAAATGAATGGCCACTGTACCTGGAAGTGTCTATTCCCATCTTGTAGTAGACACATCGCATGTGATTAAGGAACACAACTCTTGATAAGGCTTGACCTGTAACCGTAATGAATAGTGGGTCATATGGCTGGGATAATGAAAGTCGCCTGAATTGCATGAAAGTCTTCATAGCAGAGTATGGACATATAGCACGACCTGTGGCATGCAACTGAACAGTCACTCCCTTACGGAAAGGGTCACTTTTTGATGATTTCAACTTCAGAAAAGCAGTCTCCATGTGGAAATGGACATCGCCAACACATAGATGGATAGTTGGATCAAAGTAATCCCGAACAGTGAATTCCCCACATCTCAAAAATCCAAAAAAAGCAACCACACAGGCGGTCAACAATAGCAAATCTGTGTGCGTGTCGAATACTCCTCGCAGAGTTGTACAAATACTTGTCAGGATATTGTATGTTATAGGCTGATGCAGTTTTGTAGATGAACCATGGGTTTTTTGATGGCCTGGAGTATGGTGGCAAGACGAGGCAGATTGTTTCTGTCTGTGAACGGAGATTGTATACCGGCCTGCATTTACTTGAATCTAATGCCGCATAAGTACAATTTTATAGAAGAATGCTTCAAGTTGAGGACTCTTGCGCAGTGTGTCACAAAGTAGATCAAAGTGTCTTCTGTAATATATGGCAGAACTTGCATGTTCGAGGAAAAGCCGCACATCAGCTTGAAGGTCCTAAATGCATTGAATGCAGTGTTATAAGCAATCTGTGTGGCAGGGCTTAAAGCCTGATTCCATAAAATATCTACCTCTTTATCCAGGTCCACAAGACTTCTGAGGGTGTTGGGCATTTGCAAGGTTGTAGATCTGCATCTGGAGCCAGTGTGTGAAATTTCTGAAATCAGCTTTATTATTAACAATTCCAGGAATGTGTTTGGCAGAAAAATAAAAGTTAGAAGAAGCTGCACACCATGTAAGTTTACGCATCAATTTCATTATATGCATACATTTCGATCTCCCATTTTGAAGTATATTCACTGTGGCTATATTATCACATATAAATATTATGCGTTTGCCTGCCCATTCAGTCCCCCAAATAATAGCAGCTACGACAATAGGATACAACTCCCGGAATGCAATAGAGAAATCATTCTCCACAGAAAAAAGCATTTTAAGATCGTCAGACCATGCAGCTGCAAACCAGCTAGTTTTGTAGTAACCCCCATATCCTACTGTGGAAGACGCATCTGTGTATAACTCAAGATCATCTGATGATGTGGACTGATTGTCAAGAAACATGGAGACCCCATTCCATTTAGTCAAGAATTCATGCCACATGTATAGTTCTTCTCTGCAATTTGTATCCAAGTGTATAATGGTCAAGCTTCCTGACTGTGGTAGATAGTCGTATCAGGTATGAGACAAACGCACGTCCTGGCAAGATAACACGGGTAGGAAAATTTAAGTGGCCCAGTAACTGTAGCAGTTCTTGCTTGCGGACACTTCGCCTGTCAAGAAAGTGTTCAATGTAGTTTACAATACGAACTACTTTATCCGGTGGTAATCGTGCTTGCATTTGTTCTGAGTCCAGGATGATTCCCAAATATTCAATAACTGTACATGGGCTATTGGTCTTATTTGGAGCTGTGGGAATCTTCAATCTGTTGAAAATTAAAGTCAACAAAGCCATGGTTCTCTCACCACACACTGATGGAGGATCGATTGTAAGAAAGTCATCAAGGAGGTGCAAAATAACACCAATACCATAATTATGTTTGGCTATCCAACAAATTGCCAGAGATAAAGTATCGAATAATTTTGGACTTGAACGTGACCCAAATGGTAGGCGAACACAAACATAGTAAGATCCTCTCCATTTTACGCAGAATAGGTGCCATTGTGAAGGAGTGATGGGAATCTGTTTGAAAGCATCTGATATGTCGGCTTTGCACATAATAGCTCCCTTTTCATAACTCTGGATGATTCAAATGGCATCATCAATTTTGACATAGCTTAGGGAGCATTGATCTTTCTCGATAAGGTAATTTATACTTGCATGAGTGTGATCGTCATGGGGGGAGGAGAAGTCAATGATAAGTCTCTTCTTTTTCGAATATTTACCTTCTGCTATGCCGATAGGACTGACTCTATAATTAGGAAATGGTGGTGATGGAAAAGGACCAAGCATGAAACCCTTTGCACATTCCTTTGCCAATAATTGATCCACAATATTTGGTTGTTTTGAAGCAGAAAGCAAGTTTTTACACTCTTTTGTAGGTAATTCAGTTTTTTGCACCATGGTGTCAAAACCATGTCTGAGTCCAGAAGACAAGTACTGAACAAAGTTCTGATCTGGATGATGAAGAAGTTCGAGCTGCAATCTGTCAATGTCAATGGGGGTGGTAGCATGTGGCAAGAAATTTTGTCAGATTTGTTGTGTCTTATCAGGCACTGATTTTCGAGGGTTATTGTGTGCAAGAGTGCTGGAAATTGAGTGTACTGCGTTGTTTGGGCAGGCAGCTGCTCCATGTGTTTTGGCCCGGCACTGATTGCAAATATATGTAAGAATTGG
Organism: Potamilus streckersoni; assembly: GCA_016746295.1. NCBI lineage: Eukaryota > Metazoa > Mollusca > Bivalvia > Unionida > Unionidae > Potamilus > Potamilus streckersoni. The sequence goes on from JAEAOA010001832.1 coordinate 2,683,406, forward strand.
CAACCAGTTTGGCGACAACAACGTGTGGAGTTAAAATTATTGCACAGTTCTCTTCCATCCATCATCTGTCTTGGTCGGCCATATTTGTCACTCTCCGAATTTTTTTTGTTGGCTATGTTTACAAAGGGTACAGTAGCACTTATTTTTTGTGGGCAGAAGTCAGTTGGGTGAGTAACCGAACTGCAGATGTGGCATGTCGTCGTTTTCCGGCCTCCAATCAATAGCTGAAGAGCAGCTTGATCCCTGAGAGCACAGTTTACTTTTATTTTGTAATCACACAGGGCAATAGCAGCCTGAGTGGAGTAGACATTATGATAGTCATAGAAAATGTCTCCATAAGCATTGGCGATTTTTATAATGTCAGCCTCGTACATGTCCAATTCATGGCGTCTGTTGGGGTAAACTGAGCAGATGATCTGTTTAAATTTACCGAAGGCTGTTATGAATTCACTGAAGGTCAGACGTTTAAGCAATCAGGGATTGTTCTTTCCAACCTTGTCATCTAGATTTGACATATCTGATTCTATGTGAGGTAGCAAAAATTTGGCAAGATTGATGTGCTTACCCTCGAGTATCTGCCTCCTCTGGCTTTCGGATATCACGTCGATTGCTGGTAGGATTTCTGGCGAAACTCCTGTGGTTTGCATCAGATCATTGAGCGACATCGATGGCTGGACTACCGGCAATGTTGCGAGAGGTGTCAAGTCGGCTAACGGAAACGGAGAAAAAACCTGTTGTCGTGCCCTGATGTCAGTGATGGAATTATTCAGTTCGATGATGGATTGTTGAATGGAATTAATTGATGTCATTATATTTGCCGGAGACAAGGTGTTCGTGTTGGTGGCGGCCATGTTGAGCGTAGTTTCTACTTCCAGTATATTACTTTGTACCACCGTTTCCGCTGCAATGACTTCCGCTGGATCCAATGTCTGTTCATTATCCGCACGAACAATGGTTGCCCGACGGCGACGTGAAGGTGGATTTGGATGTGGACGGACGGATACTTCATCTTCAGACTGCCTTACACTGGGTTGCGCTGGAGTTGAGTTGTTCCTTTCTTGTAGTCGATCAGCAGGCCGTGAAACCGTAGAAGGTGCATTATCAATATATAGCTGTCTCAATGCGTGCTTCGGGATCAAGGTTAAATTTGCCAATTTACAATTTCTTATCACGACTTTTTCATGTTTAACACATTTTAAAATATATTTTCCTTGTGAAAAAACTTGGGAGCCATGCCGGACACCACGTTTTAAGCAGGTTCGCGAGTTATCCGGGCGCGAGTTATCGAGGGAGTGGTGTATTGTAATAGGATGAAACTGAGTTAGATTGGATCAAGTGAAGACACCCAATCCCAGCATGTAAATGAACCATTAATTTGTAAGGCAGAGTAGGGATAAACATAATCCAAGCATGTAAATGAACCATTAATTTGTAAGGCAGAGTAGGGATAAACATAAGCCAACATGTAAATGAACCATTAATTTGTAAGGCAGAGTAGGGATAAACATAATCCAAGCATGTAAATGAGCCAATAATTTGTACTGCAGACAAGGGATAAACATAATCCAAGCATGTAAATGAACCATTAATTTGTACTGCAGATAAGGGATAAACTTAATCCAAATGTGAATGAACTGTATATTTATAGTTCAGATTAGGGATAAACATAATACAAGTATGTGAATGAACTGTTTATTTATAATGCAGATTAAGGATTATTGGATCTTATGCTCTCACTTTACATTTTTTTTTATTTAACTATAAACAAAAGAAAAACCTAGTTTCTCATGTGCATACAGTTTGTCAGTGGATATATAAAAAAAAATGTCCTCAGTGGACACAATTAAAGCGTATTGTTCAAGGAGTAATCACAAATGATTGATATATGGATTTATCAACAGATGTTTGGATTTATCAGTAGATATGGTTGGTGTTTGAATTTATCAATATGTATGATTGGTGTTTGGGTTTATCTATAGATATGATTGATGTTTGAATTTGTCATTAGATATGATTGATGTTTGTCAATATATATGGTTGATGTTTAAATTTATCAATATATAGGATTGGTGTTTGGGTTTGTCAGTAGATATGATTGGTGTTTGGGTTTGTCAATAGATATGATTGGTGTTTGGGTTTGTCAATAGATATTGTTGATGTTTGAATTTGTCAATAGATATGATTGGTTTTTGGGTTTGTTAATAGGTATTATCTTTGTATGAATTTATCAGCAACTATAGTTAGTTTATGTATTTATTGGTGAATGTGATAAATGTATTTTTTATCAATAAGTATAAAGGTGCATTAAACTGTCAAACACATAATGAGTGACATTTAGGAGAAAAACCTGACATATATCCATTGAGGCAATGATCACATATATTTTGAATCCACTGCTCTCAACAAATGGTTAAAGAATGACCTTATATGTGGTTCTCCTCCAGGCCTGCTGAAAAAGGATCCATCGAAAACACCTTATACAACAAACCCATTGGTTCAAAACCTTTGACGCATCACACTGAGTTAGCCAGTATCATACTGCGAACCAATGTTGCCACTGATTCTAGATTACACAACCCAACAGAGCTTGATGACTCCCTGTAACAGTTAAAAATACAACAACTGAATTTTGTATGAGGTTGCATTTGCCATTCACAGGCATTGTCAAAATCACAGTACAGCAACTGGTCCAAGAGGTGACCACACAGTTGCTGGCATCTTCACTAGCATAGGTTCCAATGTGATAACCCAATTTACAGCTTGGTGTATCAAGCAGATATTTCTGTACTCTGGGTCTGTGAATTTAATTTGGGCGGAAAGTTGCCACATCCAATTAAAGTTAAGTTATTCAAATTTGAACATTGTTCCTATACAATTGAGACAAGGAGAGCACACAGCTTGAATGGACTGATAAATAAACAATTTTCCAGTATGTGTTTGCAGAAATACCATATCTCTGGATCATAGTCATACTTTCAATGCTAAACTTCCAATGTATCCTTTTTTGTTCAGTTTCCCCACCATTTTTGGCCAATGTACAATGTACCACATCATTGATTAGATGGCATGACATACAGAGAGAAGCAACTCATGAAATCCAATCGATGTTGCTAGAACAAAGCACCAGTATATCTGTTCGATTTACCAATGAATACATAAGATTATCATATCGGAATCTTGGCTAGTAAAGATGAGTTGCTGGATTCAGGTGAATTTGTTCCAACCTGAAAAATTTAAGAGTTATACAGAAGGAGATCTTGTCATTACTCTACTTACTGGCAATGGAGATAATTTGCAAGCTGTACTCTCTGGGCTTTTACTCTTGGTTGTTTCTAATATCCAAGTCCACAGATATCAAACTACGCCTCTGCCAGTTCCATTTGTACATAGCTGTGCCAATGTTCAAAACAGAGATGCAGGATCAGTCAGACTTTCAGTAAAAAGGGACAAAGTTGCAGTCAGTATTGCCCCACTCATGGTACTCTGGTTTTGAGTGTAAGAGGACTGTTATATTGCCCCATTCATAATACTCTGGTTTTTAGTGTAAGAGGAATGTTATATTGCCCCATTCATGGTACTCTGGTTTTGAGTGTACCATATTTACCTTATTTGTTGAGACACCATAAATTAATTTTAAAAGTAATTTTTTGTGCACTGTATGTTCTTGGAAACATTGGGGTTTTTTTAGTCTAAGTTGTGGGACATCCTTTAAATCATTTGAAAATTACATGTCTGAAAATGCACACCCACTGAAATTTTTTTATTAAACTGTGCTATTGAGATAAAACTCTTTAATCTAGTGCAGCAACATCTCATCAACACAACCCTTCTGCACACATATGATCAATTCTTTTGTTGCATGAATTTATGTTTTAGCTTTCTAATACGACGAAAACTAGTAAGAAGCAACTGAAACCTGAAGTTGAAACTGCAAAGGACTGAAATCAGATTTTTTCCAAATATGCACCAGTCTTGTTAATTCTGATATTTGTTACCCCTATATTATCATCAGTTCAACCTGGAATGCAATCAAAATACACTTGAATTTCGTCCATGTTAATGGTCATATTGTTGGCAAAATCATCTTCTCTTCTGGCCTTTACAAACTCATCACATGCTTTATTTTTGCCAATCTTCTGGGCAACGCTTGGTCATCAATGTTCATACATAAAGTACTACATTATGTCACCTTAAAAATTGTTCCATTTTTTCAATTGATTTTTAAAATTCTGGTAAATCCCGGTGAAAATGAGCCCAAGTTAGTTTCCATATCTTGGCCATCTTTATATATTAAAAACAATCGGCACAATTAAAAGAATCAAAAGTTGTCTTCTGATGTTGGCTTGCTTGAAGTAAAATAACCTTTGTATTAATATCCTTAAAAAAAAGCATTTCAGACTATCCAAAGTCGGCTTGCTTTGTAATAAAATAACCTTGGTCTTTGATGACCTATTGGTAAGTTCACTAAGGAGTTTACTACTTGCTGCAAGTTGTGTTTATTCACCACCTGGGCTTCTATGTGCTTGGCATCTGTAGTTATAATAATTACAAAGGATTATTGTCTGTGGGTAAATAGTAATGGTACTTTTGTAACCCATGCTGGTGAAAAGATTGTCACTTGCACTATAGTGAATGTGTTTTCAGATCATTTTTATTTGTGAGATTATGTCATAAGTAGACTTGGATATAATTCAGTCTTGGGCAGCTAACACAGTGTCATGCATGATTGCCATTCTATAATATATCCAATGATTATTTCCCCCTTATTGTGAAATCGTCTGCTTTTCTGGCCTTCACAAATTCATCACATGATTTTATTCTTTCCAAATATTCTGGGCAATACTGGGCCATCTACATCAATGCACAAAGTACTATATTGTGTCACTTTAAAATTTGTTTCATTGTTTAAATTTATTTTCAAAATTCCTGTGAATACCAGTGAAAAGGAACCAATGTTTGCTTATATATCTCAGCTGTCTTTATATATTAAAAAAAAATACAAAAATTGGCATTCTTTGAAGATTCCAAAGTTGGCTTTCGATGTTGGCTTGCTTTGCAATAAAATAACCTATGCATTGATATCCTTTAAGAAAAAAGGAACCAAAAGTGGGGTTTTTGAGGCCAGCTTGCTTTGTAGCTAAAATAACCTGTCTTTGATGTTCAGTTGGTAAGTTCAAAGACAGAGTTTATTGCTTGCTGCCAGTTGTGTTTATTCACCACCTGCACTTCTATGTTCATGGTATCTGCATTTATAACTAATACAAAGGACCATTAATGTCTGTGGGTAAATAGTAATAATACTTTTGTAACCATTGCTGGCGAAAAGATTGTCACATGCACTAATGTGAATGTGATTTCAAATAATGATTTTTATTTACGAGATACTGTCATAAAGTAGACCTGGATATAAATCAGTCTTGATTATTGTGCAACTAACACAGTGTCGTACTTGTTGTCTTTAAGATAATGGTTGATTATTTCTCTCTTGTTTGCGATTTTGTTGGATCTGGCGATACACACTACAGTATGGAAACCTATGCTTCATATATGGATTTCAAAGATAAATTTTATTCTTTAATGGTCATATTGAAAAAAAAAATGAGAACAATAAAAGGTTAGTTTCTTTCTTTTTTATTATCAAATAAGCATTAAGCATTTTGTTTATCTATTTTATTGCAATGTGCAGTTTTGTGGGGAGCACCAGTGCAATACAAATTTATTTTCTTTTGTAAGTCTTGGCACATGTGACCTAGGTGAATAAAAGGTTTCACCATAAGTTTTGGGACAGGAAAAAGCTAATTATTGTAATGTCTCAATATAGTAAAAGGTATGCATCAGATTTAAATTGTATGATAGTGGCACTTTGAGAAGGGCAGTATGGTTAAATTTTATGATAGTGGCACTTTGAGAAGGGCAGTATGGTTAAATTTGATGAAAAATGCAGCTTGTTGTTTCTTTAGAATCCTTACTTATCAGATCATATTTCCTTTCACAGCTATCTTCTTGCTCTCCAGCACCTTCAGACAGAGATGTTCAAAGTGGAAGATGCCAGGAAACAGGAGATTGGGACAACAGAAAAACTTCAGCAGAAAACCAAATCAGCACTGATTAAGTACAACTCTTTGAAAAAGTATGTTGAGTTGTACAAATCTGCATTAAAGGTTGTTTAATCTTAAGTCATTTTATGTTTAGTGCTCATAGTTAATTTTTATTACCAGATATATATTTACTATAGCTTCATTTTACAGGTGTTAGAAGACATTACATTAATATGGGCCACAAGCTGTCAGATTGGTCCAAGAGACTTGGATCCAAGCTGTCAGATAGGTCCAAGAGACTGGGATCCAAGCTGTCAGATATGTTTAAGAAATTGAGACCAAAGGTATCAAATAGGACCAAGAGACTGCGACACAAAGTGTCAGATAAGTCCAAGAGACTTATACAAGCTGTCTGATAGGTCCAAGAGACTGAACCAAGTTGTCAGATAGGTCCAAGAGACTGGGATCCAAGCTATGAGATAGATCTAAAAGATTGGGACCCAATCTACCAGATAGGTCCAAGAGACTAGGACATAGGTTATCAGATATGTCCAAGAGACTGGGATCCAAGCTATCAGATAGGTCCAAGAGATTGAGACCAAAGTTATCAGATAGGTCAAAGAGACTGGGACCCAAGCTATGAGATAGGTCCAAGAGACTGGGATCCAAGCTATTAGATAGGTCCAATAGATTTAAATTTTTGCTACTTAAGTTTAATCACAAATATCAATAGTATGATCTGTAGAGATAATTAAATCTAATTCTTGTTTGATAAAATACAGGCTAAGATTGGGCCTGTGTAGGGATTTTAGTAAAATTTTCTCCAGTTCACATTGGTTACTTTATATATATATGCAGATAGCATGATTTTTTTTATTAAGTGCATGTGTTCTGAAGTCTTACCAACCCTTACAGTTGATCATGAATCTTTTACCTATAAATTAAGAATTTACATAAGAAAAAGCAGAAAAAAGATCCAATATTGGGTTGTTCAGATCCCGGATTTCATATTCAATGTAATTTGTAGGATTAAATTTATAGGACTACAGATGCTTAAATTTGCTTCAATTTTTCATGCATGTTACCTGCATATCAAGATTCTTGCCTGTAACATAATATAGAAATGTTCAACAAATTGAAAATATTTTTGAGCAAAATGGGATGATATTGCTCTTAAAAAATTCATACATTAAGCACAGTAACATAGAAATGAAATTAGTAGAAAAAAAGCTGGAATGTTAGCAGATATCCCAGTTCATTTATTGTACATATAATGTTGATTTGAATATTGTTTATGGTGGGAGCAATGATTACTGCCTCCACATGAAATTTTTTCTTAAGTGCAAAAACACCTAACAAACAAGGATGATGTCATCTTATTATCTAGCAAGAAGACATTGTCACCATGGGGTTTGGAACTGCAGTTTCTGAAACTGAGATAACTAAGGTGTACATTATTAATATTTATAATGCTTTAACTGCATCAGATGACACTTTAACTTTTGGAAAGCATGTTTTAAAATTCAGCATTAGCAGTACAAGATATTTCATACAAGATATTTTGTTACACCTAACATAAATTTGTTCTAAGTTACAGAACAATATTAATTGCCTTGCTGAGAAGGTCTTATGAGACTCATGTCATCTGATATTGAGCATGTAAAGTGTAGGCATAGAAAGACTGATAGATATTATATTGAGGATAACAACACATTATTTCACTGTGACATAGTTGGTAATAGATGCCTACTTATCAGATAATTTAAAGACAAAAATGTAGTTATAGGTTACTGCATTTTATATGGGAAAATATGAATGAGTTTTTGGATGGATATACTGCATGACCTTATATGCTCATTTTCTTATTTTACCAAAGGCTTAATTATATAAACATAATACCCTACAACAAACAATGCAACCAGATTTATGCTTTAGTTCATTCAGAAACAAATTTAATCAACCAAAATGTAAAGCATCTTCTACATGAGTGTTCATGATTTGTTTACAAAGTAGTTCATAATACACTATTGAGCACACATGTTATGCATGTGAGTGCATTATGAAGGAGTTCAGTATCATAACATATTGCATGATTCTGACAATGTAAAGTTAATGAAACAAACAAAACATAGAAATGGAGGAATGTGAAAATAAAAATGACATTTTAAAAGAGATTATTGGCCATATATTGTAGCATTTGAGTCTGACTTTGTTGACAAGAGTGGTATTTATGCATGTGAGATGTTGAACAGTGTCATGAATGATACAGGGCAGTGTTCATGCATGTGAGATGTTGATCAGTGTCATAGTTGAAACTGGTGTTGATTCATATGAGATGTCAAACTGCATAGATGATACAGTGGTGTTCATGTATATGAGATGGTAAACATTGTACATGGATGACAGTGTTTTGTTAATGAGATGGTGAACAGTTGTGCATGAATGATAGTGTGATATTCATTCATATGACATTTTGAACAGTGTGCATTGATAATACCATGTGATGTTCATTCATGAGATGTCAAACAGTGTGCATGGATGATAGTGTGATGTTCATGTATATGAGATGTTAAACAGTTGTGCCTGGATTATTTTGTGATATTGTGATGTTCACTCATATGAGATATTGAACAGTGTATATTGGTGAAATAGTGTTCATTCAAAAGAGATATCAAACAGTGTGCTTGAATGATAGTGTGATGTCAATTCATACAAGATGTTGAATAGTGTGCATGGATGATAGTGGTATGCTCATTCCTATACAGTGTGCATGAATACAGTGTGATGTTCATTCATCTAAGATGTCAAGCAGTGTGCATGGTTGATACATTGTGATGATAATTCATACAATATGTTCAACATGTGTTGAACACATGGATGATACAGTGTGGTGTTTGTGCTTATGAAATTTTGAACCATGTGCATCAATGATAAAAAACATGCAAGATGTTGGGCAATGTATAGGGATGTTAGGGATTCCTGTGCTGTTTTTTGATAACAGGAAGGTTCTACATAAATTTTTTTTATCAGAGCCCTTGAACTTCTAGAGGAGCAGGCTGCAGGCCAGCATCAAGAGATGGAGAGCCATGCCACACAGACCAAGTTTTTTCATGACAAGAGCAGGGATTATAGAGGACAAATCCAACAGCTACAGGTCTTGCTATGTTTTGGGTTGTAAATCAAATTCATTGCTTTGGAATTTTCTAATGCAGTCCATTTATATATATTGTACCTTCACTCTAGAGTAGGAATTATATTTGCTAGCCAAATTGAAATGGGTGTTGTACAAAATTTAGTGCCCAGTTCATACACCTCAAGCTCTGTCCAATTAAACAGCCATACACATGAGGGACAACAAATATTACTGTTGCCTAAGTTTGTAGTCAGTAAATGCTTTGTATGCCACATTATCCAATAGATTGATTAAAAAATAGCTCTCTTTATAAATTTGTATGGTATTTAATCTGACCATGTAGATTTTGGGAAGGGTGTCAGGATAATGTGACTAGGTGGGACATCATGCCACATGTCTGCGGCACAATGCCTCAGTGCTGGACATCAATATAAACTGTCACACTACAGACATCAAAGTGATATGACTGAGAAATTGTTAAAGCTACTTTAAAAATCTAAATTCCACAAACACACACCTTCCTTATCAATTTCACTTCATAATTTACTTGCAAAGATCAAGTCAAAAAGTGTAATCATTAAGAACTATGTTGACTTTGCATAGCAAAAACATATAGCCACCCAAAAAAGTAGTTATATCATTAACAGTGAATTTTAGAGTTCCTTTAAATACAGCATTTTACTCTTTTTTGGTCTTAACTTTGGGTAAAGTCTGATTCTGAGACAGGGAACATTCATTGAAAATCTTGCAGGGGCTTGAATTATAAGATGTCCTTGAACATGCTACCTGAAAATAATTGAAAGTCCTTGAATTGAGGAGAATTATTATTGGAAACATTTACATTCATGTTGATTACTTGCATTGACTGAAACAGAAATGGCCCATATTCCAAACCAAGTAAAATTTTCATGTCGATTACTTGCATTGACTGAAACAGAAATGGCCCATATTCCAAACCAAGTAAATTTTTCATATTGATTACTTGCATTGACTTAAACAGAAATGAGCCTTATTCCAAACCAAGTAAATTTGTTGTGTTGATTACTTGCAATAACTGAAACAGAAATACCCATATTCCCAACCAAGTAAATTTTTACTAAAATGCAGGCAAGGTAAACAAATAGGTAATTGATCCCTAATTTATTGCTTTAAGACATATAGTATATGCAATATAAAAAACAACTTTATCCTGTTTCATGATCTGTTATGAATGAGATAATGGAATATTATTTCACAAATCTTCAAAGTTCATTAAATCTAATAGTCCGTATAGAGTCCTTGAATGTTATACTCTCAAAACTGTACAAAATTCTGAAGATAATTAAATTCAAAGGTTATCACAGTTTGATGTCTTAGATTTGTTCCATGTAAAGCAATTTTAATATGGAATAGTCACCTATAGATGCAATTAGTAGAGTGAGAGAATGAGAGTTAATTATCCCTAATTTGCATTATAAATAAACAGTTCATTCACATGCTTGGTTTGTGTGTCTTCACTAGACTCAATCCAACCTAGTTAAAAAAAAACTGGATATGCCAGTTATATAGCAATGGACATGGAAGGTGATCTAAGAAATGCATTTTGCCTTCATTTTTCTGATAGTAATGAGTGACAATATCATGTGTCAAATTTTCAGGTGTGTTAGACGGTTACAAAAACTATTTTCTGCCAGAAACCAAATGTGTTCTCAAATGCACTGTTAGTCTTTTTAAGACCTCAGTGAGGCAGAAATCTGTTAAAATGTGAGTTGGTTTTTTTTTTTTTTGAATACATGCCTATTTAGGAATGTGATGATGATTTTTAAGGTAGCTTTAAAAATAATTCAGTCATGTCGCTATGATGTCTACATTGTGGCAGTTTATAGTGATGTCTAGCACTGGGGCATCATGCCGCAGACATGTGGCATGATGTCCCACCCTGTCACATTATCTTGACACCAGGCTGTCCAGTTATAACACTAACCACTTAATGCTGAGCATCAAGCCCTATTTAGGAATAAAATTAACTGTAAATTTCACATGGTTTTATTAGATGTTTTGTACCTATGTTACAACTCGTATAGGGGCCCCGAGTGGCCGAGTGGTCTAAAGCGCTGTCCGTTACAGATCACTGCCATCTCACCTGTCAGCATGGGTTAGAGTCTAGGATTCGGCGAATGTGGATATGTGAGAAAGCTTGCCAGTAGCTTCTCATGGGTCGGTGTTCTTTCCAGTGATTTCCTGGTTTCTTCCTCCACCATTAATACTGGCTGCCATGAATAGCCTATCGTGTGCTGAAAAATGGCGTTAAGCCCAACAACAACAACAACAACTCATATACAGTGGATAAAGCATAACCATAACAAATACTTTTCCAAACACTGTAATGTGGTTGCCAAAATCGTCCTTTACTAAAGCTTGTCTTTTTGTATTAACCCTTTTATCACGGCAGACCGCATATGCGGTCAGGGGAATTTACTCCGTCAACACTATGGACCGAGTTTTCGGTCTAGGGCAGTGTTCCTTTTTAACATTATAGTACCCGACTAAATATCTTTCGGGGTACCTCTAATAACTTCCATCTGGTAATGTAGATGTTATATTTGGATTATCTCGTGAGTTTAGCTTGTAGAAATAATGAACAAAGTAGGAACTTTTAACGTGTTTTCCGAATGCTGAAATTTGTATCCAAATTGGCGGTGTTTGAAGGATTTTTAGAGGAGAGTTTTTGGAGGATTTAAATAATTCTGACCTGATAAATTTGTTTGACAATGAGAGAAGATGTATGGAGAGACAATGGAATGCACTTGTGGGTGACAGTGATGACGATGAAGATGACTTTGAAGGTTTGAACCAGAGGAATTGTATGCTCCACGTGGGTTTTTTTGGGGGGACAAAGCCCAAAAACCAAAGAGATTTATTTCAGTTTTCTGACAAAGTTGGGCACACCCGAGAGTTATATGCTTCCAGGAAAGCTTCCGATTTTTTTCAAATATTCTATTCAGATGAAGTGTTTGGAAAAATTGTCCGTTTAACGAACTTCAATGCGACGAACTTCAATGCGACGATCAAACGTGGCAGAGGCAATATAGGTCACTTAGGTGTGTGGACAGATCTCACCTTGGAGATCATTTTGGTTCATTTTATAGAATTTTATATATTATGGACACCATGAAAGAAAGACTTGTGTTGCTACTGTGATTATTCACTAGTACATCTAGGGTCAATTGAACAAGTTTTGAGAACATTCTAAGTTTTCTAAGAGGTAATAAAAAAATTGTATTTTACCTGTTGTTACCTGTTTGTACCTGCATTTTAACAGTTGTAATAGATATGCACATTTTATTGAATTAGTCATAAAATTAGATTTTTAACCTTGATTTTGACACCTAATCCAGCCAGATATCTTTAACATTGGCAAAGTTATGTTGTTTCAAAGTCCACAAGTCATTTTGCTTTACAACTCCAAAGTTACTTAGTGTTGAGGACTCTATGCCTACAAAGTTACTTAGTGATGAAAGGGTTAAATGTTGGTAGAGCTAATTGAAATTGAAGAAAAATACATGAAAATGGAGTTTAGCTATAACCCTTGATAAAGCAATTTATTAATCCTTGAGATCCAAGCACAGGATTTGTGACAATGCTGTATTAGCTCACATATGCAAAGATATAACTTCTTTTTCAACACTAGTTTTTGAGTGAGAAGTTATTCATTTATGCATTACTTTTTTTTCTTTCAGAACCATTTGGACAAGATCCATGCATATCCTGCCCTCTACCATCAGACCATAGTCAAACAAGCAGAGGTATATCTAGTTATTGGCTGCTGTCCTCTCCAAAGAACTTTTCTGTTTCAGTAATATTGAAAGTATCCAGTGAAGCACCAAAATATTAAGATTGTTCTGGTGTGTCCATTGATTCAAAGACCAACCTTGAGTTTTTAATGTGTTGCCACCATAACTGTATATTTAGTGATTCCAGATCCATCCATCATGTCATATGATGTCAAGACCCATCACAATTACCATCTGTAGCAAATTTTGTTTTCTTAGAGTAACTTTAGAAAGACTGCATGGATTGTGAAGCCAATTTTGATTCAGATTACTGCATTAAAACCTGTAGGTTGATTTTGCTTTTCTGATGGATATGAACAGATATCTGGCTCCTGTTTTACTTAGCACTTTGGGTTTCATTTGAATGATACTGCTTGAGGTCAAAAAGTTCATATTAACAGATTTCTACTTTTACGTAGAATGGATTAAAAGGTTATCACAATTTATATTAGGTACTGTTGAAGCACATTTTGGGGACATAGTAAAGACCTTTAGTTCCTAGAAAATTTTGAAAACCATTAATCGTGAATTTGGGACTTTACTATAACCTTACATTTGGTTATAACATGATCAAACATGACACTGCATTAGCATTCAGATTTGCTGCCAGCTCTTTAGCCCATCACTTGCATATTTCAGTGGAACAGCAAATTTTCAAGTAGTTTCACTTTTTGTTTCAGTAATTATTGCTGACTGGATATCAAGTGTATTCAGAAAGCTTTTTTTTCCAAAAAAAAACTGCATGTGGAAAGATGCCTTTGTGTTATATAGAACTCATTAGCATTAAATTCAGTTGGTCATGTGTGGAACAATGTTTGGCCTCAGAGTTTTGTAAAACTCATCAACATTATATTCAGTCAGTCTGTTTGGAAAGTTGTATCATCTCTGTTTTATATAGAACTCATCAACATTACATTGTCTGTTTGGAAAGTTGTATCATCTCTGTTTTATATAGAACTCATCAACATTATATTCAGTCAGTCTGTTTGGAAAGTTGTATCATCTCTGTTTTATATAGAACTCATCAACATTATATTCAGTCAGTCTGTTTGGAAAGTTGTATCATCTCTATTTTATATAGAACTCATCAGCATTACATTCAGTCAGTCTGTTTGGAAAGTTGTATCATCTCTGTTTTATATAGAACTCATCAACATTATATTTAGTCAGTCTGTTTGGAAAGTTGTATCATCTCTGTTTTATTTAGAACTCATCAGCATTACATTCAGTCAGTTTGTTTGAAAAGTCGTATCTCTGTTTTATATAGAACTCCTCAGCATTACATTCAGTCAGTCTGTTTGGAAAGTTGTATCATCTCTGTTTTATATAGAACTCATCCACATTACATTGTCTGTTTGGAAAGTTGTATCATCTCTATTTTATATAGAACTCATCAACATTATATTCAGTCAGTGTGTTTGGAAAGTTGTATCATCTCTATTTTATATAGAACTCATAAACATTATATTCAGTCAGTGTGTTTGGAAAGTTGTATCATCTCTATTTTATATAGAACTCATCAACATTATATTCAGTCAGTGTGTTTGGAAAGTTGTATCATCTCTATTTTATATAGAACTCATCAACATTATATTCAGTCAGTGTGTTTGGAAAGTTGTATCATCTCTGTTTTATATAGAACTCATCAACATTATATTCAGTCAGTCTGTTTGGAAAGTTGTATCATCTCTATTTTATATAGAACTCATCAGCATTACATTCAGTCAGTCTGTTTGGAAAGTTGTATCATCTCTGTTTTATATAGAACTCATCAACATTATATTTAGTCAGTCTGTTTGGAAAGTTGTATCATCTCTGTTTTATTTAGAACTCATCAGCATTACATTCAGTCAGTTTGTTTGAAAAGTCGTATCTCTGTTTTATATAGAACTCATCAGCATTACATTCAGTCAGTCTGTTTGGAAAGTTGTATCATCTCTGTTTTATATAGAACTCATCCACATTACATTGTCTGTTTGGAAAGTTGTATCATCTCTATTTTATATAGAACTCATCAACATTATATTCAGTCAGTGTGTTTGGAAAGTTGTATCATCTCTATTTTATATAGAACTCATAAACATTATATTCAGTCAGTGTGTTTGGAAAGTTGTATCATCTCTATTTTATATAGAACTCATCAACATTATATTCAGTCAGTGTGTTTGGAAAGTTGTATCATCTCTATTTTATATAGAACTCATCAACATTATATTCAGTCAGTGTGTTTGGAAAGTTGTATCATCTCTGTTTTATATAGAACTCATCAACATTATATTCAGTCAGTCTGTTTGGAAAGTTGTATCATCTCTATTTTATATAGAACTCATCAGCATTACATTCAGTCAGTCTGTTTGGAAAGTTGTATCATCTCTATTTTATATAGAACTCATCAGCATTACATTCAGTCAGTCTGTTTGGAAAGTTGTATCATCTAATTTTATATAGAACTCATCAGCATTACATTCAGTCAGTCTGTTTGGAAAGTTGTATCATCTCTATTTTATATAGAACTCATCAGCATTACATTCAGTCAGTGTGTTTGGAAAGTTGTATCATCTCTGTTTTATATAGAACTCATCAACATTATATTCAGTCAGTCTGTTTGGAAAGTTGTATCATCTCTGTTTTATTTAGAACTCATCAGCATTACATTGTCTGTTTGGAAAGTTGTATCATCTCTGTTTTATATAGAACTCATCAGCATTACATTCAGTCAGTCTGTTTGGAAAGTTGTATCATCTCTATTTTATATAGAACTCATCAGCATTACATTCAGTCAGTGTGTTTGGAAAGTTCTATCATCTCTATTTTATATAGAACTCATCAGCATTACATTCAGTCAGTCTGTTTGGAAAGTTGTATCATCTCTATTTTATATAGAACTCATCAGCATTACATTCAGTCAGTGTGTTTGGAAAGTTGTATCATCTCTATTTTATATAGAACTCATCAGCATTACATTCAGTCAGTCTTGTGCTAAAAGAGCTATCATATCTATATTATATTGAACTCGTCAACATTACATCATGTCTATATTATATTGAACTCATCAACATTACATTATATCTATATTATATTGAACTCATCAACATTACATTATATCATGTCTATATTATATTGAACTCGTCAACATTACATCATGTCTATATTATATTGAACTCATCAACATTACATTATATCATGTCTATATTATTATGATACTCATCAACATTACGTTCAGTCAATCTTGTGTGGAAAGGTTTATCACCTCTATATTATATTGAACTCATCAGCATTACATTCAGTCAATCTTGTGTGGAAAGATCTATCACTATATTATATGAAACTTGTCAACATTACATTCAGTCAGTCTTGTGTGGAAAGGTTTATCACCTCTATATTATATTGAACTCATCAGCATTACATTCAGACAATCTTGTGTGGAAAGATCTACATTAAGTCAATCTTCTGTGGAAAGATCTATCACTATATTATATGAAACTTGTCAACATTACATTCAGTCAGTCTTGTGTGGAAAGATCTATCACTATATTATATGAAACTTGTCAACATTACATTCAGTCAGTCTTGTGTGGAAAGATCTATCACTATATTATATGAAACTTGTCAACATTACATTCAGTCAGTCTTGTGTGGAAAGATCTATCACTATATTATATGAAACTTGTCAACATTACATTCAGTCAGTCTTGTGTGGAAAGGTTTATCACCTCTATATTATATTGAACTCATCAACATTACATTCAGTCAGTCTTGTGTGGAAAAATCTATCACATCTATATTATACTGAACACTTAAACATTACAGTATTGTGTGGAAAGATCTATCACTTCTATATTATATGAAACTTGTCAACATTACATTCAGTCAGTCTTGTGTGGAAAGGTTTATCACCTCTATATTATATTGAACTCATCAGCATTACATTCAGACAATCTTGTGTGGAAAGATCTACATTAAGTCAATCTTCTGTGGAAAGATCTATCACTTCTATATTATATTGAACTCATCAACATTACATTCAGTCAGTCTTGTGTGGAAAAATCTATCACATCTATATTATACTGAACACTTAAACATTACAGTATTGTGTGGAAAGATCTATCACTTCTATATTATATGAAACTTGTCAACATTACATTCAGTCAGTCTTGTGTGGAAAGATCTATCACTTCTATATTATATTGAACTCATCAGCATTACTTTCAGTCAATCATACACCATGGCATATACCTCAGGTGTAATCATTTTACCATGTGCATCCTACAGTGCCAAAAGGCTGAAAGATTGGAATAAATGTGCAGTGCAATGATGTTTAGGAGTCATTATTTTTAAGAAGCAGCAGCCAAGATACAAATTGTTATTGTGATGGAATTTTGAAAAGGATTGATATAATGAAATTTACATATCTTTGCATAGGACTGTGTTTATCTAGAACACACAAGATACAAACATATGTAGCAGTAGAATATTAAACAGGCAAATGGATCTGGAAAATTACATGAATACAGTCAAAACCGGCTATCTCGATTGTGTTGGGGGTGTAAAAAAATTGTTGACATAACCTTGTCCCAAGATATCAAGGTTTCGTTGATAAATCTACTGCAGAACATTGATTATGCATCTGATGCATTAAAAATGAGGAGTTTTGTTTCTAAAAAACAAATGGCATTTATAATGCACAATAAAAATAATAATTCAGTCATGCCTGGTTGCAGAAAAAAGGAGATTGGACATTTTTTAAATGCCATGTCACACATGTTTACAACAATAAGTTACTGTAACAGTGTCAGTGGTCTAAAGTTTTTTTATATTTTCCTGTGAATAGCCTCGTCCCTTTGGTAGCTTCAGCAAAACAATGATTTTCTCATGTTATTCAAAATCTAGGCTAATTGAAGTACATCAACATGTAGGACTATACATTTTTTTAAAAAAGTATTTTATTAGAGTTGACTAGTGACTAGCAGCAAAAATGTAACGGACCATTATTGTGTGTGAAAATCATTAGATTCTTTATTTTTGCTGTTCATCAGAGGTTCCTTTATACCAGTATATGCTGGGTTTTACTGATTTGCTTCTGAACCTGAAAAAGATGTGGCTCTCAGTACTCATGTATGGACAAACTGTAAAATGTGTTTGAAGTTTATAAAGTTAACTGTCCCAACATCTAATTATGTATAAAGCCACTTTTTTTAATTTATACAGTTGTAGTCCCATATCCCTCCCGACTTTGATTAGTGACCATCAGCAAGAACAGAGCACTAGAAGGAGGGTCAGCTAATCTCTTTGATGGATTGCAAGACTTTGACATTTAAGACAAAATTAGTACAAATAAAAGCACTCCTTCCTGTTTCAAATTTTAATCCTATCAGTCACCTTCAGCTTCATTCCATATGTCGTGTAAAATTTATAATCATGGTACTGCGATTGACAATTTCTTAAAACAACTACTGGGTGCTATGGATTTTTTTTACAATACCGTTGGTGCTTTTTTTATATACTCTTGTTCAAAACAAATTAATAACTGGGGGAAGGGAGGCAGCTTAGTTTGGAATTTTGCAGGTTTCTATTTATAGATTATTGTGAGTAATGTGATATTGCCATGCTGAAGTTCAAGGCTCATGCTCACACCAAGCATGGAAACACCTTAGCTATTACCGTATATGTTTTAAATATGTTGTTTAAAACAAATTAGGTATTTAGCCTGACAATTTTCTGAGTTATGGATTAGATCAAATTTGTGATGCTATGTGGGAAGAGCAATGTTGTTGTGGTGTTAACTTGATAATGTCCATTTTTAATGCAGCCTTTGTAAAGGTCAGAAACACATTCATTTAATTTCCTTACTCTAAAAAATTGTTTGCAAGATAATCTTCTCCAGTCTATGCAAGTGATAAACCATGCATATTGATGAGATTGGTTGATTAGTATTTGTACTAGTATAATTTGGTCTTGTATCAACTTTTTCTATCAATTTCAGTATGACATACTGGTAATAGTGGAAACACTAGATCATATCTTGTGAAATTTCTGAGATGTTAAAAGTTGCTTTTCATCAAATTAAGCAGGTCCACATGTTATTTCAGACCAAAACTTATGCCTGACATAACAGGGTTATTTACTTAACAGGAGTCGAGATAAGTGGTTAAAAGTAACATGACAAAGGTTTTTTTGAGACCAGACCAAAACGCTCGATATATGAAGGTTCTCAAGATACCCAAGGTCAATATAAGTGGGTTTGGCAATAGTAGATTTAAATGCACAATTTTAGGCAAGTCCAATTAAGGTCCAAATTCTAAATTTATTTTAGGACTGACATCTTGAATAAAAATTATTGTTTCTTAAATTTGTCTTGCTTCTAAAAAAATATTTAAGGATTCAAGAAGTAACAAATGCTTTGATTGAAATGCTTCATATTTTTTTGGCAAGACTGGAGTCCCCAAAATATAATAGTCAATATTGTTATGACCCTGTAGTTAAAGTGTGTGTGTGTTAAGGAATTCTGTATAAATCTTTTTATTTCATTTTTATTTCATTAAATGTAATTATTATTATGATTATGTTAGCATCAATCTAATATGTTGTTAAAAACATCATGTTTATTTAAGTCATAAATCAGACTCATGTGAGCACGTGCTTTATATGATGGCAAATTTTTTACAAGTAAACATTCAGGAATAGATATGAAAACAATTGGCTGATACTTGGTCAGGCTTTCCTAATGTCCAGATGTATTGCAAAATTACACGTGTCCTCTGTTTATGTAATTGAAACGACATATTAGCTACGTTTATATGCTTAGCTTTTTTTTAAGACAGAGTCAGAGACAGTCAGAATAAAGAACAGAGTCGTTACCTATTTTAACATCTTAGAATTACACAGCTTCTATTACCTTAAAAAAAATAGGTTTTTTTTGTGCTAGAAGTTGTCTGTTCATATGTCTATGTAGAACAACATGTGTTTTGTTAGTGGAGCTAATTGTACTTCATTTTTCTAAATAATTGTTTTCCTGGAGAACGACATTACTGGTTTGGACAAAGACATTTTCCAAAAATATTCTAAATTGGAACGAAACAATACAAACTGTGCTTTACTGTGTAAATTCTGGATTTTTGTGTTGGCCTTCATCTGACGTCATATGTGCCATATTGGACCGGAACTGAACTTCAGTTTTTGTTAAATTAAAACTGTTCACAGAACTTAAGTTTTATATCTTTATTACAAACAATTTGGATCATTTCCATAAATCATAAATCTTGTTTTACATATTTATATTTTTTCCATGTTTTCTATGAAAATAAATTTTGTTAAAATTTACAAGGCTTGTTGTCTTCACTCTTTCTTTGTGTTACTTTGAATGAGCTGATAAGTAATAATATATTGTTTTGTTATTTTAGGAATTGCATGCCCTGAAGGAAGAAATAGCTCCATTAAAAGCTAAATTAGATGCATATCACAGTTTGCCTCCAGTGAGTATTCACTTTCTCAGATGTTTTTTGATTTCAGGATTTACCAATAAAAGCCTCAACAGTTTTTACCTCATCACAAGTGTGAAACTTTAAAAAGAATTTTAAGATTTACAATTTTAGTCTTTGCATCACATCCCTTCCTCAATAAACAGGATGTAGCTCCAATTCTAATACACCACTGAGTTTGGATTGATCTTTGGATGTGTGTTGCTGTCAATTTAGAAATAGTTTTCGTTATTCCTATGATGGTTTTGTGTTTTTCAAAATTGATTTTGTGACTGTATAACATCATGCTTTCATGAACATGCATTGTCACTAGTACATGCATAATAGTGTAAAACACCTCATACCCCATGGAAACTAAAAGCATTTAAGTATGACTGAGTCCGAGATTTATTTAGTGACACTTTCAGCACAGATATTGCCTTTATCAAGGAAAATGATAGCTAAGTGCCTTTCCTAAAAATTCACTGAGAGCTGGCAGGTATCAAAGCTGGCCCAGGCTGGTCTAGACAGGTATCAAAGCTGACCCAGGCTGGCCTAGACAGGTATCAAATCTGGCCCAGGCTGGCCTAGACAAATATCAAAGCTGGTCCAGGCTGGCCTAGACAGGTATCAAAGCTGGTCCAGGCTGGCCTAGACAGGTATCAAAGCTGGCCCAGGCTGGCCTAGACAGGTATCAAAGCTGGCCCAAGCTGGCCTAGACAGGTATCAAAGCTGGCCCAGGCTGGCCTAAACAGGTATCAAAGCTGGCCCAGGCTCATGGGTCAGTGGTTCTTTCCCAGGTTTTCCGGGTTATTTTTCTACCCTTAATATTGGCCTCCATGTATTGCATATCATGTGCGTTAAATGGCGTTAAACCCCACAACAACAATGACACTCTTTTAGCACAAGTTTCTTTGAGAATTGCATGAAACATTACACACACATTTATCCCATGGTCTAATAATTCCTTAATTAAATTGGTACCAGTCAGATGAATGATTATATTAGCATGGAGTTTTCACAAGAAAATTTATAATGATGTTTAGTTGGTCCTAAATGAATAATATTATATTCATTATGGTCATCACAGTTGCTAATTTGAAAATTTTGCTTTTGCACAAGAGTATCACAGATGATTTCAGTACTCAGCAATTGATAGGGAGAAATTGTCTTATCGTGAATTCCTTGGAATTCTTGTTGGCAGTTTAGAATCAGTCCCTTTAAATGATTCTTGTTAAGCTTTTCCTTCAATTAAACCAGTTTTATTCTAGATGACCTTATATGTATTTAAGCATTTCTTTTTCTCTTCCACATTCTATTTTCTTCATACAGGATATTTCCCTGGCCAAGGTAAAGCTGGAAGAAATAAGACAGCAAGTTGTAAGTATTTTTTATGTCTGATTTGATGGAAGTTGAGATTCACCATTTTAATTATCTGTTTTTCATGCAATGCTCCCTCCTTGAATGGAAGAAAATATTTTCATTGCATCATAAACTTTATGATTCATGGTCATTTTAACATCTTTTTCAGATCCTTTACTCTGTCAAAGTACATTAGGATAAGTTTCTTTGCTTCCTCCCTACCTCCTTGAGAGATGAAAAAAACCATTGTGTGTATACACACATGCGCATGCATGCACACACACACAGAGAAGTAATTATTGTGAGTTAATTCCCTTTCTACCCATTAGGTGGCTACTATTATACCCGGATATAACTAGTATTCACTTTCACTATCATTCTACAAAGATGTCTTCCATAGAATCTGTTTAATCTGATTCTTAAATTCAATCATCCATATATTATTTTCAGTGGTACAGCAAGTCAAATGTTGCTTTATATGGTGCTTACAAAGTTCTTGAATTTCTGTGAATTTGTTGATATTTTCACATTATTGTATTGTTTTGTTACAGTTGACTGAGCATTAACATACATTTTCACTGGGTGGATTTTCCTGGGTGTTATGGCCACAAAACATACCTTCTTTGTACCAAGTACTTTTTGACACCTGTAAAGTCTCTGACATGTGCTCCAAGAATACATGGTCCAATGTTCTTAAGAAACAACTCCAGTGCCTCAGAAGAGAGCTAGAGCTAAATCAACTTCCATCTTAACATAAAGTGCCGAGTTTACACCCCATGTCTGAAACCCTAATGAGTTTACACCCCATGTCTGAATCCCTAATGAGTTTACACCCCATGTCTGAATCCCTAATGTGTTTATATAATCATGTCTGAATCCCTAATGAGTTTACACCCGATATCTGAAACCCTAATGAGTTTACACCCCATGTATGAATCCCTAATGAGTTTACACCCCATGTCTGAATCCCTAATGTGTTTATATAATCATGTCTGAATCCCTAATGAGTTTATACCCCATGTCTGAATCCCTAATGAGTTTACACCCCATGTCTGAATCCTAATGTGTTTACACCCCATGTCAGAAATTCTAATGAGTTTACACCCCATGTCTGAATCCTAATGTGTTTACACCCCATGTCTGAATCCCTAATGAGTTTATACCCCATGTTTGAATCCCTAATGAATCCATAATGAGTTTATACCCCATGTCTGAATCCCTAATGATTTTACACCCAATGTCTGAATCCCTAATTAGTTTATACCCCATGTCTGAATCCCTAATGAGTTTATATCCCAAGTCTGAATTCCTAATGAGTCACATGAGTGATGTTTAGATGCCCTCACCCTATCCTGATTTAAAATATGCGCCAATTCATAATGCAGTCACAATGAGAGATTATTCCAACCAAGAAATTTGAATTGCACATGATCTCTTTAGTAAGGCTTTGTCAAGATTACCAATGACTAAACAAGAAAAATGTTATCAGAATCCCACTGGGGTTAAGCTTTTAGCTACCCCCATTTGTCATGAAAATCATAAGTCAAGTATCACCCTGCCTATGGTTGTGAGGGTGTGAAGTCAAACTTATCTTCACCCATGAGGCCTGATTGTACACAAAGATCCCATACTCCATCTGTGCATGAGAACATTCTTGCCAGATGTAAAGAGATACTTTTTGACAAGTACAGATGGCTGAACTGACCAAACTGCATTTTTGACTTCTACAGATGGCATATATACTGGCAGATCATCATGTCATTTATCATTTGCCATATGCCTTTCCAGCCATCCAGTTGTATGTGGACACGAGTTGGTTATCCCGGACTGGCATGCCATCGATATGCATGCTGCTATATCTCATGCTGAATGTACCACACATCTGACCAGCCAGCCAACTGACCAGCTGGACTGAACATTACTATGCCTCTTCATTATGAATTGGCATCATAGAGTTAAACTGTCCATGTCAAACCAACATTCTGTTTGATCACCATTCTTAATGTCATATCTTAAGGGCAGACTGACAATATGCATGGAATGCACAATCGATGGACCCAAAAAGTACAAGAGAATGAAAGCTAGATGAAGGCAATGAAATGGAAATATATGAATCATCCTATCCAGCAACAGAATGGATGGAATTCATCTATGTAAAAAAATCTATCAAATCTTGCCTTCGAATTCCCTCCTCCACTTACAGTTATCCCTTGCTACAAGGTCAAAGACTGTGGATGTAGGTGATGATGAGTACAGTTTATAATTGCAAACATTGCAAGTCAGTAAAGACCAAAGTCAATAAGGACATTTCCCCATAGATATCACTACCTCACTTTGGAAAAGGACATTTTCCCCTTAGGCAATACTTTCCCACTTCAGGTAAGGACAGTTCCCCTTAAGGCATCAATGCATCACTATGGATAAGGACAGTTCCCCCTTAAGCATCTCTGCCCCACCAGCAAATTTTCACTGCTACCACCGGGATGGAGAGGAACATTATATTAACTTTATCTTTACTTTGTTTACCCTCCTTTGTGATTTTTTGCCTCATGAATAAGGCCAGAAACAATCGTGCCTCTGATTTAGTTACTTGAATTGCCAATGTGATGAATAGCCTGATGGCTTCCTGCAATATGAACTTGGAAGAGATGTGTTCCTGGACTCTTCTTTGAAACTACACAATGTAGCAGCCTTGCACACCTTCCCATTCAATTCTTCCCATCTGTTTGGTGGTCAAATTAAGGTCTTGAAGCAAGCAGCACAAGAGGTGCTTCTCCACCTCTCATTGCAAGCTTATATACTGAGACATCCTGCATAGGGATTGTTCCAGAGAATGGACAATAGTCAGCATGGATATAATAGAGGCAAATCCAACTGGCAACAGAGTAACTGTGACCACCCAAATAACATAAAGTCGTACACCTCTACCTTTCACAGACAGGCAGCGAGGTGAGAAAGAACATGTTTTTGCTCCTCTCTGCCTCATGCCAGCAGTCAGTGATTTACATGTTCCCTCATCCTGCTGATAACCCAGCCATGGTTATGAGACTCCTTTTTTTGTTGCAGGCTTAAATTGGCCTCTTTTTGCAAACAGTTGGGTGGTCCAAATTTTGTTGGTAGGCCTTGGCATCTTATTCTTCTGGCCTCCTCCACTTTTAACGCCCTTTCATGACAAAAAACCCATATTGGCAGGCATGTAACAGAAGAAAATATTCTTTTGCTCATGAAGTATTTGGCAGAACTTGTGACTCCAGAAAAATAAAACTCTTCTTAACACCTTATACACTGTCAGACAATTCAGGAGTGGTCATGTGCCTCCTCAAACAGGGATTAACAAAATCACAGAACCTTTGCTTATTGGTATTGGATTATCTTCTGTAATATAAGATAAATATCCAAGTCTGCCACACACCAGGATAGTTCGCACTGACTCCTACTTACAGAATAGTCTCTCCATCCTTCCATATTCAGTTGAGTCTGTACCCAATAAAGTCACCCTATGATAGATCATTTTGCAACAAGGTGGAACAACAAATTGCAACAGATAAAGGTCATCTTCCCTTTTTCAGACTCAGACACAGTCTGTCAATTCTGCATCAGTTGGCTGGGATGAAATGTGGGTCTATTCTTTACCTCCATCACTACAGATGCCAAAAGAAATTCACAAGGTGAGAGATATGAACTGCCAAATCATCCTGATCCCCCTCTCTCTGATGGGAGAAATCCTGGATTAATTATCTGCTTGCCCAAATGACAACCATACTCAGGAAAATAATAGTGATCCCAACTGGCTATTGTCAGGCATGTAAAGGCTTTCAGAGCTATAGCTGTGGAGAGAATCACAACAGCTAGCAGGGAATCCACTCTGAATGGTTACCAAAAGAGATACAGGTTTTTAATAACTTGTCTCATTGATTCTATCATACCACTCTAAGACTTCATTACTTAACTGGTCAACTTCATTTTCTTTATTTGTGAAAAAAAGAAGTTAGCCCCAGTCACCAGAATGGGATATCAGTCCATGATCTTGGACTACTTAATGGATGAATCTATATTGGAGCCAACATGGACCTTTCTAACTCCATTTATGATATATCCAGGCTATGCTTAGTCACTTTGACATTGCTTGACTCATCCAGTTTGAGGCCCTGTCATCCATCATTCAACCAGTTTTTATATATGACTACTTTTTTGATAGCTTTTGCCTTTAAAGCATACAGTGAGCTATATACCCTGCCTATGGACCTGAACTACATGCAGTTTTGTCATTTTGGATCAGTTGTTTAATGACACAACCTGGTTTTAATGCTAACAACATGATGCCATTGCTGGGCAATCAGTAAGTAAGTATTCTTCTTGATTGAAACTATTCAGGATCCCATATACTTTAGTAGTTGAAGCAACTTTATATAATGCATAGAAAGACATTTTTCGTCTTTCCAGGATGGCTGGATTCAGAGATGGTAAAGAAAATTATCTAAATGTAATGTGATTGGGTAAGTATGTAATTGACTAAAACATTTGTTTCCTTGAAAACTCTTTGCTTTATTAGCTGAATGACAGAAATGGAGCTATCATGAGCTCAGCCTTACCTTTTTATTGAGACTAACTTGATGCAAAACATAAAATTTATATAACGATAATAAGTATATATACTTGAATTGCCAATATTAAAAAAATTATTTTGTCATCATACAGTAAGCATATAACATTTAATGTTAAAAAATTATTTTGTCATTGCTAAAATTTTTTTGGTATTGCTACAGTAAGTATATAACACTTAGTACATGTACACTGTTAATGTAAAAAAAATGATTTTGTTATTGCTACAGTAAATATATAATACTTAATACACTATTAATGGTAAAAAAATTATTTTGTCATTGCTTCAGTAAGCATATAACACTTAATAAATTGTTAAGTGTTAAAATATAAGTTGTAATTGCTACAGTAAGTATATAACACTCAATACAATGTTAATTTTAAAAAATTATTTTGTCACTAGTCCAAAATTATGCTGTAATAGTTTATAAACAAAACTGTTACAAAAACTCCAAGTTATTTACTGTCACCAGTACAAGACATTGTGGATGGCTTGTACATGGTCCAAGGTAGAATCACATTGATTTTGATGCCCAAATGCCAAAGGTCCACTACAAGACATTGTGGATGGTTTGTACTTGGTCTAAGGTAGAACCACATTGATTTTGATGCCCAAATGCCAAAGGTCCACTACAAGACATTGTGGATGGCTTGTACTTGGTCTTAGGTAGAACCATGTTGATTTTGATGCCCAAATGCCAAAGGTCCACTACAAGACATTGTGGATGGCTTGTACTTGGTCTTAGGTAGAACCACATTGTTTTTTATGCCCAAATGCCAAAAGTCCACTACAAGACATTGTGAATGGCTTGTACTTGGTCTTAGGTAGAACCACATTGATTTTGATGCCCAAATGCCAAAGGTCCACTACAAGACATTGTGGATGACTTGTACTTGGTCTTAGGTAGAACCATGTTGATTTTGATGCCCAAATGCCAAAGGTCCACTACAAGACATTGTGGATGGCTTGTACTTGGTCTTAGGTAGAACCATGTTGATTTTGATGCCCAAATGCCAAAGGTCCACTGCAAGACATTGTGGATGGCTTGTACTTGGTCTAAGGTAGAACCACATTGATTTTGATGCCCAAATGCCAAAGGTCCACTACAAGACATTGTGGATGGCTTGTACTTGGTCTTAGGTAGAACCACATTGATTTTGATGCCTAAATGTCAAAGGTCAAGATCACTGTGACTAAAAGAAGAAAAATGTGTTTTGCACATTAACTTTGCAGGAGTCAAGCTAGACTTAAATTTTAAGGAGAAGTAACTTCTCCTTTTGGTCAGAACCAGGAGAAGTTGGAGTTAATCAGGGAGAAGTGAAACTGAAACATAGAATGTGTGACCAATTTTGCTTTATCGCTTCATCAGACTGAATTCAAAATGAATTAAATACTATTATTTACATCATAAAATATACTATGTTTCTAAGTGATAAATAAACAATATGACATAAACAAGATGATGTCATACATACATTTTTAATTTTAATATATATATATATATATATATATATATATATATATATATATATATATATATATTTGTTAAATATATTATGGATAAATAGAGATAAAGAGTTTTATTCACATTAACTGAAAAGCTATAATTTATGTTTAACAGTCAATCAGAACTTAAATATATAATAAATAAATAGTAAAAGAATATGGTGTGTGAAAATATTTAGATTTAAATAATTATAATATGTTATAAAAATAATTTGAGATACTCTGTCCGTTTAATAAAATTATTGATTATATTTTTATGATATTAGCAAAACTAACATTAATTAAATTAATATTAAAAGAAGTAGAAGTATTAACTAATTGCAAATAGGGGACATAATTTTAAAAAAATAAAAAAATAAATAAATAAAAATAAAATTAAAAAAAAAATTTCAAAATTTTTAAAAAAATAATTATGGGATGTTTTACAAGGTTTTGGAATTAAGACTTTTTGGATATACCGTATTAAGACAGTTAATCCAATAGGTTTCCTTTAAAAGACTTCCATCTCATATATATATATATATATATATATATATATATATATATATATATATATATATAGAGAGAGAGAGAGAGAGAGAGAGAGAGAGAGAGAGAGAGAGAGAGAGAGAGAGAGAGAGAGAGAGAGAGAGATTCATTATCTTATTTTAATGATGTGTTCTATTTCTTGGTATGCTTTTAACAGTTTTAAGCAATGCCTTATGTTCAAGTTGAAAAATATGTGTTTTTTGTCAGTATTTATATTCTGTATGCGTATAAAAAAATTATATTCATACCCATTCTATTAATACTTAGTATATGTGTGCTTGAATTGAAGTAAATGCAAAGTATTTTAGCTGTATGACTTAAAAAGCACGTCTGAAGCTATACATTGTAATTAATTTTCACTCTAACAAGATTAGAGCCTTGTAAATGCAAGTTGGTAAAAATGCTTTTAAACTACCACTTAATTATTTTATTTTCTTAAGTTTTGTGTACAATTGCAGTCAAAAAGATTTCTAGCATTCTTTGAAACAGCCCCTAATACATGTACATAAGAATTAATGCACAAGTGACTTCAAACCATACTGTTCGTCCAGATTTCATTATTCCCTATAAAACATTACTGCTACTATTCATAGACAACACAGTGAATCACTAAAGTCGATATATAACTAAACTGGACCCTTTTTTTTACCCCCAACCGAAAATCCAAGAATTGGTCTTGCACAGAGCGGGTGCATCTATTTGTAGATGGAGGGCTTTTCTCGAACTAGAAACTTTTTTGCTTCATTACAAAAATCCATTAAAAGTTCTGCTTATTTATGGTTTGTCTACCTACTGGTAATAATGACATGCATTGGTTAATTTAAATATTATTTGCTTCATTACTATATATATTTTTTATATTATCACAGTTTAATGAAGTGGTATATCATATACCCAGTGATGTCCACCATTTAAATTTCATTTATGGTTTCAAACTGATTTTATACAGAAAATACGCAAATACGGTTGTTAAAATCTCCATTTATTAAAAATAGAATATAAATTAGAAAACGCTCTTTATCGATCATATTTTTAAAAGCAAATTACTATTTGTATATTGATGTTTAAATTTCAAAACAGAAGTTTGTATATTTTCATCATAGCACTGTAAATAATTTTCATGAAATTATGCAGTGATATCTTGCTTCGGAAAATGGTCAGTTAGCTATTAAAACTTGCATGTGAATGTGCAAGAATTTCTTTGTCACTATAAGCTGATTGGTATCAACACCACGTAAATACATTTGGCGTGGGTTACAGCAGTGCCAAAACTTACTGGCTACAGCGAGAGAGTATCTCAAAGTCATAATCTACAGTCATATTATGTCCAAAAAAAATCAGAGGGCGAAGTTGTTTACGCTTTCATAACAGAAGAAGGCGAAGTTTTCTCTTCTCAGGCAACTTTTTTGCCCACTTCACCTGGTAGCATGACCCCTGAACTTATGTTTTGGGTTAGAAAGAATCCAATTAATTTGGGAATCAGTTTAAAGGTCAGGATCACTGGCATGAAGAACAGATATATTTTTAACACAATAACTTTAGTTCTAGACCATTTAACTTGACCAAAGTTTGTGGAAGGCTTGCATTTAAGGTATGGAGAAGCCTCTCAGTTGGGTATCAAATGGCCAGAGAACAAAGTTCATTGTGGCACATAGAAAATTAGCTTTTTCTGAATAACATTTGTTCTTGAGTAAGTTCCTTGACCAACCTTTTGGTGATTTGCACTTGGAGTAATAAAGATATCAAATGATTCAGGGTCTAAAGGTCGGATATAATGGCATGTTGATAAGAAAATAATAGTTCATGCAAAGTAAAATTAACAAGACATGATGTGGGCAAATAATGTACCAATTACTATACTCCTTTTTTATTTCTTTAAGCAAAAAGTACAACAGTTGAAATTACTAAATACTAGTGAAGTCACTTCAAAGATATTCATTTAGCTCAAGAATACATTTATGGCAATTGTAATGCTCTGTCTGTTGCAGGCTGCTTTGGATACAGAAATTACCAAGAGAATTGACCTCATGCATATGTAACATCAAGCAGCTTAAATCATTCCAGCGTCAGTGTTTGTCAAGGAAATGAGATGCTGTTGAAACATGGGATCAGGAATACATAGATGTGATTTGTAGTAGATCTAATAATGCCGCATGGAATATTCATCTTATATATTGTAAACGTAAATCTTTTGTCAGTAAATATGACATGTATTGATTTCTTATCCATTTTCTGTTTGAACATATCCTCATCTCTCATCATCAGCATTTACTTTGGTTCATTCACAGATTGTTTTCTTGTACTTTGGAGCAGAAACACAAGCTGAACATTACTGGTAAACACTACAAAATGAGCAACTTGAGAAAAAAGTATATTGAAAATTTTATTGGTATTTCACATACATACATACATACATACATACATACATACATACATACATACATACATACATACATACATACACACACACACATACATACATACATACATACAATACATACACACACATGCATACATACATACATACATACATACATACATACATACATACATACATACATACACATACATACATACATACATACATACATACATACATACATACATACATACATACATACACACACACACACACATACATACATACATACATACATACATACATACATACATACATACATACATACATACATACATACATACATACATACATACATACATACAATACATACACACACATGCATGCATACATATATACATACATACATACACGTACACATGCACACACACACACACACTATTGTAAGATATGATGTTGCTGCATTGTGCAGTTTTTCAAATAAAAAATTATAATCTCATTTTCTTACTATCTATTTTGCTATAGTTTTTGTTTCTTTATTGTTTAAAAGTATCATATGCTTTAGCGTAATTGGCTGTTGGCCAAGGTTAGTCTGTTATAATGGCTTTCAGTCAGTAAGTGCTTGAAATCTTTGCTAACTCAATAAAACAATTTATAGGCAATCTTGTAAGAAAGGGAAATAAATTATCATAACCAACCATTCAGAAAATCATGTGGCTCAAAAGGCAGGCCATGTAGCAAATTTACCTACAAGCACCATGCAAATGACCTCTTGTGATACACCAAGATGATCTGTTGTTTTTGCTGCAAGACAAGGTAGAATTATGCGCTTACAGTGGTTCCCCCACCCCCTGTTCTCTAGCCCAGCAACTGTTGTGACACAAGTACCTCTTGGAGATGTTTTTTTTCGGCCAGTACGGTGAGCGTAGCTGCAATGGATAGAACCAAGTGGATTCGGTCGTTTTTTTTTGCAGCCCCGAACGGTGAGGTAACGTAGTTTACGGGTGAGAACCCTACTGATGCCATTTTTGCTACGTCTGAGCCCGCAGCTACCGTCTTGTTTGTGACGCAACCTGTCAGTCATAAGGAAAAACTCTTACCCTCAAATATCTTAATGTGATACCTATATTCAGTTTGGCAAATTGACAACGTCATACAACATTCGCTCTCATAAAACTCTTTTCATTCGCACTTCCACAGTCTAGCCGTAATTCCTCCTGTGGACTGCCAACTCGATGTATCAATGAAGAAGTGCAGTACGTTCCCATGCTGTAAATATCGCCGCCTGCAATTGCTTTCATAACAGTTGATCTCTTGAGGAGATTTTCTAATCGTGTTGCTTTCTCCATCTTTTTTATCTCCCCCTTCCTTGTGATATCGTCTTCCCACCAGGGCGCATCACTATCACATTTTACGTTCCTTCCCGTCTTTCCTTCTGTATCACCTTTCCTCGCCCCTTTTCTTCTAAGCTTTTTCTGTTGAGACTAAAACTTGGTTTTCTTTTTCCTTCCTCGCTCTTTCTGCTTAGACTTTGTATCTCGCACAGACTGCATGCTTATTAGTATAAGTAAAAATATTTATCATTAAAATAAATATTGTCTCGTGGATTTGTTACTCTACCCACTCACCGACAAATATCCGCAAGGTGTTGGCTCTCCATACCGAAAATGTCTTTCCTTTGCTATGTAAAGTTTACTTTTCGGTTTGCTTATGATGCATTTACCTCCTTTTACGCAGCTAGTTAATTGGTATGTTCCTTCTCCGCTGCGAAGTAGGGGAATTTTACAAGATCTTTTCACGCATTGCATTCCTCGCTTTTGTGTTTTTCGCAACAAGGTCCAATCACACACCTATAATTCAATCACGAATATACGTAATTATTTTACCAAACCGACGCTCAAGTCAGACTTCCTTGGATCTCTTTGGTTTTTTTTTTCTTTTAATTTTTGTTTCTCAATTTAATGCCTAATCTCTGTGTGTGTGTCGGTGGTGGGGTGGGACTAAGGAACACGGCAATATAGTGAACACTTTAATGCCTAATGTGTGTGTGTGTGTGTGTGTGTGTCGGTGGTGGGGGTGGGACTAAGGAACACGGCAATATAGTGAACAGAGCGGGGTTTTTTAAGTTTAGGACGAGTATGACTGGTAATCAGATCTCTTGGTGCTGGAGAACACATACCATCATGTCTACACTAAGTCATTGTTGCATTCAATTTTTAAAGAAAAAATCGTATTGGTTTAATGGGGCTTTGTGTTATAAACGAAGAATCCTGGAATGCACAAGTTCACTCAGAGTGAAAGCCGAGTTCCAGTTCTGCTCAGTTTTTTACCGTAAGTAATGGCCATAAACCAGATAACATCAGTGCTTAAATTTTGTGAATCTTAGTCCTATAGAGAGCAGCGATAATAAGCGGTTGAAGATGGCCACCGAAGTGGCCAGAACGAATATCCGATTGGCATCATTTGGACCAACTATGTCAGGGGATAATTTCTCTCTGTAAAGTTTCACGCCAATCCTCCTAGTAATTTATGAGGTGTCTCAAACGTATGCTTAACTTGTCAATGACATGCAGATCTAAACTAAAACCAACGGTATGTATGATTTTATAATGGCCTTATACATTCCTTTCTTTGTTTTTCATGTATTGAAGTTCTTTAAATACAGTGTGAATGTATTTTTATTTCTTCAAAATAATGACTAAATTTAAATTCATGAAATGTTATAAACCAAAAGATATTTTTTATTTTCTGTACGTTGGTCTCTCATTAGTACATACTAATTAGGACCATTATTGTTTTGTTCTATTATTTATCTTTATCGCGGATACATTTTTATCACCTGGCTAATATTTTATGGTCATGTTCATTAAAACAAATAAGTAGTCTATTTTCACTTATTTTACATTTGAGACTAGTTACACAATTTAAAAGTTGTAGATGAAACATAAGAATACTCTCAAGGGGGGGGGCGTTAATTCGCAATGTCCAATTATGATTTTATACGTAATTTGCAGTCCCATCGATATCACAGAGTATAAAACATCATCTTGGATATATTTATCTATTTGCCTACAGTAATCCAAATATGACATTTCAGTATTACGTAAGAAATCAAACCTGAAGTCAATAGTTATTTTCCAAAATATCCAGATATTTGTATGGCAACTGTTTAAATTATTATGATAAAAAAGTACTGATGTTTCTCAGAATAAACGGCGTAGAAATAAACTAGGTGATTATGCGACTTGCATAAGAATTTTATCGTAAGTATATAATTAAACTAATTATAAAAAACAAATATTCTTAGAAACATACTTGGGGTGATTAGTATCTCAAGATTCTAACCTTATTATGCGACTGGCATAAAAACTTGATTGTAAGTATATGACATGAAACGACCAGTCTATTTGTACATATTAATAGCGTAGATCTACAGCAAAGTCACCATAATGCTTGGCTCTCCACAACTTAGTTTCCAGACAAAAACCCAAATAGCGAGAAAGCTATCCGAGGTGCAGTGACGAGGAGGGGGAGGGGGCATAAAGAAATGATAATATTTTTAAAATATTCTTTGTACAGATTTAAATGACACTTAAATTTTAACCATTTTGCTAAGCAAGTTTATGTATTACTGTACTGATTCGATTCCAAATCTTAATATGGTGTCAATTTATCTTTTTTGGTATTGTCTGATGAAAGATCTTTCCTGAAAAAAGATATACTAAATAAGTGCAGATCTCGCTCACAACCAAACTCGTCCAAGAATAAACGTTGTAACAAAGTTTTATCAGAATCTCTTTAGAAATATAGTTGGCAATAGGGTCATCCAATTAGAGGTAAGTTAACCTCGATAATATGCGCAGACCTCACTTATTATAGAACCCAAGTCCGTGATGTTTAAGCATAATTACTGAGTTTGATGAATGTCTTGCCACAATTCTGATTTTTGAGTGGTAAAAAAACTCGGCCAATTAAATACATTAATTTCATAAATATGCAATGATGTTGCACATTATCAAACTTTGTAGATTTATGTGTATATTTTATTTGTGTTATATAATGTAGACCTCATCGATATGTTTCTTCAAATTGTTTAGCCATAATTTCATGTACTTTAAATGATTTACACGTGATATTTAAATCTCATAACCATTAAAGTATGTTATTGCTAATTCTTATAAAACTGTCATGCTTCCATACGACTTTCCACGAAAGACACAGAGCTTGTAAACAGTGAGATAAATTTATCATTTCTCCATACAAAGTCCCAAGGTTGACACAATACGAAGTTTTAAGTCAGTCATCTCATTTGGCCTTATGGCGTCCCGAAGAAGACGCAATACCAAGTTTTTATGTCGATCAGATGTCCTATAAAAATTGCAAGTAATAACGTCTGGATCTACTATAAAAAAAAATAAAAAAAACACATGAAAAAAAATCATGGTAAAGTTAATAATTTTTTCTCTGCAATATTTATTTGAAGGAAACTTATTGATTATGACAAAGAACCATGAAAAAAGTGTATCAAAGGAATTAAGTTTCGCGAATCTTGGAGAATAAATGAAACTTGCCTGTTAATGATTGTTCCCTGTATTCAAAGTACGAGCCAAAAAGGTCGTTTCAACTGCTAGAATCAAGGGTCTCCCATGTTTCGAAAAAAAAACTGTTTATTTTGGTAAGTAAGTAATTCTAATGAAAAGACTAAAAATGCGACACAGTAAGAACACCTTTTGTACAATGAATGAGACTCACAGGAAGGATGCGTGAACGTTTGGCTAATGATGTGACTATCTGTTGTAATGAAGTAACACTGAAATCCACGTCCACGTCACGTCATCATATTTATTTCGGGTTGTTTGTAAGGTCTGTCAAAAATACTGTAAAAAAAAAAAAAAAAAAAAAAAAAAAAAAAAAAAAAAAAAAAATGCGCTAAATGCTTATAAATTGCCGTTGGATATTAGGACAAAAATGCAAAAATGTACAATTTTCTTTCCATATCTCAAATTGTTTGTCTTTTTTCTATTGACGTAGACCAATATGTACTTAAAGTTTCCATCCATTGTCTCAGTTCTCGTGTATTCGGAGAATTGTTGGTGGGGGTATCTTGTCACTACCCTCCCCTTTCCCTCAGCCACTCAGCCATCATGTATTCAATATCACAAATGAGAAGTATACACTATCACCAAGTTCTGGAGTATATAGGCATCGTAATGTTTACAATAATAACTATAAATAAGGCATAATTTAGTATGGAGAGACAGACAGAAAGAAAGAAAGAATGAGTATATTCTATAAATCAGATCCCAAAAATATGTGTTAATACTGATGGATGATAAGGACAAATAGTCGTCAGTATCGACGCTGATTTTCGGGTCTGCTTGATTGGACTGAAGAGGATTGCTAATGGTAATACTAGTGACGATATCGAATTAACAATATAAATATTAATAGCAAAACCCGCATCACGACAATAATATTTACTGTTCTAGCTGCTGCCGTCTTCATTATCATCATCACGACCATTATCTCCATTTTAATCGTCATCATCAATACCATCAAGGTTACTATAGTAATAAAGATGACAAAGCAATGGTTGCTAACATGTGAAAATATTTGCAAAAACTTGAACTGTTGATATTTGGTAAAATTTATTTGTAGGCAAACAACTCTTTAAGGAATTAAATTGTGGTTCCAATTTTTTATTCAGTTATTGCTAAAAATTGACCTTACAACGTCAACACACTATAGGGCCATATATGATGACCCAATAAAACGGAATAACTAATCTTCAGCAATTTTACAACTGACAGGTTTTGATCCACGGCACAGAGGTCTTAATCGAAATCATTTAACAATGTTTTCATTCATGCGGAAAATAAAGTAACTGAGTCATAAATCTGCTTTTATCTTTCTTTTTTTATCAGCCAATTAAACGTCTGAAGAACCACTCAAGTGTTTGAAAGGGGTTTGCAATGTGCTGTGCACCATATTTTATTTTGTTTTAATTGAATTCGATTATATTGGAAAAACCTTACCGAAGGATTTTGTCTATTTTAGTGCGAGATCTTTAGGTTGTTTAATAAACATAATATCGCCTTACTTGGGAATCTACACATTTTATAATACATATCAGTTACCAAGGGCAAGCTGAATGGAAAATTGAACTTGCCCTTGGAAAATGTGAACTTACTCCAACCATAATTTCCCAACAGGAGCAAAACAGTAAGATATATTGTGGTTTATATTAAAGAAATTGCATTATATTTATTGAAACTTTTATTTTCTTTTTATCTTTGTTGACACCTTAAATCCAGATGCCGATAGTCAAGGTTATTAAAAAATACATA
The DNA here is from genome assembly GCA_016746295.1 of Potamilus streckersoni. NCBI lineage: Eukaryota > Metazoa > Mollusca > Bivalvia > Unionida > Unionidae > Potamilus > Potamilus streckersoni. The sequence continues at coordinate 2,720,551 of JAEAOA010001832.1, forward strand.
TGTACACAATACATGTTGATAGATATGTTACCTAAAAAGAGTTAGATTGTTATATAATTACGCAACAACTGACTTATCCATCTACCTATATAAATGGATAGGCAGAAACGTGAGTGGAAATATTAGAAATAGCCAGTTTTGTGTTTGAGAGAGAGAGAGAGAGAGAGAGAGAGAGAGAGAGAGAGAGAGAGAGAGAGAGAGAGAGAGAGAGAGAGAGAGAGAGAGAGAGAGAGAGAGAGAGAATTTTCACATACATGTAGGAGAGAACTACTTAATTATTCATAAAGATGGTTAGTAAAAAGGGATTTTGTGTGAAAATATCAGGAGAAATATAAATACTGGCACATAGTCTATACATAAATGGAATATAATCTACAGCACTATTTTACTGTAATCAGCTATTAATTATTTGTATTTATTTTATTAAATAATAGTTTTCATGTTCTTTTTATTCATAACTTTGTTGACAGATATAAACAGAATTAAATATTTAATACCTAAATGATATAATTACATAATGTCTCTTATTAAATTTCTCTAAATCAGGTTTCCAAAATTCTGATTCAGTAATTCCTAACACAAGTTTGTTAACTAAGAGTCTGCATGATCCTCACAGAAGGTTGCCAACTTTGGTTAAACTCCGCGAGGAGCGCGCAGTTTGTTTAAAAGACGTCTAGGACTAGAGATATTCCGATCAGAGTAAGCCGCATGTGAAACAGGCCAACCTCGCATTTTCTTAAGGTAACTTAAGAATAAATATAACAAAAATATTATGTCATGACAAGTGAATCCTTTCCGAAAACGTGTAAGGAGTTGCATTTTAGCATTTCCTTATTTTCAGCGCATGTATGCTTGGATTCGACAACTAGTACTTTTCTTTAGTACCCCACCCCTCTTCAAGAACTTGCTCGTGCAGTTATACATGGCTCATTGCACACAGTATCACAAATTTGTATCCTCTCTGTCACTTAGTAAATTTTCAGGTCAGCGTCGTTAAATGTAGCTAAAATTGCGCTTTGAAATACGTAAGTGTTATATTTTGTTGAATAACATAACAGGTTTGTATAACCATCCTAGACCCCTCGGTTTTGACGCACTTTAGCATTTACTTTCACCTTTTCAGAAATATACTTTTTCATAGTTATATCTCTCATTACTTGAAGAACATCAGTTATTTTATTTTAGCAAAGCATGAATAACAAATGACATATATTCCGTCATACTTTCCTTAGCGAGCTTTCATCCAGACAACCCCTACCTCGCCCATTTTGATGCACCTTACACAAGCTTTTTTTCCTCTGACATCATTGTACACATATACTGGAGAAATTTTTTATTACAGAGCAACAGCAGTAGCATATAGAGATAACTCAAGTGTATAGGAAAATATATTATACAATTTAATTTATAATTTCTAAAGTTTTACTTATATTTATTATAAGTATCATTTTGGAACAGATTTTGTTACAAAAGCTAAAATAATCACATTGTGGAAAATCATTTATGAGTTTTAAAAAAATACTGTATGACTGTTTTCCAAAAGTTAATTGGTTTTGTGAATATATGCAACCTTAATCTTTGTGCTTTTTGGGGTTCATCCATTATAATTCATGCCTCTAAAAGTGTAAATAATAAGAGTCAGAAAATATAATTTTAGAAGAGAAAGCATTATTATTTTTATTTATTGTAATTTTTACTATTATAAAATAAATTTTGGTTAGAATAAGTTCATTGTCAATTTTCTCTTAAAGGTTGATTGAAAATTTACTGTTAAAGTAAAATTACTTATCAGATAGAAATCCTACATTTTTATTCAATAAGCAGTAATATACAGGATATTGATTTAATTTTTTTAAATATACATTTGTATTTCGTAAATTTCCGCAAATTATAATAACCAAATAAGAACTTGAGAATATCTGTAATTGCAAGTCCACTTAAAACTTTTTAATGATCCACATAAACATTTGTAATGTTGTACACTGCTCTAAATTTTATTACTGATGCATTTATCAGCAGGAAGTTGATTTGCCAAGTCAGAATATCTGAATAGGATTTTTATGAGGACTTATTGAGTCTTAAAAATAGAATTAGTGAAATGCAGTTTCTTTTTCTTCATGGTATGTATCTCTGTTTCATTTTACAAATGATACTAATCAAATTTTTATCAAATGTTTCTGTCTGTATGACTCAATATTGATCAGCGTGATGTGATGTTATGTCACTGAGACATGTTCCCCCATTAACTTCGAGTTTATAACTTTGTCAAAATTGGATGTGGTATGATACTTTAAGGGCTAGATTACAACTGGTGGAAACAGAAAACACACTTGGATTTGTCTGCTCTGCTTTAACCCTTTAACTACTACAGCTGTTCTGCAGTTTTGCTACTGCTGAGTGATAGCGTATCAGTTACTGAGACTACTGATAATGTTTGCTAGGCTAAATACTAGAGCATCGTCATGGCTGACTACGGAAACTGACAATAAAAACATGGTTACGTTTATATTCATTATTTCATTAGTTTTTGCTGGATTTCAGTGAAATAAAAAGCAACTTACCTTGTATAGTGTCTGTTATTCATATATTTCCATTTTATTTACTCCTACAACAATCAGACAAGAAATCCTCGTAGCGTAAACTGTTTTGAATCGCACAAAATAAATCGTCATTTGAATCAAAATCACATACATCTAGTGTTGAAACAGGACTAACATCATTATCTGATCCATTTACTAAGAATGATCCATTAAACTCTTTGGTATTGCTTGCACTGAACCCTTTAAAGTCACAAATATCTGACTAGGAATCCATTTTTGTTTATCTCAACTACACATGTTTTGTACATTGCCGGAAATTTCTTTCCCGCATGTCTAAATTTAACCTCTCAGCTTTCCAACTGGTATCAAAATGTTCAGTAACAAGTCTTCTAATTGGTTATGATAATGAAAAATAAGTAAATATCTGTACTTTCAACCAATCAACGTTTAGTTAACATAGCAGTTACGTCCGCATATATGTGACACTGGGGTTTTGAGTACAGCAGAACTATGAGCTCATAAGAGACACTGGGGTTTTAAACAAGGCTTATTGACACTGCATATATGTGTCAGTGGGGTTCAGGAGCTATTTATAGGCAAGGCTCAGATGCGGTAGTCATAGTTAAAGGGTTAGATTACAACTGGTGGAAACAAAAAACACTCACTTGGATTTGTCTGCTCTGCATATAATAACCAGTGCTTTTTGTATGTCTTGGTCTTAGTTAATGACAGAATTAGGTGACCTACATTTCACATTTAATTGGTCATGGTCACTTTCTTTTGCAGATTTGACTGCAGGGTTCATGCAAAAAGGAAGATGGTAGGGTATACATGAACTCATTTCTTGTTTTAATTTAAGGCAAAGAAGACTTCTCAGGAATCTTTTTTTTTCTTTCAGCTCCTAAGTTTTACACTTTTTTTATCAGAGCTAAGTGATGGCAACACCAGAAATTTCTGACAATATCAAGAGGAATGTTCGTTCAGTCCTACTCTCAAAGTATGATGGGAAGGGAATCCTTGTAGGTGAATTTTTGCAGGAGTACAAGAGGCTGCTGAAGGAACCCTTGCACTTCAAGTCATTGGGATTTGAAACCCTACAGAAGTTTATTGAGGCCATGCCAGATGTTATTAGGTTGTAATTTTATCAGGACACAAAATCAAGTTGATTGTTCCTAATCTTGTTTGGATAAAATCCACTAAACACTTGATATTGCCTGAGTACATATATTTTAATGTCATGGAACTCTGCCTATATACTGAATAAATTATAAGTTAAGTCAAGCTGCAAACAACATTGATCCTGATCTGCCTTCATATAATCTATTTGCAGATCAAGGTCTATGCTGTTCTGTTGATTACTCCCAACAAACTACACAGCCCCATATCTGCTGGCAAATTAAGCAACGGAAGATCTGGATCTGTTCAGTTTGCAGTTGGACTTGTCTTACATGTGTATATGGTGGTTTATTCCAGACACTACACTTTGGAATATCCATGGTTTACAGATGTGTTCATCTTTTTCACAAATTTAATTTGCCCATAACGCAGTGTGTGTTTGTGTGTGCTTAAAGATGGGTGAATATTAAAATGCTGAGGTGGCTGAAGCATATAATTTTTTAGCAAACTTTTTAAAAAGTTTGTTCAGTAGCTGAAAGACTAATGTTTCCATTTATATCAGGATACATTTGTCACTAGATATAGAATAGGCAAACTAATTAGTTTGGTAAGGCTGGGTTTAAGGCAAAGTCAACTTCATATCTTGTATGTATTTGTGTAATGATAACAGTCATGCCATATAGTAGGTGACATTATCCATCATATCCCCGATTCCAAATATATTATCCCATGACTCCCAGCTCTCTTGCCACATTAGAATATAAAGGAAAGGAAATCATAATAAAAGGACAGGAGATAACTGCTAGTGTAATAATCAGATCAGTTCTTCAAAGTTTCTTAACTGACATTTACATTTTCTTTGTCATTTCCCAGGTTGGACTATTCTAATGAATGCATGGGATATAAAATGTTTGCAGTGCAGAATCCAAATGCATACATGTCTCTGTCTGCTAAGAGGGCCTTGGGTAGAAATGGAGACATTGACAGATCAAAACAGGGAAGAGGAAGAGATAGGAGAGAAGGTACTTACTAGCATATCTTGTTATTGATGGTTTGGGTAGGGGATATTCATAAAAATACTACCAACAAGATACACAAGAAGATTATAATGAGTTAAGCGTCCTTAAATTAGATGTCTGTGCCTATCATACAGAAGGAATATATCTCTAAATGGAATTTCAGTTTGTGTTTGTGACCTGTTAAGTATATATTATTAAAACTGTCCTAATGGTCATGCGAGTTCAGCTGTCATCAGCTTAGGCAGGAAAGAGGATATAACCATGCATGATCAGGCATTGTGGCTGTGATTGTGATTTATATTTTTAATGAAGCTTAAACAATTTTTCAGTCATATCAATACGATGTCTGCACTGTGGCAGTTTATAGTGATGTCTAGCAATGGGGCATCATGCTGCAGACATGTGGCATAATGTTCCACCCAGTCACATTATCCTGACACCATGCCAACCAGTCCTAACACTAACCTCTTAATGCCGAGTGCTAAGTGAGGCAGTTGTTAGTACCATTTTTTAAAGTCTTTGGTATGATTAGGCCGGGGATCGAACCCATGACCTCCCACATATGAGGTGGATGCTCTAACCACTAGGCCACTGGAGGCATCATGGCTCTGGTGTGTAACTTGCTTAGTGTATTCTGAGTTATCACAGGATCAGACACACATTATGAGAGTTTCTGTTGATATAACAATCTTTGTCAGTCTTGCGTTCTAGCACAATGTTTAGATCTGAGACATAATATATGCCATGGGCTGGCATGCACAGTCAACTGATCCAGCATCAGAGAGACAAGAATTGAGTTGAGTCTGGTGGATCTTGTGACTGTGGCCCAGACAACTGCCAGACCCTTTTGAAGTTGGTACAGCCCCCTGAGTGCTTTTGCTGGATTTTTTTTTATTTACTGAATTTGCTCGATATTTTTTTGCTCAATAAGGTAAATTCATTAATTCCTTCTTATCTGAGTGTTGTAGTCATGGGTTAGATGGCCATTGGTTGTGCTGCCCTCATATTAGGAGAGCAGTTATGTTTATAGTTGGGAATTCCTGTCAGTGGAGGATGTTGGATCCTTGTGCATTGTCTGAGAAAGCAGATTGTCAGCAAATAATATTGTTTCTCCAAGAATACATCCCTAATCACATTTTTAGTACACCCTCACACACCTCCTGCAAATGTAAGTATTTTTGTTAATGTGTCCTTTAGCTTAAATTAGTTTAATGTTGGCTCCACAAGGAATTGGAAATTGGAAGTAATTGGTATTTATTATTTTGTCTTTATATGCTATTTAGACATGAAAATACTGAATTTTCCTCTGTTTGAAATTGCTAAATTCAATAGGTAGGGAAGCTGATATTCCTGATTTTAATATTTTTGGGAAAGGATTCTGGGAGAAGCATTCTGTTCAGAAATAATCTGCCTGCTCTATTGCGGTCGGTTTATACAGTGGTTTCCTCAATGTGCTAACCTGAGTGAAAGGTACATGGTGACCACAGACTTCAATCATTCCCCTCTCTCAGCTACATCTAACTTTTCTCTTTGCTGGCTTTGCTGAAACATGGTCAGTGTATGTGCTTTAATGAAGTCCAAGTTTACCTTTTATCACATGGTAAAAGATAAATAATTACTTTTCCCATGTCATTGGTATGATAGTATTGAATTTTTCACAGTTTACTTTGTTCTTTAGAAGATTCTTTAGCTTTCACAATGTAGAATATATGGATAGAATCTTCTTGTTTTATACCATTCTTTTTAAAAATATTCAGATAGACTCTAAATGGTTTTTATACATTTCTGTATAAAATATACAGACAGAATCTAAATATTTTATCTCATTCCATTTTTAAAAAATACAGACAGAATCTTAATGTTTTGTACTGTTCTGTTTAAAAAAAATAGAGAAAATCTATATCTTATATGATTTTGTTTAAAAATATACTTGTCAGAATATAAATGTTTTATACCATTCATTATAAAATAAACAGACATAATCTACATGTTCTGTACCATTCTGTTTAAAATTATAGAGGTGGAACCTTAATGTTTTTACCATTCTGTTTAAAAATGTAGACAGAATGTTTAATTTTTTTATAACTGTTTAAAACATAAAGACAGAATACATGTTTTATATCATTCTGTTTATAAACATATTGAGAAAATCTGTGTGTTTTATACCATTATAGTCTTAATTTCTGTATGCAAGTATTGTTTGGAAATGTTATATATTGAGACTTGGAACCTGGTATGCCATAAAAGTGAGAATTACTTCTGTTAATTGCAGTTGTAAACAAAATATCAAAATAAACTTAAAACTAGATTCATTGCTCTCATATTATTTTACTACCATATGCACCCACATATAAGTCAACTCAAACTGCAAACACCAAGCTTTACTATATTGTGCTGTCAGATCATGGTATCTACAGTTTGTGAGAAGTTATCAGAACAATATAGACTTATTTTTGAATTCAGATCATATCCTAAAAACAAACTGGTGCAAGTCCAGATTCTCTCCAGTGAAAGGTCATATTAATTTGTTTCAATTTCTATTGAATTACAGCATTTATTTATACTTCTGACTTTCAACATTATCTGTTTCTTATTCAGAGGCAGAAATAAATGGGTGTGATGATGTTCCACATTTTAAGCGAGGCAGGAAAGGTTTATATTCTGTTTGTTTCCCCAATAAACCAACAAATGGGCTTAACACATCTGAGGTATGTACTTACAGACAGCATAATAATGATAATACATTCAGGCACATGATTAGCATACTATGGAAGAAGATTATCATGCTGCGAAGTTTTTGGGGGCAGCCGATCTTCCTGAGAAGTTAAAATAGGCCCATTCTGCTAACCAGGTCAAGGGCCTTGGTGAGGTCGATGAACATCCTGTAGAGTGGTTGACCTTGCTCTCTGCTTTTTTCTTGGAGTTGTCAGAGGGAGAAGATCATGTCTGTTGTCGACCTTCCTGCTCTGAAGCTGCACTGTGATTCCGGGTACACGTCTGCCAGCAGCTGCAGCCTGTTGAGGAGGATGCAGGCAAACACTTTGCCAACAATGCTGAGAAGTGAAATTCCTCTGTAATTGTTACAATCACTGCGGTCTCCTTTGTTTTTGTAGAGGGTCACAATGGTATCATCGCACATGTCTTGTGAGACTGATCCTTCCTCCCAGCACAGGCAGAGTAGCTCATGCAGTGGCTGTAGCAATGTTGGTTTCCTATGTTTGATGGTTTCTGGCGGGATGCTATCACTACTTGGTGCTTTCATTTATATACATTGATTTAACTGGTGCTGTTTGGTGGTGTTTGACAAAGTTTAAAGAATGATGGTCTGATGTGAAAAATTTGTCATTGTTGCAGTCATTGCAGTAGCTCTTGAGAGAGTTTGGATTTTTCATTTCCCTAATCAGTGATGTGTATAGCCTGTGTGACTGGAAGTGTTTTCTCTCTAGTTCATTCTGCACAGCATTGCAGATTTTGTCCTATCTGTAGCTCAGTAAATTTTCAGGTCAACGTCATTAAATTTAACTAACAGTATCTAATTTATTTCACATGAATTATTTAAAACTAATTCGGTACTTTTAGCTACATTACTGGCACTAACCAGCTAACCTGAAAATTTACGCAGTTTATAAAATTTACAATGCATTGTGGAATAAACTAGTTTTTATTACAATACCACATGGTTAAAATTCATTTGCTTGTATGTGTTTGTCTCTCTCATAATGTTTTATAGGATATTTTCTCAAAGTTGGAGAGACCTTAAATTGCTATATGTTTTTTATGTTATGTTTATGTTGTTTTTTATTGTATGATCTTGGTACAACTCTGTCAGTCCCCCAAAAAACTCCTTTTCAATATTAGTTCTTGGTACAACTCTGTCAGTCCCAAAAGAAGACTCCTTTTCAATAATAGTTCTTAGCATGTGGATACCATGACTGAGATGGCCTGACTGCGACAACCAGACTGAGATGAGAAAAGTGAGGTTAACAAAACAGCTAGATATTTTTGTTGCATTGGTTAGAAACATATCTCACACATGTAGAACACATTTTTGTTAACATACATTTTAATTCCTTGGATTTAATTAAAATTTTATGAAGTAGCCATATAATTAGATTAATCTGAATCAAGGTTTTACTTTGAAAGGCATACAATAAAGCTAAATGATAAAATAATTTTAATTTTGACATTAAAATTTTTTTATTTTATTTCAGTGAATATATTCATCTTTGTATGGCTGAAAATCTGAGTTTAGAAAATCTCGAAAAGAAAATTAAATATACAGATAACGTACAAGTTCCATTCAGGCAAGAGTATTCACTACAATCCTGGTGTATATTGAGAGAATACAGCTGGGAGAGTTCTTACTATAGTCTTTTGATTTTTTATATTTTAGGATGTAATCGCAAAGTTCTCAGAAGCAGGCAATGTAGCTGATGTAAACATCATCCAGTGGTGAGTATTGACAATGAGAAAAAAGAATGAAAATTTAACTGTCTGTTCTTTTATCTTAGTTTATTGTTGTTAATGTCACTTTCAGCACTTTGTTGTATAGCATGCCAAGAAAATGGTAGAATAGTGCTTTTTCCAACAATATATTAAATAATCTGGCCCAGATTGGTCGAGATGGCTATCAAACTGACAACCTTTAGACTGTCTAACAACAGAGTTGCTGTAGCTGCCCTTATCTTTACCTTTCTTTGCCTTGTTTCTGTTTTGGAAGGGGCATATAGTTAAACTTTTCTTTGATTTCCTTTTGTCTGTACCATTTGACTCGGTAACTCCTGGTGCCATGTTTGTGCATCAGGAGATAGTACTCTACTTCTGAGCACTATAGTGTCAAGGTTATTTAAGATAATTAAAGTAAGAGGTATTGAAGAAGAATAGACAGATGTAGCTTTACAAGAATGCCAATTAATCTGAACTTCTAGCATTACAAATTACAAAGAGAAATGTATATTTTTTAGACTCTTTTTTTACACCAAAAATTTGCCCAATGGTGGAATTGTATTTTGTGTCCAGATTTTAGACGTTTTTGTCCTCAGAGCTAAGGCAGACTGGTCTGAACTACACACAGACAGGCAAACCTTTGCAAAAGTTGGATAAGATAGGGATTTCAAGTAAAGAGTGGTCAGGACGTGAAAATGATTTGTCCAAACAGAAAAAACTTTTACCCTTCTGCACATACACAAATTTTTTTTGATGTACAGTCAAACCAAATTGTCTTGATTGCGTCGAGGGTGTAAAATAAAATCGTCGACATAAACGGGTCCTGAGATATCCAGGTTTAGTTGATAAATCTACTGCAGAATAATGACTATGCATTTGAAATACCAAAAATGACAGAGTTTCATTTCTAAAAACAAATGGTATTTCTAATGTACAGTAAAAAATAATAATTCAGCCATGCCTGGTTGGAGATAAAAGAAGATTGGAGATCTTTGAAATAAGATTGAGTAACAAGTCACATATTTTTACAAGCAACAATGTCAGTGGTTTAAAGTCTTTTTTATTTCCCTGTGAATAGCCTTGTCATTTTGGTAGCCTCAGCAAGACAATGATTGTTTTCACACTGTCCAAAATCTAGGTCAATTGAAGTACATGTAGGACTATACTTATTTATTTTTGTAAGTGTTTTCCTTTGGTAGCCTCATCAAGACAAAGATTTTCTCTTGGCCAATTAAAGTTCAATTACATGTAGGACTGAACTTATTTTTTTTAAAATTTTTTTTTTAGAGTTGCAACTAGTAGCAAAATCTAACTGACCAATATTGTGCATGAAAATCAATCTTTTTTTTTTGATTGTCATATTGTCATTATATGCCGGTTTTTAACGATAAATTTTGTTTCTGTACCAGAAAAATATGGGGTTGTCGGTATTCATGTACAGACAAACTGTAAATTGTGTTTCAAGTTAATTGTCTCAACATCAAAGTATGTATGAAGCCAACTTTTTTCATTCATGCAGTTAGAAGACAACTTATTATATTCGTACAATTGTAGTCCCATATCCCTCCCGACTTCAATCAGTTATTGTTGGGCAAGAACAGAGCACCAAAAAGGAAAATTTTCTAAACTCTTTGATGGATTGCAGGATTTTGAACCAAACAGACAAATGTTATCAACATCTGTTTTTTGATGAACCAAAGAGAGAACTGATTTTACAATGTTCATAACATGAAATTACATGAGCACTCCTGTCAAACTTGTGAGCTGCATCAATTTATTCAAATAAAGGTCAACACCCTTAAGTTCTCTGTTATTATTTTATATTCATTCCAGCATGTGGAAATTGTAGTTAAATATGACTGGAAGACAGGGAACTCAGTTGATCAAGAAAAGAAAAGAAAATCTTCCCTTTTGTTCAAAACTGCTAAAAGGAAATATAAGAGCCTCTTACTATGTGGTTAAAAAAATAACTGAAAAAGAGCAGGAATAAGAGGGCCATTTTGGGAAAAAAGGGGAAAAGAGGACGTTCAACACAAAGAAAATGGGGAAAAAGAAGGAAATACTGATCCTGCAGCATTATCACTGCTAATTGATCAAAGAGGAAAAAATGGACAGTGTTGAGTGCCACCTGATGTTAACCTGCTTTTTTATTATTACAATCAAGCCATGCAGAATAAAAATTCATCTAGATCCAATCCACCAACAGTGCATGCAAAGGACTGGTGATTTCCTGCTTAAGATAATACACCATTAAAGAATTGTCAGGCATTATGAAAACTCTTTGGATGTATTCCATCCAGACAATTAGAATAGCCTTTAGGGGGTATAAAAACTATGATATGAACAGCAAAATCTTAAAGTATGGGATCATTGGGGGTTGATGGACAGGTGCTGTAAATCAAACAAAACATGCTTAAGACCCACAAATACAGCATGAATAAATGCAGTCAGATCATACATATGGATATGATTTGACATCTGTGGACTGGATGCTAATGCTGATATCAACACTTATACAGCAATCATATAAAAGTTGACTTCATTTTCATGTTTATGATTTTATGTCTTGATACAAGTGGTTGTAACTTATGCCAACGGAGCCATTCCTATATAAATGCATTCCATGAATACTAATAATGCCAGTGAAGTCACTCCCAAAAAAATGCATTCCATGAATACTAATAATGCCAGTGAAGTCATTCCCATAAAAATGCATTCCATGAATACTAATAATGCCAGTGAAGCCATTCCCATAAAAATGCATTCCATGAATTCTAATAATGCCAGTGAAGTCATTCCTATAAAAATGCATTCCATGAATACTAATAATGCCAGTGAAGTCATTTCCATAAAAATGCATTCCATGAATTCTAATAATGCCAGTGAAGTCATTCCCATAAAAATACATTCCATGAATACTAATAATGCCAGTAAAGTCATTCCCATAAAAATGCATTCCATGAATTCTAATAAATGCCAGTGAAGTCATTTCCATAAAAATGCATTCCATGAATACTAATAATGGCAGTGAAGTCATTCCCATAAAAATGCATTCCATGAATACTAATAATGCCAGTGTAGCCATTCCCATTAAAATGCATTCCATGAATTCTAATAATGCCAGTATAGCCATTCCCATAAAAATGCATTCCATGAATTCTAATAATGCCAGTGAAGTCATTCCCATAAAAATGCATTCCATGAATACTAATAATGGCAGTGAAGTCATTCCCATTAAAATGCATTCCATGAATTCTAATAATGCCACTGTAGCCATTCCCATAAAAATGCATTCCATAAATACTAATAATGCCAGTGAAGTCATTCCCATAAAAATGCATTCCATGAATACTAATAATGGCAGTGAAGTCATTCCCATTAAAATGCATTCCATGAATATTGATATAATGCCAGTGGAGCCATTCCCATAAAAATGCATTCAATGAATGCTAATAATGCCAGTGGAGTCATTCCCATAAAAATGCATTCCATGAATTCTAATAATGCCAGCATAGCTAATCCCACAAAAATGCATTCCATGAATACTGATAATGCCAATTTAGCCATTCCCATAAAAATGCATTCCATTAATACTAATAATGCCAGTGGATTCATTCCCATAAAAATGCATTCCATGAATTTTAATAATGTTGATGGAGCTGATCCCATAAAAATACATTCCTTGAATTCTATAAATACTGATAATGTCAATGTAGCATTTCCAAATTATGCATACCATGATTTCTGTGGATACCAATAATGACAGTGGAGCCTTGCCAGATTATTCTTATCATGAATACTAACCATGGAACAGTCCTGCTTTTTGATATTCTATATTCTCTTTTGAGTCAACATATTTCACATTTTGAGAGAAGTACTGGTCATACACAATGATATCATCAATATATCTGTTCCTGTGTTAATGGATGTCAGCGTGAAATAGCTCACTTCAACAATTAAGAATGTATGCCTTGATGAAGAAGCAATAACATAATCATTTTGCCTGTTCCTAAGCTAAATACTTGGTTCCTACACATGCAAAGTTTCAACAGTCACCTATCCATTGTCAGATTTTCTCAGGGATCTTTTTGTTTTCATTGACTCAAACTTCCAAATCAACATGCTCACAATGTAGAGGTTGGTATAATTTTCTAGTACCAAAATTAAGCAAGCTTATGTATAATATATAAATACAAGGAACTTCTTGTTGAATGTACAAGAAACAAAATTTCAACATCAACCAAGAGAAATATTTGCATGTAGTTGTGCATGATGAAGGTTAGAATTTTGACCCTTATTCTAAGGTCAGAATGGGGGTTATTATTATAAGTTACTTGGGAAAGAAAATGGGCAACAATTAGATGTTAAGTTAAATTTTCATGTGGTTATGTTGATTGCATTATAAACCTTGTAGGAGTTTATACAGATTTTGTCTGTGACTGCTAGGTACACATTTGTGAGGTTCGAGAAAGAAGCTGAAGCAGCCAAGGCACTGCAGCTATTTAAAAATGAGCTCAATGTGAGGGTGGCTGATGAGAAAGACACAGAAAAAGATAAAGTAAATGGTGACAGCCGACACAGAAAGATGGAGGATGGAGAGAAGGGAAAGTTTGGTATGCGTAGTCCGAAAGGAAAAGATGACCTGTTAATCTCACCTAAAGAAGGTAAAAGTATAATGTGAAAGTGTTGATAACTCCTAAATTGTTTTCTTAAATACCAGACATCACTCAGTGGTCCAAATTGAAATCTTTTTTTTTATATCTGCAACCAGAAACTGTAAGCAGTTTAAGTTTTCCAACTTAAGTGCATTTTACGTTTGCTTTTGTTTCATCCATCTTTGCAGTGAAGCTTCATCTGTAGGCACCAGTGGATGATGGTCAGCAGAGTTTGACATTAAGTTGACATCTAGCAATAAGTACTATATGTTTTGAGATGTCCACTTTTTCAAATTTACATTTCTGATAGTGGAGATCAACTGGATGAGGCATTATCTCATAATGTTTCATATTTTTGGCAGATCACTAGTAATTAATATATTTACATAGACTGACATCTGTATGTAGATGGTAAGTAAAAGTCCTCTTTTCACTCAGAATTAAATTCTTCAGAACATTTACATCTTCTGTAGTAATCCCTGTCATCAGACAAGAACACTTGTGTCTCTATTGTTGCTTGACTCTTTCTTTAAATCTGATGCATGCATGGAAGGCATCATTACTCCACTACCACAAATGTAAAAACAAAACCCAAAATGAAACTGAGCTCTTATTTGTCTATTCAAATAGGCAGGAAGGAACAGTTAACTACAATTCACCATATTTTTAAAAATGTACCTGAATAAAATAGTTTGTTGAAGTTTTAAAGAAAATATTACGTTTGAAGCATCAATTGTTATGAAAATGTACTAAGCAAATGGGGATAAAAAATCAGTCCCAATCATGCAGTACAATTTTTTGACATTCCCACCACAGTAAGAAATGGGCATTTGTTTGGTTCCCCAAGTTGTCTTTTAGCGGTGACTTCAATAACACATTCACCCTTGATGAAAGAAAGCCAGCTACAATCTTCAATAAAAATAAAGAACATTTCTTTAAAGGAAGTCAGTACTGAACTTAAATAAAAGCAATGGAATCTGATGGATTGTTTTATTTTCCAACATGACTGGTAAATGTTTACAGTGCTGTGAATGTTTCCTTTGTACAGGAAAAAATGCATGCTTTTGAACTTTACTGACAATGGCTTACAACGCAATTTTTTACTGACTTGGGATGTACTGAAAAGTAAATGTGTTTCATCATTCACTACATGTTTGCTTTTATTTTTCCCTAAATTCAGACCTATATGACCTGTGACAAAATTATTGAATATTTTAAATTTGTGTGTCCATTTTTCGATGAATTACTTGTATTGTGGATTCATTCTGTTACGACCCTGTAGTTAAATCACATATGTGTTAAGATTTGACTATTTCTTTTTTAATTTCATTTTTTTATTATTTCATTAAATTTTATTATTATTATGATGATGATTATGTTTGCATGGGTCTCATATTTTGTTAGAAACATCGTGTGTACTTAAAATGTAAATGTGTCTCGTGTAAGCATGATTTTCACATGTAGGTTTTGTCATTGCAAATAAACAGTAAGGAAAAGCTATGTAAATCATTGGCTGTGACCACATGATTACTTGTTTACGCTTTTGTAATACTCTGATATGATTTCGAAATCACACATGTATTTTATAGCTTGTTTTAAATGTTCAGTTACCTGTAAGAAATGTTCAGTCATAGTTGTGGCCATAAGGAAAGTCACATCATAATATCTTATAGAGTTAAAAGGTATTCCTGTGCTGGAAAGTGTTCTTTTATACGTATGAGGAACAACGTGTTTTATTAGTGTGGTAGCTGTACTTCATCTACTTTCTAAATAATAATAATTTTTCCTGGAGAACTACACAACTGGTTTTGGACAGAGACATTTGCCAAAATTTTTTCTCGTTTGGAGCAGAAGAATACAAATTGTGATTCACAGTGTAAATTCTCGACATTTTGTGTTAACCTTCATCTGACATCATCAACCATTTTTTAATGGACCTGAGATTCAGATTATATCAGTTTATAACTGTTTATTCACAGGACTTAATGTATTTTCACAACTTTAGAACAAATTTTTGGATCTTTGTAAATTGCAAGTCTTATTTCATATATTTACCTTGTCACCAACTTTTCTAGAGAAATAAATTATTTTTGTTAAAATTTACAAAGCTTGTTATGGTCACTGTTTTCTTTGTGTTTAATTAAGCAAATACGTAACAAGTGTGATTTGTGGGTGAGTACATGGTATTGATACTTTATGCTATAGAAATGTATATATAAATGGTATACATATATTCATACCAATGGTTTTCTGTATAAAGTAGTACATTATATATGCCTTCTGTTTTCATGACAAGTATATTTCTCATTTAATATGCTTTTTTTTCTAAGATGATACCTGTGCCAATGAAGTGCCCTACTCCCTGTCACACACATTCCCCCCTCCCCCACATTCTTTGGGGTACATGCATCATTTTCTTCAGTTAACTGACTGTTTGCTTATAACATGGTTTGGTTGATAAGATGGTTAGGTTCTATGGCTCCCAACTTATGTTGTAGTGAGGACACACTGTACCTGGAGACTGGTATAAACGTTGTGGAGGTGAGTTGTGAAATTGTAGATCTCACACTGCTTTTATTTACCCTTTGGAATATGTTTGAGGCATTATTGACACCAGCCAGGTATATTGCATGTACATAACTGTTTACCATACAAGATATATTCATGTACAACATGTCCATCTTACAATAAGTGTCATCTCACTGCCATAGTCTTTGAGGAAAGAAATGCAATTCAGGAGTTTATATTTCTTTTCTCACAGAGTGTAGTTCATGAAACAAAGCATGTTCTTTGGTTTTCTGCTTGCACTTGAATACATTTGTATTACAAAGTTACAAGTAATATATTATACTGATTTTCCAGTTGACATGCAATCTAGTATAAAACTAATTTTGACAAGCAAATGTACAATAAAAATGTTATATTTTTGTTAAATGATATGTCTTTTATTTTACAGTGTTAAGTAGTATGAATAGATGGGATTGTTTCAGCCTGCTAACACACCATGTAACTGTACTTCTATCTTATTCCAGAATCCAGCAAATCTGTCATTGAAGTCTACATAGGTAACATATATTTTGATTCCTCCAAGGTAAGTCCTTTTGCAGATACGGTCTATACTCAAGTCCAACTGCACAGAACTAGATCTACTGCTTCATAATGTGAATGTGGATCAGGGTCTATCCATTACCTTTTGGTAAAATCAGCTGATATCGAACCTGGTCTGTTAGCACATTATGTGATAGCAGTTTATGGTTTAGAGTTGGACTTGTGAATATATATGATAGTTTTAAGGTGATCACATGTCAAATGTTAAGTATTGAAATATTTACATTGGTAAGGGTCTGATCTATTCAAGATCACAAGACAATGATTGGTGTGTCATTTATAGCACTACTCTTGGTTTAATATATTTTCACAAATATTGATAAAAACTTGCTGGGTTCTCTGAGTAAATCCTGGTCAAAACTGAGTTGGTCTGGGTGACCATAACATTAACATTGTCAAAACTGAGTTGGTCTGGGTGACCATAACATTGTCAAAACTGTATCCGATGCAGGCTGATCACAAGATACATTTGTCTTGATAGAAACATGACTGCATCACATTTGGCTGAAAGGGGGTAGGGCATAATATTTTTAAGTTTAATGGGGGGTGGCTTTTTGTGTAGCAGAAGAAAATGCCACTGTTCAGTATGGATGTTAATGCCATATTAACAAAAATCAACTGTGGAAACACAATCATGTCATATTATTTGTCTGTTTTCTGGCTGAATGGCTAAAACATAGGCCAGTTAACCCTTTCATTACTAAGTAACTTTGTAGGCATAGAGTCCTCAACACTTAGTAACTTTGGAGTTGCAAAGCAAAATGACTTGTGGACTTTGAAACAACATAACTTTGTCAATGTTAAAGATATCTGGCTGGATTAGGTGTCCAAATCAAGGTTAAAAATCAAATTTTATAACTAATTCATTAAAATGTTCATATCTATTACAACTGTTAAAATGCAGGTGCAAACAGGTAAGACAACAGGTAAAATACAAGTAATTATTTTATTACCTCTTAGAAAAATTAAAAAAAGTTCTCAAAACGTGTTCAATTGACCCTAGATGTACTAGTGAATAATCACAGTAACAACACAAGTCTTTCTTTCATGGTGTCCATAATATATAAAATTCTATAAAATGAACCAAAATGATCACCAAGGTGAAATCTGTCCATACACCTATATCGCTCTGCCATGTTTGATCATCACATTGAAGTTCGTTAAATGGACAATTTTTCCAAAAACTTCATCTAAAAAGAATATGAGAAAATATTCCGAAACTTTCCTGGAGCCATCTAACACTCGGGTGTGCCCAATTCTGTCAGAAAACTGAAACAAATCTCTTTGGTTTTCCGGCTTTGTCCAAACAAAACCAATTTCTCTGGTTCAAAATCTTCAAAGTTTTCTTCATCGTCATCACTGTCACCCACAAGTGCATTCCATTGTCTCTCCAGACATCTTCTCTCATTTTCATCCAAATTTACCAGGTTGAAATTATTCAAATCCTCCGATAACCTCCTCTGAAATTTGTTCAAATTCCACCATTTTGGATACAAATTTCAGCATTTGGAAAACACGTTAAAAGTTCCTACTTTGTTCGATATTTCTAGTTGTATACAAGCTAAATTCATCAGTTCATCCAAATATAACATCTACATTACAAGAAGGAAGTTATTAGAGGTATCCCGAAAGTCATTTAGTCGGGTACTATAATGTTAAAGAAGAACACTGCCCTAGACCGAGAAATCGGTCCATAGTGTTTGCGGACTTGCTTCCCCTGGACCGATTTTTCGGTCTGTAGTGATGAAATGGTTAATAGTCATTAATTGCTTAACAAGATTAGGATGCCAAAAAAAAGAGCTGATCTGAATGTTCAGTTCTTTGTTGAATATGTTACAGGTGGTGATCCTTATTTGACAGACACCATACACACAGGAATGACATATGTAGAAAAGTATTTGTTTGCAGTATGTGCAAGTAATTTTATTCTCCCCTCCCCTTGCCAGCTGGTGTGCTTCACCAACCAGGAGTCCTGAAATTTGTTTTAGTTTTGCTGATGTCTAGTAATTGCATCCTGAATCACATTAAAAAAAAAATCACATTTGGACACTATTCAAACATTTTGCATATAATATATGGAGTAAAGTCTGACTTCAAAGAAATGTTGCTGCTGTTCTCAAACTTGTCAATAATCTTTAAAACATGTCTTAAACATTCTCATTCAAAGCAATTATACATAGTCATATCTTTTGTTCTCTAACATGCATCTAGCATGTCTTTGATTTACATTAATATTTTGTTCCATTTTGTGAACTTATGCAGATTCGCATAGTGGATTCAGCCACTGCAGTCTTCAGAACACTGAACACACTAGCTGTAATGTGTTAAATGGTGGTTTATGCCTGACCTCTTTGCCACTATTTAAACTGCCCAAAGAACAACTTTACATCAGCTCCATGACTGTTTACCATTTGTACATGCTATATGTTATAGAATATACTGAAGTGGGTTTTTTTATTTGTTGAAAATTAAAGAAATTTGTGGGGTTTTTTTGAACATGATCATGTTAGGAGTTTGGGGTTTGGGAGTAAAGAAAATCATGTTTTTAGCATGACATGCTGTGTTATGGCAGGTATGACATGCGGGATCCAGTTAATTTTCCTTTAGCTTTTTTTTTCTATGATGGTAGTATAAATTGTTTTGTATAAAAATTTTATGTATTCTTTTATCTTTTCAAATTTTAGGAGGAATTGGAAAGACTTTTGTCTCCATTTCAAATAAAGGAGTTGCGAATAAAAAGGGAAAATAATAAAATGTAAGTTTTGTATTGCTTTAAATGCAGAGCTTGTCCCTAATTTTATTTTATATTCAGCACTGGATTATACTCATAAGTGAAACAAATTGACTCACATGGATCTTGCCCTTTAGATTAACTTAAATTCTCAAATTCCATTATCACAGAAATTTTAAAAATTAATTTTGGTTGCAAGGATCACTTTGATTATATATTTTCTGTATTGCTCACCACTATGAAAATGAAGACAAGTTTTATATGATAGCTGTATAAGTGTTGATATCAGCATTAGCATCCAGTCCACAGATGTCAAACCATATCCATATGTATGATCTGACTGCATTTATTCATGCTGTATTTGTGGGTATTAAGCATGTTTTGTTTGATTTACAGCACCTGTCCATCCCCACCCCAACCCCGTTCTTTAAGATTTTGCTGTTCATGCCATACAGTTTTTATACTCCCTGAAGGCTATTCTCATTGCCTGGATGGAATACATCCAAATAGAGTTTTCATAATGCCTGACAATTCTCTAGTGGTGTATTATCTTAAGGAAGAGTGATGAAATCACCAGTCCTTTGCATGCACTGTCAGTGGATTGGATTTAGATGAATCTTTATTTTTTTGGCTCGATTGTAGTAATATAAAAGCAGGTTAACATCAACTAGCACCCAACAAAACACTATTCATTTTTCTCATTTTTAGATTAGCAGTGATAAAGCATCAAAATCAGTATTTCCTTCTTTTTCCCATTTTCTTTGTGTCAAACTTACTTTTTTCCCCTTTTTTCCCCAAATGGCCCCTCTATTCCTGCTCTGTTTCAGTTATTTTTTTTAAACACATAGTAAGAGATTTTTATATTTCCTTTTAGCAGTTTTAAAAAAAGGGAAGATTTTCGTTTCTTTTCTTGATCCACTGAGTTCCCTGTCTTCCAGTCCCATTTGACTACAGTTTCCTTGTGCTGGAATGAATATAAGATAACAACAGAGGGTTGACCTTTATTTGAATAAATTGATGCAAATCACAAGTTTGATAGGAGTGCTCAGGTAGTTTCATGTTATGAACATTGTGAAATCAGCTCTCAGTTTGGTTTATGGAAATGCAGATGTTGATAACATTTGTGTGTTTGGTTCATGGAAATGCACATGTTGATAACATTTGTGTGTTTGGTTCATGGAAATGCACATGTTGATAACATTTGTGTGTTTTTTTCTTGGAAATGCATGTTGATAGATATTTGTCTTTTTGGTTTATGGAAATGCAGATGTTGATAACATTTGTATGTTTGGTTCATGGAAATACAGATAACATATTCTGTTTGGTTCATGGAAATACAGATAACATTTGTGTGTTTGGTTCATGGAAATGCATGTTGACATATATTTGTCATTTTGGTATATGGAAATGCACATGTTAATAACATTTGTCTGATTGGTTCCTGGAAATAACAGATGATAACATTTGTCTGTTTGGTTCATGGAAATTCAGATTTTGATAGACATTTGTTAGCATATAGCAATATATGGTACAGGTGTGTCTGTAAATGGTCTTGTAAGATATGCTGTCATCATGTGGAAGGAAAACAGTGCTAATATTCCTTTAATAGCAAGCTTAGTCAGTGCTGTGAAGAAATCACAGTGTTTATGTCTAAATGAGAAAGAACAACTTGATAGAGATGCAAGCCATGAAAGAATGAAGAAAGAGAAAGCTCTTTTTGTTTCTAATGTAGATTTTACTCCATTAAGAACATACTGTTAAAACCATGTTAAAGTTAAAACTATTTGCATAGAATCATTTACAAAAGGTTTGATACAATTTTGATACAGTTTTGAAATTTGTAAAAAAAATTTCAAAAGCAGTTTTGTGTGATTCGGATTTTTAATGTAGCTTTAAAACTTTTTCAGTCATATCGCTGCGATGTTCGCAGTGTTACAGTTTATAATGATGTCTAGCACTGGGGCATCATGCCAGACATGTAGTACCATATTTCTAAGTCTTTAGTGTGACTCGACCGGGGATCAAACCCACAACCTCCTGCATTCAAGGTGGACACCCTAACCACTAGGCTACTGGAATGGTCCAAAAACATGTTTGATATTTTTGGTGAAATTTAGTTTGTTGCTGATATTGTCATATTACAGTGCCTAAATATTTGTCATTTATTGTTAGCACCTATATTGTGTATTGTGATGAAATTTAATAGATTCAGTGCCATTACTCAATTGTTTTTGAAATTAATATTTTGCATTTTTAGCTTTTAAGAAAAATACCAAGAAATGCTTTCTTTTAATCCATAATAGTTTTGTGTGTTTGGTTTATGCAGCATCATTAGTTGTTATCCTTCTTGTGATTCAAATTATTTGTTACTGACAGGTATGCTTTTGTGTCTTTTCTGGACATTGAGTGTGCAAGGGCTTGTTGCCAAAAGATGAATAAATATATGTGGAAAGGCCGCAACCTGAATGCCAGACTTGCCCATGAACCAAGGGAGTACAAGGATGACAGCTCTGATGCAGGTAAAATTCATTCTGCTGGAAGTTATGATTATAATTGTATTCCTCATTTTATAACTCACTTGAATGACATGCTAAGTTCAGGCATGCATTATTCCCTGTGCCTTCTGCTTTCCAAAGTTCAACACAGCTGGAAAGTTAAACAGCAAATTGGTCCAGCAGCTCTTAAGTTTTCAGAGTTCTGCATTATACAGGTGGATTGATAGATCTTTAGATATGCCTCAGCAGGAATATTTCTCCTTTAAAAAAATTCCCCTTTCACATTAAAATTGCTTTGCAGTGATTCATTTAGCTGATCCATCCTTTTTGTCATGCAGACCAACAACCAAGCCATGCATTCAACAAAAGCTGAACCAGCTGCCTAGCCAGTGGCAAAGCCATCTGTCCAGGTGATAGATGAGCAAGCTGGCCAACAAACTTCAAGACACATCATGGCACTTGTCTGGTCACCAGCACAACCGCTATCTTGATTCTGCATGGCTTATCTCTTGGTGTACAGTATACAGGGATGTTGGCACAGCCTTATCACTGCCTCCTTTAATGTTTTATTCTTCTGTTGATAATACCCAATTAGGACAGTGAGTGCAGTGTAATCATGATGACTAAATGTATACCGATCCTATAATGGAGCATTTGAATGTCTGAAGAAAAAAATGCAAAAACGACAATTTTCAAAAGGACGCAATTTTTTAAATTTTTTAACAGATTTTATTAATTGTTGAACCAATATGCAGAGTCTTATGTGAAGAATTCATGCAATATACAAAGAATATTAACATTAGCATGAAAGTAGGTTTTAAAGCAGAAGTATTATCTGAAAGTTGGCGAAAAATGGCAAAAAAAAAACTTTCAAAAGTTTGTAACTTCCTCCATTAGTAACTGATTTGGATAGGTTTTGCACCAGAAAAAAGCATACTACAGTCATAATGCATACATGCTAATAAAGCAGATATGATTATGATAGAGCAAAGATAGGTTACAAAGCAAGAACCATTGACAAAGTATTACAATCTTTCAAAGAGTAGATACATTTGTAAATGTCATAAAGGATTGATTTTTTTTAAATCAGAAAAGTAACAGCTTTAACAAAGTTTTAGCATTAGAACTTTATTCTGCTGTATTGCTGGTCAGTGTGCCCAATATTTTCATCTTTCCAAGTTAGACCATCGCTTAAACTGGTTGTACATCAAACACTAAACATGACTTAACCATGACTTAACAATGTCATTAATGACTGGCCATTTGAAACAATCTGTCTCGGTTTTCATCTGGCATTAAAACTATGAGTGCCAGATCAGGTAGGTGTACTTATAACACTTGTCCAATATAATATCATAATACACAGCTACCCATGCGAAACTGTATGACAATAGGATGTCTCAGGATAGAGTTTCTTAATCCACTTATAAGCCTGAAATGTCTAAGATTAGAAAAAGTTATAGTCAGATGCACTTGAAATGACGAATGCAACAAAGCAAAAGAAAATTATTAAAAATTGAAAGAATTTATTTTGTGGTTGAGCACTGCATGCTATTTGATTTCCTATGTTTTTTAAAATTATTGGACGTAAATGTAGAGTAATATGGAAAACTACATCAGTTGTCACTTCCTACTTAAATAAGTTCATGTAGATTATTTGTTCAGCCCATATTTTGTTTTTATAAATGGTCCTGTTTTGAGGTTGAGCACTGCATGTTTGATTTCCTAAATGAGACAGAATTAATTCATTTCAGTATTTAAAATGAATTAGGTATTTTAAGCTACATTTAATGATGCTGACTTAAAAATTTACAGAGTTGTTATAGACTGGAGAAATAAAAAATGCCCAGTAGATATATACAAATTGGAAATTGGGGATAGGTCTCATAGTTTTAATGTACTAAAATGCCAGTCTATAGCAAGCTAGATTTACAGTGCATTTTCATTGTTAATATATACTTGTATCAAATTTTGGATCTTGCTCAAAATTTAAAACCAAAGGCAACAAAGTGAAATGTAATAAAGAAGGGTAACATAGCCCATTTTTCTTTTGTTGAATCATGTTTACAAACAGAAAGGTCAAAAGTCACAATTTTATTGCTATCCAATTCAGTCAGTAATAAAATTATTGCTTGCTCGGTCACATAAAAGAAGAAATGTCAGCAAACTTACTAAATACGTAAATTAACATGCCAAGCTTCAATCAAGGACATTTTTGTATGCATATTTTATATGAAAATATTACTTAGACAAGGAAATTGGACTTTAAAGGTTAACCGTAGAATAAGACTGCCAATTAATGATACTCAAAATAAAGATATAAAGACAAAAGTGAATATATAACATTAAAAAGGAATCATTTTACTTACAAACTAGCGATAAATAGATCATGGCTGGTTTATAGGAGGCGATAATACATCTTGAATGTACATCGAGTCTGGTGGCAATAGTTTTAAGCTAGCCATTGCATATGGCTTATTCACAGAATGCTTTAAAAAGCATGGTGATCTCGCATGACATAGAAAATTCTGCTTTTTATACCGAAATAAAGTATCATAAACATATTTTAAAATTGTATAAAATTTGTATTTTAAAATTGAGATTTAACTGGAAATTTTAATTTTTAAGTTTTCATTATTTAAATTTGAAGCAGAAAATCACCCGATTTACACAGTAAAGATATCATTTTCTCTGATTTACAGTGTTGTTAAATATCTTAACATGGTAATTACCACGCATAATCTCAAGCCTTACAATAAACCTGTATGTAAAATTTTGACATTTGGGTGAACTGCCACTGAACAAATTATGCCCTTTATATCCCTCAAACAAACATTTTTAAATACAAAAATAGAAAAACAAAGATATATCTATGCAGTGATAGAAGTAAAGTAGTTCTTGTGACAGATGCATATATTGTTTTTATGAATGGTGATGGCATCAAATTTATTGTATAAGATGTACAGAATTTTTATGTTTGCCCTGTTAGCAGCCCATTGACCTGGTCAGTTAAGGCAGCTTGGAATACCTACTCTTAGCTGCCATTTTTGGACAAAAACCTTGAAGCAGTCAACATGACCAACCCCTTCTTGTCAAAGGTGAACAGAAGGATACCTTCTTAATGCTGGTATTGGCATTGCTTACAGGGTTTCAACTGGCCAAACAAGTAGGTAGTGATCAAGTTTAGGAATCCATAGTCTACATTACCAAGGTGATTGATTTGCACATGTATCACATGATGGCTAATGCCTCAACAGGTTTGGTCAACCTGCATCTCATCGAGAAAGATGTCAACCTGCATTTGCCTTCTGTAAAGTCTCCTCATGCCTTTGTTGTGTTGTTAGCATGCAATTGCTGTTTGGTGGAAAAACAGGTAGCGCATAAGCAGCATCACATCTATAGCTTGCATTTGCTGCCTGTACCTACCTTCAAGCTGCACCAGATGCAATGAAGAGGTGATCACAGGCAAAAAGACAAGCCTAAATAATACTTCAGATAAGCAAGCCCCAAACCTTCTTACAACTGATGTTAACTTGCAACCATGTCCACATATAAATGACTTTTTTATCGGTGTCCGACTCCTTCATTTTCTTTTAACTGTGTGGATCAACTTATTATTGAAAATGAATGGGCCATCCAATTGGAAGGGGATAGATTTCAGTTATCCATCACCTCCCTTATTGACTTTTCCTTCCATAGTAGACTTGCTATCTGATCAGGGCAAGGCAGGAATTTTACAGAAGTAGATTGGAGATAGTTTGTAAGTTGAACTCTCTAGGTTTTACATCAGGCCATTTCTGGTACCCAAGACAACAGGGAATCTGAGACCAGTCATAGACTGCAGCCAGCTTAATGAGTACATAGCTGCTCTGAAGTTCAGAATGGAGAAAGCAGGATCAGTCAGACTTTAAGAAAATGATGAATTTCGCAGCCAGTACAGACTTAAATGATGCTATTTGCACACTCTTGCACAAGTTCCTTTGGTTTTCAAGGAACCATTTATCAAATTTGTGCTCTTCATTCAGCCACAATATAAACCCTTGGGCTTTCAAATTCATCAAATCTCTTTCTGTGTCTGTCTGTCTGTCTTTCTCACACATACATACACACACACATGCATCAATACACATACCTTTCTAATTTTTATGTGATGTGGTTAATATTTTTAGTCAAACTAAATTAAATATACATTTGCTTTATTTGAATATGGTCAGATGTTGGTGAGTTCAACATGTTGCTTAGTTTTATTGCTGTTGACTTGCACCATGAGAGAAAGATCAGGTCCCCCAAAGTTCTTGTTGGACAAAGTTGACAAATTATTCACCTTATTTTTGAAAGAAAAAGATATAGATGTTTTAGTAGTGTTTATACCAGATTTTAATGACACTGAAGATTGTTTTTTGTTTTCTTCATTTATTTAGCTGAAGATGTTTTAGGTAGAGGATATCCAACAGATAAATTAGCGAGAGCTTCCTTGAATAATGATGGAAAGCTTGACGTCACAGAAAAACTGGCAAATCTTACTGTACATGCAGGGCAGGGAGGAAAACGGGGAGTTACAATGAGTAACGATGATGACATGCCACCTCTGGAACACATACTTCACAATAATGAGACAGATGATATGCCAGAACTAGAATTGACAGAGACAATACAGACTCCAAACGAACACAGGGCTGGAGAGAATGGGGTTCAGATGCTAATTGGAAATTTTCCCTATGGAACATCTGAGGTAATAGAAAAACATTTTACATGCCAGTTTTAGTTCACCTGCACTAAGTGCTATACCCCTGATGTCATTGTCATCTGTATTAGTTTTAGCATATGTTGTTAAGTGACAAGGGCTCGTACTCAGTAACGAAGAAAAGAGTGAAAGCCAACAAGCTTTGTATATTTCAGCAAAACAATTTATTTCCCTAGAAAACAATGAAAAATATTTGTAAGAAGGACTTACAATCTGTGTATATAATCCAAAAATGATTCTAAAAATAAAAACATAAGTCCTATTACTATGTAGTTCTATAAGAATCCAGGTTCGAGTCCCGATGACATATGGTTATGGAGGGCGATGACATCAGATGTAGTCCAATATGTGAATAACAATAATTCCTCACTTGAATCACAGTCTTTGTTTCTGAATAATTCCAAAATAAATTTCCATGAATATCTTTCAGAATTTTTTATAAGAAAGTCAACTTGTTGAGTGTCCAGAACAATAAATTATTGAATCCAAAAATCAGATGAAGAATAAAATATTCTGGCAACAAATTCAAAATAAATACATAGATATACCTTGTTCCTTCAAGGTTTTGAATGACTCTCCCATAACCAATTTTAAGAATGCGTATTTAAACTCAAAACATCACTTCAAATCTTGCGAGATTGGTCATGTGGTCTCAGTATGCTAGTTTTGTGACATCGCCCAGAAAAGACTGACTTAAAATCCAATCATAAAGAAAGGTTGTTTACAAACATTGATCATGCTGAGAAAGTATGTCTGTGATGTTGACCAATCATTTTAACTTCCTGTTGATTTGTTACCAAGGTAAGATGAACTCAGTGTCAATTCTCAAGCAATTTAACCACATATACGTAACAATGTTCATGGGAGCTTTGTGCTCTTGTTGTAGCTCCATGTATGTGTTTGTGTGCACTTGTGTGTGTGTGTGTGTGTGATTTATGCAGTAGATACAAGATATTGCAAACCCTAATGGTGTGTGTGTGTGCAAATTACATGAATATATTCAGTGGAGACTGCATATTGCAAGCTCTCTGGCTGAGTCATACCAAAGATCTTACTTCAGTTTGTAAGCATTTTCCTTTGAACTCTATGCATCCTCACTGATCATCTATGAAGCAGAGAACCCACTTTGGTTCTCTAGAATGGTTATTTGTAAATGCACTTAGCTCCAATTAACTTGGCATGATACAGACAATAAAATGCTAAAAGTGCCATTGAAACTATCAATAAAACCTCTAAACTCTAAACCATCTGCAGAACATGTTCAGGGTTATTTGAAATTCTGGTTAAATTTTTGTAGTATGTTGGCAAGTCCCAAACACAAAGAGGGATAGATGTTATACTTGTACTGTATAATTAGAAAGGTCTTTCCTTCCATAGTCATTACCACTATTATTAGGCGAGGTCAAGGTTATATTAAAATTTGAGTTCCAATTTTGGTTACTGTTTTTTTATGTGTGTTCATAAAACCCAAATTCTTGAACATACTTGAGCTGTAGAATTATAAATTGACACCTCTTTATAAACACTTGGAGGGATGGTAGGTCATATTTAGGGTGTAGAATGAAGTAGTTGTGCCTTTTCCTATTTGATAGTCCATTTAACCTCAGGCAAGATGATGGTCATTTAAAAATCTTTGTTACCATTTTTTGTGAATGTTTTTCTTTATGGTCATAGGTCCCAAACCATTGAAATGAAAGTGGTATTACTTGGGCAGTAGAATCTAAAACCTGCATTCTTTGAACTCTTTGCAACCCAAGCCACCATACATTGACCCTCAGGCAGAGTCAAGGCTATTTAAAAATCTTTGTTAAAAGTTTTGTTGAAAGTTTTTCTATATGGTCATAGGTCTTAAACCCTTCAAGAGATGGAGGTTGTACTTGGGCTGTGAAATTAGGAAGGTCTGCTTTTTCATCCCTACTCTCCCAGTGACCCAAATGAAAGGTCAGAGTTAATTAAAAATCATTTTTAAAAGTCACAGTTACATGTTCCAAACCCAGAATGAGTTAGTTACCTAACTTGCATTATAAAAACTGTGCTTGGCCTTTTAATACTATGTACTCCAACCCTCCTTCTGGCACCTAGACTAGGTCATTGTTATTTTTAATTATAAAATTTTTAATTAAGTTATTTTTTTATGGTCACAAATCTTGAACTCCTGAAGAGATAGTTGTCATGATTGAATTAGTAAGCACTGCCCATTCATGCTTATGCTTTCCTATAATACCTTTGACCCTCAGTCAGGATCAGGATCAGGGCCATGTGAAAGTGAAAGGTACATATCTCTGTACCAGATATGAGGGCATGTGAGACATGTTACTAATTGGGATTTCTTCATTATATGAATAATAAGGACTTTACACACTCTGGCAGGCTTAAGAAGTCACTGTGGAAAAAGTGGTGCTCCATACTGCATCAGAGAGATTTCAATGAAAGGTGGAACTTGATTGCTCTTAGTAAGAATCTGATGTACCACATATTCTTGCTTACAAGTTGAATCCAAAAGCAAATATGTTTTCTTTATTCTACTTATTACTCCTGTCAAATGGCATAGATCTTGAGCTGCCAGTACATTATATGATGGCAGATCTGGGTATGTGCAGTTTGCAGTTGGGCTTAAAGTTTAAAGAAAATATTATATCTTAAGCTCTTAGCACCTACTTTCTTTTTGCAAACTGTTGAATGTCCCTAGTGTTGTGAGGAGTATACATGTTAATTCTTAGTTTTATTTCTTAAAGGATAGAGGGATAAATTAGATTACTGGAATATCTATGATAACACTACACCTTCTGAAATTGTCTTTAGCTATATTGTTTGATATTCCTCAAATTTCACTGAACACCCATTGAGTTACATTGGTTTACACTCATGAATGCACACACGTTATCATTTTATACATTTCAAATTTGTTCACAGCATAATAATATCAGAGTCAAATGGCATGGTGTTCACAAACATGTTTTATATCTGTTTCATATGTCTTAAATATGAAATACAAGTCAGTGCCTTAGTATTATTTATTATTGCCAAAGCTGACTTTAACCTCATTTTCAGAGTGAGCTGATGCTGCTGTTTAAAAAATTTGGTGCAGAGGAGATATTTATCATGAATACAACTAGTACAAACAGAAGGTAATATTACATATTTGTTTGCTTTCTTTTAATAGACCTATTATAAAAATGTTAATATAGAGCAGTTTTATACACTGCTGATATATCAAATTGTGTTCCACCCCAGGTGCATCATTTCACTTAATAGTTAGTTTTCACTTCTATACTCTCTAGATCATTGATAAATTTCCCTAAGTGGTCCCATCCGATTTTTATTTAGGACAGTGGAGGTCTGATTTTCATTGACCAAACATTAGAATAGTGTAGTAAAATGAATTTGAAACACCATTGGATGCCTTGGTTGACACACCTGTCCTTTATTTATTGTTATGATGGCATTTGAATTGTCATTAGGTGTTATTACATTTATTACATATTTGAAAATTATGACATGAGTATATTAACATAAATATCACAATAGTCATGTGATAAATAGGTTTGTATACCAAACATGAGCAGACATGATTTTCATTCTTAATGACTTGAATATTTTTTAATCGGCAATTTAAATACAAATACTTTTCCTTTTTAAAAAATATCATCAAAAGAGTTTTACAATTGTGACATGGAATCTATCAGTATGGTATGAGGTCTTCTAAAACATTCTCCTGAATGTTAGATAGTTTCAATACTCAGTAGTTAAAAAGAAATTTTGTCAGCCAGTAATTCATCAGTCTCTAGAAAGTAATCTTCTTGTCAGTAATGTATCATTTCCTACAAAGTAATCTTGTCGCCAGTAATGCATTATTCTCTACAAAGTAATCTTGCCATCAGTAATACATTAGTCCCTACAAAAGTAATCTAATCGCCAGTAATGCATCAGTCCTTACAAGAGTAATCTTGTTGCCAGTAATGCATCAATCCCTACAAAGTAATTTTATTGCCAGTAATGATTCAGTCTCTACAAAAGTAATCTTGTTGCCAGCAATGTATCAGTCTCTACAAAAGTAACCTTGTTGCCAGTAATGCATCAATCCCTACAAAAGTAATCTTGCCATCAGCAATACTTTGTTCCCTACAAAAGTAATTTTGTTGCCAGTAATTCATCAGTCCCTACAAAGTAATCTTGTCGTCAGTAATGCATCAGTCCCTACAAAAGTAATCTTGTTGCCAGTAAAGCATCAACCCCAACAAAAATCTTGTTGCCAGTAATGTATCATTTCCTACAAAGTAATCTTGTTGCCAGTAATACATCAGTCCCTACAAAGTAATCTTGTTGCCAGTAATGCATCAATCCCTACAAGAGTAAACTTGTTGCCAGTAATACATCAGTCCCTACAAAGTAATCTTGTTGCCAGTAATGCATCAATCCCTACAAGAGTAATCTTGTTGCCAGTAAAGCATCAACCCCAACAAAAATCTTGTTGCCAGTAATGTATCATTTCCTACAAAGTAATCTTGTTGCCAGTAATACATCAGTCCCTACAAAGTAATCTTGTTGCCAGTAATGCATCAATCCCTACAAGAGTAAACTTGTTGCCAGTAATACATCAGTCCCTACAAAGTAATCTTGTTGCCAGTAATGCATCAATCCCTACAAGAGTAATCTTGTTGCCAGTAATGCATCAGTCTCTACAAAAGTAATCTGGTTGCCAGTAATGCATCAGTCCCTACAAAGTAATCTTCTCGTCAGTAATGCATCAGTCCCTACAAAAGTAATCTTGTTGCCAGTAAAGCATCAACCCCAACAAAAAAAATCTTGTTGCCAGTATTGCATCAGTCCCTACAAAAGTAATCTTGTTGCCAGTAATGCATCAGTTTCTACAAAAGTAATCTTGTTGCCAGTAATGCATCAGTCCCTACAAAGTAATCTTGTCGCCAGTAATGCAATATTCTCTACAAAGTAATCTTGCCATCAGTAATACTTTATTCCTTACAAAAGTAATCTTGTTACCAGTAATGCATCAGTCCTTACAAAGTAATCTTGTTACCAGTAATGCATCAGTCCTTACAAAGTAATCTTGTTACCAGTAATGCATCAGTCCCCTCAAAGTAATATTGTTGCCAGTAATGCATCAATCCCTACAAAGTAATCTTGTTACCAGTAATGCATCAGTCCTTACAAAGTAATCTTGTTACCAGTAATGCATCAGTCCCTACAAAGTAATATTGTTGCCAGTAATGCATCAGTCTCTACAAAGTAATCTTGTTACCAGTAATGCATCAGTCCTTACAAAGTAATCTTGTTACCAGTAATGCATCAGTCCCTACAAAGTAATATTGTTGCCAGTAATGCATCAGTCCTTACAAAGTAATCTTGTTACCAGTAATGCTTCAATCCCTACAAAGTAATTTTTTTGCCAGTAATGCTTCAATCCCTACAAAGTAATATTGTTGCCAGTAATGCATCAGTCTCTACAAAGTAATCTTGTTGCCAGTAATGCATCAATCCCTACAAAAGTAATCTTGTTACCAGTAATGCATCAGTCCTTACAAAGTAATCTAATCGCCAGCAATGCATCAGTCCCTACAAAAGTAATCTTGTCGCCAGTAATGCATCAGTCCCTACAAAAGTTATTTTGTTGCCAGTAATGCATCAGTCCGTAAAAGTAAGTCAATAATGCACCAGTCCCTACAAAAGTAACCTTATTGCCAGTAATGCATCAGTCCCTACAATTTAATAAGGTCATCAGTAAAGCACCAGTCCCTAGAAAGCAATCTTCTTGTCATCATTAATGCATCAGTCCCTACAAAGTAATCTTGTCATCAATAATGCATCAGTCCCTATAAAGTAATCTTGTCAGAAAAGCATCAGTCCTACAAAGTAATCTTGTCAGAAAAGTATCAGTCCTACAAAGTAATCTTGTCATTAATGCATCAGCCCATGCAGAGTAATCTTGTCATCATTAATGCATTAGTCCCTGCAAAGTCATATTGACAAAAGTCATATTGATAGTCAGTAATACATTAGTCTCTACAAAGTAATCTTGCCAGTCAATAATACATCAGTCCCTACAAAGTAATTTTCTTGTCATCATTAATGCATTAGTCCCTGCAAAGTCATATTGACAGTAGTACATTAGTCTCTACAAAGTAATCTTGCCAGTCAATAATACATCAGTCCCTACAAAGTAATTTTCTTGTCATCAATAATGCATTAATCTCTACAAAGTAATCTTGTCACCAGCAATACATCAGTTCCTACAAAGGTAATTTGGTTGTCAATAATGTATCAGTCTTTGCAAAGTAATCTGTCATCAGTAATGCATTAATCACTACTGTCATCAGTAATGCATCAGTCCCTACAAAGTCATCTTTCATCAGTAATGCATTAATCACTACTGTCATCAGTAATGCATCAGTCCCTACAAAGTCATCTTTCATCAGTAATGCATCAGTCCCTACAAAGTCATCTTTTATCAGTAATGCATTAATCACTACTGTCATCAGTAATGCATCAGTCCCTACAAAGTCATCTTTCATCAGTAATGCATCAGTCCCTACAAAGTCATCTTTCATCAGTAATGCATTAATCACTACTGTCATCAGTAATGCATCAGTCCCTACAAAGTCATCTTTCATCAGTAATGCGTCAGTCCCTACAAAGTCATCTTTCATCAGTAATGCATTAATCACTACTGTCATCAGTAATGCATCAGTCCCTACAAAGTCATCTTTCATCAGTAATGCATCAGTCCCTACAAAGTCATCTTTCATCAGTAATGCATTAATCACTACTGTCATCAGTAATGCATCAGTCCCTACAAAGTCATCTTTCATCAGTAATGCATCAGTCCCTACAAATTCATCTTTCATCAGTAATGCATCAGTCTCTACAGTCATCTTTGTCATCAGTAACTCATCAAACCTTTCAAAGAAATCTTGTCATTGGTAATTCATCAGTCCCTAGAAAGTCGTCTGTCATGAGTAAGTCATAAGTCCCTACAAATTAATTAATAAAGTGAAGGATTTATCTAGAACATTCTGTTATTGGCATAGCATATATCCATGTATCAAGCACACATGTACCTTGAAATTGCTAAGTTTATCAGTGAAGTAATAATATAATGTAGAACAAATAAAGATTGAATGCAAACAGAATGTGGAATGAATGCAAAAAAAAAAAAATGCATTTTTTTAAAAAAAGAAAATAGTGCAGATGCTGATGACAAATATGGAATGAATGACAAATATGGAATGAATAAAAAATGTAGTTCATGGATGTATTAGAAACTCAATTAATTTTTTTTCAAGCAGCTGCCAAGTTTCCATGTACAAAACCTCTTTCATATGATATCCACATTCAGATCTTTTACATTGATGGACAGCTTTTCATCCTTTGCAAATCATGACACTTCTGGCCAATCTGCAACTGCATCTGATTTGGTGTCATCACTGGTGGCTGCATATTTTGTCATTATTTGAATGAATTGAAATAACAAGATTTTGTGACAAATACTTGGCAACTGTATTTTTACATTTATTGCTGTTGCAGTTTAATTTATAGTTATCTTGACATTCTTTGACATCTTTTTTCATTGGATGAATTATAGGAATAGAGCATGTTAATACTCTCAAAGCTGGTAAAAACAAATGATGAATGCAGAGATGTCAACATATTCACATTTGGCAAATTATTAATAAGTTTAATGACAATTTTTCCATGATCAGAACTGGCAAAATTCTGTCAAAGATTAAACAATTTGTGTTATGAAATCCTGAATAGGAGTTGTCTTTTTGGACACAGATAATGAGAAAATTATTTCAGAACCAGTTTCTTTGACTGGTATATATCCTTTTGTTTCACATGTATTAACCCTGTATATATACCTGGAGTGTACAACCTATATAATACACATATTGTATAAAACCAGTATATATACCATAAACATAAAACCTGTACATATACATAAAGTATAAAACCTGCATAATATACATAGAGTATAAAACCTTTATAAGATACCTATAGTATTAAACCTGTGTATATATACATATATTATAAAACCTGTATATATACCAAGAACATAAAACCTGTACATATACCTATAGTATAAAACCTGTATATATACCTATAGTATAAAATCTGTATTATATACATAGAGTATAAAACCTGTATAATATACCTATAGTATGAAACCTCATATATAATCCTACCCACTTATGTCGACATGCGTGGTCCCATGGAAATATTGTAGACATAAGTAGATGTCAAGATAAGTGTTGGGGGGTGTCAGAAAAAAGATAAGTTAAACCACAGGAGTCAGCAGTTTTATCAATAAAGCACCGCAAAATTTGTTACATGAAATCACAGGTATTATAAATTAACAATAATTTATAATACCATTAAAGTGATTTAATGTCAGAAATTTTGTCATGCTTTATGACTCCTGTGGTTAAACTCACACATACTGAGGTGAGATGGCAGTGATCCATAACCATGATCGATTTAGACCACTCTGGCACTGTGCATGAAGACAAAACCAGTGTGTAAGACACTTGTATAATGACAATTTACATTTTGGTTACCTTAGTGTAATAAAATATTGTATAGGTCACAGCCTGATATGAAAAGCATTATGATATTCAATGTCTGCATTATCACAGTTAATTACATGCTTCAAGTACATGTACTTAATTTGGCCTAGATTTTGGTTAGTCTGTTCCCATCTTATTGAGGCTACCAAGGTGAT
The DNA here is from genome assembly GCA_016746295.1 of Potamilus streckersoni. Taxonomy (NCBI): domain Eukaryota; kingdom Metazoa; phylum Mollusca; class Bivalvia; order Unionida; family Unionidae; genus Potamilus; species Potamilus streckersoni. The sequence goes on from JAEAOA010001832.1 coordinate 2,756,142, forward strand.
GGTGCTATTCACAGGGAAATGTAAACCTGTCAGTTAGTTGACTTGTATTGAGTTACAGAAGTAATCCTGAAAAGTACATAAAAGTGAACAATAGTAAGTGGCTGTATGAATAATGAAGGCATATGTATACATTGACACATACTAATGAGGTATTAAAAGAAAATAATTCTTAGGATACAATATTGTAACAATGTCAGCTAAATACATTTAACCCTTTCATCACTACAGACTGAAAAATTGGTCCAGGGGAAGCAAGTCCGCAAACACTATGGACCGAGTTTTCAGTCTGGGGCAGTGTTCTTTAACCTTATAGTACCTGACTAAATAACTTTTGGGGTACCTCTAACAACTTCTTGTAATGTAGATGTTATATTTGGATGATCTCGTGAGTTTAGCTTGTATACAACTATAAATATTAAACAAAGTAGGAACTTTTAACGTGTTTTCCAAATGCTGAAATTTGTATCCAAAATGGTGGAATTTGAACAAATTTCAGAGGAGGTTATCGGAGGATTTGAATAATTTCAGCCTGGTAAATTTGGATGAAAATGAGAGAAGATGCTTGGAGAGACAATGGAATGCACTTGTGGGTGACAGTGATGACGATGAAGAAAACTTTGAAGGTTTTGAACCAGAGGAATTGTACTCTCTACGTGATTTTGTTTGGACGAAGCTGAAAAACCAAAGAGATTTATTTCAGTTTTCTGACAGAGTTGGGCACACCCGAGTGTTAGATGGCTCCAGGAAAGCTTCAGAATATTTTCAAATATTCTATTCAGATGAAGTTTTTGGAAAAATTGTCCTTTTAACGAACTTCAGTGCGACGATCAAACATGGCAGAGGTGTTATAGGTGTGTGGACAGATCTCACCTTGGAGATCATTTTGGTTCATTTTATAGAATTTTATATATTATGGACACCATGAAAGAAAGACTTGTGTTGTTACTGTGATTATTCACTAGTACCTCTAGGGTCAATTGAACATGTTTTGAAAACTTTCTAAGTTTTCTAAGAGTTAATAAAATAATTACTTGTATTTTACCTGTTGTGTTACCTGTTTGCACCTGCATTTTAAGTTGTTTGTTGTTTGTTTGTTGTTGGGCTTAACGCCATTTTTCAGCACACGATAGGCTATTCATGGCGGTCAGTATTAATGGTGGAGGAAGAAACCGGGAAATCACCGGAAAGAACCACCGACCCACGAGAAGCTACTGGCAAGCTTTCTCACATATCTACATTAGCTGAATCCTAGACTCGAACACACGCAAACAGAGGTGAGATGGCAGTGATCCGTAACGGACAGCGCTTTAGACCACTCGGCCACTCGGGGCCCCATCATTTTAAGTTGTAATAGATATGCACATTTTAATGAATTAGTCATAAAATTTGATTTTTAACCTTGATTTTGACACCTAATCCAGCCAGATATCTTTAACATTGGCAAAGTTATGTTGTTTCAAAGTCCATAAGTCATTTTGCTTTACAACTCCAAAGTTACTTAGTGTTGAGGACTCTATGCCTACAAAGGTACTTGGTGATGAAAGGGTTAAAAATTTTCACAGACATCTTTGCGAGATGCCCCACTTGCAACTTCCCTTAGCAGCCAGATATTTAGTTTCAAGTGACTGTAAATTTAATGTGCATTTACACTGCCATTGGTAGCCATCTTAAATAAAAATAAAGTTATAAAGGAAACTTTCACAGCGCAATAAACCTGTTTTAATCACCAATCACTTTGAAAAATGCAAGAATCAGATCAGATTTCATTGCTTTTATTTAAGTTGCTTCGAGAGGCCAACTTGATAGGGCCAAGTAAAAGACCGTTTTTGTGCCTTTTTTTTTAATAATAAAAATCTGACTAGGACATTAAAGCCTGCCAGCAAGATAAACAAATTGTTGAATAAAGTACATGGCCACTTGCTGACATAAATGATAAGGTGGTAAAATTAAAATCTGGTGGCAAGATCAACTAATTGGTGAACAAGGAATGGGTCAGAACTGGCAGCTTGTCAACATGAATGATAAGACAACAAAGGATTTGTTTAAGCTGAGACCAAGGGATTCTGTGTACATATACATAAGCAATTTTGGTAGTAATAGTAGACCAAGAAACAGGGACTTTGCTTTTTTGTTAAGATAGGTGGCTTGTCCATATATATGGGTAGGACTGTATGTATGTATGTATGTATATATATATATATATATATATATATATATATATATATATATATATATATATATATATATATATATATATATATAAAATCTGTGTAAATACCTATAGTATAATGCCTGTATAAATGCCCAGAGTATAAAACCTATGTAATATACCTGGAGCATAAAATCTGTATATAATCTGTATATATATACCTATCTAGAAAGCCTTCAGTAATGTGAAGACTACCAGACTGAATACATGCAAAATGACACTATAGATTAAATGAAAAGAAAGGGTTCATATAATTTGTGAAGAAAACTTATGCAGATGGTTATTGATTTGCCAAAATAAAATAAAATTCATGGCACTGGAATTTCAGGAACAGATTGGCCATGTTTATTATTATTGTTTTATAATTGTCACTGACTGTTTACAAGCATATCAGAAGCACTTAAAGTGCAGACAGAATGCAGGTTTGACCTTTAAGGATTTGTACAACAGTATGACATATAATATCCTGAGAGGTTTTGGTCTTGTTGATTCTATAGATTCTTCTGTGTTTCCTTGAACCATGCTACCATTTTATGGCCACAGAGTGCATACGATATTAACAGGCATTACAAATATTCTTCATGTCCCAGCTGTCCATATAAGACATAGGGCATAAGTTTGTTTTTGTCCTGGCATTAGCATCATGCATGTGTCTTTGTATGCATCCACACTTAATGTTTTGTAGCTTACCTGGCTGTAAAGTCCATTGTGCAGCATCTGTCATGCAATGTCCTTTGTACTGCCAGGTTCTGTCATATGCTACTTGGGGTGGCCAAGTGATCTAAAGTGATTACCATGATCACTGCCATCTCAAATCTGTGTGAGTTCGAGTCCAGACTCAGTTAACCTGGGTGAGAAAGCCTACCAGGTGGTTCTTCCTCCAACATTAATATTGGCCACCATGTATAGCCTATCTTGTGCTAAAAAATTGCATTAAACCCTACAACAACAACAATCATTGTGCTAGTGTACAGTATTAAACATCTGTTATGCATTGTCCTTGATGCAGCCAGGCTGAGTGAGTTTACTAATCACACCATATTGACCATCTGTTATCAATGCTGCCAGACTGTGAGTTTACTAATCACACCATATTGACCATCTGTTATCAATGCTGCCAGACTGTGAGTTTACTAATCACACCATATTGACCATCTGTTATCAATGCTGCCAGACTGTGAGTTTACTAATCACACAATATTGACCATCTGTCATGCACTGTCATCTATGCTACCAGGTTCTGTCATTGTGCTAGTCACATAGTATTGACAGATATGTGATTTGAATTGAACAATTCATGATTACTCGCTGGACATGGCCAACTCCCATAAATAAGATGTACAATGTGTATATAATGTAAATGAAGTCTGACTGTTTCTGTGTGTAAGAACTTGCTGGATACAATGTGTGTAGATGAAGTTTAGCTGTGTGTGAGAACTTGCTGGATACAATGTGTGTAAATGAAGTCTAGCTGTGTGTGAGAACTTGCTGGATACAATGTGTGTAAATGAAGTCTAGCTGTGTGTGAGAACTTGCTGGATACTATGTGTGTAAATGAAGACTAGCTGTGTGAGAACTTGCTGGATACTATGTGTGTAAATGAAGACTAGCTGTGTGTGAGAACTTGCTGGATACTTTGTGTGTAAATGAAGACTAGCTGTGTGTGAGAACTTGCTGGATACAATGTGTATAAATGAAGTCTAGCTGTGTGTGAGAACTTGCTGGATACAATGTGTGTAAATGAAGTCTAGCTGTGTGTGAGAACTTGATGGATACCATGTGTGTAAATGAAGTCTGGTTTATGTGAAAAATTGCTGGATGTGTATTGTTAAAGAAGTCTGGCTGTATTTTGCTGTGTGTGAGAACTTGCTGGATACCATGTGTGTATAATGTAAATGAAGTCTAGCATTGTTTTGCTGTGTGTAAGGTTGTATGTTCAAGATATTATCACTGGTATTTTCTCAGGCATCTGGCATCCTAAAATTTTGGTGACTTATTAAAGTTAGTTGGAATTTGATATAATTTGACAGAAAGCATTGTGGCATAGGTGGCTTTCATTTTGATAGGAATGATAATAGGCTCCCATCAAACATGACAGATTATGAAACTAGAACTAAAAATGATTCCTTAAATATGTGTTCACAGAATTAGACCAAATTTGACAGAAAGCATCCGGATAAGAAGGTTTTTGAAATTTGTTCAGATAATGACATAATTTGTAATCAATTATGGCATCTGTTACTGAAATAAATACAAAAATCTTTAAAAACTTATGATGAAAATCCACTTTGGAAAATTTTGCTATGGCTGATGGAAAGTGTCTGGTATTAAAGCTTTTGAAATAATGTTGATGTGTTGTCAAATGAAGGCATGAAAACTTGAGGAGACTTGTCAGGAAATGTGCAAGAAAAAAATTGAAGAGATTTAAGAAAAAGTATCCTTCAGATTCAGAATTTTTTGCCATCTATTCATGCATTTGGCTATAAGCACTTGTTAACCAGATAAGCAATCTTGACCTGGGCCTCTTGTTTTCTAGCCTCATCTATTCATGCATTTGGCTATAAGCACGTGTTAGTCAGAAAAGCAATCTTAGCTTGGGCCTCTTGTTTTGTAGCCACATCTATTCATGCATTTGGCTATAGGCACATGTTAACCAGATAAGCAATCTTGGCCTGGGCCTCTTGTTTTATAGCCACATCTATTTATGCATTTGGCTATAAGCACGTGTTAACCAGATAAGCAATCTTGGCCTGGGCCTCTTGTTTTGTAGCCACATCTATTCATGCATTTGGCTATAGGCACATTTTAACCAGATAAGCAATCTTGTCCTGGGCCTCTTGTTTTATAGTCACATCCATTTATGCATTGGGTATAAGCACATGTTAACCAGATAAGCAATCTTTGCCTGTGCCTCTTGTTTTGTAGCCACATCTATTCATGCATATGGCTATAAGCACGTTTTAACCAGATAAGCAATCTTGGCCTGGGCCTCTTGTTTTATAGCCACATCTATTCATGCATTGGGCTATAAGCACGTGTTAACCAGATAAGCAATCTTGGCATGGGCTTCTTGTTTTGTAGCCACATCTATTCATGCATTTGGCTAGAAGCATGTGTTTAGCTAGATAAGCAAACTTGGCCTGAACCTCTTGTTTTGTAGCCACATCTATTCTAGCATTGGGCTATAAGCATGTGTTAACCAGATAAGCAATCTTGGCCTGGGCCTCTTGTTTTGTAGTCACATCTATTCATGCATTTGGCTAGAAGCACGTGTTAGCCAAATAAGCAATCTTGGACTGGGCCTCTTGTTTTGTAGCCACATCTATTCTTGCATTGGGCTAAAAGCACATGTTAACCAGATAAGCAATCTTGGCCTGAGCCTTTTGCTTTCTAGCCAGTTTTTCAGGTGCATTTGATCACAGTCATGTTACTTCATAAGTAGATATATCTTGGTGTGTACAGTAATACAACACATCTTGGCAAATTTAGCTTGACATGAAAACCAGGACCATCTTGCTTTTGATAAAAAATTGGAATGTGAAATTAAATAAACTGAACCCTTTTTATTTCAGTACTTATGCATTTACACGGGTAGCTGATGTTGCGCAGGCAAAGCTAGCCGTAATAGAGTTGGATAAATCAATCTTCCATGGAAGACGACTCATGGTAGGCATAGCAGATAGGACGTACCAGGAGAAAACCACCAATAAGCCAGCCTTACTCCCAACACCAAATATTTCTTTTGTGCCACATTTTCCTCAGACTCAGATACCAGCCCACACTTATCACTCTCAGCAGTTGCCTCAGCAGTTCCCACAGCACAGTAAGTCATGTTTATTAAATGAAGAATTTTTCTAAAGAATAAGTCAAAATATTGTGAGATTTGTATGTGTTGTTATGTATATATAATGTTTTGCATTATCAACCTTTGTCTATAATTGAGGTAGGAGCGGTGCCTACACAACTAATGTTTTCTTTTTTTATAAACAACATTGTTTCCAGTATGATTTCATTAACATTGCCCATATAAAATTCTGACTGTTAGTAGTGAAAGTTGGCCAGAACATTAATCCCAGCATTCTGGATATTTGATATCATAGACTGTCAACTGGTTTGGTTCTATTGTTTATCTGCCCATTGAGCCTGGACCAGTTCATGTCCTTGGGTAAGGCAAGGATGTTAAATTAATTAAAATACTGTATCTCTAACACTAACTAAAATAAGAGCAAAGTGGGAGAGTAGGAAGTTATGTAGCTGAGCTTGGTACTCTAAGCAACACTGGTTTAGTTTTTTTTGTGTGAAGTTTTAGCTTTATTTCACATGAAGTTGTAGGGCCCTTATTTGGTGTTTGTTTGATCTTTTAACCTGAGTGTAATAAACATATTGCATAGCTAATTCTCATCTATAAGTTTAGAACATAAGTCTAAGAACACAACCACTCTGCTGGCCTAGTGGTTAGAGCATCAGCCTCAGATGCAGGAGGTTGTGGGTTTGATCCCTGGTCGAGTCATACCAAAGACTTATAAAAATGGTACTAACAGCTGCCTCGCTTGATGTTCAGCATTAAGAGGTTAGTGTTAGGACTGGTTGGCCTGGTGTCAGGATAATGTGACTGGGTGGGACATCATGCTACATGTCTGCGGCATGATGCCCCAGTGCTAGACATCACTATAAACTGCCACAACTTATGATGAAACAACTGGGAATCGTAGTGATATGACTGAAAATTTTTTAAAGCTACATCACATCACATTTCTAAGAACATTATTACTTGGAGGATAACATGTTTATAGATGTTAATTTCAAGGTCTCTTTTTTTTAAAATTCAGAATGTTTGAGAAACAAGTTTTCCAGATTTGATGGGAAAGTGACTCTCATACTGGTTCTGTTATTGTGTCTTAGCTTCTTATGAAACTTTTGTCAACTGCAGAATTAATTATTCCATATCTTAATATAAGTCTTAGTGAATTCAATTGAAGTTGTGCTTTCATTTAATTTTTAAGTCAATTTATTAATTAAATTATTCACTGGAGTTACAAAATGCACAAATATTTTCAGTCAAAATCACTTTTTTGGGATTATTGTGAATTCATTCAAAGACATTTTTTGGATTATATCCTTGTAATACAACAAGACATAGTGCATCAACACTATTCCAGGTTATTGGTACACCAGCTCCTTCAAGATTGGAATTCATTTGAAACACCGCTATAATTTGTTTTTGATTGCTTTGTACTTATGAACTTGTGATAGAAATTTTAGGACTATCTGTGGTTTAATTCACAATACTGTGTTCTTTTTAAATTTTCACTTTCTATTCTTGGGAGATAAATTATTTGTGGAATTTTACTAAACTTATTGGTTTTTTGCTCTTTTCTGTTACTTCATTTAAAACCATAAAGTTGTAACAGGATAAAGAGATTAAAATCATAGCTGCAATTAATAATCTTGGATAATAAAATATGGTTTTCTCCACAGTGATGAATCTGCAGGCAGTTTCCTTTCACTGTACAACAATATGTGTAAAGCGAAAACAGCTTGTTTGTCTTTTTCTGTTTCTCTTTTCTGCATCCATTCATGCATTAAGATTTCCTTTCTGTTGGTTCAGTAGATAAATGAAGTTTAAGACTTAAAAGACAAAGCAATAAATGCAAAGTTTCCTAAATATATAGATTGAACTTTGTTATTGCCCATAAATACTGTTGATATCATTGATTGATAGGAAGATATACAGATACACACAGAAACAAGCAAATATTCATGTGCTAATGCTTAGATACTCTTTTATGAGTCAGTTTTCATGCTATTTTATGAATATTTCATGAGGGAAATCTGAAATATTTTTGTCTTGGCATCATGTAGATGGTGCTGGCATGAATAATGTTTGAATAGTCGAGCCAGATTTCACCATATTGGAGGATATGCTTACACTTGCCATTCATTGTGTTTTCCTGTGCACTGCTGATAGACTGTATTTTATTAATTGTTATTTCATATCAGTTTTAACACCTCATTTTGCCAGATGCTCAATTCTTGTTGGAACATTCTTGGGGTTTTCATTTAAAAATACCTCATATAGCCTAAGTAGCATTAAATTGCCAGTAAACATCAGAGAACTGAAGTGTTGTGATCAAGTTGTACCAAAGCTGGATTACCCATTTGGAGCCCATTCTGCAGTTGTATGGGTATGGAGTTTGCATAAAATGGCTGGATATATGGGCATGGGTTTACACACTGACTTGTTATATGGGCATGGATTTTACATGCAGTGAATGGTTGTATGGGCTTAGGGTTTATACTTAAACTCTTTTTGTAATTGAACCTGTATTAATATATAATCTAATCTTCAAAATGGTTGTCATTGTTATCTTGAAATTCTCGTGAACTGATGATTGTATTCACTTTCACGTAAAACACTATACCAGATATGTGGCAAGGTCAAAGATTTATTGCTCAGCTTTGACCTGAAATTCTTCAGAATTCTCAATTAAAGATGTGGAAGAAAAATAATCTTTGTCAGTGTTATAAGAACATAATTTTCTCCAGAATATGTTGTATGATAAATGAACTCATTTGAATTATGCAGATGTGTTCTGCTTTTTTAATTAGCTTCTTTATGTTTGTGATTTAGAATTTTAACATAGCTTTAACACTTTTCCGTCATATCATTGAAATGTCTGCAGGGTGGCAGTATTGTGCACTGGGACATCATGATGCAGACACTAACCATTTAATACTGAGGGTCTGGTGAGGCAGCTCTTAGTACCATTTTTATAAGTGTTTGGCATGACTTGGTTGGGGTTTGAACCTGCAACCTCCTGCATCCAAGGCTGATGCTCTGACCACTTTGACCACAAGAGCTGTTGATTAGCTTTTTTAAAATAGAATAATATTTTGTTACAATTGTTTGTTTATATAATATCAAATTTCTTTATTTCCTTGATTGTTTAACAATGCAGTTTATCTCCTGAATTTTTGCATTGTTGCAAGAAAAAATGTTTTTAAAAATCACAAAATTACAACAATTCTATTTAAACTCTTTTTAAACATATAATGGGCATTACAAATGCAGGCTGTCTCTGTGAGTGTTGAGAATTTCATTTCTGGAAGTGAACAGTTTACATTTATTTGCATGAATTAAGAAAATATCAGCTCTTTCTTATATTGCTTTCAAGAAATTGTTGGAAAAACTTGCAGATATCTGGTCACATAATTCTCATTTCTTTCCATTACCCATATGAATCCTGGTGAACTGATTTAAAAATCTCAGAATGAATGGTGTGACATCTGTTTTACTTGGACAAAAATGCAGTGCACTTTTTGAAAATATCCTGTTTTACTTTTTATTTTGATATGGTATCCATCCATGCTTTTTTTTACCAAGTTTATGCACAATAATGAGAGTTGTTAATCCATAAACAGTTATCAGACTTTTGTGGATATCATTCATTGGGGTAGGAAGAAACCCTGTCCATTTTGGAGTCAGCTCAAAGGTGAAGGTCACTGAGTGAAGAATAATGGTATCTGTACAATAACTTGATCTGTTCACTTGCTACCAAACTTTGTGGATGGCATACACTTGGGTACAATAACTTGACCTGTTCACTTTCTACCAAACTTTGTGGATGGCATACACTTGGGGTAAGGAAGAATACTGTTGATATTGGGGTCAAAATATCAAGGTTAAGGACACTGAAGAGGACAAATGGTGTCTGCACAATAACCAGGATCTGTTCTAACATGCAGATTTTTGAGATTCATTCTTATTTCATTAATGGCATGTTAAAAAGTCAATCAAATGTGTGAAAATCAAAGTCCTATATTTATTTCTTCATTTAATATCTCCTATATTTGGGAAAATGCTTCCTTATTTCAGATGGAGTGAAAATTATCCCCTAAATTTTCAATTCTAAAATAGAACTTGCATTACTGGGATTTTTACTGTCTACAGTTTGATTTTGGTGTAAAAACCAAGGTGACTTGGACTAAAATCAGAAAATTGGTTTTTGCACCTACCTGGACCAAGCAAAAAGGATTGCTTGTATATGCAGTGAAAAAGAAGCATATCAAATTTTGAATCAAACCATCAAAGGCCAAGGTGATCATGATTGAGTGAATAAAAATGGTTTATCCACAATAACTTAGCTCCACAGCACTGACCTGGATCAAACTTTGCAGATGGCTAACACTTTTATTGATGTGATCAGGTCAGAGGTCAAAGTCACTAACAGAAAGAAGAAAGGTATTTTCAGAACAAAACTATCTACAGAGAGTACTATTAAACCTGAGGCAGATGTATAACCATACTCTCAGTGTTGTCCAGCTGAAGATCAGTTGGATTAATAAGATTTTTAATCTAATTATTAAGTATACCTTTCTTCAGAATGCTGGTGGCCCCCTTTAAGAGCTTAAAGGTACTTATATATCTGTACTTTAATATTTTACCATTTATATTTTACATATAATAAAATTGCAGATTATCAGCAATGAATTTACAGACTCTGTTACAGACTCAAGGAAGAAAATGTCATGGATGTTTTTTTATGGAAACAGTTATGAATTCGACAAATTTAAATACCAATGAAAATGTTATTTTTCACAAAACCATGAGCCATGTTGCCTTTGATAAAAAGTGTATTTACTGCATATGTCATAATCATGTTAATCAACTTCATAATGCATAATTTCAGCCATCATGTTAATAAACTTGATAATAAATGCTTAATTTGTATGGTCATGTTAATTAACTTAATAACTATTCTCTTAATTAAAGTGTATATCCATGTTAATGTATTTTATAATTACACAATTAATTTCTATTGTCATATTAATGAACTTTATGATTATGTTCATAATTAGTTTCTATAGGAAACTACTCTGGTCACCTTGTGGTTAGAGCACCTGCCTCTGATGCGGGAGGTCGCAGGTTCAATTCCCGGCCGAATCATACCAAAAACTTTAAAATATAGTACTGACAGCTTCCTCATTTGGCACTCAGCATTAAAAGGTTAGTGTTGGGACTGGTCATAGTGGTGTCAGGATAATGTGACTGGGTGGGACATTGTGCCACATGTCTGCGGAATTATGTCCCAGTGCTGGACATCACTATAAACTGTCACACTGCAGACATCGTAGTGATAAGGCTAAAAGATTGTTAAAAGCTATGCTAAAAATCTAAATCGCACAAATCACACAGTTTCTATCATAACTTTAATCTTACAAATTGAAGACTTTTATTTGTTTAGTTATGTTAATGGAGTGTATAATTATAGACTTAATTTTTATTGTCAAGGTAGTAAACTTGATAACTATGCTCTTAATTTTTTTATTTTGTCATTTCTAGTGACCACAGTGGGAAGCATGCCAGGGATTTCCCCAATACACAGTCCTGGTAGATTCTCTACACCTAATGCCATGGGGGCAGCAGGTACTGGTCCCAAGCAGGGAGATCAAATGATGATCATTGGTTGTTTTAACCCTAGTAGCTGGGATGAAATTCTGCACACCTACATGGTTGTGGTCCACAAGTTGAGAGGAAATCCAAGAGACTATTACTTCCCCCAAAGCAGTCAGATTCTCGTCCAGATTACGTCAGTGTATGACAGCAGTCACTTTTGGGCACATGTTGTACAAAATGTAAGTTGAAAAAACTTTATATATATATATCTGAAGTCCAGTTGCCCAATAAAGATGTTCTAGCTATGACCAGATTGGCTCTACAGTGCAAATAAATAAACAGAACTACATCATTGATTTAGTAAAATGTGCAACTTAAGGTTGAAAAGTGGGGCCAATCTGGTCATAGTGAGTCACTTTCTTTGCTTGTCATGTCAAAATTTTTATTCCTTCACATCATCTCTTAAGTAATTAACCTCATCTCTAAGCAATTAATCTCATCCCTAATTATTTAACCTCATCTGTAAATGATTAACCTCATCTCTAAGCAATTAAATCTCATCCCTAATTATTTTACCTCATCTGTAAATGATTGACATCATCTCTAAGCAATTAATCTCATCCCTAATTATTTAACCTCATCTGTAAATGATTAACCTCATCTCTAAGCAATTAATCTCATCTCTAATTATTTTACCTCATCTGTAAATGATTGACATCATCTCTAAGCAATTAATCTCATCCCTAATTATTTAACCTCATCTGTAAATGATTAGCCTCATCTCTAAGCAATTAATCTCATCCCTAATTATTCAATCTCATCTGTAAATGATTAACCTCATCTCTAAGCAATTAATCTCATCCCTAATTATTTAACCTCATCTGTAAATGATTAACCTCATCTCTAAGCAATTAATCTCATCCCTAATTATTTAACCTCATCTGTAAATGATTAACCTCATCTCTAAGCAATTAATCTCATCCCTAATTATTTAACCTCATCTGTAAATGATTAACCTCATCTCTAAGCAATTAATCTCATCCCTAATTTTTTAACCTCATCTGTAAATGATTAACCTCATCTCTAAGCAATTAATCTCATCCCTAATTATTTAACCTCATCTGTAAATGATTTATTTCATCTCTAAGCAATTAATCTCATCCCTAATTATTTAACCTCATCTGTAAATGATTAACCTCATCTCTAAGCAATTAATCTCATCCCTAATTATTTAACCTCATCTGTAAATGATTACCCTCATCTCTAATATATTCGGAAATCTAATTTTGAAAAGTGATATATGTGTTCTCAATGAGAACTGGTACAATGCTATTATATTAAAAAAACTTTCGTAGTTGCAGAAGTGTCTTCTAAAATACATATCCAACAATTCTTTTTGTACTGAACAACCACTAATTACAAAAGCAACTGTTATGTCGACATTGTCAAAATAAAGGTGGCCAGTGTACTGCATAACTGTCACTTTGGAAAAGTCTAGCTAGATTACAGTGCAGTGGCATACTAAGGGTAAATGTTGCACAAGTTGACATTGATGGTCTAAAGATGTTTTGGTGGGACATTCAATACCTTCCATCCATTAAGCTCTTTGTGTAGTAATCTACATATTTTTCAATGAATTATATATTGGGCTTAACCTGCATATGAATTATTCTATTTGGAGAATAGAAAATGAAGCAATTAAATGTTTTGTTTGATATTTTAAATGTCATCTCATTAATGCCGCACTTCATATAAATTCGAGAATATTATTGAAAAGAAAACTTTTTTTAATGTAAGAGCATCAGATGTCTAATTTAGGATGGAACTTGGATGTTCAAGTCCAAAAAGGGTAGCAGATTTGATTTAAATATTCATATTTCTTTTGTTAAAAAGGTTGTGATTTGAGACTATAGACAATCCTTGCAAAAAAGTCATTTTATCTTAAAAAAGAACAGGAATATTTTATTTTAAGACATGAGAACCAGTAAATAACCTCATCCATTTTGTTGTCTTTGATTTCAAATATGCTAGGAAATGTTTGGAGAACATGCTGAAGAAGTTTTGGTGACATTCATTATTTTATTGATTCTATTCTACCTGGAATCCAGTACAGTTGTATAATGTCCTTAGCATTAATGTGCATGCATCTTCAGCTGTACTAGGCATCCTCAGCTGTACCAGGCATCCTCAGCTGTACCATGCATCCTCAGCTGTACTAGGCATTGAAACAAGATTTGCTGAATTATAGTCAGAGTCGTGGCCATGCTATCCAGACCTCATTTTCTCTAAAATTCACAAAGTAATTTTTAGATTGTGCATTACCCTCCAGATCTTTTATGTGATGCACATTTTTTTCATTTTATCAAGTGTTGCCCAAAAGCAGCTGAATGCATGAAGCTTGATTTGTTTATTTTTTACATTTCCACTTTGTTTTGAAAATTCACCCTCCCTAAAATTTTCATTATTTTTATATTTTTTTTTCTTATATTACCGATTTCAATAACTAAAAAGTATAATGGGATTAAAGTGCACAGAACTAAGTCAATTGAATCATTGATTTATAATTTCTAACCTGACTGTCACCAAAATGGCACTAGTACTTGCATCCCCTTGCACCTTTCATCCTTAACGGACTTTCCATACTAACACTGCACCATATTCCGTACACTACAGGGTAGTTTATTTCAATCTGACAACATAATGACGTAATTGATCCTATTCGGTAACTGCAGGATAATTCTGTAAATTGCAATAATGTTGACTTTGGAATTATATTCCTTTGCACACGTGAACATATTAATGAAACCGCTTGTTAAATTCATGTGAAAGGCTAATTTTTTGTCATTCTTTTACTTTGCTTGATTCAACACTGTAAATATCGGAAGTAGACAAAATATGTATGTACTTATTTAGTCGCTCATGCTCCCCTTTGCTGAAAATGGACTGGTCTAGAAACTGGAAATAGTTCTCAAGCATGTCAGTCTATTACATTGAAAACTTCCGTTATCATGTCACACGCATGCGATGACGGTGTTATGGCAATTCTTCTCACATTCAGGTTAGAAAATATAAATCAATGAATGAATTGAATAAGTTCCTTGCACTTTTTATCAAATGTTTCCGTTATTGAAATCGGTAGGGGGGTTCAAAACAATGGGGATGTATTTTCGGACTATAATAGATCTTCTACTGTATATGACACTTTGAGATGATTTGTGGGGATTTGGAGATATTTTCATTTACTTTGGGATTTTTTCAGATGGCAAGAAGACAGAAAGGATGGAAAATAAATTTATAACTAGGAAATTGTAGCTACAAATATTTTTTATTCATTAAAATAAAGAGTTGAGGAATTCCTGAAATGAAGAAGTCCAAAATATTTTCTCGGAGAATAAAACAATATATTTGTGAAGCCCATGTTTTTCCTTGCTACAGTTATCTTCCTGTGGAGTATTTTACATCATATCAAAGTCAGTCATTGTGATAATTTATCCCACTTAAATAACTATGTACACCTTTTGATATTTAGAATAGTTTCTTGGACACTGATGGTTGTACAGTTGTGAAACTTGATATGTGGTACATCCTGTTGAGAACTAAAACACCTTAACAAATATAGGGCACCATAACCTGCTTTCCATTCCTTACTGACTGTACACCTATATTTCATTAAGTTTCAAAGACTAAGTTGCTGGTATAGTTCTGACTTGATGCCAGAATTCTTCCAGAGAAAGGTTATACTATCATACAGAGCTGCAATTAGTGAAAAATTATATCATGTCACTACCTCCATCCACTTCATTGGTCAGTACTGCATTTCATAAAAATCACAAAATAAAACTAAAACATATCTTTTACACTGTCCCATGTACTACTTTATTTGCAGCCAAATTTAATGATATACACAAACATCATGCTATTTGTGATATGATGCTGTGGCAGTCTTAAACTTCCTCAGTCAGGTAAATTTGTTTTCAAACAGTTCAGTCTTCTTGCCTGCTGGTTAATTTAGGTGACTAAAATTGTTTTAAATTTTCAGCACCTAAGGAGGCACTAAAGTTCGTCTTCTTTTCCCCCCTCACAATAGAAATTAATTTTTCATTGACTGAGACAGACAGGTTATGTTTAACAAGAAAGCTCACAAACAATGCTTCAGCATTGATAGCTTGTTGGACTTGAGTAGGTGGCTTAAAGCATTCCAGAATTTAAATCTGCTGTGGGTGCTATAGCAGTATGCTTTTTCACATGGTTCTGCCACATGCCCACAGGGGCTCGTGATGTTGCTGACAATTTATGTCATACATGTACTATATAAAAATATTACTACATGGTACATGTATGGCAAATAAATTGTAAGCAACAATACCAGCCCTTGTGCACATTCCCAATTGTAAAATTTGTGGCACACTACTGTGCGAAAAGCATAAGGCACATCAATGTTTGATGGCTAAATGCTAGGCCAAATTTTGGTGTACTCCAATCTATACTTCACCTTTTGCAAAACACAAATCTTTTCCCTTGGAACTGAAAACATTTTAACTGCAGTGTAGCTTAATTATGAAATGGTGTTAATCCAGAAGGTGAAATATTGAACGGTGAAAAATTTGTGTCGGTGCATGCACAGAAAACTGTGAACTCATGGAAATTACTATATATGCTAATCTTTCAATCTCAAAATTTCCAACACTAGAAAAAGCAGTCTTTTTGTAGTTTCTCAAACTCTGTGTGCTTTTTGCTATCGATATACTTCCTTACATCATCCCTGTCACCATGCCCAGTGCTAAAAATTGTGGCACACTGTGTGCAAAAAAACATGATGTATATCAGTATTTTATGGCTAAATGCATTGCCAATTTTTTGTATATTTCAAACTAAACTTCACTTTTTGTGCAATAAATTCCTTTTTCCACTTCATATGTGGGAGGTCATAGGTTCGATCCCCGTTTGAGTCATATCAAAGACTTTCAAAAATGATGCTAACAGCTGCCTCGCTTGGCACTCAGTATTAAGAGGTGTGTTATGACTGCAGCATGATGTTCCAGTGCTAGACATCACTATACTCTGCCATACTGCAGACATCATAGCGATATGACTGAAAAATAGTTAAAGCTACGTTAAAAAACATAATCACATAATCCTTTTCCTTGGTGGTGAAGATGTTTGAAGATGTGATTCAGAATGGTAATTCAAATTAGTGCTGGTGGCATATATGCAGAAAAAAATTCTGGAAATGCCCCAGTTTCTTTCAAGTACAATTGTAAAACTATTAATACGATAAAATGCTAGCTACTATACCACTTGTAGAAATTGGATATAGTTCTGTTAATATCACAACTAGCAGTACTAGCAGTACTGGACTGTTTTGGTAACTGCTGATATCACGACTAGCACTTAACAGGAAAATTTAAAATAATCAAGAATTACGGAATTTGTGAATTTTTTTTTGCATGCGGCGTGAATCAGTGAATCGCTGTAGAAAGTCATGATATACCAAAATCGTGATGGTTGGCAGCTATGCTACATAGCAAAGAAGAATGACTCCCAGCAAATATATATATGACTTGGTTTGTTTTTATCACTCAGAATTTATTGCATTGCTACATAGCAAAGAAGAATGCCTCCCAGCAAATATATATGAATTTGTTTTTATTGTCACTCAGAATTTATCCCATTGCTTGGATAGTAAAAATTTGCAAGGCATGCTGTCTTTTGTTAGTCCCATTTTAAAACATCATGCAAAATTTATATCAGGTAATATATAAAATTTAAGGTTCTTCTGATTTAATTGAATAATCTTTTTAAAAATGAGGGTGATTGCATTCATGCATACATAAACCCAAACATTTATTTTATGACTAAGTGATCTTTTTCAGAATAAAAACCTGGAAGCTTTTGAAAGAATCATGACAGAGCTGCAGAATAGTCATTCCCGCCTCTCAGAGACATCAAAACTTGGCCGGTGTGCTGCTGTGTATGATGGTGACTTCTACAGGTATGTATCTTTGTGTATTAAGCAGAGAGATAAACCCTCACTCCCCACACACCGCCAACCATGACTAGTATTTTGCTCAGTGTCTTCTACAGGTATATAACTTGTTCAGTGTGATAGTGTCTTCAACAGGTATATAACTTGCTCAGTGTGATAGGGTTTTCTACAGGTATATAACTTGCTCAGTGTGATAGTGTCTTCAACAGGTATATAACTTGCTCAGTGTGATGGTGTTCATCTACAGGTATATAACTTGCTCAGTGTGATAGTGTCTTCTACAGGTATATAACTTGCTCAGTGTGATAGGGTCTTCAACTGGTATATAATTTGTTTGGTGTGATAGTGTCTTCAACAGGTATATAACTTGCTCAGTGTGATAGTGTCTTCTACAGGTATATAACTTGCTCAGTGTGATAGGGTCTTCAATAGGTATATAATTTGTTTGGTGTGATAGTGTCTTCAACAGGTATATAACTTGCTCAGTGTGATAGTGTCTTCAACAGGTATATAACTTGCTCAGTGTGATAGTGTCTTCTACAGGTATATAACTTGCTTAGTGTGATAGGGTCTTCAACAGGTATATAATTTGTTTGGTGTGATAGTGTCTTCAACAGGTATATAACTTGCTCAGTGTGACAGGGTCTTCAACAGGTATATAACTTGCTCAGTGTGATAGTGTCTTCTACAGGTATATAACTTGCTCAGTGTGATAGTGTCTTCAACAGGTATATAACTTGCTCAGTGTGATAGTGTCTTCTACAGGTATATAACTTGCTCAGTGTGATAGGGTCTTCAACAGGTATATAACTTGCTCAGTGTGATGGTGTTCTACAGGTATATAACTTGCTCAGTGTGACAGGGTCTTCAACAAGTATATAACTTGCTCAGTGTGATGGTGTTCTTCTACAGGTATATAACTTGCTCAGTGTGATGGTGTTCTTCTACAGGTATATAACTTGCTCAGTGTGATAGGGCCTTCAACAGGTATATAACTTGTTCAGTGGTGTGATGGTGTTCTTCTACAGGTATATAACTTTCTAAGTGTGATAGGGTCTTCTACAGGTAAATAAATTGCTTTTTCAATCAAGTACATAGGAAACCCCCTCCTTTCCCTTTTGAGACCTTGACAAGTGTGCTGCTCTGTATAAGAGAGACATCAACAGGTATGTAACTTACTCAAAGTGTGTATTAATTGCATGGAATAATAACTTCCCTAAACAGACCTCTAACCTTAAACTGTGTTCATTTTGTATGAGGGCCTCTATCCTTGCCCTGTGTTTATTTTGTATGAAAGCTTCTAAGCTTGCACTGTGGTCGTTTTGTATGAAGGATTCTAACCTTGCCCTGTGCTCATTTTGTATGAGAGCTTCTAAGTTTGCCCTGTGTTCATTTTGTATGAGAGCTTCTAAGCTTGCCCTGTGTTCATTTTGTATGAGAGCCTCTGACCTTGCCCTGTGTTTATTTTGTATGAGAGCTTCTAAGCTTGCCCTGTGTTTATTTTGTATGAGAAACTTTATAACTAAATTTGCATATTAAGCACATAAGATAATTGGTCCTGTCTGTCAGAGACCTTTCTGTTTTCTATAGAGAGAGCTTCTGCAGGTGGATAACCTGAAGAATACTTGGATACTTGGTCCTGTATATTAGAGACTTTGAACCTTGGCCGAGGTTCTGTTTCCTATTGAGAGATCTTCTGTAGGTGGATAACTTGAAGAATGCTTTAAGCACATAGGATAATTGGTCCTGTCTGTCAGAGACCTTAAACCTTGGCCAGAGTGATGTTTCCTATAGAGAGAGCTTCTGCTAGTGGATAACTTAAGGAATG
Source organism: Potamilus streckersoni (assembly GCA_016746295.1). Taxonomy (NCBI): domain Eukaryota; kingdom Metazoa; phylum Mollusca; class Bivalvia; order Unionida; family Unionidae; genus Potamilus; species Potamilus streckersoni. The sequence continues at coordinate 2,775,562 of JAEAOA010001832.1, forward strand.
ATTTAAGAACATTGGATAATTAGTTCTGTCTGTCAGAGACCTTGAACATTGGCTGGTGTTCTGTTTCCTATAGAACAGGGGGTCACCAACCTTTTTGATACTGAGAGCTACATCATGTGTACTGAGTCATATGAAGGGCTACCAGTTTGATACTCTTCTGAAATAACAAATTTGCTTAGTTTGCCTTTATACATTATTAATAATTTGAAGACTGATCACGTTAATGATTTCTCACAATAATTAACAACAATGACATGGTGGAAAACATATATCAATATTTAGCACTTTATTTCTATTTATCTCAGTAATTGTTACATTTTAAGATAATCACGTACATTATATTTCTTAGGAAAAATGTCCTATTTTCACTAGCCACTATGTTTTAAAAAGTTATATACATGGTAATGTAGTGAAAAAACTTATTTTAAAAAAATCTTGTCACATTTTTAACTAATGACCTTCTGCTGTATTTTTAAAAAAAATAACTGTTGCATATGAACACACATTTTAAATTGAACAATTCTTCAATATTTTAATTAAACTTTGCCACGGCACTGACATGTTGCCACTGACATCTGGTATGATTTTCTTTGTTAGTGGGAAGACTTGCATTGCATGCTGTTTACCATTGTACTGTAATCTGGTGTGCAACTTGACACTGCAACTGTAACTCTTTCAGATGTGCATCAGTGAGGCGTGTTCTGTGTTTGTTCTTGATGGAGTTCATGTCAGAAAATGCTGATTCACATAGATAGGTAGAACCAAACAGACTGGCAACCTTCATAGCTGCTGTACACACAACACGGTACTTCTCTGTGTCAATAAGGCATACAAAATTATGGTGTAGCCTGGTGGGCTTTGAGGTGGAGGTCATTTTGCAATGTTATGATTTCTATCTCCACCTGTCCAGAATCCAAGTTGAACGTTGTAATTAGTTGCCCAGCAAAGCTTGTTGTGTCCACATTCATGAAAGGATTGGAAATGAATGATACACATGGCTCAAGCTGATCAAGGTTACAAAATCTATTCTCAAATTCTTGCCCTATTCTGTTTATGACTTCATTGTCTTTCAGCACTGACTGCACAGAGGAAAAGTGCAGCACCTTTTTTCTCTGTGTATTGACAAAGAAAATGTTAATTTTGGCTTTACATGCATTTAAAGTACTTATCATATTAACAATTCTTGCCTTTACCTTGCAGCTCGCTGTTCAAGTGGTCTTGTTTCCCAGTAATGTCCGTCAAAAATTCAAGGTCAAGTATGTGTACTCCGTGTCCTCTAGCAGTGAGACATCTTCTCCTTTGGACTGTATGAACTCATCGATTTCACTCAAAAGTGGAGAAGAAAAAAAACCAAAGTAAAACTTGTCCTCTGCTGAGCCATCTGAATGTGTGTAGTAGCAGGTCACCATATTTAGCTGTCATCTCCTCCAATAGCACTTTGACTATCCTGTGCTATTTTGCTTTACAATGGATATTGTTTATGATTATCTCAATGGGAGTCATCATGTGCCTAAAGCTGATCACTTTGGCACACAATGTCTGATGGTGAATGATGCAGTGGTAATGCAGAAATTTTGCAAAGTCTGGATCACCTTTACGGTGAACCATGAAATCTGCATGTCGGCCAATCACAGCAGGAGCTACATCTGTGGTCACCTCTAACAGCTTTTCCAATGGTACCTTTTTCTGCACGAAAAACTCCTTCGCTGAGTTATAAATGTCAACTCCCATTGTAGTTAGTTGTCTTTATTGGCAGTAGTGTCAGGAGTTCTTTTCTTGTGGAGAAATCTTCAAATACCATTCAGATATAAACCATCAGCTGCACTGTACTACTGCTGTCCATGGACACCTTGCACTGGATACTAAACCACCTGCACCTTGCCAGATCCCAGTTGAGCTGATTGACCAAGTTACTGGACAAAGCTGACACTCGTCTAGCCATCGTAGATGCCCCCAGTTGGATGTCGGAAAGAGTGGCGATTACATCGGTTCCATATTTCTCATCTTTAAATACAGTGATAGCAACCATCATTGCTTCTTTGACAACTTCTGTCTGAAAATGCCTTCTTCTTGATAACAAAATGTGTAGCTCTAAAAGAGGCTTCGGATGCTTTTTGTGACTTTTTGTTAGCCTTCTGAAAAAAATCCTGTCGTTTACCCAAAACTGTTTTTAGCTCAAGGGCTTTTTCTGACCATGGTGCACTTCCTGGTGGGTAGTTAGCATTATAGTTTTTGTGATTCATAGTAAAGTGTCTCTCCATATTGTGCTGCTTTGCCGTTGCCACAGTTGCTCTGCATATAAGACACAGGTTTATTTCACAGTCGTAAAAAAGAACATTGGCTCCCATTAATTGTGAAAGTGATAAGTTTTCTTTCTTAATTTTTTCTGCCTTGTTTTTGGGGTAAGATACTGCGTTCAGCTCCAGTCTTTGCTGCACCCGCTAGTTTACTCTCCACGAGCAATGTTTTGTCACACGTAAAATATTGACCTTTGAACTGGATTATGTCAGAATTCACCTAAACTTATCTAAACTTCATGTATAAGAAACATTTTTAAGATGTTGTCATTTTTTAAATGTATATAAATGCAAGTGTGATTAAAAAAAAGAATAGCAACAGAACATAATACAATTTTATACACAGCTGAGTTGTGCTACTTTTAGAACAGGCATGCAGGCGACTTGTGTGGTCTTTGTTGGCGACCTGGTGCCCGCAGGCACCGTGTTGGTGACCCATACTATAGAGAAAGAGCTTTTGGAGGTGGATAACTTGAAGCATGCTTTAAGCATATAGGATAATTGGACCTGCCTCTCAGAGACCTTAAAACCTTGGCTAATAAGCTACTTTCTAGAGAGGAGACTTCTTTTTGTTAGTAACTTCAAGCAGCATTCAGCACACAGGATAATTATATCTGCCCAACACAGACCTCTGCATTCTCCACTGATATGTTATTTTTTGCATAGATACTTTGAATGGTGATTCTTCATAGATCTCTACTAATGTGCACTACTACTACTGCCACTACTACAGCAACATCAGAAACAAACAGTGGTCTCTTTCTGTAAAGACCACATTATATTAATTTCCCTCACTATCAAGTGCCAATTGCACTTGCATATCTCACTATAATTCCCCTCAGTGTACTTCTAACCTTAAAGCCCCTCATTATACTCCTGTCCCATATTGTACATCTCCCACTCTTGTTCCTCACTATAAATCCCTTTATTGTACTTCTATTCCTCACTAAACCCTCTCAAAGCTTCTCATTATATTCCTGTCCCAAACATTAAATCTCTCGTATTCATGTTCCTCATTGTAAATTTCTTCATTATACTCATGTCCCTCACTATAAAACCCTCACTATAATAATAAACCTCACTATAAAGCCGCTTGTTGTAATACCATTCATCACAAAGAAGCCCCACAGTGTAATCCTGTCCCTCAGCATAATCTCTTCATTGTAATTCTTTCCCTTACTATAAAATCTCTCATTGTACTTCCATCCCTCATACAGCTCCTCATTACACTCCTGTTTCTCACCATAATGCCTTATTATAATCCTGTCCCTCATAAGTCACTCATTGTACTTCCATCCCTCACTATAAAGGTCCTCATTACACTCCTGTTTCTCATTATAATGCCTTATTGTAATCCTTTCCCTCATAAGTCACTAATTGTACTTCCATCCTTCAGTATAAATCCCTCATTGTAATCCTGTTGCACACTGAATTCCTCATTGTATTCTTGTACCTCTTAAAGCATAGATATGGTCATAGATCTCATAGAAGTGGGATGTTTAAATAAACTTCATTGTTTATGTTGAATTTCTGTAATTTAAATTTATGTCTAATTAATATCAACATTGTTGTGAATTCACATCATTAAATACCTTTTTGTGATTTTATAAACTGTTGTGAGACGGTCTTGTTAGCGTAAAGTGTTTCCATTTATGAAGATGACTTTCATGAAGATCAGTATGATGAGTACAAATACTACTCTACTAATATTACTACTACAGTACAAATATTACTCTATTAATATTACTACTACAGTACAGATACTATACTAAGATTATACCTACAGTACAAATTCTACTCTACTAATATTACTACTACAGTACAAATACTATTCTACTAATATTACTACTACAGTACAAATACTACTCTACTAATATTACTACTACAGTACAAATATTACTCTACTAATATCACTACTACAGTACAAATACTATTCTAATATTACTACTACAATATTAATACTACTCTACTAATATTACTACTACAGTACAAATATTACTCTACTAATATTACTACTACAGTACAAATTATACTCTATGCATATTACTAGTACAGTACAAATACTACTCTACTAATATTACAACTACAGTACAAATACTACTCTACTAATATTACTACTACAGTACAAATATTACTCTACTAATATTACTACTACAGTACAAATACTATTCTACTAATATTACTACTACAATACAAATACTACCCTACTAATATTACTACTACAGTACCAATATTACTCTACTAATATTACTACTACAGTACAAATTATACTCTACTCATATTACTACTAAAGTACAAATACTACTCTACTACTATTACAACTACAGTACAAATACTACTCTACTAATATTACAACTACAGTACAAATACTACTCTACTAATATTACTACTACAGTACAAATACTATTCTACTAATATTACTACTACAGTACAAATACTACTCTACTAATATTACTACTACAGTACAAATGTTACTCTACTAATATCACTACTACAGTACAAATACTATTCTACTAATATTACTACTACAGTACAAATATTACTCTACTAATATTACTACTACAGTACAAATACTATTCTACTAATATTACTACTACAGTACAAATATTACTCTACTAATATTACTACTACAGTACAAATACTATTCTACTAATATTACAACTACAGTTCAAATATTACTCTACTAATATTACAACTACAGTACAAATATTACTATACTAATATTACTACTACAGTACAGATATTACTCTACTAATATTATAACTACAGTACAAATTCTACTCTACTAATATTACTACTACAGTACATACTATTCTACTAATATTACTACTACAGTACAAATACTACTCTACTAATATTACTACTACAGTACAAATATTACTCTACTAATATCATTACTACAGTACAAATACTATTCTAATATTACTACTACAATACAAATACTACTCTACTAATATTACTACTACAGTACAAATATTACTTTACTAATATTACTACTACAGTACAAATTATACTCTACTCATATTACTAGTACAGTACAAATACTACTCTACTAATATTACAACTACAGTACAAATACTACTCTACTAATATTACTACTACAGTACAAATATTACTCTACTAATATTACTACTACAGTACAAATACTATTCTACTAATATTACTACTACAATACAAATACTACTCTACTAATATTACTACTACAGTACAAATACTACTCTACTGATATTACTACTACAGTACAAATACTATTCTACTAATATTACTACTACAGTACAAATCCTACTCTACTAATATTATAACTACAGTACAAATACTACTCTACTAATATTACTACTACAGTACAAATATTACTCTACTAATATTACTACTACAGTACAAATACTAATCTACTAATATTACTACTACAGTACAAATATTACTCTACTAATATTACTACTACAGTACAAATACTATTCTACTAATATTACTACTACAGTACAAATACTACTCTACTAATATTACAATACAGTACAAATATTACTCTACTAATATTACTACTACAGTACAAATTCTACTCTACTAATATTACTACTACAGTACAAATACTATTCTACTAATATTACTACTACAGTACTAATTTTTCTCTACTAATATTACTACTACAGTACAAATACTACTCTACTAATATTACTACTACAGTACAAATACTACTCTACTAATATTACTACTACAGTACAAATATTACTCTACTAATATTACTACTACAGTACAAATATTACTCTACTAATATTATAACTACAGTACAAATACTACTCTACTAATATTACTAATACATTACAAATACTATTCTACTAATATTACTACTACAGTACAAATACTACTCTACTAATATTACTACTACAGTACAAATATTACTCTACTAATATTACTACTACAGTACAAATATTACTCTACTAATATTACTACTACAGTACAAATATTACTCTACTAATATTATAACTACAGTACAAATACTACTCTACTAATATTACTACTACAGTACAAATACTATTCTACTAATTTTACTACTACAGTACAAATTCTACTATACTAATATTATAACTACAGTACAAATACTACTCATCTAATATTACAACTACAGTAAAAATAGTACTCTACTAATATTACTACTTCAGTACAAATATTACTCTACTAATAATACTACAGTACAAATTATACTCTACTCATATTACTACTACAGTACTAATACTATATTAATATTACAACTACAGTACAAATGCTACTCAACTAATATTACAACTACAGTAAAAATAGTACTCTACTAATATTACTACTTCAGTACAAATATTACTCTACTAATAATACTACTACAGTACAAATTATACTCTACTCATATTACTACTACAGTACTAATACTATATTAATATTACTACTACAGTACAAATACTATTCTACTAATTTTACTACTACAGTACAAATACTACTATACTAATATTATAACTACAGTACAAATACTACTCATCTAATATTACAACTACAGTAAAAATAGTACTCTACTAATATTACTACTACAGTACAAATATTACTCTACTAATAATACTACTACAGTACAAATTATACTCTACTCATATTACAACTACAATACAAATACTACTCTACTAATTTTACAACTACAGTACAAATACTACTCTACTAATATTACTACTACAGTACAAATATTACTCTACTAATATTACTACTACTGTACAAATATTACTCTACTAATATTACTACTACAGTACAAATAGTACTCTACTAATATTACTACTACAGTACAAATACTATTCTACTAATATTACTACTACAGTACATATACTACAGTACAAATACTACTGTACTAATATTACAACTACAATACAAATTCTACTCTACTAATATTACAACTACAGTACAAATATTACTCTACTAATATTACTACTACAGTACAAATACTACTCTACTCATATTACTACTACAGTACAAATACTATTCTACTAATATTACAACTACAATACAAATTCTTCTCTACTAATATTACTACTACAGTACAAATAATACTCTACTAATATTACTACTACAGTACAAATTATATTCTACTCATATTACTACTACAGTTCAAATATTGCTCTACTAATATTACAACTACAGTACAAATATCACTCTACTAATATTACAACTACAGTATAAATACTACTCTACTAATATTACAACTACAGTACAAAAACTACTCTACTAATATTACTGCTACAGTACAAATACTATTCTACTAATATTACTACTACAGTACAAATACTACTGTACTAATATTACAACTACAATACAAATAATACTCTACTAATATTACAACTACAGTACAAATACTACTCAACTAATATTACAACTACATTAAAAATACTACTCTACTAATATTACAACTACAGTACAAGTACTACTCTACTAATATTACTAATACAGTACAAATACTATTCTACTAATATTACTACTACAGTACAGATACTACTCTACTAATATTACTACTACAGTACAAATTATACTCTACTAATATTACTACTACAGTACAAATACTATTCTACTAATTTTACTACTACAGTACAAATACTGCTCTACTAATATTACAACTACAGTACAAATACTACTCTACTATTATTACAACTAAAGTACAAATACTACTCTACTAATATTACTACTACAGTACAAATATTACTCTACTAATATTACTACTACAGTACAAATATTACTCTACTAATATTACTACTACAGTACAAATACTATTCTACTAATTTTACTACTACAGTACAGATACTACTCTACTAATTTTACAACTACAGTACAAATACTACGATACTAATATTACTACTACAGTACAAATATTACTCTACTAATATTACTACTACAGTACAAATTATACTCTACTCATATTACTACTACAGTACAAATACTACTCTATTAATATTACAACTACAGTACAAATACTACTCAACTAATATTACAACTACAGTAAAAATACTATACTAATATTACTACTAGAGTACAATTATTACTCTACTAATATTACTACTACAGTACAAATTATACTCTACTCATATTACTACTACAGTACAAATACTATTCTACTAATATTACTACTACAGTACAAATACTACTCTATTAATATTACAACTACAGTACAAATATTACTCTACTAATATTACAACTACAGTACAAATACTACTCTACTAATATTACAACTACAATACAAATACTACTCTACTAATATTACAACTACAGTACAAATACTATTCTACTAATATTACTACTACAGTACAAATATTACTCTACTAGTATTACTACTACAGTAAAAATATTACTCTACTAATATTACTACTATAGTACAATTAGTACTCTACTAATATTACTAATAATGTTCAAATATTACTCTACTAATATTACAACTACAATACAAATACTACTCTACTAATATTACAACTACAGTACAAATACTACTCTACTAATATTACTACTACAGTACAAATACTATTCTACTAATATTACTACTACAGTACAAATATTATTCTACTAATATTACTACTACAGTACAAATATTACTCTACTAATATTACTACTACAGTACAATTAGTACTCTACTAATATTACAACTACAGTTCAAATACTACTCTACTTATATTACTACTATAGTACAAATAGTACTCTACTAATATTACTACTACAGTACAAATTATACTCTACTCATATTACTACTACAGTACAAATACTACTCAACTAATATTACAACTACAGTAAAAATACTATACTAATATTACTACTACAGTACAATTACTACTCTACTAATATTACTACTACAGTACAAATTATACTCATATTACTACTACAGTTCAAATACTATTCTACTAATATTACTACTACAGTACAAATACTACTCTATTAATATTACAACTACAGTACAAATACTACTCTACTAATATTACAACTACAGTACAAATACTACTCTACTAATACTACTACAGTACAAATATTACTCTACTAATATTACTACTACAGTACAAATGCTTTTCTACTAATTTTACTACTACAGTACAAATACTACTCTACTAATATTACAACTACAGTACAAATACTACTCTACTAATATTACTACTACAGTACAAATATTACTCTACTAATATTACTACTACAGTACAAATTATACTCTACTCATATTACTACTACAGTACAAATACTACTCTATTAATATTACTACTACAGTACAAATACTACTCAACTTATATTACAACTACAGTAAAAATACTATACTAATATTACTACTACAGTACAAATACTACTCTACTAATATTACTACTACAGTACAAATTATACTCTACTCATATTACTACTACAGTACAAATACTATTCTACTAATATTACTACTACAGTACAAACACTACTCTATTAATATTACTAATACAGTACAAATACTGCTCTACTATTATTACAACTACAGTACAAATATTACTCTACTAATATTACTACTACAGTACAAATACTACTCTACTAATATTACTACTACAGTACAAATACTACTCTATTAATATTACAACTACAGTACAAATACTATTCTACTAATATTACTACTACAGTAGAAATGGTACTCTACTAATATTACAACTACAATACAAATATTACTCTACTAATATTACTACTACAGTACAAATACTGCTCAACTAATATTACTACTACAGTACAAATATTACTCTACTAATATTACTACTACAATACAAATACTACTCTACTGATATTACTACTACAGTACAAATACTACTCTACTAATATTACTACTACAGTACAAATACTACTCTACTAATATTACTACTACAGTACAAATAGTATTCTACTAATATTACAACTACAATACAAATACTACTCTACTAATATTACTACTACAGTACAAATACTACTCTACTAATATTACTACTACAGTACAAATACTATTCTACTAATATTACTACTACAGTACAAATATTACTCTACTAATATTACTACTACAGTACAAATATTACTCAACTGGTATTACAACTACATTAAAAATACTACTCTACTAATATTACTACTACAGTACAAATACTACTCTACTAATATTACTACTACAGTACAAATATTACTCTACTAATATTACTACTACAGTAATACTACTCTACTAATATTACAACTACAGTACAAATACTACTCTACTAATATTACAACTACAGTACAAATACTATTCTACTAATATTACTTCTACAGTACAAATATTACTCTACTAATATTACTACTACAGTATAAATACTATTCTACTAATATTACTTCTACAGTAATACTACTCTACTAATATTACAATGCAGTACAAATGATACTCTACTCATATTACTACTCAGCAACAAAGTTTGTAATCAGTTTCTACATACTGACCATTGCTGGAGAGTACTGATAACAAGTTACGCTAAATTTTTATGCTGAACCAAAGGCCTGGTCTAATCTTTCTTTAGTATCATGTGCAGTTAACATGAAAAATATTTTTTTCAGAGGATGGATTATGGGTTGTAAGGATGACATGGTGACTGTGTTCTACATTGATTATGGCAATGTAGGGACAATGCGCAGGGCCCAGACATCTACAACTACATCGCCCATCTGGACCCTCCCACCATTGGCTAAACCATTCAAGCTGACAAGTAAGTATTATCAATCTTACACATATGTCACACACTGGTAGACTCTTACAGTACACATATGTCACACACTGGTAGAGTCATACAGTACATATATGTCACACACTGTTAGACTCATACGGTTATGATACTTGAATGATGAACCTGCCTACTTTCCATTGCTCACAGCTGCCTGCATTTTAGCATTGGATACTTTGATGCCTACCATCTTTTGAATTATCCAACTAGTATCACATCTCCTAAACTGATGTTTGGAAAATCACAAATTTATTTAACATATTGCTGTTGCATCATTGGCTGGGGATGGGTTCTTACTTGGCTCCACTGCCTGGACAGGTTAATGGCAAATGCGTAAGGTCGAATGTTATATTTTGACTGGACATTAGAAATGCAGTCAGGGTAGTAATATGTTTCATGTGTGTGATGGAGTTTGTATTATGACCCTTGGGAACCTAAATGTGTGTTGGGGTGAGTAGCTGGGTTGGAGGTTTGGTTACAATAGTTGATAAGTAGCATGGAGATTTAAAGTGGAAACCACTGCAGATGGCTTGGTATACCTCTTCACCAATTCCCACATACATGTGTATATAGTTCTATCCTTTTCAATAGATTTGCCCATGAGCACCTCCACTTCATGAGCCTGAATTAAGTCTGGCATTTAGGTCAGTTTCTTTGGCACAGTGGTTGGGTCTTTGTGTTCCATAAACACGTTACTAATTTTTCAAGATTCATTCACCAGTTTAGCAGCATATCCTTCACTAATTTTAAAACATTGATTTGTGATTTAGGATATAGCTTTAGTGTGAATTCAGTTGTCCCCCAGCCTGCTAGTATTATCCTGGCATCCTTGCTTTTGATAAATGAAGCAGTTACTTTCAACTTTTCAGAAATATACTCCTTTCATAGTAAGACCTTTCATTCAGTTCATCAGTTTTTGTAAGCAGAGGATGAGTATCAAATGATAATGATATGTTAAATTCTTTTCTTGGCATGCTTTCAAAAAGACAACTTCTTGTTTGAAATTTTGTATATTATGTCACTTGTTTTGACACATCAAAAGCTCTACAAGTGACACAGTTGTAGATACACAGCGCTGAAAAAATATACATTGCAGAACAACATCAATAACATAGAGAATGCAAGTTAATTGCATTCCTAAATATTTTCTTTTTATAATTGCTTTGGTTTTGGAAGATATTTGTTCTTAAAAAGCTAAAATAATCATTTTAATTGGCAGTATGAGGGAAAAATATCAGTCCATGAATATACTGTTTTGGAACTTTAGAATTGTCTTGAATCCTTCATAATTTGATTTATATAGATGTGTAAATAATCAGTTACATAAGCAAACAGTTAGAGGAGGTTTTATTTTCAATTTTTTGGTGGCATTTATGATTATCTAACAATTAGATAGGTAAATATAAGTTAAATATAAAAATTTTCTTAAAGGATGATTGATTTTAAAAATTATTAAAGTAAACTCGCTTGTTTGTCATCAGATAGAAATTATTATATTGATATAAGTAAGAAAAGAAGTAGAAGATCTCGAATTATTTATAAAATGTATCATAAATATACACAAATTATAATAACAAAAAACCTACCATTTACATTAGTAATAACTGCTCCACATAAAACTTTGTAGTGATGTGCACCATTCTAAACAGTGTTACTGAGAGTCATTTTGTTATCAATCACAATGAGCTGGTTTGCCTCAACACTGTAATTATTAGGGATATTTATGAGGACTAACAGAATGGAAAAGAGAATGCATTGGTTTTTTTTCATGGTATGTCTCTTTGTTTCAATTCACCATCTGATAATTAGAGGAATTTGGATACATTTTTTTTTATCTGTATGAATCAGTGTTGATTATTGTTAATAAGTATTGTGCTAATGATATAATTGAGAGATGCATTATCCCAAATAATTTTAGGGGGTGACATTGTGTCAAAAGAGAGCAGTTATGTAAGTGTTCAAATTTTGTCCATGATTGTAGATTGTAATTTGTTTAAATTTTGTCCATGACAGTAGATTGTAATGATCATTTGTACACAAATGATTTGTATGCAGCATATTACATAGATAATTTTTGTTCATGATTGTGGATGGTGGGACAATTTAGTTTTTGTTTTGTGGGTTTAACAGTACGCACTTTGAACGCACTTGTAACTACATTATGATCAGAAAATGGGCGCTAAGTTCCTTTCCCAAAGATGCCAAGAATTGGCTAGAGTGGATATTAAACAGGATACCAACTTAGCTATTAGCTATTAGGGATACAGAAGGAGAACTTTAACTATTTGCCATTCCCATTATCAGGATGAAAGTGCATAGTGGGAGTCAAAATCAGATCTATTCACTTTCTCCACTAATGCATTTTCAAAGAGAATAATTGATTCATGGCACCCATTTCATATCAGTGGCTATAACTTTGATACAAACCAGATATAACAAATTGTATGTAACAGATTCATGTTTTGCTTTATCTTAAGTAGAGTTTAGAGTTTAGTTGAGTGATAGGTATCCATATTCTGATGGTATTGTTTTTGTTGGTAATGTTGGTGTGACAATTTTTTTTGCCCTAATTGACAAAGCTTGAATCGATTTTTTTTTTTGTTGCTCAAGTGTTACTGCTCTTGTTATGTTTGTGTATTTAATTTTTGTCCATGATGGTAGATTGTAATGATCAATTGTACACAACATATTACATAGGTAATTTTTGTCCGTGATTGTAGATTATATTTTAAGATAATGATCATTTGTAAGCAGCATGTTTACTTGGATTTGGGTTCAGGATATTGGCTATTCCCTTGAAAAAAAAAACATGGTTTATATGATGTTTGACAGGCTGATTCACTGAATTTATATAAAAAGACATGATCTTGTTTACAGTTTGGTGTAATTTTCCTTTAAGATAATGGATTCTGTTTTTTGGAAAAGGTTATTGTGACATAAATCAAGTGAGGGTGTATAGGGTCGTTGACATCAAAATGATTTGTTCCATCAAAAAAAATCAGTCTTAGTGGAATCAATTTTAGTTGTGTCTAGATTTAATATAAGAGAAAACTTTTCTTAAAAAAATATTGGAATTACAACGTGCTCATACGACTGTTTGGACTAAAGCAGTATTTTGGGTTTACTGCTAATTAATTCAAAGAAAATCTTAATTACATCAATGTAATACAGCAATACTTTTGGAAATTTGACACATTCAAGGCTGTTGGTACATCAGCACATTCAATACCAGTAATTCATTGGAATACTCTACAATTTTTGACTTATGATAGAACTTTTAGTTCATTATTTGGGATTTAATTCACAGTATTTACGTTATGTTAAATTTTCATTTTATAACTTGCAGAACTAAATTATTTGTTGAATTTTACTAAATTTGTTGATTTTACTTTTTTCTTTTAGTTTACAGTGTTATGTATATTTAATTTTTATTGCCTTTCTTATTGTTTATATATTTTGTTCTTGACATTGTCCAAAATCAGGTTAATTGTGTATCTGACAGTGAAATTTTTTGGTAAACAACATAATACATAGCTAATATTTTTCTATCATTGTGGATTAAATATTTAGCTTATAATTATTAGTAAAGATATTTACATCAATTTGAGTTAATGATATATTCTCGATTCTGACCTTAGAATCATCCAGAATAGAAAATTTCCAGTAAGTTGCCAGAGTGTTTTTAGAAAATTGCTACCTAGGTCACTTAGAAGGGTATCTAATCTTGTTCACCTAAGAATTATTCATTGTTGCATTGACATATTTAGTAGAATCTGTCTTATTGTTGTGTTCAGTTTTTAATTTGATTGGTTTATTTTATTCAAATTATTATACACTAGAATTACAAGGTGCTGAATTATGTTCTTAGACTAAAACTTTAATTGGGAATTACAGTGAATACAGACAATGACAGTTTGGATTATATTACTGTGATTCATTAAAAGACTGTCAGAACATCATCACACTCCAGACCATTGGCACATTAGCATGTTTGACTACATGCACATCAACACATTCAATATCAACATTTATTTGGATAATTACTGTAACTCATTGGGAACTTCATACATTTGGATTTGTGATAGAACTTTTAGGACTGTTTTGGATATAATTAACAATAATGTAATTTATTTTTAAATTTAACTTTCTGTTTAGGGAAATAAATTATTTGTTGAATTTTCAAAACTTGTTATTTTTTTATCTTTTCTGTTACTTTGTTTAAGAACAGATTAGTAACCAATGTCATCTAGTGGTAACATTCCACATAAGTAAATGGATGTCAGTGACCAGCCTCTGGCTTTGGTGACTGCTATGTTTGTACAGCAGGTGAGACAACATTATGTGGAATTCTTGTACTAATTGTTCATATTTCATACAGTAACTTCTTCATATTTGTATAGTAGCTTGACATTTTGGTATAGTAGCTTCTATTTTCATAGCAACTTTTTTACCTATGTAGTCTCAAAAATGATTCAGGTAATAAAGCAACTCATTGTTTTAGAGTACTAAAAGCTTAAAAGAGGGTTATTATTAAACTTTTGAAGCTTAAATGTCATTTTGACCTTGGCAGAAGCCAACACAATCACATTTCCACCCATATTTGTGTGTCTGCATTTGTTCATATATCCATGCCCTGGATAAACCTCACTGTTTTTCATATGGTCAGTTTTTCAAGTATATTTGGTCACAAAAGTGATTGTTTTTGATACATCTTGATCTTTACATCACTAATTTAAAAAAAGCTAATAGTTAAACTCACAGTGCAGGTCATGACCAGCTTCTTGTTTTGACATTCAATTTTTCAAATATGGCAACTCCAGTTCCACTAAGTCTTTGGACTCAAATTCACCAGTTTATGCATCCGTGACTACAATTTGGTAAATTTGCTTTAAGTAAGAGGGACTAAACTTACACTTGAAATGCATGAGACCATGACTATGCCCATATAAGGTAAATTCTTAGTACTGAAAGACTTCATGAATTTATGCACAAGTTCCCTTTATCTAATTGCATAGTTTTTGTCATTATACCTGCGCTTTTTGTTTATTGTAAGTTGGTGATTCAGGACTTAAGAGTTAGAATAATTATGAAAGCTGTATGTAGGAGTAGAAATATTATGAAAGTTGTTTGTAGGAGTAGAATAATTATGAAAGCTGTATGTAGGAGTAGAAAAATTATGAAAGCTGTAATTAGGATTAGAATAATTATAAAAGCTGTATGTAGGAGTAGAATAATTATGAAAGCTGTATGTAGGAGTAGAAAAATTATGAAAGCTGTATGTAGGAGTAGAAAAATTATGAAAGCTGTATGTAGGAGCAGAATAAAATAGAAAGCTGTATGTAGGAGCAGAATAAAATAGAAAGCTGTATGTAGGAGCAGAATAATTATGAAAGCTGTATTTAGGATTAGAATAATTATAAAAGCTGTATGTAGGATTAGAATAATTATGAAAGCTGTATGTAGGATTAGAATAATTATGAAAGCTGTATGTAGAAGTTTAAAAATTATGAAAGCTTTATGTAGTAGTAGAATAATTATGAAAGCTGTATGTAGAAGTTTAAAAATTATGAAAGCTGTATGTAGGAGTAGAATAATTATGAAAGCTGTATATAGGAGTAGATTAATTATGAAAGTTGTATGTAGGAGTAGAATAATTATGAAAGCTGTATGTAGGATTAGAATAAATATGAAAGCTGTATGTAAGAGTTTAAAACTTATGAAAGCTGTATGTAGGATTAGAATAATTATGAAAGCTGTATGTAGAAGTTAGAATAATTATGAAAGCTGTATGTAGGAGTAGAAAAATTATGAAAGCTGTATGTAGGATTAGAATAATTATGAAAGCTATATGTAGTAGTTTAAAAATTATGAAAGCTGTATGTAGGAGTTAGAATAAATATGAAAGCTGTATGAAGGAGGAGAATAAATATAAAAGCTATATGTAGGAGTAGAATAATTATGAAAGCTGTATGTAGGAGGAGAATAAATATAAAAGCTATATGTAGGAGTAGAATAATTATGAAAGCTGTATGTAGGAGTAGAAAAATTATGAAAGCTGTATGTAGGATTAGAATAATTATGAAAGCTATATGTAGTAGTTTAAAAATTATGAAAGCTGTATGTAGGAGTTAGAATAAATATGAAAGCTGTATGAAGGAGGAGAATAAATATAAAAGCTATATGTAGGAGTAGAATAATTATGAAAGCTGTATGTAGGAGGAGAATAAATATAAAAGCTATATGTAGGAGTAGAATAATTATGAAAGCTGTAATTAGGATTAGAATAATTATGAAAGCTGTATGTAGGAGTAGAATAATTATGAAAGCTGTATGTAGGAGTAGAATACTTATGAAAGCTGTAATTAGGATTAAAATAATTATGAAAGCTGTATGTAGGAGTAGAATAATTATGAAAACTATGTAGGAGAAGTAGAAAAAGTATGAAAGCTGTATGTAGGAGTAGAATAATTATGAAAGCTGTATGTAGGAGTAGAATAATTATGAAAACTGTATGTAGGAGTAGAATAATTATGAAAGCTGTATGTAGGAGTAGAATAATTATGAAAGCTGTAATTAGGATTAGAATAATTATGAAAGCTGTATGTAGGAGTAGAATAATTATGAAAGCTGTATGTAGGAGTAGAATAATTATGAAAGCTGTATGTAGGAGTAGAATAATTATGAAAGCTGTATGTAGGATTATAATATTTATGAAAGCTGTATGTAGGATTAGAATAGTTATGAAAGCTGTATGTATAAGTTTAAAAATTATGAAAACTGTATGTAGGAGTAGAATAATTATGAAAGCTGTATGTAGGAGTTAGAATAAATATGAAAGCTGTATGTAGAAGTTTAAAAATTATGAAAACTGTATGTAGGAGTAGAATAGTTATGAAAGCTGTATGTAGGAGTAGACTAATTATGAAAGCTGTATGTAGAAGTTTAAAAATTATGAAAGCTGTATGTAGGAGTAGAATAAATATGAAAGCTGTATGTAGGAGTAGAATAAAAATGAAAGCTGTATGTTGGAGTAGAATAATTATGAAAGCTGTATGTAGGATTAGAATAATTATGAAAGCTGTATGTTGGATTAGAATAGTTATGAAAGCTATATGTAGTAGTTTAAAAATTATGAAAGCTGTATGTAGGAGTAGAATAATTATGAAAGCTGTATGTAGGAGTTAGAAAAAATATGAAAGCTGTATGAAGGAGGAGAATAAATATAAAAGCTGTATGTAGGAGTAGAATAATTATGAAAGATGTATGTAGGAGTAGAAAAATTATGAAAGCTGTATGTAGGAGTAGAAAAATTATGAAAGCTGTATGTAGGAGTAGTAGAAAAAGTATGAAAGCTGTATGTATGATTAGAATAATTATGAAAGCTGTATGTAGGAGTAGAATAATTATGAAAACTATGTAGGAGTAGAATAATTTTGAAAGCTGTATGTAGGAGTAGAATAATTATGAAAGCTGTAATTAGGATTAGAATAATTATGAAAGCTGTATGTAGGAGTAGAATAATTATGAAAGCTGTATGTAGGAGTAGAAAAATTATGAAAGCTGTATGTAGGAGTAGAAAAATTATGAAAGCTGTATGTAGGAGTTTAAAAATTATGAAAGCTGTATGTAGGAGTAGAAAAATTATGAAAGATGTATGTAGGAGTAGAATGAATATGAAAGCTGTATGTAGGGTTAGAATAGTTATGAAAGCTGTATGTAGGAGTAGAAAAATTATGAAAGCTGTATGTAGGAGTAGACTAATTATGAAAGCTGTATGTAGGAATAGAATAATTATGAAAGCTTTATGTAGGATTAGACTAATTATGAAGGAGTTAGAATAAATATGAAAGCTGTATTAGTTCTTGATAAAGAACCTTGACTACAAAATCTTTCTCTTTCTTCAGAACCAATTTCTGACTTCAAGAATCACTTGGAGTCGCATTTAGTGAAGTTAGAAGTCATCCAGTCAGGCTCAGAAAGCACAGTAAGTGAAATTCTCATTTATAATTTTTTTGGGGTTACTGACATCATGGTACTGAGACTCTTTTCCAGCATTTTCACAGTTTGTTTCTTTTTGCATATGTCAACAAATAAACACGCGTGTGTATGTGTGTGAGAGAGAGAGAGAGAGAGAGAGAGAGAGATAGCATTTGTCCTTCATACTTCTTAATTGAATACAATCTTTAAAGTCCATATTTGTTCTCTGAAACTTCAACATTATATCATTGCGGCTGATCCAGACCTAGCACTTAAAATATATGTAAATTTCTTTTTTGTGGCTTATAATACTGCATAAGAGTTGATGGCCCTTGTCTAGCCAAGATTTAAATGCTCATGGTTGGGTATATATTGAAGTTTAGATTGTTATCTAATCACTCACAAAGTTTTCTTAATCCTTCTAACTTT
Source organism: Potamilus streckersoni (assembly GCA_016746295.1). Lineage (NCBI taxonomy): Eukaryota > Metazoa > Mollusca > Bivalvia > Unionida > Unionidae > Potamilus > Potamilus streckersoni. The sequence goes on from JAEAOA010001832.1 coordinate 2,794,964, forward strand.
ATTACTTTGTGAGTTGTTAGGCAAATTTACATATTGATAAAAAACCAAACATGATTATTTAGTCCTATAATGTATACTAATTCTTATGTGGAAACACTAATGCTTCTGACCCAATCCTTGATTATTAAAAACATATTAATTCCATTTGTTACAGATGAACAAAATTTTCTGCAGTTTGATTGCATATAAATGGTCACATGATACTAATCAAGAATTTTGTATACATCTGTAAATTTTCTGCAGACTACTTTTGGTTCATAGTTACCAGGCAATTCTGTGACAGGGTTTAAAATTCAAACCACCCTGAGGGTGGCATGAGGGCATATTAGATGGCTCAAGGGCTGCACCACCTTTGTCATTTCTTATGACAGCTTGCAATACCAATCATTTTGAGGGCCACAGGATATGGCTTGGCAGGCTGTATGCAGTCTGTGGGCCTCATGTTAGGGACCCCCTGTTCTATACCAACATCTTTCACCATAATAATAACAAACCCCACCCACCAACCTTTGTGATTTCTGACTAAATAATACAACCCCCAGATTAGCTCATTAGAAGTAATTGCAAAGGCATTCGTGCATTTCAACACTAACCCCATTTTCCAAAGACAGTATATAGCAGGCAATATAAGCCAATCCTGAGCAATTATTGCCTTTTGCTTCTAGTGTTTCACTGTTTCTTATTCAAAGTCAGTTATATGTTGAGCAATGGATCTCACTAAGAACAGACACCATTTTACTTTTGAAAGATTGAAATATGTAGAAAGCAAGAACAACAAATGTTATAACAGCATATGCCATGCACCAGTGTAATGTTAAAAAAGAGTAGCCTGGTATAAACAACATCAACCAATATTTTATATACAAAAATAATGATAATAACAAGCTCCTTTTATCACTGGCATAACAAGCTTTGACACTTTACCCTTAATTAGTGGATTGACAACTCTTGGCTAGCAAAGATGAGGCTAAGATACTAATGAAAGAAAACTTCAGTCTACCTAAAAGTTAATGTTGATGAAATCTGCTGATATGGTGACAAAAAGGAAATGAAATGGAGGTTGGGTATTTATCAATGCATATATCTAACTGAATCTTTCACAAAGAAAAAACAGGGGGTCAAATAAAAAATGTGGGTGTCAAAAATGTACAAATTTTCGTCTGATCCATAATTTTTTGGCTAAAATAGGATATTACAACTTGTACAACATATTCTCTCTCTCTTTCTAAAATACAAATAAACCAACACACACAATTAACACTCAAATGCATTGTCCATTCAAAGGATAATTTTATTAATTTTCCTTTCAGTTTAAAGTTGTACTTTGACAGTATCTTTATAATCTGTTTGTAGCAACACATTACATTTACAAGAATCATATAAATCTTTTTAACCAAATGACAGTTAATTTACTGCCTGTCATAAAATGTGTAGTATCATAGGTTTTATTGTGTTTTGTCCTAAAACACATTTATCCAAAAATCAAAGAGGCTAATGATACATCTTCTCTTTAACAAGTTACACTTAAACTTTTAGATCTTTCTTTCATTGCAGCAAAGTTAACAAAATCTGCAACGACCCCCTGAATTTGTAATCCAATGGATTTGTCTCTGCAAGTTTACTTATTTCATTGTTCTAAAAGAAGTCTTAGGTAATAATGTGTTCAAAAGATATCTTGTGGTAATCAAGGGCAGATGTTTAAAAATTCTTAAACGCTGGCATAAAAAAATTATTCACTTGTGCAGTCTTCACAATAATGAGATGTGAAGTCACACCAGTAATCCCAATAGATGTGGCATATTACATTCAAGGGAACATTTTCTCCATTTTTCAAATAAAGTCAGATCCACATTTACTTTTTCGTGTACTGCTTCTTAAACTTTCTTTGCTAATGATTCTTAGTGCACGCTGTTTTAATCTCGAGATCGCATTTTAGTGCAACAAGCATTAAGGTTAATCATCTGGATGACATCTTGATGAGCTTGATAGAATCATGTGGGAGCTCGCAAGATTAGGAGAAGCTACTCTGTCATAATATTGCCTATGGTAGTTTGGTTCTCTGCTTCATATGCTCAGCAGAGTGCAACACATGAGCATAAAGAACAGGAAACCAAAATATGCCTATGATTGAAGTATAAACGATGTCATACCTAATCCAATGCATTGGATATTAAATAAATCCTGATTGTATTTTGCATATCTTTTGCATCTAAAAAAATTTACGGCAAAATATTTTCCCCAATGTGCATCCCAGATGCACAACTGTGCATAAAGGGAAACACTGCATTGATAAATACCCAGCCATGATCATTTAATGCTAAAATAAACAGGAATTATTCTGTGGAATCCAGTAGTGCTTCTTAATCAATAATTGACAATAAAGAGACAATGAACAGTCATTTTTCTTTGGAAACACTAGGGTTTCTTCCATGAAAATGAAATAGAATGAACAGAGGAACACTTAACCAGTCTGTAAAATGAAGCACTTATGAATAATTTATATCTATGAAGCTAAATGAATCTACAGTATTGTCTTTGCATTTTAGCCACTGCTAGTAAGGTGACATACATAGAAATGGTCTTCCATTTATGCTTCTGTTTGTACATCTGCATTTTGAATCCTCTTGCATCTGAATCTGTTATTAGTTTTGAATCAAAGCTTCTGTGAAGCTTTACTTGAACAACAGCTCCAATGAATCCAGTAATAAAGTGATAATATTTTGTAGTCATAGCTTCTTGATCATCTTACGATTAACCATGTTCATTTACAGCCTTGTCAAGAATCTTACTTCCACATTTATTTCTTGATTTTCCTCGATTGATGCTCAGTATTATTAAGAGGTTAGTGTTAGGACTGGCCGGCCTGGTGTCAGGATAATGTGACTGGGTGGGACATCATGCTACATATCTGAGCATTAAAAGGTTAGTGTTAGGACTGGCCAGCCTGGTGTCAGGATAATGTGACTGGGTGGGACATCATGCTACATGTCTGCAACATGATGCCCCAGTTGTAGACATCACTATAAACTGCCTCACTGCAAACAGTGAAGCAATATGACTGAAAAATTGTTAAAACTATGTTAAGAATCATAATCACATCACATCACATCACATCATACATATTTTTTTATTTAAACCAAATTTTGCATTTAAACCTTTAGCTCAGTGCGGTCTCAGATGATTTCAGTACATTCTGTGCATAATTCTTAGAGTTCTTTATCATCTTGGCATTGCTAATGCACTTCATTTTATTAACACTGAAATTTCAGCATATAAGTCTAACCAGATTTGCTCATTATTCTTGCCAATATGACCCAGGATGAGTTCAATGACAGGAATGTTCTTCAAGTATACAGAAAGTATTGGTCCTAGATTGTTTTAGTATTGGCATTACCCATGTACACCCATGTGAACACTTTAACTTCCATATATATTATTAGATTTAACCAAGTTTGTTGTGATGCTTTATCTCAAAACAGGAATTCAGATTACATTGATGACAAACACATTCTGCATTTATTACTTAGAGTTATTGCCCTTTTTTATCATAACATCATCAGTTTTCATTTGACTAAAACCAGATTTGCTGTGAAGTTTTATCTCAGTTAGAACTCAGATAAATTCACTATTTGTCAGACTGGTTTGTGTTTCTGAGTTATTGCCCTTCATCTTTGACTGGCATTCCAACGGCTTGTGAACAGTCTAGCATTCACACTCTTGGTTTGATATCAACTAAATTCACAGTGAAGCTTCAATCTCACAAGAGTTTAGATGAGTTTTGTGATGTCCAGATTTTGGTCATATGTTATGGACTTATGTCCCTTGATCAACATAGCTAAGGCATTTTATTGGTTTGTGTACACTAGTGTCCATATTAATTTTAACCAAATTGACTCTAAAGCATGACCTCATCAAGGTCTCAGAGGAGTTTATTGATGAAAACTTGTACATTTGCAGGTGTGGATCTGTACAGTTTGTATTTTGACTGAAGTTACTAGTATGTACTGTATATAATGATGATCAGATTAGGATTGTGCAAATATAGCCTGCATGCACATGTCCAGGACAAGTGGCTTATAAAAGTGACTTGTCCTGATGAGCTTCTTACTAGTCCCATCATTTTCCAGCACACAGATATGGTGCTGTAAAGTTCTCCAGCTTCAAGTCCACTTTAGAACACCAACTTTGCCATGTTATTGGAAATGCTTACTCAACAATATTGCAGAAAAATAAATCAATATATTAGCAAACAATAATTTTGTTATTTATCACATTTGTTATTTATCATGTTAATTTTCATCACTTCATTTGAATACAAGAATCACCTGCAACTCAAAAATGTGCTGGTCAGTCTTTGTACTATACAAAATGTTTTGTTTTCCAGTAGTTGAGAAATAAATTTTAAATATAAATTTTTCTCCTGTATTTATCTGTGATTAGAGAATTTTCTACCAAATTTACATCTTGTCACTGTGTAGCTGACATATCATGCTCTTTTGATGTTCTTCCAGTGTTATGGACAAGTTTAATGGGTATAGTACTAAAACTCCTATCCCTGCCTCCTTTGTTGACTTATCCAAATGTAAATCAATCCCATGATGTAAGATGGGTAAAGATGAGACATGGTCAGACATCTAATGAGTAAAATTTGTTGTAGGACAATTGTCTGACTGGAGAACTGAGATGACCAGAGTAAACAAGAAAGGTTTGAGTAGTCAAACCCATCACATGATATTCTATTCTTTGACTGGTTTTGTAAATCATATCAGAGAATACAGCTTTGTAGAAGCAATTACTGGGTAACCAGTCCATGTTATTTACCTTGCTGTTGTGAGTGGTAGCTAGGATGTTAAGTGGCACATAACAGTTACACATAAAGGATGATAAACTCAGCCTATACTTTTTGTAAATTTACCCATTACCCTTCTCAGATGAAGGATAAATGTATAATCCTTTTGTAAAATTGAAGGATAAGCAAATAAGTGTTCTTTATGAGTAATGAACAAATTTTATAGTTTTCAAACAGCACATACCCAGTTGTCATTTTTTAAATGAATGTACTTGCCTGGGGTTTTATGATTGCAGTAATTACCATAAGACATTGCACTAGTGCCAGGCAGCTGTGAATTATATTCCACGAACAATTTTGTAAGCATCTCAGTGACCTCATAATTCGTGTAATACAAATTCTCCATAGCCAAGGTAACAGATGAATTTGAGTTGGCAGTAGATTTTTTGCAATTTACATAGTTGTGGTCCTTGAAGACTTAGAACAGCCATGCATGTTAATGTTTTAAATGTGCTAGCATTAGATTCTTTTGTTTGATATTACCCACATTAACTTATTTTGTCTCGACATAAACTGATGTCATGAGCATATTTCAAAAAGTTTTTTCCTATGATTGAAATAGAATATTTTAATAGCTTGTGAAAATGATCTTTCTTATTTATGTTTTAAAGTCATATTTGCTGTGAAGCTTTATATTTATCAAAATGTATAATGATACCAATTTCACAAATGATTTTGCATATGATTGACCTGAAACTGCACCATTTCCTCCAGCATTTTGAGGCCAGGTGGCAGAGGACAAGACAATGTTAATAACTTTTTTGTGTTTATTTTTTGTTTTTTAAAAATATCTTAAAATGTTAAAAAATATAGATAAAGTTTTCTCAAATATTATTTCTGTCTTTTCAGGCTTATACATCTGAAGTGAGAATTGTTGAAGTCATGACAAATCCCCAGAGTTAAGTATGCAGTATGATTGAAAGTTCTTCAAAAAAGATATCACAGTCTCAAAGCAAAATAGCTGAAATTATTATTGAGAGCATTTTTTTTATACTTATTTTTGATTGTTGTGGATATCTTATTTTTATGAAATTAATCTTGAGGTAGACAGAAGAAGTGACTAATGTATTTTCCTTCCATCTGTAGACACTGTTTTGTTTTGTTTGGCCTAGATCATACATTTTTCCTTTGTAATGTTTTGCACATCGTTTGTAAAGACATATTTTTGTACTTACATTTGTGAACACAAATGTAGTTTTACAGTGAAGACACAAGATAAACAGTTGAATGCCACTTTCAGAAAGCTGGGAAATAGGTTGCTCATAATTATTAATAACATAGATTACTTGTATGATGTAAATTGTTGAACAATTGAAAGAACCGTATTTCACCATTCATTAACTATGACCTTAAATTTTGTAACAAAAGATGCAAAACCCACCAGTTAAGTGAAGTCAGTAAATAATTTATTGCCCGAGAAATCATAGTGAAAATTCAAGAGAGACAGTATTGTGAATTAAATCCTAAATAATCCTAAGTATTCTATCACAAGTCCAAATGTATAAAATGTTCTAAATCAATTAAAATAATTTTGAATGTCATGATATATCAAGAGTCTTGAATGACCAGATGTACCATAATCCAGTGTCTTGAATGAATAGAGGTACTATAATCCAGAATGTCTTGAATGACCAGAGGTACCATAATCCAGAGTGTCTTGAATGACCAGATGTACCATAATCCAGAGTGTCTTTGAATGAGATCTCAATGATTCCAAAATAGTGTTTTAGTCAAGAAATTAATGACTACTTGGTAATACCAGTGAATAATTGAAGTAAGTATAATCCTGTCAGATTATATATGAACACAAGTATAGGTTTTTCCACAGACTTGTCATAAAACAGACTTAACAGACTTATCAGATTCAAGTAAACAGCTTGTTTACTTCTTAGAACAAAAAAATCAGTAGGCAAACACCCTCAATCATGGACATGATAAGGGTCAGGTACATAATATAAATTAAATATACCTAAGAATATTCTGTCCTTTCACCTTTTCCAATTGTTGCCAGATTGGCCATATTTTTATTTGACATTATTATATTTCTTTATGTTTATGCATATCTAGATTGGTTTATCTTCCCATACATATTCTCCTCATTTATCCAAATGATTTAAAGGTTTGTAGTGTTTACACTATAATCAGAATAACACTGCAACATGAAAAAGGTCTCATTTTTAAGAGAATGTATAGTCAAATCTATCTGGCAAAGAGGTCCACCACTTAAATCCTATCATGTATGCGTGTTTCCTTTTCAAGCTTAAAAAAGTATGTTTCCTTTTCAAGCTTAATAAAGTACATCAGTAAGACGCTTAATATAAATTGTGTTATACTGAAAAAATGATACCTAATGTACTAAAGAAAAAAAAGTAAAGAAATGAAAAGAAAAGCATAAAGAAGCAAATAGAAAAGGAAAAAAAATTAACATACAATACTCCCCAGTAGTCTTCATTTAAACTTTTGAATGCATTTTCTGGATTTCTGTTTGTTGTACATTTGTTATGACTCTGTGGTCTCACAATAAGTAAGAATAAGAAATAAAATCAATAAATTATGCAAAAATGAACAAATAATTTAATGCTGTAAGTTATAAAATGAAAATGTAAGAGGAACTTAACAGTATTTTTAATTAAATCCAAAAAAATCCTAAAAGTTCTATCACAAAATTCAGTAAATTTTTAATAAATTCAGACCTTGACTGTGCTGGAGTGCTAACAGTCTTGATGTATCACAAGCATATTGTCCAGAACTCCTTTAAATGAATTCACAATAATCATAAAATGTTGGTTTAGTCCAGATCATAATATTAGCACTTTGTAATTCCAGTGAATAATTCCCAACAAAACCTTATCCTCTCAAATCTAAACACAATATTTAATACATATGCATATTGATAGTACAACAAGAACAAACATTACAAACACAATACAAAGAAAGACTGTTCTGTATCACTGGATAGTACAACAAGAACAAACATTACAAACACAATACAAAGAAAGACTGTTCTGTATTACTGCCATCTCACCTCTCTCTGTGTGAGTTCGAGTCTCCAGGCTAAGCTAATGTGGGTATGTGAAAAAGCCTGCCAGTAGCTTTATGTGGGTCAGTGGTTCTTCCTCTAACTATAATACTGGCTGCCATGTATAGTCTATCTTGTGCTGAAAAATGGTGTTAAATCCCTACAACAACAACAACAATATATATATATATATATATATATATATATATATATATATATATATATATATATATATATATATATATATATATATATATATATACATACATATATATATATACACACACACATACATACATACATAGTCAAACACCCTTATTCGACCTCAGTTATCTCCAGAACCCAAGCATGTCGAGTTCTTTGGTATGGTCCTGAAGAAAAAAATCCTTTGTTATGATAATTTTCCTCGATTATCTTGACCCCTGTTAAGTCTTTAATCCGATTGTTTTGGTCTGAAGTAACATGGACTCGATTATTTTGACAAAATGCAACTTTTAGCTGCCATCTTGGAAAAATTTTACAACAAATGATCCAGTGTTTATGCTACTGCTGGTAACTTTACTGGCAAGGATGGAAAATCTGTACAAGACCAAACTTAACAGGACAAATGCTAATCATCAAATCTCATCAATGCATAGTTTATTATGAAAAAAATTGTGAGGTAAACAATACTTTAGAGTAAGGACACAATGAATGCATTTCTGACCTTTACATTAGCTGTATTCATAATGGACAATGTCATGTGTCAATGCCATGACAATATAGTTCCAAAGCATCACAAATTTGATCATATCTGTAACTCATTAAATTATCAGGTCAACATCAAATGTAGCTAAAATACCTCATTTGTTTTATGCTCTATATTTAAAACAAATTAGGTATTTAATTAAGCTAACCTGAATGTTGACAGAATTACAGATGGGATAAATTTTACATGCCTCATGTAACAAGCTATTGAGTAATCCCATTCCAATATTGTCATGTTCAGCCACCAAAATTTATCCATACACAATTATCAACTTTGATTTCCGAGTTCACTTATAAAGTAAATAGTTAAAGTGTTTCCATGGTTGGTGTTAGTGTAACCCTTTAGCTTGAGCATTGCTAGATCACATGACTTACAATCATCTATAAATAGAAACCAGCAAGTTTCCAAACCAAGCTGGTATCCCCATCCCACCCCACCTTACCCCAACCAATACCTGGTTAATTTATTTTGAACAAGAGTAAATAAAAACAAATGGTATTTTGAAAAATCATAGCATCCAGTATTTTTTTCAAATGAAGTTGTCCATTACTGTGCCATGATTACAGATTCATAAATGAAAAAGAGGAGTGTATTGTTTTATATTGAATCAAGTATCAAAGCCATGCAATCCTTCAGACTGATCTCCTTCTGGCACTGTTATTGTTGATGGTCACAGATCAGAGTTGGGATGGAAATGGGACTATAAATGTATGAATAGAGAAAGCCGGCTTCTTAAAGAATTTGATGGTGAGATGGTTAACTTTAAAGAATTTAAACATATTTTACAGTTTGTCAGTATGTGAATGCTGACAACCTATTCTTTTCTCCAGAACAGAAGCAAAATTTATCAGTAAAAATTTACCATCTGATGATCAAGAAAAGTGGTCGATTTGCAATTTTGCTATTAGTTAACGTCAACACTAATAAAAGAAAATACTTTTAAAAAAGCCTTGGAGAGGCTAGCAAAGGGATGAGGCTGTTTACAAGGAAATAAAAACCACTTTAAACCACTGACATTGTTACATGACAGAATTATTATATTTATTGTGAATTAGAAATGCATTTGTTTCTAAAAACAAAACTGCTCATACACACAACTATTTCAACTCTGTCACAATTCATCCCCTTGTGACTTTTATCAAATTACATCCCATGTGACACGTCACATTATACATCACCTGACACATGTCACAACAATACAACCATCTTTTACAAACTTTTTTTAAACTGTGCACAAGTTAATAATCTAATGCTCAAATCCAATGAAACAACAAATAGCTTTATGTAATCTACAGTCATGGAACAAAAGTTGAAGACACAACACACATAACCATACATAACAATTTCCATTGCTATTGATATTATTAATTACAGAGAGGTATGGCACTTTGTCACTTCTAGTCTTTGTTTTCAGTCTTCAATTTCTTTATTGTTCTTGTGAATGATAGAGATGTTTTGTTGCCCATGAAAAGGTTACATTTCACAACAAATTATTGCTTACAACATAAATTTTCCATGTCATGAAATGGAATTTTGATAATTTTTTTTGTGTATTCTTTGATCTCGTGGGTTTTCTTTCTTAACATGCCTGTGGCATAGTGTCCATTTTCTAATTTTTCAAATATAGTTTGTATTAATAGGAACAGTAACAAAATCCTAATGGTCTACTAAAACATAGCGTAGATCCATTAATCGTTCAGGTTAATTTTGAATGTCAAGGAAGGAAACTCAAATTTAAGAAAATGATTAGATATAATAGTTGTTTCCTTTTGATATTTTTTCACTAATAGTAAAAAAATGGCTTAGGGAAGGAAATCACAACAATTATACCTCTAATAATGTTTCAGATATTAATAAAAATTGTCTAGTGACATATACAAGAAAGGTTTTTACTTAATATTATAGCTCTTTACAGCACTATGTATAGGATAGTGAAAATGACTGAATAGTACTCTCTCGAGTCGTGCTGGTTTATCTGATCTTGTGTAAATTAGGATCAACTAATCCATCAGTATTATTAATATTTTGTCATTTCATTTTTATAGCCCTTCTAATATATCATTCATCAATTGTGTCTTTATACCTATTCTAATACTTTCTTTGTCATTTGTGTCTTTATAGCTGTTCTAATACTTTTTTTGTATTTTTCCCAGATCTTTTAGCTTAAGAAACTTCATTGGGAAATATAGACATGAATTCATAATTGGTCTTGTTTGTTTCCAATTCCCATGTTGATGTGACATTCTGGTTGGTTGGTCAGAATGACATGTTTTTCTATCTTTGTTTTTTTCAATCAGTGAATAAGAATTGTTGATGGAAAAAATAGGTTTGTTTAACTAACTGTAGACGTGCCATTAACCATCTTCTACAGTATATTGTATTTTACTATGTTTGGTGCTGAGTTAATCAGATATTTTGATTCTATTTTATTGCATTTGCTCATATTTCTAGTACAGGTACACCACTGATTTTCCGGCACCATTGTTTCCAAAGCCTTGCCGGATTAACAGTTTTGCAAGAGCCAGACTAACGAAGGTCATGTAATAGTAATTCAATGATACAAGTATAAATGAAATGGGTTTAATTATTACTGTTCTTGCTAGGAATGTTGCTGTACTACCATTCTTAAAGTGGCTAATGTTAGAAATTTTTTACTTTTCTATTTTGCAGACCATTTTTCTTTATACACTTTATACATGGAAATTCTGTGATGCTACTTGAACCTTGAAGCCATCCTTCACTATAGTCACACATATGTTCTAATTTAAGTTCTTTATAAAACAACTGTCCATTACCATTCTACCTGACAAGTCCACTCCGTCAAAACCATTCCATCATCTCTCAGCCATATCATCTTTCAAAGAATAGAATTTCAGTTTTTTGTCCCTCTGCTTCTTTTATCATAAACAGTTGATGAACCAATACCATATGTGTCACAGCTTTTGCGCAGAAACACCATGGTCCATTTGTTTCAACAGTTCCACTTTATGTTGTATCGATATTGACTGGCGTTTATGCTTGACACAACCTCTAACACTTGCATCATTCTTAGAAGCCATAGCTAGGATTAAATGTAAGAAAAATAAGCTGAGAATTGCACAAAACACAAATATCACCAACAATTGCAGTGTAATCAATGCAATGAGTGTGCACCCAGCAAACTAATTTGGCAGTGATGGGAATTTCAAGTGCCCTCTTGTAATTTTGTCCAGATTGAAAGAGGTTATGGAAAATCTGTTGCTGGAAAATTGGTGGTGTACCTGTAATGGCTTTGTATACAGTGCCATGAAAGAAGGCATTAGAAATATTATAGTCACCAGATCATGTGAGATTCATACAAAATCTACAGTTAACAGGTAGGGAGTTAGAATGGTGTGGAAAGTGGAACCGTTTGGACCTATGAGATACTGATTGCTGCCCCATATTTTATTTCAGAAAATATGCAAGTTAAATTAATCTGCTGGTTCTAACTTCTGGTGTGCAAATTTTAATAATAATTTTAGGGTTTCACACTTTTCCAAATACCTATTGTATATAGTTGCTTACATGGTGAGTCCAACTGTAAACTGCACAGACCCAGATTTGCATAATGGACTTTGAGATCTTGGTCTGTGCAGCTTCAGTATAGTAATCAGTACAACAAACAAAATGGAGCCTGGTATACTGGCATATTATTTTATGGTGATCAAGGTTACTTTTGTATTTAATATCAGACCGTAAGAAAGTAGAAGGTAAGGTTGTTCAATGAAATCTTAGATTTTCAACACCATCAACTACTGTCACATACTGTAGTTTAAATCTGGTGTTAGTGTATTGTATTACAAAAAAATTCTGTTTGTTTTTAACATGATGCTTCTATCATCAGAATATTTTGTTAATAAGCACTATTCATCAAATCAAAGCTTTTTTGTGTATTTTGCCAATGTCACTCTAATCAAGTATTGTTGGTCTCTTCACAAAACACAGTTACAGAGTTACATTTTGTATGATATAACAAAACTGTGGTGTGTTAAAAACTCTTTGCTTTGTCAAAACTTTAATTCAAATATTACTGGTTAAATTGTAGTAGTAAAATAATAAAAAAAATTGGATTTATATATGTTACACAAAGTAGAGCTTAGAAAGAAAAGAATCTTAGCCTTGATCAGAACTCCTAGCTTAGCTTCCAGAAATGCCATTGTGCATGTTAAAGCAATGTTTATGTATTATCTCCTGTCTAGTTATAAATTGTCCACTATTGTATACTTAATATGTACACCTCAACCAGCCTACACAAGTTGCAGATTTATCACTAAATGCAGCAAGAATAGGCCAATAGGTATTTGTATATCATCTTTTGTGCTTGTGTTAAAGTGCATCTACATTAATTTATGGTTGAGTATTTTGATGCTTTTTTATAGGTCTTCAAGTACAAACATTACATATAATACTACTAATAATAAAAATAAAGATAGTTTTAGAAATGTTGTCATGTATAAGTCAGAATCTTTTGAAATATGTTTCCATTCCACTTTAATTGTATCCAGGCATTGTGTACATGAAGCTTAGGCTCTCCATGACCATATTTTGTTGTTTCATTTAAATGAAAAAAGATGAGAGAGATGTTCATTTTTTCTTAGAAAATGTTTTCTTAATTTATATAACATATAATTTTGTTCCCAATCCTTGGTAAGTGAGTCTAGATAATTGTGTACATGGTTATATCCGTTACCAATCTTGGACATGTTTGTCTGGATAATTCTTTGCACATGTAGTGCACATCATCTGAGAGTAAATTAAGATCATATGTCTATGTCAATTTCTCTGTATAGTTCCACAGAAAGTGGAGAAATTAATCTTTTTTTTTACTTGTCTCCTTATAATAAACAAATAACACTTTCTTTCCATGTTTGTCTAACTATACTACATAAATAATGCATTCCCTCCATGTTTTGTCTCCTTATAATACATAAATAATGTACAAAACAATTATTGCATTTAATCTTAAGAAAACTTTGAAAAGCTGCTTTGTTGTAAGCTCCTGTTCTTATTTATCATTGTCTTCAAGTTCCTTTAAAGAATAATGAAAATGTTAAGGGACTGATCTTGTTTGTCTTAAAGTTTTTAAAAAAAATTATATTATACTTTGCTAGTAGTAAATCACCATAAAACGTACAGCAAACATGGAGTTATTTTATGTTGTTTTTTAAATGTGAAGGTAACATGAAGTTTACAAAAGATTTAAATTGGTCTAAAATAAAGACAGATCATGTAGCAAATATTTTTTCTTGTAAATGAAAAAAATTTTGCTGGATATTTCTTTTGTCCTAATTGTAGGTGTCATTTTAATGATGATCTTCCCAAGTTATTAGTTTGTTTTATTGAATAAAAAAATTGAATATAATGAATACAGACATAATTCCTCACAAGGAATGGTCTTCTAATGCACATATTACTTAATTTTCAAGTTCCATTTGTTTGAAAAAAATATGAAAGGGCAGAAACTCCATTTCTGCCACATGTTCTCAATGCAAACAATAAATATATATTTGGTCAGTACTTTGTCCTTTTATTATTTCATTCTCCTCTTGGTGTAGGACTTTACTTAATGTGTTTTTGATTTGGGGCAAGAGCCCACATTAGTAAAAAAAAGTTGCATCATTATGATCAATTTATTATGGTTTTCTTTAGCATTTTATAGCATGGCTAAACATGCTGTCTCTGTCCTTGTATTACCCACACATAGGGTACTAGTGTACCATGAAGCCCTTCAGATCACTGTCAATTTGCAATTTTTTTGTTGGGTCCATACTAGGTGCTGATTCAGGTAAAATAGTTGCTCTATACATTTCACACAAACATGCCTTAAAAGCAAAGTTTGCATTGATTTCATGTCATTTTCCCCATCCCTTTTCTTGTACATTAATGTTGAAAGTCAAATTTTGTGCAAATTGTCCTTTCAAAGAAAAAGGTGGACAGTTAGATGAAGAACTTTTATTGGTGTAATCAATTATGGTGCTAATGGATAGAAATCACATTATCATCTATGGAATACCCATTGAAAATTCACCCATTATCTTTGAACCACTGAACAATAGAATTAGTTTTGTCCAATTGGAAGTGAATTATGACCTAGTGTGTATATCCTGGTGGTCCATTAGTAATTAATCAAAATATCCAATATAACATCCAATATGCATATGAAAAGAGTACTTCAGCTATGGAATTTCTGTTTCTGATTTTCAGTTGTAACCTATTTTATTATTAGACTTTTTATGTTAAAATGCTGTGGGGAAAAAATGTATTATCAAGTTTTAATAATATTGTATCAATAACTCGATCAAGCAACATGAACATATGCAAAACAGAAGTAACAGATCATTTTGTGCATTGTAAATTCAGTCAGAACCATTACCACAAATTTCTCCATGTTTCACCATTTGTCCTACTCAGGCTGGAAACAGAAGTCATTTGCCAAAATTGATTATTAAGAATGCCAATTTTCATGTGTTTAGTAGTAGCTTCCACTAATTTAATAACTTGCTGAACATGATCTAAGGAAGTCATAGATTCAAGTGGCTTAGCTATTGTCCCATGCAATGAGAGGGAGCATTCTAAATCCCATGTTTCTACATGTAGGGGGAGAAGCATTTCTTAATGTTTTATGGGGAATTCAAATCAGAAGTTGTATTGCTGGTAGATTGAGGATATCTGTAGATATAAGGAAATATTTCATGAGTGACAATACAAAATATTTCCACAAGTGAAATGTTTCTTTATTTCTACAAAAAAAAAACAATTTTCTTTTTACTACAGTAATACTTTGAAAGGTAAAATCCTTATATTTGCAGATTTATTTCTCTATTCAGTGTCAATGCAAGTAACAAATGCATTACTACATTGACAAAAAGCTCTGAAATTTTCTGATAATTTAAGGACTTTTCTTTACAAATTTTGACTACATTTAATGCCTGGATTGATACTGTGAATGTTTCTGTGGGTAAAATACTTCTAATTGTGAAACGTCTTTAAACAACAGATTTGAATGTCAATTTCTTTGTAAGGGTTTGGCTGCAATCTTTGTTTATATTTGTATTTGGATGTGAACTTAGTGTTGGCAGACTTGCAATCTATTTTGGTAACAGATGCTGCACACAGATTTTTATTTTTACTTTATTCCCAGCTTTAAAGTGACACTATATAATACTCAATATCACATCTAATGTCAGAGATGATTAGACTGATGACAGATAATATTGCTATTTAAAAAATTATCACTAAATGTAATCAAGAGTTTCTGGTAAAAATGTATACCTAATGTTGTGAAGTGTCACAGGTATTATAATACTTTACTGGTGACACAGAATGTCAGTAGCAAAGATCTTGCAATTTCAGTCACTGACAATCTGTTTAATTCATGCAGAAAACAAATTACAAAAATGAATACTTAAAGCTAGCTTTTTCATTCTTTGGGGTTCATTTTTATTCATTCTTTGTGGCTACTTTTCATTGATTATATATATGGATACACTCTTACTATATTCTGAAATAGAGAGGGAAAGAATAAAAAAAATACAACAGGCCAAAATAAGGAAATACAGATCTGAAGAACATTAACGGCAGATATTCTTCCTAAATTGAAAAAAGTAGTTACAAAAGTGATATCACCACTCTGGCATTATTGTTTTTCTCCCACTGATGCGTTTCAATAACTCATTATGAGATATAGAATAAAATCAATCAGCTCTTTAACAACCAGAAAGCAATTTAAAAAAACATGAAATTGGTAGCCAAGAAAATAAATTCACAGTATTCTGCATAAGGGTCTCATAACTTGTTGGGTTGTCTTGGAAATCATCTATGTGGTTTAATGACCTATCAGAACATGGCTATATATTGTACAGCAAGAGGAAATTATTCATGTATGGGGTTTAATGACCTATCAGAACATGGCTATATATTGTACAGCAAATGGAAATTATCCATGTATGGGGTTTAATGACCTATCAGAACATGGCTATGTATTGTACAGCAAGTGGAAATTATTCATGTATGGGGTTTAATGACCTATCAGAACATGGCTATGTATTGTACAGCAAGTGGAAATTATTCATGTATGGGGTTTAATGACCTATCAGAACATGGCTATGTATTGTACAGCAAGTGGAAATTATTCATGTATGGGGTTTAATGACCTATCAGAACATGGCTATGTATTGTACAGCAAGTGGAAATTATTCATGTATGGGGTTTAATGACCTATCAGAACATGGCTATGTATTGTACAGCAAGTGGAAATTATTCATGTATGGGGTTTAATGACCTATCAGAACATGGCTATGTATTGTACAGCAAGTGGAAATTATTCATGTATGGGGTTTAATGACCTATCAGAACATGGCTATGTATTGTACAGCAAATGGAAATTATTCATGTATGGGGTTTAATGACCTATCAGAACATGGCTATGTATTGTACAGCAAATGGAAATTATTCATGTATGGGGTATAATGACCTATCAGAACATGGCTATGTATTGTACAGCAAGTGGAAATTATTCATGTATGGGGTTTAATGACCTATCAGAACATGGCTATGTATTGTACAGCAAGTGGAAATTATTCATGTATGGGGTTTAATGACCTATCAGAACATGGCTATGTATTGTACAGCAAGTGGAAATTATTCATGTATGGGGTTTAATGACCTATCAGAACATGGCTATGTATTGTACAGCAAGTGGAAATTATTCATGTATGGGGTTTAATGACCTATCAGAACATGGCTATATATTGTACAGCAAGTGGAAATTATTCATGTATTGGGGTTTAATGACCTATCAGAACATGGCTATTTATTGTACAGCAAATTGAAATTATTCATGTATGGGGTTTAATGACCTATCAGAGCATGGCTATGTATAGTACAGCAAATGGAAATTATTCATGTATGGGGTTTAATGACCTATCAGAACATGGCTATGTATTGTACAGCAAGTGGAAATTATTTATGTATGGGGTTTAATGACCTATCAGAGCATGGCTATGTATTGTACAGCAAGTGGAAATTATTCATGTATGGGGTTTAATGACCTATCAGAACATGGCTATTTATTGTACAGCAAGTGGAAATTATTTATGTATGGGGTTTAATGACCTATCAGAGCATGGCTATGTATAGTACAGCAAATGGAAATTATTCATGTATGGGGTTTAATGACCTATCAGAACATGGCTATGTATTGTACAGCAAGTGGAAATTATTTATGTATGGGGTTTAATGACCTATCAGAGCATGGCTATGTATGAATGGCCAGCATCTGGGCTATGAAAGAAGCCTACTGATCTTGAGGGTTAAATGCTGACTCAGATTAAAGGTTTAAAAGAATAATAATGGTTTTTGCACAATAACATTAGGTCTTCATAACAGACCTGGACCAAACTTTGCAAACAGCTTACACTTGAGGTAAGGAAGAAGTCTGTTTTTTTTTTTTTGAAGAGGGGAGTTCATAAAATCTAACATTAAGGTAACTCAGACTTAAAGAAGAAAAAAGGTCTCCATACCATGTAATTGGACTAAAGCTTGTGGATGTCACTGGGAGTAAGGAAGCAGCCTATTTATACTGGGGTCAAAAGTAAGTTTACTGTGACTAAAAAGTAAAGTTTCTGCAGTAAAATTTGATATCTCAGCTAAATACCCATACCAAAGTGTATGGATGGTGTACATGTTGGGAAGAAAGAATCATATTGACTAGGGACAAAGAAAAAATACTTAATGCATAAAATTGTTTAGTTCTCATCAAGGTACCTTGACCAAATTAGGGGGAGGGGCTTGTACTGTAGTTAGAAAGATGTTTATTCTAGAACAAAAAGTTTAAGTTCAAGCACATTGTGACTGAAAGAAAAATGTTTTTATTTTTTACAGAAACTTATGTTATAGACTATGTTTCTGTACTCTGGATCAAGTATACACTTAGGGTAAAAAGCACAATATATTTTAGGCTCTAAAGATCAAAGGATGGAGTCCTGGAAAGTTTAATAAAATAATTGGTTCTTGCTCAGCAAGTTTAGCTTAAAACTATGCATCTTGGCAAAAGGTCAAGGCTAATGAGACCTCTTGATCAATAATCTGTAGTCAAACAAACCCTACTAGGGCAAATAAAGTGGACTATTAAACTCAGGTCAGACATATCCTGGTAGTTCTAATGAGGACTATGAAACCCAGGGCAGACATATCCTAGTAGATATAGTGAGGACTTAAACCTGGGGCTGATATACCCTAGTTCTAGTGAGGACAATGAAACCCAGGGCAGACATATCGTAGTAGTTATAGTGAACTATGAAACCCAAGGCTGACATATCCTGGTAGTTCTAGTGAGGACTATGAAACCCAGGGCAGACAAATCCTAGTAGTTATAGTGAGGACTATGAAATTCAGGGTTGACATATCCTAATAGTTAAAGTGAACTATGAAACCCAAGGCTGACATATCCTAGTAGTTATAGTGAGGACTATGAAACCCAGGGCAGACAAATCCTAGTAGTTATAGTGAGGACTATGAAATTCAGGGTTGACATATCCTAGTAGTTATAGTGAACTATGAAACCCAAGGCTGACATATCCTAGTAGTTATAGTGAGGACTATGAAACCCAGGGTTGACATATCCTAGTAGTTATAGTGAGGACTATGAAACCCAGGGTTGACATATCCTAGTAGTTATAATGAGTACTAATAAATCCCTATATAGAGTAATATTAATCCAGGGCAGACATATACTAGTGCTTATATAGAGTATTTTTAAACAGGGCAAACATACTAGAGGTTTATTAATCCCAGGGCTGACATATATTAAAGCCTATATAGAAGACTATTCAACCCAGGACAATGCAGACAGATACTAGAGCTTATATAGAGTACTATTAAATCCAGGGCAGATGCATACTGACACTAATATAGAGAACTATTAAACCCAGGGCAGTCATATACTAAGGCTAATATAGAGGACTATTAAAACCAGGACAGTCATATACTAATGCTTATATAGAGGACTATTAAACCCAGGGCAGACATATACTTATGCTTATATAGAGTACAATTAAACAGGGCAGTCATATACTAATGCTTACATAGAGTACTATTAAACTCAGGGCAGTCATATACTAATGCTTACATAGAGTACTATTAAACCCAGGGCAGTCATATACTAATGCTTACATAGAGTACAATTAAACCAGGGCAGTCATATACTAATGCCTATATAGAGGACTATTAAACCCAGGGCAGTCATATACTAACGCTTATATAGAGGACTATTAAACCCAGGGCAGTCATATACTAATGCTTGTAGAGAGGACTATTAAACCCAGGGCAATCATATACTAATGCTTATATAAAGGACTATTAAACCCATGGCAGTCATACACTAAAGCTTATATAGAGTACAATTAAACCCAGGGCAGGCAGTACTAAGGCTTATATAGAGGACTATTAAACCCAGGGTAGTAATACACTAATGCTTATATATAAGTACCAATAAACCCAGGGCAGTCATATACTAATGCTTATATAGAGGACTATTAAAACCCAGGTAGACATACTATTAAACTGAGCAGACATATATTATTAAACATGGGAAAAATATATTGTTAAACACATAGCTGATATAATATTAAACACAGGGCAGACATATATTAGTACTTACATAGAGGACTATTAAGGGATCATCCATAAGGAACATCTGCAAAGATGGAGGAGTTGTTCAAATGTGGACAAGGGGGGATGGGGCTATTTTTTATTGTTATGAACAGCTGTTTTAGTTCTACTGCATGTATTCCTGTATGTTTTGTGGACATCTTTTATGGATGATTCCTAAGTATAAATTATTTGTTAATTTAAATTTGTACAATTTGTGCCACTGAATGGGTTGGCATTGATACATAGGTCTTGCTCCCAGTGCTTGAGTTTGATCATATGGCCCACATATCAGCCTTTGTAGATGGGGACATGTGCAACTGGAGGTGGTTGTGGTGGGGTGGGGTGGGGTTGGGTGGCAAGCCACATGCAGATGAAAGCAGATAGGTGGGAGGGGGGGTAGATAAACAGGTATTATCATGGATGTCCTGTATGGACAACCCCTAAATTCACAAACTGAGGACTATTAAACACAAGGCAGACATACTATTAAACAGGGCTGATACATATTATTACTTACATAAAGGACTATTAAAACCCCATATAGAGGACTATTAAACACAGGGCAAACTATACTACTGCTTATATAGAGGACTATTAAACACTGGGCAATCTATACTAGTGCTTACATAGAGAACTATTAAACACAGGGCAAACTATACTAGTGCATATACATGTATAGAGGACTATTAAACACTGGGCAATCTATACTAGTGCTTATATAGAGAACTATTAACCAGTGGGCAAACTATACTAGTGCTTATATAGAGGACAATTAAACCTAGGGAAGACATAACATGTCATTCATGTCTTTTTTTTTTTTTGGGTATGATTCTTGACACTGAATAATGTACAAAGAAAACCACTTTTATTATTGCTTTAAAATTTTCTCAAGTAACAGATTCAAAAAGAACAAAAGCAAATATAGGTATGATAAGGTTGTCTATCTGCTGTGTGAAGGCTTCAAGACATGATACTGACAGTGTGGCAAAAACAATCCTTATATCCAATACTGCACCAGATGCTCCTGTAAAGACAAAAGACATGGTACTGACAGAATGGCACGGAAAATCCTTAAATCTAATACTGCACAAGATGCTACAGAAAAGACGAAGGATATTATAATGATAGAATGGCAATGACTATCCTTATATCCAATCAGCAATACACCTTGGTCAGGCAGAGCAGTTTCAATAGTATCCATACATTCTACAGGACAAACCTCCACCTGAATGCATACCACACCTTTGTCCACTGACAGTGGAGCACATTCTTGTCAGCTGTACTGATTTCCACCCTTTGAAGCAAAGTATTTTGACATCATCTCTTTTGTTTGTTTTTTTAATACATGTAAAGATTTTTTTGTTAATGCTTAAAGGATTTTACATGTGTTACCTTTTCCCCCTTCATCACATTCTTTTCATTAATTTGTAGTACTTAAATGTTAATATTTATTTGGAAGAGTTCCCTGTTTGTACAGTTCCATTTTACATTTTTTATAACTTTACCTTTAGATGGAACCACACAGCCACGTTTGTTTTGGGGCGCTTTGAAACAGTTACATACTTTACAAGTAATGTTCTTGGTTTACAAAATTTTTAGCACTCAGAAATATCTATCTAGTTGTATACAAATTGTATTTAGCTGAATCAAAACTTAATATTGTATTTGTGGCAATATACAACTTAAAAAAATATTAGTATACATTCTTTCAATGCAACATATTAACTTTTAAATTAAGTTTGTCATAAAGTAATAAAAACAAAACTAATATTCATTGGCAACTACAGATAATGTTCAGACTTTGAGATGAACATGTCATTCAATAATGTCATGATAACAAAATAATGTGTGTTGCATGTACATATATACAAATGAGCATATAAATATAGTTTCAACTTATTAATCATTAGTGAAATAAAAAATGAGCAAAATTAATAATCCCTGTTTTCTAAATGAATTAAACAAGGTATATAATTTCATAAAAAACCCTCTTCTTTCTTTTTAGCTCTCCCTTTCTCTAAATCATAAAGGAAATAAATACATTGTAACATGGGGTGAGAGAGAAAAATTAATTTGAACTAAATGAAACCCTTGAACTTGAACCAAATAAGCTACAAGAACCTGAGTCATCACAGTTCCAATGAGACAAATATGCAAATGCCTGTCAAGACCATATCATAATTTTCTGTTCAATTCCTTGTTTTATTAATAATATTCTAGCCTATAATAAGGTTCTAAAAACAGATCATTTTTAATATTAGAATGTTGAAAGGATGTTCTCCCTCTATTACTTCTCTCTCATTGTGTTGGATGGTCAGGCAGCAGACTAACCAACAGACACAAACGAAAAGGGATGGATGATAAAAAAAAAGCATGGCAAGACTCCCAAAACCTCCACCCCACCTCTCACTTCCCCTCTCTATGTTGATTTGTCAGCATATTAGTTTTATGTTACTGCATCTCTCTTCTGAGAGACCCTGTGTGACCAAGTGGTCTAATGTGCTCGCCTTTACTAATCACTCATACATCTCACTTCTGTCCACATGGATTTGAGTATTGGCTTCAGCTGATGTAGGTGTGAGAAAGCTTGCCAGTAGCTGCTATTCGTAGGTGGTTTTTCCCAGGTTATTCTCCACCAAAAAAGGGTTTTGAAATCATAGACATGGGAGTGGAAATGCAATCAAAAATACTGATGAGATTTAGGATGAATTCATGTTATAGCTTTTGAAATGGTCATGTGGCATCCATCAAGATACACCAGTCAATTCTGAAATTTTGTGACAACTTTGGAAAGGATTTGAGACAGGGTGATGGTAAAAGCTTAAAAATGATTACTAAATATCACTGTGACTGATTAGCAGATAGACTGGGTTATAATTATCTAATTCCTCAACAATGTGTGAATACCTTAACATTAAATTTTGAACTGCAAAAGTAATAATGCAGGGAAGATGGACTTAAACCAGCAACCTGTCTGTATGTATGTCTGATTAACTGAATGGTTGGTGCTGAGTGGTACATCAGTACATGAAGGGCTATTTAGTGCTCTAGCAAAAAGACTAAAGTGGAGGGACACAACCTGAACTGATCTCAGAAGGATCTGAACCTGCAACACTCTGACAGTATGTCAGACATGCACTGGATGCTTTGCCATTATACCTCACTATACGAATATGAAATGCTGGACATCTAAAGTGATGTTAGAGATGTGTGATGCTCCAGTTGCATGAACATAAATACTTAGGGGAAATACAAACCAAAATTATAGTGAGAACATACTTGAGAGATAAAGGTATATTTGATTAACCTAATAATGTTATATTAATGCCAGAAATGTTAGAATCCAAGCACATTTCAAAATGAATTGCTGTATTGTAATAAATTGACTTGGAAAATCACCTGTCATGATAGACTACATATATATGTATGGACTAACTGCACTCAAACCTTGTCACACTTACAATACAAACAACAATGACAACAAGGAGTATGACACAAACCCATCAGTAATGTCATTTTGGTAACAATTGCAGAAAATATTCTTAAAAATTGTTAAACTTCAACTGACCTAAGCAATGAAGAACTGGAATGGTCACTAATTGGGCTAAGAAAGCACATAATGTTCCCTCTACTGTCTTCTTGGTACCTGAAATGTAAAAACAAATTTGTCTTCTTGATACTTACTGTCTGGTTTTATGCTTGAGTTAAACATGCATTATTTGAAACAAATGATTCAAAAGTGTGTATTTATTAAATTTCTGTTTTATGTTGGCAATGAGAAATTAAGAAAATACAAATCCCATAGTTGAGAGTATGAACTTTTTTCCTTGTGTTATTGAGTAATAGTATTGTGTACTACTGACATTTGATATATTCTGGACAGTGCTGAAAAAAGGCTTGTCTTAGTCTAGCATTAGGTTATTAAGCATGGACTTCTAATGCAGCATTAAGTGACAATAACTAACAATCAAGAGATTTACAATAACTAACAATCAAGAGATAATGTCACTGACAATAACTAACAATCAAGAGATAATGTCACTGACAATAACTAACAATCAAGAGATAATGTCACTTACAATAGCTAACAATCAAGAGATTTACAATAACAAACTATCAAGAGATAATTTCACTGACAATAACTAACAATCAAGAGATAATGTAACTTACAATAGCTAACAAGAGATAACAGCACTGATAAAAACTAACAATCAAGACACAATACCACTGACAACTAGCAATCAAGACATAATGCCACTGACAATAGCTAACAATCCTGTGATAATCCCACTGACAATAGCTAACAATCCTGAGATAATGCCACTGACAATAACTAGCAATCCAGAGGTAATCCACTGACAATAGCTAACAATCCAGAGGTAATGCCACTGACCATAACTAACAATCCTGAGATAATGCCACTGACAATAACTAGCAATCCAGAGGTAATGCCACTGACAATAGCTAACAATCCAGAGGTAATGCCACTGACCATAACTAATAATCCTGAGATAATGCCACTGACAATAACTAGCAATCCAGAGGTAATGCCACTGACAATAGCTAACAATCCAGAGGTAATGCCACTGACCATAACTAACAATCCTGAGATAATGCCACTGACAATAACTAGCAATCCAGTGGTAATGCCACTGACAATAGCTAACAATCCAGAGGTAATGCCACTGACAATAGCTAACAATCCTGAGATAATGCCACTGACAATAACTAACAATCCAGAGGTAATGCCACTGACAATAGCTAACAATCCTGAGATAATGCCACTGACAATAACTAACAATCCAGAGGTAATGCCACTGACAACAGCTAACAATCCAGAGGTAATGCCACTGACAATAACAATCCAGAGGTAATGCCACTGACAATAACTAGCAATCCAGAGGTAATACCACTGACAATAACAATCCAGAGGTAATGCCACTGACAATAGCTAACAATCCAGAGGTAATGCCACTGACAATAACAATCTAGAGGTAATGCCACTGACAATAACAATCCTGAGGTAATACCACTGACAATAACTAGCAATCCAGAGGTAATACCACTGACAATAACAATCCAGAGATAATGCCACTGACAATAGCTAACAATCCTGTGATAATCCCACTGACAATAGCTAACAATCCTGTGATAATCCCACTGACAATAGCTAACAATCCAGAGGTAATGCCACTGACAATAACTAGCAATCAAAATAACACCACTGACAATAGCTAACAATCCTGTGATAATGTCACTGACACTAACAATACATAGATAATGCCACTGATTATAAATAACAATCAAGAGAGGCAGCTCAATACAAGCATAAAATGCATGTTTTACTTCACTCCAAGAGCTTGCAGATACACAAAAAAAAATCAGACTTGTAGAGCCATTATATGCCAGTGATGTACTTAAAATGTTGCACTCCTGATCCTTCTTTTAACTTATTTTTTGATGATGGCTTCAAATATACAAAATAAGAAAAGTTATGCTATGCCAAATTGATATAAACATCTGTCCACAATGTTGAAACCAAATTTAAAGAACTTACTCAGCCTAAATAACTTAGAAGTACATAATTATGCTACCTCACCAGTTCAGCCTACCCAAGCTAAAAAAATATCTTGTATTTGATGCCATGTATTTTGTGGTCTCCCCTTAGCAGGAGAAATAGGGGTGTGTGTGCATGCTTTCCCTGAGATGCAAGTGCAGGAAGGACTTGAATAGGGGGTGCCAATATTATGAGAGGGTAAATACAGCTTTGGAATACATTTTTTTAAAAAACTGGTTTCTTCTTCAAATATGTTGCTCTATCATAATACATTATGAAAACTGGTTTGATGAGGAAGGAGTTAACATCCTCTTAGCATACAATTATTTAAAATTTAATATTTAAAGGGGTGGGATTCACACTCCATTTGATTAAAGATGAGAATTTTCTGAATATGTGGGATTTAAGGAAGAAATCATGGTAGGTTTCAGAAAAATATAATAAACAATTTTCATGCATGAGGATTGCTTAAAAAGTTTTAGATCCTACAATAGACCCTGCCTACTCTGGAGTTAGCCCTGTCTGTGGTCTCCTAATGTACAAGAAACAGATTCATTTCATGTAAGGTATGGACTATGTTAAGTATTTGGTTAATGCATGGATGTGGTTTAAAGAAAAAACTGCCACTCTAGAAGATCCAACAGAAGTTGGGTAATTTATGAAACTGCTGAACCAAGGAAGGCAACCTTTTGTCCTGCTAGAATACCAGATCAAACTGGGCCCATTCAGCTACATTAAATAGTTGTGTGTGATTGGACACGAAGTACATGTTGAATACTATAGGCCTGATCTCCAACAAACCTAACACCAAGGTCAGTTTTGGACTATATGATCAGCTGAATTAAGACACAGGACCAACTGAATTTCAGGTCTTGCTACCTAAGAATACTCACCTGATGTTTTGACATTTAAGGTATCTCTCTCCTGAATGTTATTAGGAAATGATTTTGGGGTAACCAGGCTGAACTTGGATGCCTGAAAGTGCTAGCTGTGAAAGCCTACAATCCTGAATGGGCCTGAATAAAAATCAAAGTATGTGCTGTTTAGAATCTTGGCTGCAATTTCATAAGGACTATGTATTTGAATGAAAGTCAAAGGTCATCACAGCAGGGCATTGCCAATAGTGTTCCAAAGGGTGAAGACTCCCCCTTCTCACACTCACCAAGGTAATAGGGCAAGGGTGTTGTATTCTGTCTGAAGATTGCCAGGAATTTCAGCCTGGCAATCTTAAATAACTGGATGTTATTAATTCTAACCTCCTTTGCTTGACCATGTAATAAGAGGTTGAAAGAAAGAAGATGCCTTCATAGGATGGTTTTGTGATGATCATTTATAGGGTGCCAACTGAGTGTAGTCTTGAAATGGCTTTTAAGATGGTGCCATCTGAGAATGGTCTCTTTAATGGTTTTTAATAAGGTGCCAATGGAGGGTGGTCTTGCAATGGTCTTTAAAAGAATGTCATCTATGGGTGGTCTTGCAATGGTTTTTAAAGGTGTACCAACTGAGGGTGGTCTTGGAATGGCTTTTAAGAGGGTGCCCTCTGAGGATGGTCTTGCAATGGTCTTCAAGAGGGTGCCATCTGAGGGAGGTCTTGCAATGGTCTTTAAAAGGGTGCCATCAGAGGGTGGTCTTGGAATGGTCTTTAAGAGGGTGCCATCAGAGCGTGCTCTTAGAATTGTCTTTAAGAGGGTGTCATTTTAGGGTGGTTTTTTGATGGTCTTTAATGGAGTGCCAAGTGAGGGTGGTCTTGCAATGGTCTTTAAGAGGGTGCCATCAGAGGGTTGTCTTGGAATGGTCTTTAAGAGGGTGCCATCTGAGGGTGCTCTTGAAATTATCTTTAAGAGGGTGCCATTTTAGAGTGGTCTTTTGATGGTCTTTATGATGTGCCAAGTGAGGGTGGTCTTGCAATGGTCTTTAAGAGGGTTAGTCTTTAAGAAGGTGTCATTTGAGGATGGTCTTTGCAATGGCCTTTATAAAATGAGGTGCCAACTGAGGGTGGTCTTACAATGGTCTTTAAGATGGTGTCATCTGAGTATTGTCTTTTGATGGGTGTCATCTGAAAATGGTCTTGTGATGATCTTTTTTGGGGTGCAAACCGAGGGTGGTTCTGCAATGGTCTTTAAAAAGCTACTATCTAAGTAAGGGCTTGCAATGATCTTTAAGCAGCAGCAATGTGAAAGTAAGGCTTCTCTTTCTTTAAGCTAGAGTTCTATGGTTGCAGTTAAGGCATCTGACCTACCATACTAAGTTTACAAGTCATATGGAAAACTGATTACTGTGCAAGACTGCAGTTAACTATGAAGCAACACCCTCATTGTCACCATCACTCCCAGTATTGATATCATTGTCACCATCACTCCCAGTACAGATATCATTGTCACTGTCACTCCAAGTAGTGGTATCATTGTCACTATCACTCCCAGTATTGCTATTATTGTCACCATCACTCCCAGTACTGCTATCATTTGTCACCATCATGCCCAGTACTGCTATCATTTGGCACCATCACTCCCAGTAGTGGTATCATTGTCACCATCACTCCCAGTACTGATATCATTGTCACTGTCACTCCCAGTACTGATATCATTGTCACCATCACTCCCAGTACTGATATCATTTGTCACCATCACTCCCAGTACTGCTATCATTGTCACCATCACTCCCAGTACTGCTATCATTTGTCACCATCATGCCCAGTAGTGGTATCATTGTCACCATCACTCCCAGTACTGATATCATTGTCACTGTCACTCCCAGTGCTGATATCATTTGTCACCTTCACTCTCAGTACTGATATCATTTGTCACTGTCACTCCCAGTACTGATATCATTGTCACCATCACTCCTAGTAATGATATCATTTGTCACTGTCACTCCCAGTACTGCTATCATTGTCACCATCACTCCAGTACTGATATCATTTATCACCACAACTTCAGGTGCTCATTTGAGTATTACCAAGCAAGGTCTAGCAATGTAAGTCACCATAGCTGGTACAGGTTCACCACAGAGCCAACCAGATGTCACCAGATATCTTTTCAGTGAAAACCCCAAGTTGTTGTGGGTGTAGTGGATGTTTCAGTGGCACCATTTTCATTTATGTCCAGCTAGTCATCATAAGATCTGAAGTCTTTTAATATAAAACACATACTGATATGACCATTCACAAGTGTTAGCGATAAAAAGATTTTTAAGAAGTCAATGTGGTGGTGATATGTGCAAGTGGAACTATTTTCATTGATGACCAATTATAGATAGAAAGAAGTCTTCTTGTGAAACCCCCTTTTTAATATGACTTGCACTCAGAATGAGAAGTAATAGCAAAGATTTTAAAGATGACAACCATGGTGGTCATACTGGGCATCAGATTGACACCATTTTCATTAAATGCCAACTAGATATTATAAAAAGTCTTTCAGTGGAAACACCATACTGATATGACCATCCATTCAGGAGGAGATGTGATAACATAACTTTCATGATGGCTGTGTGCTGGCCATATTGAACATAAGACCAGCATCATTTTCATTTTGGACCATTGAGATTTAATCGAATGACAAAAATCCAGTGTCAATATGACTTTCCATGCAGGAGAGGTAACAATAACAAGATCTTCAAGATGGTTGATATGGTAGCTTTATTAGATGTCACCTTCCTCATGTAGGACCATCCAGACATAATAAGAAGTCATTCAGTGAAAACCCAATGCTTATATGACCACTGATTCACAATGAATATCTTTAACAAGATTTTCAATATGACCAGTGACAACATTTTCATTTAGGATTACCTAGTCCATGTGGTGAATGTGTGTTCAAAGTTTCATGGTAAAGCTGCAAGTAGTTCTGGCAGAGTAGCAATAACAAATGTGCTAATGGATGGAAGACAACATACATTCCCATAAGCTCTTCTGGTCTATAACCAGTGGAACTCAGAATCCTTGCATTCTGTTAGAGAAGCCAAAGTCATATATGTAGGTTGTGCCAGAATTACTGTGTTCTACAGCTGGTGGGTGTTTGGTGCTCCTGTCCAGTGTTGGCTACCTAGAAAAGATCACAGAAGTGAGAA
Organism: Potamilus streckersoni; assembly: GCA_016746295.1. Lineage (NCBI taxonomy): Eukaryota > Metazoa > Mollusca > Bivalvia > Unionida > Unionidae > Potamilus > Potamilus streckersoni. The sequence continues at coordinate 2,824,878 of JAEAOA010001832.1, forward strand.
TGGGAGTTTTTCTGTTTTGATGGTATATTTACAACTGGCACAGATGGGCCACTGTGCCATCTTGGTGCTGACCCAGTGGGTAATCCCAAGATATTTGAAGCAAAGATACCAACAAGACAAATGGTATCTGCATACTTAATTGTGCGCTTCCCATCTCTCTGGTTTGCTATTATTTATCTGCCATACATCCTCAGACCAGCAGAAACACATTGCATGCAGTGTGTGAGACTTGCCAAAAAATGTTGCAAGTGCACAGCAGCAGTAATCTACAATTCCTACTGGTCTGTTAAAAAACAACTGGTCTTACATTTCATCAAAACATAATTTTGTTCATGACTCAATGGCAAATGCAGGCAGACATAAAAATCAGTCTCTAGCATGATCATTTAGATAAGGGAACAAGGAAAAAAAAAGAAAAACACAAAATAATATATTTACATAATATAGCCAAATTTATAAAATTTATCAACTTCTGCTTAACATGGCCACTGTTTACTGACAAAGACAAGTGATGCTTACTGTCCAAATCCAAACATAACTCCTCTAGAGGCTGAGCATCAGAATCTGTTGCTGCCACTGACGACCAGTCTGAACAAGAATCGGGATCCTCATACAATTACTTGTCATCAAAGATAGTATCAGAACCAGAACCGTCCTTTGAAGATGAGGCCCATGAAACAGTGTATTTTGCTGAAATTGATCTAAATATCAATACATCAGCACAATGTAGCTGAGCAGTTAACATTTCTGTCATTGCCTTATCATTCATCCTGTTTCTATATACCAAGTGAATTCTGTTGCCCAACTATTTTAAAACAGATTTTGTTTGAGTCATATTCCTTTGAATAGTTATTTTCCTTTGGTGTGTTTGGTTTTTCCCTCTGGCAGCTTCAGGGTATACAAACACTTCCACATGTGGGGATCAGAAGTAGTATGTGTTACTAGACATTAGACACAAAAGTTTATAATTGGAGTTGAACACAGTTTTTCATTAATCTCATCTTGCCCAGATTTGCGAGTATCCTCAGAAACAATTTCCATTATTTTCTTTATCACTTAGTTTCTGTTATTTCTTTTATTATAAAAATATACAATCTGAAATTAAACTGACTTAATATACCTAAAAATCCAACTGGCCTGATGGACTGACTACTTATTATCTGCCCCTGTCCTTTGTTAAATGGCACCTGACCAGGGGTCTGGTAGCAATTTTGCATGCTGACTGCATGTATGGTCTGAATTGTACCCCATAAAATTCACACTGGTAAAATGAGTGGCTTCAGTCAGCTTGAATGGTTTGTACTCTATGCAAATAATCCTGCTGACTTAGTTAAAACAGGTAAATACAGCTTATACAAATCAAATAATTGACAAAATCTGCAGACAAGAGTACTTTGTTGATCTGAAAGTCTGTAGACTACACTGCAAATAGCTAACACAGTATCATCAGTAAACTTATTGCATTACAAAATAAGACTACTTTAATAAAAAAATACTGTTTTTAGTTGCTTAAAGTTGACTCTAGTAGCAAACAGCACAGATCCAGATCTGCTGTTGCATAATGTGGGTCTATGCAGTTTGTCAGTAGAACAAACAACAGAGACACTGATCTGCAAGCACAATGTATTATAGCAAATCAGGATCATTGCTGCTTGCAGATTGCCTGGATTTATAATCAAGTACATATGATATTCATCAATAATGAAGACGGAGTTAGAAATCGACAGAAAAACAGCCAGTCTACTTCCATAATATGAGATACTCCAAAAGAATCACTCACTACTGAAAAGGCACAAGTGAATTCAGTATCTGCAAGAATCTGATCAGAAGAATGTACTCAGTATTGGCAGAAGAAGTAGCTGACAAAAAGTGGGATATTGTGCCAGTCCAAGGGAAGATCATTCCAGTCTGACTTCCAACTTGGCAAGCTGACGTCCTTTAACACTTCTTTTTTAAAAAAAGATGTGGCAAACATTCTATATTTAGCTTGGGTGGATTGGATTTCCAAATTAGTCCATGTACTTCTATCATGATAGGCAACATGCCTGAAAGAAAATTCCCACAAGAAAACAAGTCATTCAGATGAGGTAAATTGTCTTCCTGGTTAAAAGTGCATGATGCCAGTCTTATTGAATGCACCCCTACATTTGGGTACATATTCACGGAGAAATTCTGCATGCCATGGGTTTAAGCTAGGTCGTATATACTTTTGCTGGGGTTAAGAAATCTTCTACCTACAAGAGCAATTAATATTTTTTTAAGTAATAATACAAATTTTTATAGAGAAATCCAAGTGTAAGTCTCATGTAAACAAGAGGCTCAAGTGGACCTTATGTCTATTACCTGTTTATATAACATAATAACTGCCCTTTTCACTAATCTGGCTTTCAAACATGATGTTGTATTGATTTCATCTATTTTACTAAGTCTCATAAATTTTATTCTAAAGATAATGGCAATGATAATTAATGTCTCTTGCTTATAAATGTCATTCAAAATCTTGATATAAAACCATTTATCAAGTTTTACAGAAAATGGATGAGAAATATGTTTCTAAGTCTATAGAGAATATCAACCAATCAAAAAAAAGGTATTTCAATAATAAAGGATGAATTTAATGTCTGAACAAAATCTGATAAAAAGTGTGGCTTATGTCTTACAACAACCTCAGCCAATCTGAAACAATGTATCTCCTCATTAATGTGTGATGTGTCCATTTTCAACACTATTCAAGTCCCTCATTAATATGTGTGCGTGTGATCTGTGCATTTTCAACAATGTTCAAGCTCCTCATTAATATGTGTGACCTGTACATTTTCAACATTGTTCTAGTTCCTCATTAATATGTGTATGATCTGTGCATTTTCAACACTGTTCAAGTTCCTCATTTATATGTGTGTGATCTGTCCATTTTCAATATTGTTCAAGCTCCTTATTAATATGTGTATGATCTGAGCATTTTCAACACTGTTCAAGTTCCTCATTAATATGTGTGTTATCTGTGCATTTTCAACACTGTTTAAGCTTTTCATATGTGTATGATCTGAGCATTTTCAACACTGTTCAAGCTCCTTATTAATATGTGTATGATCTGAGCATTTTCAACACTTCAAATTCCTCATGAATATGTGTGTTATCTGTGCATTTTCATCACTGTTTAAGCTCCTCATATGTGTATGATCTGTGCATTTTCAACACTGTTCAAGCTCCTCATTAATATGTGTATGATCTGAGCATTTTCAACACTGTTCAAGTTCCTCATTAATATGTGTGTGATCTGTCCATTTTCAACACCGTTCAAGCTCCTCATTAATATGTGTATGATCTGAGCATTTTCAACACTGTTCAAGCTCCTCATTAATATGTGTGTGATCTGTCCATTTTCAACACTGTTCAAGCTCCTCATTAATATGTGTGTGCTCTGTCCATTTTCATAATTGTTCAAGCTCCTTATTAATATGTGTATGATCTGAGCATTTTCAACACTGTTCAAGTTCCTCATTAATATGTGTGTGATCTGTGCATTTTCAATATTGTTCAAGCTCCTCATATGTGTGTTATCTGTGCATTTTCAACACTGTTCAAGCTCCACATTAATATGTGTGTTATCTGTGCATTTCCATCACTGTTTAAGCTCCTCATATGTGTATGAATTGTGCATTTTCAACACTGTTCAAGCTCCTCATTAATATGTGTGATCTGTCCATTTTCAACACTGTTCAAGTTCCTCATTAATATGTGTGTGATCTGTCCATTTTCAATATTGTTCAAGCTCCTCATTAATATGTGTATGATCTGAGCATTTTCAACACTGTTCAAGCTCCTCATTAATTTGTGTGTGATCTGTCCATTTTCAATATTGTTCAAGCTCCATATTAATATGTGTATGATCTGAGCATTTTCAACACTGTTCAAGTTCCTCATTAATATGTGTGTTATCTGTACATTTTCATCACTGTTTAAGCTCCTCATATGTGTGTTATCTGTGCATTTTCATCACTGTTTAAGCTCCTCATATGTGTGTTATCTGTGCATTTTCATCACTGTTTAAGCTCCTCATATGTGTGTTATCTGTGCATTTTCATCACTGTTTAAGCTCCTCATATGTATGTTATCTGTGCATTTTCAACACTGTTCAAGCTCCTCATTAATATGTGTGTTATCTGTGCATTTTCATCACTGTTTAAGCTCCTCATATGTGTATGATCTGTGCATTTTCAACACTGTTCAAGCTCCTCATTAATATGTGTGTGATCTGTCCATTTTCAACACTGTTCAAGCTTCTCATTAATATGTGTGTGATCTGTCCATTTTCAAAATTGTTCAAGCTCCTTATTAATATGTGTATGATCTGAGCATTTTCAACACTGTTCAAGTTCCTCATTAATATGTGTGTTATCTGTGCATTTTCATCACTGTTTAAGCTCCTCATATGTTTATGATCTGTGCATTTTCAACAATGTTCAAGCTCCTCATTAATATGTGTGTGATCTGTCCATTTTCAACACTGTTCAAACTCCTTATTAATATGTGTATGATCTGTTCAACACTGATCTGCTCAACACTGTTCAAGCTCCTGATTACTAAAACCCTTATTAAAATTTTGATCAAAATCAAATCAGAATTGCTTTCTGACTTGTATAGGCTCAACCAATCTGAGCAAGATCACCTCATATGTATGCACCATGCTTACTGTCAAAATTGTACATGATCTTCAAGCATATATTCCAATTCTGATTAAAACTGTATTGGACTGAGACCTCCAGAAGAGTGGCAAGCTCCATTAATCTGATGCAAGTTGCCTAAGTAATGTGAATCCAGAGTGTTTACACATTCAGCCAATCAGATGCCTCATATCCTTGCTTATATACATGGATCTCACTCAACAAATCCATCAAAAATCTTGATTTAAACCCATATTTCAAATCTTATACAATGTGGCTTCCAGAGTGGTAAGAAGCTCAGCCAATTTGATGCAAGACGACCTAGTTAAGCATGCATAAATCTAACTGTATATCTAGCTTATATGAGATCTTAATGATATATGCATATATTCCAAGTTCTGGTCAAAATTCAACTGGAAGCATGATATCCTAAAAAGTAAAAGCTCCACCAATCTGATGCAAATCACCAAATTTTAGTGTTCATTGCTCAACTCGTACTTTGTTAGTATGTATGGATCTTGCTCAAAACTCATCTGAGATCTTAATTATATAAGCCTAAATTCTGGAGCTGATTATAATAATATCAAGGTGAACCAATCAAATGCAAGCTTACTTTATTTATATGCATGTGTTATGACTCGGTAGTTTAAGTGTGTGTGTGTTAAGGAATCAATTCTACATAAATCTTTTTATTTCAATTTTATTTCATTAAATGTAATTATATTATTATTATATTAATGTCAGTCTAATATGTTGTTGAAAACATCGTGATTACTTTAGTCGTAACTGTGACTTATGTGAGCACATGCTGTGTATGATAACAAATTCATTACAAGCCAACATTCAGGAATAGCTATGAAAATGATACTTGGACAGGCTTTCCTAATGTCCAGAAATATTGCGAAATTGCATGTGTCTTCCATGCGTGTGTAATTCAAATGACATATTAGCTTTGTTTATATGCTAAGGTTTTAGTAAGAGTCATATACAGGTATTTTTGTTCTAGAAGAAGTTGTCTGTTCATATGTCTACTTAGAACAACATGTATCTTGTTAGTGGAGCTAATTGTACTTCATTTTTCTGAATAATTGTTTTCCTTGAGAACAACATTACTGATTTGGACAAAGACATTTTTCAAAAATATTCTAAATTCTGGATTTTTCTGTCATCTGCCATTTTGGACCAGAACTGAACTTCAGACTGTGTTTAGAAATTGTTTTTACAGGACTTATGTTTACCTTTGGAACAAACAATTTGGATCATTTCTGTAAATTGTAAGTCTTGTTTAACATATTTACATCATTATATGTTTTTTATGAAAAAAATTATTTATGTTGAAATTTAGAAAGCTTGTTGTCCTCACTCTTTCTTTATGTTACTTTGAAGGAGCTGATACATAACACATGAATATAATTAATTAACAACATACATATAAATATTTATTATATAAACCCACATCCCAAGTTAAATTGAAACTGGATCAGAAATATGGACTCAAGAGTAGTAGCAAACAAATATTAATGGACAGATGCATGATTCCCTGAAGATGCAAAAATATAACATGCGCTTGTGATCTGTGTATTACTGGAACACAGGCACAAAACTGTTTCTTAGTTTTTTTTTTAATCTTTATCTCAATAATTTGTTTTTCCATCCTTAATTGTTCAATGCATTTATTTCACTAGATTTGTTTTACATGATACAAACAATAACTCTCTCACCAGGCCACTTGTGTTGTCCACACATTTTCCCACCAATAGATGCTGCCATGTCACCTACACCAAGGGAGATAATTCCAGCAAATGAAGACAGAATTTTGCAATCTAAAAAAACAGAAAAGACAAAGTAAAGTAACTCCTTTTGATTAAATTTAAATTTCAACAAGTTGCCTAGAAAATACAAAAAATGTTTTGTTTAAATAGTAGTAAAATGTGCTGTAAGATTTGTTCTCATAATTACATATTTCTCAATTTATTTCAAGGACAGAACACTAATTTTATTGATACTGAATACAGAAAAGAATAAAGAACCTATTTGTTTATTTAAACAAAATTCATGTGAATTAAATATGGACATTTTAGAAAAAAATCTGTGAAACTGTACATGTCTCTTACGCTGTACATATATTACAATGATCTGTTACATTCCAATGTATTAAATTTGATGAAATCTGTTAACTCTCCATTTCAAATGACTAACCTTGTTTCCTAAAGTAATTAACCAGCCACATACATAATGTTATATAAATCTTTGTTGTGTTTTGTTAGTGAGGGCAATGCCTACCTGATTTCTGTCAAGATTCAAAGAAATAAAAAGTTGCTCACATAGATCTGAGTTCAAAACCTGGGTTATTCACTGAGAAATTCTACTGTATTTCAGGTCTAGTGAAATTAGCATATACAGGATTTGTTAACCAATTATTTCTTTTTTATGATCAGTCTGTGGAATACCTTACAGTTGTATTCAGATGTTCTGATATAATCTGAGAGTAATTATTTAAATTAATCAATTGAATTACGAATTGTTTCATCGACTCATGGACTAAAGCACTACTGTAGGATTATTGAAGATTCATTCAAAAGTAATGTTGGAATATATCACTGTGGTACATGAAGACATTCAAGATTATTGGAATTTATACAGAACATTTTATAGTTTTTGAATTGTGATAGAACATTTAGAATCATTTGGAATTAAATTGACAATATTGAATTTTCACTTTTGTTGATTTTACTAAACTTGTTGGTTTTGCTTCTTTCTGTTAACAATTTTAAGAGCATGAAGTTGCAACAATGTGGATAATCCAGTCAAGACAAAGATTGGGATCTATATCCTCAGAGACATACTCACCATCAATGATAATGTCCACTGCATGGGGTCAGCCCCAGGGGTAAGGATGAGCCAATAAAAAAAGTAGACTGGGGTCAATATCAGATCCCTGCAATGCACAAAGAGATAGTCACTATGTCCACTGCATGAGGTTAGCAACAACGGTAAGGATGAGCCAATCAAAAGATAGACTGGGTTAAATATCAGATATGTGCAATGCTGAGAGAGATGCTCACCATGTCCACTGGATGGGGTCAGCCATAGGGTTAAGGGTGAACCAATAAATTGATAAATTGGGGTCAATATTAGATCCCCGCAATGCTGAGAGATACTCACCATGCCCACTACATGGGGTCAGCCACAAGGATAAAGATGAGCCAATCAAAAGATAGATTGGAGTTAATATCAGATCCCCACTGTCTTGTTTGTCGACAAAGACCTGGTATTGTTGGTGTAAAAAAGTACCGAAAGGAGGCACCCTGTACAGTCGTATTACCTAGAAAAAGTTAAGCAGAGTGGATTATGTTCCCAGTTTCCCATCAAAAGATTCAAGAAAAAAGAAACAATAGTTTTATTATGACAGTTTTTATGCTAATGGAGAATGACTTACAGCATTATGTTTCTTCTAAGTTGTCTGTTTCAAATGTAAATCTATCTCTATTTCAATTTATGCTGCATTCAACACAGAGGAATGTTTTCCTTAAACAAATTTATTTTAAATTGAATTTTACAATTTTATCATAATTACATTTTTGGTGACTCCTAACTTTTTGACAGCAAATCTTTGATATCAGACAAACGTAGAGTTCTTATGAAAATCACATTTTACAAGCAACTGTAAATAATACTATAGAATTAGGCAAATATCTATACATTAATGTAGAATTATGCAAAATATTTACACACATTAATGTAGAATAATGCAAAATAACTGCACATTAGGGCAGAATTTTGCAAGATAACTACATATTAATGTAGAAGTATGCAGGATATCTACACATTAATGAAGAATAATGAAGGATATCTACAGAAAGTAGAATTATGCAAGATATCTACACATTAATGTTGAATTATGCAGGATATCTACACATTAATGTTGAATTATGCAGGATATCTACACATTAATGTAGAACTATGCAGGGCAACTACACATGAATGTAGAATTATGCAAAATAACTGCACAATAATGTAGAATTATGCAAAATAACTATACATTACTGTTACAATTTGAGTAATTATATTCTACAGATTTAAAAAAATCCCAACTGAGAGATTAAGCCAGGGACTTCTTGAACTCCAACTTCATATTCTACCATCTGACCTATGTGATCTAATGACTCTACTAGCGACACATTCAGTGATGGCCTCAAACAATTATACTGGTAGGTACAAAGTGAAGCCACTATACAAGGATCACTCAGGGAACCAAAAAACCTTATGACAGTTTTCTTACACTGAAGCTGAGTTATAAACCCATTAGGAAATAAGGCAGGTTTTGCTGTATGAACATACCTCAAGAACTATCAGTACTGCTGTAGCTATCACAGATGACAAGTACAGAAATTCTGGATCCAGCAGAATTCCCGGCACAAAAACTACAATTATTATGACATGGAATAACTTCCTTGTCACTGTAGACACTATTTTCTTATTGGATGACTGGCTGTTTCCATAATGATTCACCAGGAGAACACTGACAAGAGTACAAAAGCACCACCATAGAAATAAGACTATCTGCAAGAGATATGATCGCATATTGTTAATACATTCTAATGACATCATAGGAAAAATTGGCAATTTATACTTGATCATTTCTATACAAGATAAAATGAAGTTACTCATTCTGCTTTGCAATTAATCTGTGGATAACTTAACACTCATGTGAAACACTCATTTTGCTGATAAATGCCTACTAAAAGAAAGTTGATAATAAATCTGGGTCATAAGAATGCTTTCTTCCAATGAAGTTGATTGCGGTTACAAAAAAAAAAATGGTGTCAAGGTTTTTATGTTTTTGGTGTCTTTTGTCATATTGGATGCCATATCAGTGTCATTTGATCAAAACTGAGAGGTCCAATTCCAGAAAACTTTCTGTTAAAGTTGGTTAAATTTTGCTACATGGTGTTTCAAGATAAAAATGTTTATGCATTTTAAAGTTTCAGTAACAAAGGCCATATCTGATTGTCCTTGAACATCATTCGTATAAACTATAAAGACTTTCAACAAATTTGGTCAAGTGCTTGTTTTATTAAAAATAGTCATCAAAGTTTTTTCCATTTTCAACAGCAAAAGGCACATCTGACCTAACTTGTTTAAATTTAAGCCATGCATGCCCTTGTACTTTCTGTTCAATATAATCAAATTCTTTTGAATGGATTTTGTTGTTTTGGGTTTAATGACATGCTTCAGTGCATTATGGGCATTATAGGGCAGCCATGGGAAAATCCCAGTAAGAACCACTGAACCATGGAAAGCTAATAGTATGCTTTCTCACATATCACATCAGTGAAGGGAATCCATGAGGACAGATTAGAGATGTCAGTGATCAGGACAGTCAAGTACTTTAGACAACTTGGCCACCCTAAGTCCATAAGACTTGTGAAACTGCTTAAAGAATTTTATGTTTAGCACTAGTGATCATATATGATGGAAAATCAGCTCCTTTTTGTTCAAATTTTTAAGACCTGCATGCCTGAATACTGTCAAATTTGGTCAAAGTAATTAAAAGAAATTGTTGAAAGGAGTTTCTATATTTAATAATGGCAGCCATTTTTGATGGCAGGTGTTCAACATTTGTAAAAATTTAAAACATCTTTATGCTAGGATTCTTTTTGTCAAATTCAGTAAAATTCAGTTAGGCAGATTTTGAAAAGTTATGGTTTTTCTATTTTTTTTCTTCCTATTTTCTTAGCCATATTTAACAGTGGATCATCCCCATTTCTACTCACTTGAAATCCTTCTATGCCTGGATGCTTTCTTTCACATGGGGTCAAATTCTATTGTGCAGTTTATGAAAAATCTTTTAAAGATGTTTCTATTCAAGTAATGGTGGCCATAGCTGTTGGTGGATTGTCAATACCTTTTACAAACTTGGTAGTCTATACCAGGAAAAGTCAAACTTGTTCAAATTTTGTTGAGTAATTTTTTTTTAGAAGTTGCTTGAAAGGTATTTATTTTGTTTAAATTTGCAAGCCCTCTATGCCAAGCTACATTTTGGTCCAATGCTGTTGAATGGCCTCTATGCCAAGCTACATTTTGGTCCAATGCTGTTGAATAGCCTCTATGCCAAGCTACATTTTGGTCCAATGCTGTTGAATGGCCTCTATGCCAAGCTACATTTTGGTCCAATGCTGTTGAATGGCCTCTATGCCAAGCTACATTTGGGTCCAATGCTGTTGAATGCCCTCTATGCCAAGCTACATTTTGGTCCAATGCTGTTGAATGCCCTCTTTGCCAAGCTACATTTTGGTCCAATGCTGTTGAATGGCCTCTATGCCAAGCTACATTTTGGTCCAATGCTGTTGAATGGCCTCTATGCCAAGCTACATTTTGGTCCAATGCTGTTGAATGGCCTCTATGCCAAGCTACATTTTGGTCCAATGCTGTTGAATGGCCTCTATGCCAAGCTACATTTGGGTCCAATGCTGTTGAATGGCCTCTATGCCAAGCTACATTTGGGTCCAATGCTGTTGAATGGCCTCTATGCCAAGCTACATTTGGGTCCAATGCTGTTGAATGGCATTTGAGAACAACTGATGACAATGCTAATGAATGCAAAAGTTTGACTGTTGTGTCTCACTTTCCAACTAAAGTGGGTTCAACAATAAATCTTGTATACTTCTTCCATGTTGCCTTTAATTTGACCACTGGTAATATTCAACAAATTAATACATTCAATACATTTTATTTTTGGTTTTATTTCATTTTTGTACAGAATTGTGTGGAAATCAAACATAAAATCATCACTCTGATGATTGCTAAGGTTTAGGGCTACTAATGAGCTTTTGAATGGCCCTATTCACTGGCTCTTTTTCTCCTTTCTGTCACTTTGTTGCTTTCAGCATTGAGTGTAACTGTTTACTTGTAGGAAGGATTACTGCCAAATGACTACATAACAGTTTTAATAAAATGTAATCCAACCTTTAGGGCCTATAATAATAATTGTGATTCTAAAATGCACATATACAGATGCACAGTAAAAAATGATTAAGTATTTTTTCCAAGAAATAAATTTGTGTTTTTTAGTTTGATCCACAAATTTGACAACAAGAAATACCAGACCCTAAAATTTATACAAAAAGGGTTTAAAAAAACCCACTAATAACACACACACACACACACACACACACACATACACACACACAGAGGGGTCAACATATATTGATATATGGCAAGGACAGTGATCAAATTTATAACTTTGAAAGACAAGGAAACCAGACTAAGGTTTTAAAATGAGAGAAGTGTACAAGAACAAATTAAGATATATTTTTGGCCCCAAGAAAGGAAAGAATGAAAACCTAGAAATGTGAATCTAAACCAGTATGTCCTTTACAAATTAAAAAGATCAACCCAATAAAATGGTATTTTTCAAATTTCCTTTTTTAAAAAAATTATGCACACTAATAACACACTGAGGAGGGTCCATACACTGACATAGATATTTGATTTTTAAACCGTGCTGGAGTTGGGGAGGGGTTGGGTCACCTCACAGGCCTACTAGTTATCTCACAGCTAGGGTTCTGCAGGCATCCCCAACAAAAAAAATTAATAATAGTTTGAGTAAAACAGTGCAAAACAGGGAAAGAAGTTATTTTAGGTTTGCCATTTCTATATTCCATCAAAAGCACAGTTTTGGGCATATACTGGATTCATCTCATTCATCTATCTGTCATAATTTTGATCAGCATTTCAAGAGTTATCTATGCTTTTATTACTGTGTCTGTATATACCTCACACTCATGTCTAGTTAATATCTCAAGAATGGTTTAAGGCATTTTTTATGAAATTTAGTATGCATTTCTATCATGACAAAAAGTTTGTGTTGCCACATTTTTTTAAAGCTGTATTTATAACATCTTAAAGCAGGTGGTGGAGGGCATTTTGTAAGTACCTGGTTACTGCTACCTTTAATTCTACAAGAGGAATGTCTGGAAGTCATTAACAACTGCATGCATGGTTGTTGCAATATCTTCAAAATAACAGTAATAATTATAGTAATGGATTGTTATTGTCCGTTATGCATAGGTGTGTCAGTCTGTTTCTTTTATGTCTGTTTTTTTTGTCTATATGTCCATCCATCTGTCTGGCTGTAGCTTACAGTATATTTGGACTGTGTGACTCTTGAAATGATCCAGTAGACTGGGTTTTGCTTAAGCAATATACAAAGACAAGGAAGCACCAGGAAAAAGCCTGTCACAGCATATGATACATAGAACCATTCGGACTGGAATTTCCATCTGTCTAGTACAATGAAAGCAGCAGTGGCAGTCACAATTCCTATATGAATTATCTGAAATGAGATAAAAATGGCAACCATATAAAATGTTCATTGAATTTCGAAATTGATATTGTACATTCATTTACTTGTTGTACCCAAGATTTCACATTTTAATAGTGTAGTATCAATATTTTATTGTTAGTATAACTATTTATAAAAATGATTTTGTTGCTCAAAATCCTATGGACAATCTAACTTTTAAGTATCTGTAAAAAATTCATCAGGAGCATGAAATTGAAGGACTTTTCGATGACATTTTAATGACCAGTTTTCAAGGACTACTCTCAGTATCAAGTATTTGACTTCCAGTTACTAATTCAAATACAAGAAACAAAAGTAAACACAATGAAGATACAAATAAATGTAGCTAAATATGCAAGGCATATGATAATAAAAAACTTAAGTCATTTTTACTGATTCCAATTTTTAAAAACTGCTCTTTAGCTGCTGTAATTTCTCCTCTAGGTACAACTTCAGTTCTATAACTTTTTCTTTTTCTTTCCTTCTTAGTCCACTGGACAAAGACTTTAATTTTATTGTTGTATTACCTTCTGCTATATCTACCAGTTTTTCTGTTTCCATGGAAAAGCTATTGACAGTTAAAAAATATCAACCTTCAACAGGGGCCCCGAGTGGCCAAGTGGTCTAAAGCGCTGACCGTTATGGATCTCTACCATCTCCCCCCTGTCTGCGTGAGTTCGAGTCCAGACTCAGCTAACATGGGTAAGTGAGAAAGCCTGCTAGAAGCTTCTCGTGGGTTGGTGGTTCTTCCCTGGGTTTTCCAGGATTCTTCCTCCACCATTAATACTGGCTGCCATGTATAGCCTATTGTGTGCTGAAAAATGGCATTAAACCCTACAACAACAACAACAGCAACATCAACCTTCAACACCTGCATCACTGCTTTACATCATAAAACCTGTAAGAGCTATTCCATTAAAACATACAAGGGACCCAGGGAAGGCACTTTTAAAGTGAGGTCCTCATCCAAAGATGCAATTTAGAATTTTCTTATCATTTAACATTAACTTTGTGAAATCAATGTATCCTTGGTATATATTTTTAAAGAACTTCTTTCCCTAGGTACCATGTATGCTTAAATGCAACAGCCTTAGTCAAAACTGCAACATTATTGTCAGTCATTCAATTTTCAGAACCTGCCGAAGAAGTTGAAACTGGCCTTGATGATGCAGATAATAGCTATGGCAAAGAATTAAATGATTTTTGTACTGACCATATGAATGCTGACATTAAAAAAAGCAGGTAATGCATTTTCATGAGTTCCAACTTGGGGCAGCAATGCCCACTTCTGCAATATCAATGTTTTCCTTGCATACCACATAAAGCACTCTGTATTTCAACTTCGCATCTTTTCTTGGCCAATTAATGAAGTTTTTGTCTTGCAGATAACTATTGCTGAATGTGCTGCAATGATCACTCATTGTTGCTAATGATCTCTCCTTGATTAGTAGAAACACATGAAGTGAAAGGAGTATTCATGCATTAATTACATCATATGAAAGAGATGCCATGGATTTTGATAATTATAGAACAACTAGCAGATGATGGAAAAATCAAACTGTATTTCTAATGCTCAGACAACATTAAATAAATGACTCGAATTTAAAAGTTTGACCATATTTTATTTATATGCAAAATCTCTGAACTTCAAGGGCTTTCAATAACCTAAGTAAAAAAAAAATCAATAACTTTCATGGTCTCCATTTCTCAATAACTTTCATCACACTTAATGATCTTGCAACACCTTGATTGTATAACCTGATAAAATGCATATTTTCCTCAAAACATAAACGTGTTTTAAAACAAAAACAGAATATATCTAATGACACAAGACACTAAGGTAAGATAAAAAATAATACAAGTATTCTTACAAGATATTTTCTTTAAAATGACTATTTATTGTACCTTTGTTCCAGATTTGTAAAATATTACTGAATGTATTAAAAGTCCAGCCTTTAACTTACCACAGATACTCTGGAGCTATCATTGCTAAAAACCAAGTCCTCTCCCTGAAAAAGTAAAACATCAATGTAAGAACTATTAATTCTAAACAGCATTGCAATTTCATATCAAATCTATACTAGGACAATGACCATTTCAAAACATCTATTTTCATCTTAAAGATATATATACATTTTGATTAATGCAGACATACTGTCAAATTGCCAAATACCATACACATTTTGCTTACCATAATGATTTCACTGTCAAAGGTCACACACATATTTTGCTTACCATAATGATTTCACTGTCAAAGGTCACACACATATTTTGCTTACCATAATGATTTCACTGTCAAAGGTCACACACACTTTTTGCTTACCATAATGATTTCACTGTCAAAGGTCACACACACTTTTTGCTTACCATAATGATTTCACTGTCAAAGGTCACACACACTTTTTGCTTACCATAATGATTTCACTGTCAAAGGTCACACACACTTTTTGCTTACCATAATGATTTCACTGTCAAAGGTCACACACACTTTTTGCTTACCATAATGATTTCACTGTCAAAGGTCACACACACTTTTTGCTTACCATAATGATTTCACTGTCAAAGGTCACACCCACTTTTTGCTTACCATAATGATTTCACTGTGAAAGGTCACACCCACTTTTTGCTTACCATAATGATTTCACTGTCAAAGGTCACACACATATTTTGCTTACCATAATGATTGAATTATCAAAGGCCACCCCAGATTTAATTATCAAAAGTGATGATGGTTCCCACTCTTGTCTAAAGATAAATTTTCAGTTCATTTTTAGGATCTTTCCAGGATGAAATTAATTTTTTCAAGGTTCACATATGACCATTACTGAATGGATTAAAGAACATTTTTTATTATAAAACATGGATTTTCTAAATCTAAAGATATTTTTCTTTCAAGACTCTCCAAAAGATATATCGGAAAAGATGAGCAAGTACAAAACAACAAAATGTATCACATGAAACAATTTGATCATAGTCCTATAATTGGCATATAAAGTCATTTCAGTGTTCAGAATAAAAATTCTAACTTTATTTTGCTGACCTCTGCATTGTGTTGCTAAATGGGATCAACATAATGAACATAAATTATGTTTTGTTTCTTATCACTTTTAATTCTAAAGAATTCTGTTGCAATATATACATATGCAGCTCATAGAAAGTAACATTTCCTATTACAGTATTGAAAGAAAACAATAAATGCAAATAAATAGAATCTTGTCTTGTAATGAAAAGAGTTTAACCCCAAATTTATCTGTGCCAATAAAATCCTAAACAAGATTTTTCAAACAACTTAATATTCTTAAGATCTGGTTAGAAATACATTTTCAAAATGGTTCATTTCAATTTTGACAAAAGACCTTCAAAATTGAATACTGTTGTATAAACAAAGACTGAATTTTCTGTAAAATCAACTTGTCTTTTATAATCCATTTAATTAGTTCCTAAACCTGTACTGAAATGTGAGCTCATATTGTTCTTACATAAATAATACAAGGAATGACAATTTCTCATTTCAGTTCAGAGATTCAAGAATTTGAGCTACCAGTTTGGCTTACACCGAATAGAGGTCCGTTTTCTAATCCAGATTTCCTCCGAATATTCCCACCCCATTTTTCATTTTTGGTAATTCAGGCTGGGGTGTGGGCTCATTGCAAATGCATAATGAAAATTTGGAATTTGCTGCCACCATGTGGTAGCCACATATAGTGAGCCTAGAAAATTTACACTTATGTTATATCGACTCATACCTGCATGAAATCGATTGGAAAATAATTTAATTTCTCAGAATTGGCAAGTATCATAATCATTATATCTTTAATCTGCTGACAGACTAGATGAAACTATGACAAATATGAAACCTGACATGGTAGTTGCCATTTTCATTACTAGTCACATGACTTCACAAATCTCAAAGGATGGCATCAGAAGTCCAATAGTCATGTGATGTCAACAACAAACTCCTTTATAATGTTGTACAGAAATTTAATTATATTAAATGAAAGACAGATACTTTTTGTAAATATCAGCAATCTGGCCAGTCTGATTTATCAGACAGAGAGCAGAAGTTGTTCCCGGAATATATAAATATGGAGAATTTTGTGTTCTTTCATTGCTTTCTTTTTATTACAGCCAGTATATGACTTTCATTTAACATTTTTTAAATTTTTCTCTACATTTGAACATGTGGGTTGTTAAATTTCTGTACTCATTAGACTAGCAATACAAATCATGAGTACCAGGTCACATTTCATGAACACCGATGATTTTATCTTGTCTTTCAGCAGCTAAAAGATATAATGATTTTAATACTCACAATATCTGAGAAAATAAGTAATTTTCATATCAATTTCATGCATGTATCATTCAATCTATCAATATTTTCAGTTTTCTAGGCCATCCGGTAAGTGCTATGCTTTACCACCACCATGTTGTCCTCTTGAGATGCTAGACGGCTTTTCATACCTTCCATATAATGAAGATATGGAGATCGAGCTGACTTTGAGAATAAAAGTCTACTATGAATCTAATCCACTGAGCATTTTGAAACTCAGCATATATGTTTATTGCAAGCACCAAAATGATCCATACTATACCATCTGAATATTCTGGTTAGAAATTGATAAATTTAACTCACGATCAGTTTAGTTAAGTCTCAATTATGTGATTGTTTCAGGCATCATGTGATGGCGGAAAATTCCAGGGTTTTTCCTGACTATCATCCATATTTGCAAAATTCAAAGAACTTTTCACTTTTCAGTCAGGAAAAAATTACCATTTCTTCCAACTTTTTCCCCGATTTTCCAGTAGTGTGGGATCCCTGCATGATTAACATTTTTCTTACCACAATGTTGTAGTTTAACACACAATATTAATTTAGGTTCTGCTATTCTGCATTATTGTACAGAAAACAGAATAATGGATTAAAATCAGAACAAATACCTGCCATGTATAGATCCCTCACTGAAATGAAACTGGCTGATATAAATAAGGTAATTAATTCCATGGTATTTTACAGCACCCTTGCACTCACTGATTTAATACCAGGTTCAGAAATTGTGTAAATGTAAGGATTAGTAGGAGGTCATTCAAGGCTGGTAATTTCATTCAACCAAATGTCTTGCATGTCTTTAACAGATCTCAATCATACAAGGTTTTCTTGAAGCCTAAATGATTGTCATTACCAACATAAAGTGCTTCATTCAAACTCTTTTGAAATGAAATTGCAATGACATAGCTTGCTAACTAAAAATTTCCAAAATTTCAGAAAGCCTCATTCAGATAAAATATTGAAACATTGGGTGTGGGGTGGGGTGGATATCAGCCTTGATTTGGTGGATATCTCATGGAGTTATATCTGGTTGAATGAGACTGTAAAATTTTGTGTGTTTCTAGTGGTTTGTTAGTTTTCTCTGCTTCAAAGACAAGCTTAATTACAAATCTGTCAAGCAACTTTCATAAACTGTTAGTTTACATTATCATAAATATATTAAGGCATTGCGGATTCACATACCAGAATCAATGCCATATATGCAACATGGATAGGAAGAGACAGGAGCTGACTCGTAACTGCTGCCTCACCAAAAGTGAAAGATTTAGGGAACCAGTCTGGCAGCTTGTATAACAACAAGGAATACACTAAACTTGCTGGAACAATATACAGAACTGTAAAGGAACAACACAGTCTATGTTATCTGGGAGCAAACAGGATACCACACAATACTATAAAAAAATTTAAATCATGCTCTATATAGTTTGTTATTTTATTATTATAGTTTTTTCTGTAAATCATCAAATGATGATGAATGGTGACTGTTAACCATTTCACACTGCTTTTTGAATCCATGCATATCCATGAGGAATTTTATATAATCTGTGATGTCTAACAAACAAAGTATATACTGATCAATGTAAAGGTACTTTACGAACATAATGATGATGTACTTGCACAAGCATATTGTTATGAGTCTATGCTCTTAAAATGAATAACAGAAAGGAGTAAAATAAAACAATAGTTGTAAATTTTAACAAATAATTTTATATACCTAAAATACAAAGTGAAAATGAGAAAGAAAGAAAAAACTTATGGTATTATGAATTAAATCCCAAAATAATCCAAGAATTACAGACACAAGTCCTAGTAATTCAAAGTCCTGAATAAAATTCAGTAAATGTCCAGAAAAAATCCCAAAACTGAAGTTGATGACATGTCTGTGGTACCTATTAAAGTGTTGATGTGTCAACAGTCTTTTGTTGAATCATAGAAATATAATTCCAGGCTTAAATATACTAAAAATTCCAGCGAATGTCTCTATCCAAAAATTTTATCAGAGCAGTTTTGTATTTCCAAAGAAAATAATTACTTGAATTCAATAATTTGAACAAAAATATTTTAGCCCAAATTTCCTTGTCACAATATATAATTTAACTTAAAAGTGCTATAAGTTAAAGCATTAACAAAAAAGTCTTCACAGTCACAAGATTATACAGTTCTCTACTTGACCTCAGGTCACAATTAGCATTTTTCAACAAAATCATTACCTAATGGAAAATAACCTTCTAGAATGATCATGTTTACAAACTCAAATCCATAACCAGTAAAATTCATTGAGGAAACTAAAAAATTCTTACCCTAATAAACATATTTACTTCTTCTATTAAGCTCATAAATATATAGAATAATGAAGTTATGTATTAGTTGCTTACTTAAAATAACATTAAAAAAATCAGGTTAAGCACAAATGAACTCAGTTTTGAACAAGGTTAAGTCCAGTATACAATATTACATTAAAATAGCATGTAATGAAATATAAAAAAAAATTAACCAAAAAACAAACAATTAAATTAAATATACATAATATTATGTGAAATTATTTTAATTCAAATTAATATATATAGTAGAATCCAAGGCCATGGAATAGTTTCTGGTGTAGACCATACTCTCCCTAAAGTACCAATTAATGTCATTTATTAGATGTACGTTTTTAAACTTGTCACCAGGTGAACTCTTAAAAATTAAGTGATCTACACACCATATTAGTAAATGAAAGTGGTGAACATATACATGGTCATACATTGTAATAACCATACTGCTTGGGGCAATATTTGTTGGAATAATCAGTTAGAATTAAATATACAATTAGCATCCTCTTACCTGTAAACCTGTAACTCAGCAGCACCAACAACAGTGCCATTGTAGCAATAACCTGTCCAAGCACTGTCCTCTTAGTACTAGAAATCATTGCTTTTCTGATTGTTATTCCTGCTGATAGCATTACAAAGCTTTCTGTTGCCTTAGCAAGGACTGATTCTGCATGAAAATATGAGTTTATATCATGAGAGGTTTACAAACACAACGTTTTTGTGTTTATTTGTTTGTCGTATATATGTTTTGTATTTGCCTTTGAAAACGACTCATTAAGAGTCGAAAGCGCTCAGGCTGGTTAGTTACTAATTTCGCACTGTTCGTTGTCAGTTTATTGCACACACACACACACACACACACACACACACACACACACATATATATATATATATATATATATATATATATATATATATATATATATATATATATATATATATAGTGCTAAAACAAATCAATATTTAGATATACTATTTTGGTACTGTGAATATTTGTATTTAAAGGTTACATGCATACACTTTGATTCCTCACTATAATGCCTCTCTGCTGTATGCTGTAACACCAGCATGGTCATGGATCCATTAAATTGGTCACATTTTGTTTTAATACTAATTTTCATGTTCACAAGGAGCAATTATGTTATTTTAAATCATTATAACCACTTTTATGGCTCCCAGAAATCACATACAAATGGAAGGGCTGTACTTTCTACTGACTTCCCAATGATTGTGAAGTTTACCAAAATACCTTACTCTCAAAACTTTTAACAACGTCCCTCAAAGGAACTGATACTCCACTATATAAAAAGAGTTTCCAGGAATTCAAGATAAGACCATTTCCTCTTTTCAACTGATGAGCAGTGAAACCATCTCTGATATTCTTCAGTGATAAGACTTTGCCATGGTGGCCATATTAGAAGGCAGATTGGCCAAATCATCATGAAAAGTCTTTTAGTAAAATCCCCATTATGATATGACAATACATTTAACAGAAGTAGCAATACAATATTCAAGAGGACTATTGTGTTGGCCATATTGGTTGTTTGAAAAGCACCATTTTTTATTTAGGATCAAAATAGGCCTTGGGATGAATGTAGATTTAAAGTTTCATGTCTATCCTCCAAGTAGTTTAGGAGGAGTAGTGATAACTAATGAAATGGATTACAAAGGACAACAGGTTATCATTTAAGCTGTTAATATACAGCTAAACATTATCTGCATGTAATAGTGTTATGAGTCTATGCTCTTAAAATAAATAACAGAAAAGAGAGAAAAGCAACAAGCTTTGTAAAATTCAACAAAAAATTTATTTCCCTACAATAAAAAGTGAAAATAACAGAAATAGAACTTAAGGTATTGTGAGTTTAATCCCCAAATTAATCCTATAATTATAAATTCAAGTCCAAGTACATTAATACAATTCTGAATAACATTTAGTGGAAATCCAAATTAAACCCAATGTTAAAGGTATTGATGTGTCTATGGCAGCCTGTATTATGTTGTTGTACCAACATCCTTTTGTTGAAACACAGTAATATAATTCCAAGTCTGAATTCACTATAAATCCCAGTGAATATCTGTCCAAGAATATTATTTTTTATGAGCACTCTGTATTTCCACAAAAAAATTGGTTTGAATTTAATAATTTGAAATGGATTCCAGCCCAAATGATCTACTGGACACAACAGTAATACAAACTGATTCTGCTAGACCTTAGTGCACAATTGATCAATCTTTCCAGTAAAAAGATTATAGTCTTCCTCTTGAACTCTGGTCACAATTAAATAAAAAACAAACATTAACTAATTGAAAAAAAAAATTCAAGAAAATTCTTAATGTTTACAAAATAAAATGTTAGTCATTATTAGAATGTCTGTTACTAAAATTATAATATATAACCTGGACTATGTCAGGTACACCAGATAAATTTTAGGAGAAATGCAATAACCTAGACCCAGACCCAAATAAACATTTTTTCTTCTATAAATAATGATCCTGATATTAAGCCTCTACACACTGA
Organism: Potamilus streckersoni; assembly: GCA_016746295.1. Classification (NCBI taxonomy): domain Eukaryota; kingdom Metazoa; phylum Mollusca; class Bivalvia; order Unionida; family Unionidae; genus Potamilus; species Potamilus streckersoni. The sequence goes on from JAEAOA010001832.1 coordinate 2,847,049, forward strand.
GAATATTTTATCTATGTATTAGTTGTTTACAAAATAAAATAAAAATAAATCAATTATTCAGGTCAAGTAAAAAATAAACTTGATTTTGGACAAGGGTAAAGTCCAACATAGGTTTAAATCACTACATTCAGGCCAATGAATAAAACTGTACAGTAGTAAACCTCCTTCTTCAATTCTGAATATGAAAATTTTGTATTCTGTTCATGCAATTACCTTTCATGCCAACTTGGGCCTTTTTCAAGCCACATGGTTAAAAGTACATCCACTGCAATCACAATTTCAAAAACAGATGATACAGGGACAGTTACTAAGTGCACAATGTGAGAAAATTAAGAGTCCGAAACAAGCATCTGCTGATCCAGGAAGTTGTGGAAGTGCTTACAGAGTTCCAAGGACAATAGATACTTTTAGATTTTATCAGAGATGCAATCTGGGTAATGTGTATTTGTGGAAATATCAGCTGTGTCCTGGAGATTGTGACTCCAAAATAAAGGACTTTTTATTTACACAATGTGACATTCCAGGTTTGCTGTATAATGTTGTCATTTAATATTTACTCACCACAAGTTTCATCAATACAAACAATTTAAAATTTTTACAAAAATGAAAAATAATACATACCAGTCATGTTTAATTATAATACATATTAGAACTGTGTTTTAATTAAAATATAAAATACATTCCAGTCAAGTTTTAATTAAAATACAACATATATCCCAGGCATGTTTTAATTAAAATACAACATACATCCCAAATATGTTTAATTAAATACACATCATAGCTGTGTTTTAATTCAAACACGACATACATCCCAGTCATGTTTTAATTAAAATACAACATATATCACAGTCACGTTTAAATTAAAATATAATATACAACCTAGTCACGTTTTAATTAAAATATAATATACATCCCAGTTATGTTTTAATTAAAATACAACATACATACCATTCATGTTTTAATTAAGATACAACATAGATCCCAAATATAAAAATATACATCATGGTAATGTTCTAAAGAAAGTATGATATACATCCATGTCATTTTTTTGAAAAAAAAGAACATGTTTTCCTAACCAGTAAAACATATATCATAGCTATGTTTTAATTAAAATATAGCATACATAAAATTCATGTTATTAGGTGAAATTCAGTGGTCAAAATATGATATTTCTGTTTTATTTTTTTTATTAGTATTTAAAGTGCTCATTAAAAAAGCAAAATGAAAAAACTGACATACGAGATGCAAATTATATAAAAAATGACTGTTAAACTGAAGCCAAAGAATGGTAGAGTTATGTATTTAAAACATGGCTGGCATTGGGGATGCATTGTGATTTAGAGTATACTCTTTTAGAACTAGGGTAATATTCAAATTGTAGGGAATAAAAGTATGCTCTACCTCTACTAGCTGGAGATGTCCTGGCCTGCTGCAGTATGAAGACAAATGGAAGCACAAGACAGCACCAAAAGCCACCATTATCCTCCTGCCTGCATTAAATATTTATACCGTAATTACAACTTTACCAAAACCAGGATTCTTTCATAAAAAATAAACAAATGAAATTATGTGGTATATTCAGAATTCATTTCTTCCATGTATGGTGAAAATAAAGAGTTCTGAGTGAGCTTGATTTTAATTTAATCACATGGATAATATCACCCTAAAACAGACCCATGTAACAACAGTTAGCAGTTATATGGGCTGGTAACTAGAGCTATATTTTATTGCAGACTGTGTCATCATTTGTTTTGACAGGGTATGACTTTACATTAGAATTGGCAAAAACAAATTCATATATCAGTCTAGACCTTTGTCCCAGAGAGTCCTTGACCTCCTGTGTTCAGAAGTTAGAGGACCAAATATAAAAAGGTCCCAGCAAAAAAAGGTGTACCATGAGCTGACCCATGTTTGATAGGCCTCTATTTAGACAAAATTGACAGGTTTTTTCCTTACTCAAAGTGCAAATGATCCACCAGTTTGGTAGTAGAAAACTTTTACTGTCTGCATATGAATTAGTAACAGATGGATGAAAAGACAGACTAACTGATAGATGATATAACACAAAACGCTATGCTTAATGGTGGGTGGATAAAACATGATTACATTTTTGCTTGCAAAATCATTTCTTTCCAAGAAAATCAACAAATCTCCATTATAATCAACCATAATATTTTTAACTACTGGTTTCATTTCAATTTTCACTTTATCTTCCAAAACTGTTTATATTTTGATAAGTCCATTATTTTAATGACCTACTGATCAATGTTTGAGAAACTGAGGTTCAGGGTCTGCTGTTGAGGATCAACATGATGCAGAATCTTGGAACATGTGGGTCCAATACTATCATATTAAGGCATGAGATGTACACAAGGGCTTCCAAGAAGCTCTGGTCATCTTATCTTTCTTTTCTTCATATTGTTTTGATCAAATTCTGTTGGGAAGTTTTTGATATAAAGTCATTTAAAGTTACTTCTGACTTTAGCAATGATGTCCATATTTAATGGCTTCATCTACATAAACTTAAACACACTGATGTCTGGATGCTTAAACAAATTGATGTCTGAAAGCTTTTTGCCATGTCAAAATCCAATCAGTACTGTTTTTACAAAAAGCCTAACTAAATGACAATGTTTTCATCTAGACATGACAGATCCATATGTTTTTTTTTTAAAAAACAAATAAAGAATCATGAAATAAAAGTTGCATTGACATGGGATAGATATTAAGAAGAAAAAACCTCAGCATAATCCAAGTAATTTCGTACTTTTAAAAGTTGAATTTCATTGATGGAAGTCTGTAAGTCTGCAGTACTTACCTAAATTTTTCTGTCTTCAATTTCAGGGTACCTGACAGCTCTAAAGCAGCAGATGTGAGAAGAAAAGTTAAGATACAAACTGAAACAAAAAAAACCCAATGTATGATCTTTATGATTTAAATGTGTGATGCATCCATTGAAACAATCAGTGGCACTTCAAGTAATTTTTATGAAAGGGCTAACTCCTCCACTGAACTTCAAGAAAAAATCACACCTGCAAATAAGTGATCCAGATAGTTCCATGACTTAGGGTTAAAAAAGGGTTGAATAAAATCCATCAATACTCCATGCTCATTTCCATGTGATATTGTTCTATGTAACTTGCTTATATGATACTATCTAAACTGTTACAATGTTAACTTACTTTTCAACAGAATTTGTTTGCTTTCTATCACATACTTGCTTATGAGTCCAACTGCAAACTGTACAGGCCCAGATCTGGTGGCACATTATGTGCCAACAGATTTAGGTCTGTACAGTTTGTTATGTGTAATCAGCTGAACAAACAATATAGACCCCAACCTGCAGGCACATTATGCTAAGGCAGATCAGGATCTTTCTTCTTTGCAGCTTGACTTGAATTATTCCTTTATCTCCTTTATCATTTTTCAATAAGAATCTCCATTATCTGTCCCCTTTATTTGTGACAATGAAATAGGCTGAAAATAATTTACAACCAAAATGGATCATATGTACTTTTTAATATATTTTATCTCAGCTCCCCAAAAAAAGATAACTTTCATTTTTGTCTGAAATTGCAGTAGAAAACAATGCTTGTTTTTTAACTTCCAACTGCATTCAACCACACCTTTTTCATAGATATTTGTTTGTTTTGCCTAATGTTTAGATGCAAAGTCATATCAGATTACTGGTAGCTGTCACACCTATGTGGGTGAAAATGTAAATGTTTTTCTCTTTTTGTTGTTTATTTGAACCCATTTATTTCTCATTTTTCCTTGTTACTCCTAGTCTCAAAATGTTTTTTTTAAAGGTTCATCTGTCCATGTTCTGTTTGAACTGATTGTAGAAGTTTAAGAAACTGAAATTTTATACACTGTGGTAAATATGGTAATCAAAACATCAAGAACAACAAAGGAAATAAATGATGACAATGTTGGAAAGAACTACAAAAATACTATACATTCAAATGCTGAAGCAAACTTTCTATCTTCTAACTTTTATATTATGTAAGCGACATTGGGAAAATTGATATGTCTGAGCCAGTGATGATAACGTTTTATTTTTGAAAATCCTTTTCCATATCTTCCCCTCTCTTGCCCATTTTTCCACTCATTGTCTAACTAATTATGTCTAAATCTTGTTTTCAATGTCTAGAAGGATCTGTGATGATTTAATTTTTTTGTACAAAAATAAATGGAATAAGTAGTAGACCTACTTGGAAAGCTCTAAAAGATATTTTTCTGTGTGACACAGAATCCATATTTTCTGCATAGTTCTTCATTTGGGATTTTTTTAATGAAAAAGGCTAACAATAACCTTTTATCTGTTTTACCACAATTTATGACAATATGCAACAAAAAACCATTTTCCATATAAGGTAGCTTCCCATGACATCACAGGATCTTTGGTATTGTGGTATAGTAGATTTATGGTAATATTTTGCACAGCGCCACATATTGCATTCTTATCTTATATGCACTGGTTAACCATAAGTTAACAGTTCAGCATCAAATTTTTATTTTGGAAAAATGTCGGAACTGCAAGCAAGTACACTATTTTAAAAGTACACTGATGAATTTCACTTGTTCAAGACATGTCCATACACCATGTTCTCCAATAAAATTGGTATCTTCTTAAATTTGATATCACTGTAACAAATCAGTTAACCAGTATGTCATCTGATAATGCTTAATGATTTTCTGCAAGTATCACATGATTACCATATTTATTAAGAAGCAAGATACTAAATCTATGGTAGTGAATAAGAATCAAAATATAAAGGATGTTAATGTTGTTGTGTTCAAATAAAGGTTTTGACTTAAAAAATTTGTTGAACACAATTTATTACTTTTTGCTGTAACATTTGGCATTATTTAAACACTACATGGTCAACATGTACTTTCATGTTCATGTGTGCCAATTCTAACTGACAATCCTGGCACCACAACCATCACAAGTGGTTACTGTATCTTAAAATAGGGCAAAGAACATCAAACAGACATATATAATATCCTGGCTGTCAGTGTCTTTATTTATTTATTCCCCTACTGCTAACTTTAAGACTTGTAAATACCATAACAGTCCAGTATACCTGAAATGGACATACAGTCAATTTATATCTATATTAGTGACTGGTTGGATCACTAAAAATACATCAGCAAACCAAGCCTTAATCAAATGATGTAATACAGTAACTTTTTAAGAATCATATTCTTCAGTTATTTGAAGTGTAAATTTTGGGAAGTTGGTTTGAGTGCCTAAGAAATGAACATTTAATTAACATAAAACATTCTCCAAGAAAATTACACATTTACATTTTGAAGATTTATGTTACAACTCTATGGTCATAAACTAAGTAACAGAAACATGCAAAAGCAACAAGTTTTGTAAAACTTAACAAATAATTTAAGTATCAAAGTTATAAATAAAAATGTGAGAGGAACTTACAGTATTTCTAAGTGAATCTAAAATAATCCTGATAAAATTCTATGAAAGTTCAAAATAATGAAAAGTTCCATATAAATTTAAACACTGGAAATGTACTAGTTCACCAAGAATTGTGACATTACCAAAATGGTGTTGTCCAGAACTCCTCTGCATAATTCATAACAGTTATAGAATAATATTGCAGTCCGAATAATGAGCACTATCCATATCCACTAAACAGCCCAAACAAATGTTTTTCCTCTCTAATAATATCGAAGTAAAATACTTAACATATCTACAGATTTACAACATTATCACAACAAATAAGAATGATTCCAAAATAATAATGAAAATGATTGCTCAATTCTCTCCTTATATGCACCTTCTGTTATGACTATATTTCACAACATATGTGACATATCACATTACCCAATTATTTAGAAAATGACTATATATGTGATCTTTCCAAACCAATAGGAAATAACTTAATTCTTCTAGAACTGTCTAAACCCCATTAGCCAAAGAAAAATTAACCCAAAGTCATCAACAAGTCTTATTACTAGTAATTGTCAACACATATGTAAGCATCTATTTATAAATCCAATGTAAATTTATGTTATTAACATTCCTAAAACTGGCCAGTCACATTGCCAAAATCTAACTGAAGATAATAGGAAATTACTACAATTTACAGCCATGAATAAAAATTACAAAAATTAGATACAATCATGTACTTGGAGTTAAAAATTATATAGATATACATAGAAGTAAAGCACTCCTTCCTCCTTTTACTGTCACGTTGATCTTCAGGATGCATATGAAAAAATCAAGTTTAACAGAGTTTTTCCCATCCAGTACAAATCATGTGAAATGAAGAAAACTACTATGATCAGCTCTAATTAAACCTATATACTATAATAAGCTGATTTTAATAATGAAAGGTAAAGAAATGTTCATGCATTATGAGAACCTGGCATATACATGACTTCATACAATTTTATTCATACCAAGTTTGTGAACTTATTTAGAACTGTACTTATTATGAAGCTATTGTGTGTGAACTCCTCTGCTATAATGGGTCAATATACATGTACTAAACAAGACTTGTCAAGAGTAAACTTCTCTATGCTATGATAGGTTCACATATTAAACAGGACCTATTTAGAGTAAACATTTGTGCTATAATTGGTCCATATACTAAACAGGACATGTTAAGACTAAACTTCTGTATGCTAAAATAGGTCCATATACTAAAAAGGCCTTGTTGAGAGTAAACTTCTCTATTCAATAAAACGTCCAAACTAGGGCAGTAAACTTGTTTTAATATAGATTACTGTACATATTGTGAAGATATTGTGAGTAAACTCCTCTGTGCTATAACAGATCCAAACCAAACAGAACTTGTGTTGGGATTACTGTACCCATTGTGAAGATATTGTGAGCAAACTCCTCTGTGCTGCAATAGGTCCATACTAAGCAGGATATCAGAGAAATAGTCACAGTAAAGATCTCCAGATACTGCCTCATCATGCCTCATATGGTCCTTCAATCAAGTGTAAATTATGGTACTCTCTGAAAAAGAAAACAAGAATAATAGATAAAAGTACATCTGATACATCCCTGTTCTTGTATAAATGGCACTCTACAGTTTCGTATTTAGCATAGGGTTAGAATTTTAAAGAAAAAGAATTTTTACCGGGTTTCCTCACTATTCATACTGGCTATTTAAAAAAGACTTTGTATATCTTAGGTATTGTTAAAAGAACCTTTAATTCCCTTTTTTGGTGTTTGATTGATGGGTGTAATATGGGTTATAGAGTATACAGCTTGGCATAAGCTCCAGATGTGTACCTTCCAAAAACGTGCTAGCTCCACTTGCTCAATTTCACTTCCTGAACTTCAGAGATAAATTGTAAAAAAAAAGAGCCAATAACTTTGTTTACATTTTATATATTTGGTAATTCTTTTATTGCACTTTCAGAAGCTGGTATTGTCTAGTCTGGCTAAATTAATTTCCCTATTTTAATAACTGCCAAGGATAGTGTACTTTTAGACAAATTCAGGTTAATTTTTGGACCACAAGGGATAGTTATTTTAGTTAGCAGTGTGCTAAGATCATTTACAATTTCTAAAGTACAATATGCAAAGAAATGTCAGTCACATTACATGAAAGTAGCATAGAGGTATGCCAACATTCTCTCCACTGTGCATGTTTTAATGCAAACATCTTCACCTAACATATATCACAATGCCAAAAGTACATAATAACTGGTGAGTGCCACCATATTAAATCAAAGGAAATGGATACTATCTTCTTGCCTTAGCCATTATGTATTCCTCCTTCTGTCCATCTGTCATTGTGCCCATATGTCTCCATCAGATATCAAGTACATATCTATTGCCATCTTTCATCATGTCAATATCTGTCTCCATCTGTCTCAAATGCAACATTGCAAAAAGCTGGTACTACACTCCTCTTAGTCTTATACTCAGCTGGATTGTACAACTCAACATAATTCTTGGGTAAGTAAACTTTGATGCATCTAGTCTAATTTTGAAAAGATAAATGAAGTAGCAAGGAACTGGGACCATCTCCCTCTAATTGGCTTTGCTGGGTTGGCAGGTCAATACATATGTCAGGATTGCCACCCTTTGTTGCATATTCCTATATGTATATATAATTATGAGAATATCTTGCTCAACGTATTGAGACAGTCAATGTGTAACAGTGTCCAACTACAGGATATGTTGTGATAGTCTTGCAAAAACTCAAAGTTACATATAAACTGGTTTTACAGATGATAATAGTGATCTCAGTAATGACTTGCACATAGCATAAATGACTAGTCTAATATATGGCCTGTGCAATTAATCTCAGTTGGTAACACTAACCCAGAAAAATGCAGAAGTATAAACAAATATACAAACATTAGTTGGATGTACAGTGACTGAGTTTAGCTACCTAAGTGAAGATAGGGTCAAAGCTCTGTTAATATAACTAAAATGACAAGAAAATGATGATCAAGGTCTACTATTAGTAAAGTTGAGGTGGGGCAATATGGAGACAGATGGTTTAAAACAATTGCAAACAATAAATTAAAAGGCTGACCATAAGTTTAAGCAAATGAAGCCATTGATAGTTCTATCCAACAGATCTTCTGTTATTTTGAAATAACCTAATACATTTTTATAACTACTTCTTAATTGTCCTTAACTGAAAGCTTCAGCTTTTGTTATATTTCACCATTAATTCTCCATTTAATTGATTTTTGTTGATTATTCACATGGTAACCAAAACATCAGCATTTAACTACCCAAACTTTGAAATGCCCACAATAATGTTTAAGTTGGTTGCCTTGGTAGGATATTAAAGACTGAAATGTACTTTTTGAGAACAATTAATCTAGGTTATCTTTTCCCTTGTTACAAGTCTTAATCACTTTGCATGCAATTGTGGAGTGAAATAAAATTTGCATACATTGTTCATGGTAAGTTACCTCTCCCTACTAAAAGTTTTTGGCATTTAATTTAATCCACCATCCAATAGGATTCTAAGCCTAGCATTTAAACCTAATGGCAGTCATACAGCATGCAGCCTGACCACTTTCGGGAAATTGAATTTGAGAAACAAATTTGATCTGTCCTTTCTGTAATATAAATTATCTGAGTCTTTCCACATTATAACTCTCAAACATACTACAACTTCAACATTGCCTGAATGTACAGCATCATATTCAAAGAGGTCAGTCATTTTACCTTGTGTGAGTCAAATGACTGTAGTATATGCAGATCATGTAGGTAATGTACCAATACAAACCCCCTCCTCCAAAAATATCATTTCTGATATATGTATGTATTGTGATGATTATGTTGATGTTTATATTTTTGTATTTTATATATATATATATATATATATATATATATATATATATATATATATATATATATATATATATATATATATATTGTTGTCAACTGTTAATGTAAATATATATATATATATATATATAATGTGCTTAAGTATTGTCTGTGATTGAGCATTGTGGATGGAGTTTTTGCATATCTGACTCTTGCCATAATTGTAAGTAGTAGACCAGGTTTATACAACAATGAGTTCAAAGCCTAGCCTTGTTTATGAGTTAGTGGAATTTAACATTAAAAATGATTAGTTTTTCTGAACATTCTCAAACAAAAAGCTGTATATTTAGACATTCAACAAGTAATTTCTGTTTCATGTCAGTCCTTGTCATTCTGTCATCAAAGTTTGTAGTAGTGTTCTGCTACATTTCAAGAGGAATTGGTTTTATTCACTGGAATTACTAAAGTGCTCAATTACTCTAGGTTTATACATTATTTTGGATTTTTTTTTTTTAATTTATTCAAAGACATTCTGGATGGTGTCAATGGTGTATAAGGTAATTCAAGACTATTGGTATATCAGAACATTCAAGACTGTTGGCACATTTACGACTACTGGAATTATTATGAACAGTCAATACTCTTGGAGTTGTGATATGACATTTAGGATTATTTGAAACTTAATTCGCAAAAACTATAAGTGGCTCTTAAGATTTCACTTTGTAACCTAGACAAATAAATTGTTTGCTGATTTTATTAAAATTGTTTACTTCACTCTTTCTTTCCGTTACATATTTTACTACCTGGAGTACATATTTAAGGACCCAGAATAGCAAAACGTAAATTAAAAAAAGCTTTGTTCCTTCCCTTTATTTAATAAACTTCAATGAACACAGTAAACAGATCTAATTAAGGAAATACCGTATGAATAGAAAAAATCAATAAAGTTAGCAGAACTTATTTGTTTTTTTTTTTTCTCTCTCGCACAAGCAGCACGAACAAGATACTTTTTCGACATCGTAAACATAGGACTCGAAATTACGTTGTACTTGCTACATTTCTCTATCTTTAAATAATATGGTAGTTAAACGTGAAATAAATATGAAATGAGTAACTTTATACATAAAAATGTTGTAGTTTGAACCTACTAATAATATAGATCCATATTCCGCTGACAGTAGTTGAAATAATCTGCACCCATGCCGGGTTGCAACCTTTTCAGCAGTATACATACACCCACTCACTCCACTTCATAAACACGTTTGGTAATGTCATTTGACTTAATAATTTTTAACATAAACGTCTTGAAGACAGAGATTGCTTTAGTACACTAACAGTTATCTGTCCCACTTTTAGCGGTTGGTACAGTGATGGTTAAAGAGATGATTTTGATGTTGTTTGTAGATAATAAAAGTAAGAACAGTCGCTTTAAAAAATCTTCGACAAAATTTTTGTTTACTCATCCACGTAAAAGATATGGACACATTTTTATTTTTATTCGTACATATAAAAAAGTTTCGAAATTAAATATAAAAGTGAATTGACTTTGAACTATGTCTACCATTATACCTTAGTCCTAGAAAACTATTATCCACAGGTACTCGATCCGAGCTTGATGTAAAAAAAACAACAACAAAAAAAAAAAAACAATAATCTGAAGGAAAAAAATTACACAGAGTGACAAAAATACCTCATAACTTCAGTTTGGTGCAACGCAATATAGTAGATAATGGCTTGATGGATAGAAAAAATATGTCGGAGTAAAACAAGCCATAGAATATGATCATATGCCGTTAAAAACAGAAATAGCAGAAGGAAATCGAGGGTGATAGGTGTTACAAAGTGTTCAGAAGTTACCTACCTTGTCTCTTATATAGTATAAAAGAGAGGGTCCAATGTCAGAACCAGTCATGGGGGTAATCTGAGGTATTTTTGTCACTGTATTACTTTTTTCCTTCAGATTATTGTTTTTTTAGCATCAAGCTCACATCAAGCACCTGTGATATTATCGCAGTACTTAATGCCATTATTGGTGCATGTTAAAACCGATGTTATTGTTCAATTGTTACAAATTGTAAAGTTTCTCTTGACATTCCCTCTATTCCTATAAAATAAATCTAGGTCAATTCAATCATATCAACGTAAATTAAACAGCATATGATGGCTGACACAGATTACTGTACCATGAGGGAACAACTCTATATTATCACAGTATTTACCTAACTTATGCATGGTAGCACGCACATCTTATAATAAACATAAATTTCAACTTAGTGATAAGATGGAATATTCACGCTTGCAGTGGCTGAATATTTCCACCAAAAATAAAGGATGCAATGACTCAATTGAATCACAGGAGTCTGCAGTTTTATCAATAAAGCACGACAAAATTTCTGACATAAAATCACCTTAACAATTTTATAAATTAACACAAGGTATGCAAGCATGACTATAACCCTCTGCTTGATTTGACTTTTCTCACATGTCTTTTATTGCTTCATAATCACAAGAAGACAGTAAAACTACATATATCCATTCAAAAACAATAACATACCAACACATCACTCTAGTGATTACTGATGCAGTTATCCCCTGTGAGACACATTGTTATCACATGCAGAGTTACTGATTCAGTGCTTGTAATATGGCCAGGAAGAATAGTACTATGAAATGTTATGAGGACTTATGGTTTGGAATAAAGCTAATTAGTGAAATTTAGATTTTTTTTATGGTACATAACTTTGTTTCAATTCACAATTAATAATTAAACAACTTTTGGCAAAAGTTATGTAGGTATGAATCCCTATTGACCATTGTTATAATCAGATGTCATAATCATGATATCATTGAGAGATAATTTCTCAGAACTCTTGAGTTTATGATATTGATCAAAACAAAGTAGCATCAGGACAGGACATTAGGTATATCCTCCAGTTGCCAGATGTCTATGAGTTGCAGAACTACACAGAGTTGAGAAATTGATTTCAGAGAACAAATACATATTGCAATTAAAATTGCCATTATCATTTTAATTTAAGGATTTTAGCTGTTTCTTAATTTAGCATTATATGGGTATTGAAATATTCTTTTGAAATCCATGTAAACCTTTGTGTTATGCATATTTGTTATGCATATTTATATTTTATGGCAATTGATGGGTATGTATCTTTATATTTGAATTTAATTTGAATCTAAGACTAGCATACAAGGAGATTATTTGTATATCAAGAGAGCAAGCAGCTTCTATATTTCACTGTTATATACTATAGATTTTATTATTGGAATCCTGGCAACTGTTTATAGCTTCCAATCCTCTGTTATATACTATTGGTTGCTTGATTGTTGGAATCCTAGTTCCATAGAGCTAATGTTATTTGTTTAAAAATCAACATTAGCTAAAATGATGCATGGACTTGAGGCCTTTTGATAATTGAGGAGATTAGAAATGGCATAACTTATAGTTTTGTTGTTGTTGTGAGCTTTAATACTATTTTTCAGCACACGATAGACTATACATGGCGGCAAGTATTAGTGGTGGAGGAAGAAAACAGGAAATCACTGGAAAGAACCACCAACCCACGAGAATCTACTGGCAAGCTTTCTCACATATCCACATTCGCTGAATCCTAGACTCGAACCCACACAGAGGTGAGATGACAGTGATCCATAACGGATATCGCTTTAGACCACTCAGCCACTCACAGCCCCCACTAATAGTTTTAATCATTATATATAGTAATCATATTTAATAAGTAATAAGAAAATTAATTTCTTTAAAAATTTTTTGACAACCCACGAACAGTAAAGTAAAATATATTGAGCATTAAAGATTTAACAGGCATGTTTGTTTTTACAGTACACCATGTGGTAGTCATCAGAAAGGAAATACAAATTTATGAAATATTATGAATAATATTAGTATCATGCAAAATTTGCATGTTGCCATTAGTAACAAGAAGGGAATAATGAAATAATGCATGATATGTTCTAATACAATACATTTGTACCAATCTTTTCTGTAAATTATTATTACCATAAGTATTCAGTTGTAAGTTGAGACCAACTGCAAACAACATAGACCATGATCTGCCATTGTATGGCAAAGAAGGCAGATGATTAGTGCAAATCTGCCATAGGACACTGGATAGCAAAGAAGGTAGATGATTAGTACAAATCTGCCATTGCACATTGGATGGCAAAGAAGGTAGATGATTAGTACAAATCTGCCATTGCACATTGGATGGCAAAGAAGGTAGATGATTAGTACAAATCTGCCATAGCACATTGGATGGCAAAGAAGGTAGATGATTAGTACAAATCTGCCATAGCACATTGGATGGCAAAGAAGGTAGATGATTAGTAAAAATCTGCCATTGCACATTGGATGGCAAAGAAGGTAGATGATTAGTACAAATCTGCCATAGCACATTGGATGGCAAAAAAGGCAGATGATTAGTACAAATCTGCCATAGCACATTGGATGGCAAAGAAGGTAGATGTTTAGTACAAATCTGCCATAGCACATTGGATGGCAAAGAAGGTAGATGATTAGTACAAATCTGCCATAGCACATTGGATGGCAAAGAAGGTAGATGATTAGTACAAATCTGCCATAGCACATTGGATGGCAAAGAAGGCAGATGATTAGTACAAATCTGCCATAGCACATTGGATGGCAAAGAAGGTAGATGATTAGTACAAATCTGCCATAGCACATTGGATCGCAAAGAAGGCAGCGAATTAGTACAAATCTGCCATATCACACTGGATGGCAAAGAAGGCAGCTGATTAGTTCATATCTGCCATAGCACATTGGGTGGCAAAGAAGGCAGCTGATTAGTACAAATCTGGGTTTTGTGATATGGAAAAGTGAATTGAATGGCTATATCTAATGCCAGGTGAAGCATGTAAAATTAAATGGGTATGTAGTAAATGTTAAAGTCAGTTCCTAAGGGGTTCCGTTCAGAAGAATTTGTTCTATTATCATGAGGGAATATTCTTTGTTGATTCCATAAGATATGGAATTTTGAAACTTTTTTTTCAATATAAGAACTCCAAATATTGGTAGATGTTTAAATCATATGTTGCAAAAGTTACTACTTTGATGAAGTGTTTGGAATTTTTTCTAATAAAATATCTGAAGTTCTTGTCTTTATTTGTGATATGTATTGTTTCAGAGGCACAACATTATTGTAAAAAATTTTACACGTTTCACTATATGGGGTTCTACTTCTAATGGTATGTTCTTGCAGTTTATTATTATTATTATTATTATTATTATTATTATTATTATTATTATTATTATTATTATTATTATTATTATTATTCAGTACATTGGGTTCTACTTGTAATAACATATTCTCATTATTATTCTGTACAATAGGTTCTGCTTATAAATTATTTCATATGCTGGGTTCTACTTCTAATGGTATATTCTTATAATTTATTATTATTATTTAGTACACTGGTTTTACTTCTAAAAGAATATTCTTTCTTTTAATATATCTTAAATTTTTGGAGCTGGTTTCTTTTTTCTTAAGTTTATCTACTGTGAATATGAATAGCATGTTCTAACTCTGATTTCATTAACAAGATCCATTTATCCACTTTATGTCTTTCTTTTTTATGTGTAATAAATGAACTAGTTGTAACTTTTTCAATTAATAAGACTTATAAAGGCAAACTGTTATTAATTATAAAAACTTGAGTTCCTCATTGTTTGTAGCATTTAATTTATCAAAGTTGTTAATTGGTAGAGAATATTGTTTTTTTCTACTCCATTAAAACTGTATCTTTCATTTTTGAGTTCATATCCAAATTGTTTAAAAGAATTTTTACAAATTTCCAAAAGCATTTTCCATGTGTAAAGTTATTAAGTTGTAATTGAAGGGTAATAATGGAGTGATCTAAGATGTATCATGATGTAATTTACTATAACTACAAGCTATATCCCTTGTGTATATGTAAGGACTGGTGTAAAAATGGATCAAATCTATGCTAACAGTTGTTGTTCTTTGTTCAGAGACCAATTTAGAAAAATAAAAATAAAACCTGCTGTGACAGATAGCATTGCTGCAAGCTCCATAGTGGTCTGTGCCCTATCTGTTTCAACCCGAGGTCAATACATTCATCTTTATCTCTACCAAAATATTCTGTAATGCTATGATAGACAAATGGAGAAGGAAAAATAAAAATAAAGCAAAAATTTAAAACAATGTGTTATGTTGTATGAGTACATGCTTGTTATAAGTGTTATTTAATGGCCAGTTATGTTATGATCTTCAATGAGGTTTTTTAAAAATCTGTCTATAGATTTTTTTAGTTATTAACAATTACATGCCCTTCAAAATCCAAAATTGGATCCAGTGCTACATTGAAATCACATACAGTATTAAATAAGATCCTTCGGTACTTAGTCATATCATTTTTATACATTTTATTTTAGTTTGATGAAAGAGAAGGAACAGGAAATGAGTGTGCGTAAGAAACTGAAACTTTCTAAAAAGTCACCAGTGTCAGAGAAAAGTCCCAGAGAGGGAGGTAACATTGGAAATGGTACCACTATTGCAGTTTTATTTGAAAGACAGAAAATTCAAGCTGAAATGAGGGTTAAAGATGCAGAAAAGAAACCAGGTTGTGAGAGTGACAGTGACATAGAAATTGTGCATGTTGAGATAAACAAAAACAAGCAGCTGTTTAAACCAGGAAACAGTTTTAAAAAGTTGTCATTTAAATCTAAATTGTCTCTTCACAGACATAGAACAAAAGAGGCAGAACCTGTTGTAAATCCTTCATCTGGCATGACACCAAATAAATCCCCTGGGAGTTATAATCCAGAGGCTATGTCTAAACTGAACAAGACACATGATTTAATTGAGGTGAAATGTAATAGTAATAATTCCTTTCAAGAAGATTTTTTGCTGTGTCAGAAAGATAAAAGTGAAACTGCAGATTTAGCAGCAGAAGAAAGAAAACCTAAAAGGAGTTTGTCACTCAGAAAGAGACCTTTACCTAAACAGATTTCTTGCACAAAAATAACATTATCAGAACCAGGTAGTGCTGATTTGAAAGAAACCACATTATTTCAGGATTTAAACCACCTGAAAAGAGGAAACCATGATGCTTATGTTGAACATCAAGGATCTAGTCCGATGAAAATCTCAAAATATACCTCAGATCCCCTGTCTGCAGACTTAAAACATAATAGCTCATTGGCTGTTATTGTTTTAGATGACTCATCTTCAGAAGGTCATAAAGAACATTTAAAAGAAGCTGAATACCAATTCCCTGAGAAGAATAAGATTTTATCAAATGAATCAGTCAAGAAGATAAAATATTCACCCTCAATGGATAGAACTTCAGTGAATAAATTAACTAAAAACAGGATAAATTTTAAACCAGATTGTTCTCATAATCAAAATAATGAAGATGTTGGTGAAGATAATATGAACAAGAGTTCAGTTTCTTTCCCAGTAAGAACAAATTTATCTGAAGATGAAACCAAGAAGGATGGTGAACAGTCAAGTGATTCTGGTGAAGTCTTGATAGATCCGAAGATTTTATATAAAGTGCCATACTACTTGGAGAACTTTAAGATGATTCTTCACCATGTGCTCCAAGATGAGGACAATATCAGATTGTTTAATGAAGATGACTTGCAACATATAAATGTTTTCAACAATCTCACAGGTAATAAAAATAAAAATAGTATGTGTATTACTGATGATGAAGATGATAACTGTTGGTTATTTGTATGATCCTGTCTTATTCTAGGTACGATAATGATCTTTGCGACTATGCCTTTTCTTCATGCTTGTGTCCAAATTGCTTCTTTTTTAGCTAGTTTATTTCAGTGTTGGTGTTGTTATGCATTCCTGTCTGTTCGAGTGTCATTTTTTGTGAGGGATTGTCAATTGTTCCTGCATTTTACTTGTGTTTAATCCACTCTAATGTCATCCAGTGATTGCTTCATTGTAACACATTATTCAGGGATTATTCATTTTGAAATCCTTACTCAGATCTGTTTATCTGAATCTGTTTAATGATTATCTTGTGTTGTTCATAGAACCTTTTACATACTGTCAACAAAAATGATTAGCACATTTATTGTGCATTTGTTATTTAAACAATAAATGACAAAATCTAATTTCAATAGATATGGCAAATGATGTTGAGACAAGTTTCAAAATCCATTCTCAATAGATATTGAAGTTGATGTAGAAGGATCAGTACTTGTTGACCTCTTTTTCCTATTTTCAGAAAGCTCCCAAAAGTTGTATGTAAGGTTATTTTCACGGAAGCTTGCTTGGTTGCAGTTGTCCAAGCTAAATTACCCTGAGATAGCAAATGATTTCATAGATCAGGTAGAGGAACTGATTGCTGCACGTCTACTCATATCAGGTGAGCATGTTGGAAGGAGATTAGCTTATAGAATTCAGAACTTCATTCTGTTACTATTTTATCTGTTTATTTGATTTCAAACCCCAAATGGTGATTAAAAACTCAGAGGTTCTGTTCTAAATCTGGAGTGTTATAAAGAACAAAAGTCTAGTGACAGAGGTAAAAAGAGAAGCATTGAATGTAATCTATACAAATTTTAATTTTGAACAAGGGTATGCTAACAAACTCACTAAGTGCCAAATCAGATAAATAATCATGGATTCTTTTACAGATGCTTCTCTGCATGACCTTGAGACGACCCTTACGATTTTGTCTGCCCCTGATCTTAAAGCTCTCGCTAAGACATTTCATCTATCTTTCTCTGGAGAGAGTAAAGCCCAGCTCAAAGAGAATCTACTGAAGAAGAGTCGACAGAGATCTATAGGGGCACTGTTCCAAGGGGTTAATTCCAAAATCAGCATGGAGGAGACCATGCTTCAGAGGTAATACCAAAGTCTCCTTTCTTATGAAAGTGTTCTCAAGAGAGTTACTCACTGATGAAAGACCACTTTGACTACAACAAAAGTAGTATATTTTCACCAATTTGCCCCTCATATCACATGCCATTTTTCTAACATTGTTTTCTCATGACATATAGTGAAACACCACAGCAGTTAACCTTCATTATACCAAAATTGCCTTAAGGTTGAAAGTTTCATTTGATCCTGAATATTTTCCTCTTTAAATAATATTGTTTTGCTTTTCAAAGTAAATCAGGACCACTCCAGTGACCTAGTGGTTAGAGCATCCACCTTGGATGTGGGAGGTCAGGGATTTGAACCCCGGCTGAGTCATGCCCGAGACTTTAAAAAATAGTACTAACAGCTGTTTTGCTTGGCAATCAGCATTAAGAGGTTAGTGTTAGGACTGGTCAGGCTGGTATCAGGATAATGTGATTGGGTGGAACATCATGCTGCATGTCTTCGGCATGATGCCTCAGTGCTAGACATCACTATAAATTGTCACACTGCAGACATCATAGCGATATGACTAAAATATTGTTTAAGCTTTGTTAAAAATCTAAATTACACATTCACACACCAAGTAGATCAGTACATACTGCACTTTTAATAAAATTGAAAAAAATTTTAGTTACAAAGATTAAGTTTACACTGAGAAAATTCCTTAAATCTGAAACTTGTATTGAAAATTGGAAATGTATTTTAATGGGTAAATTCCATAAAATGTCAATATTGATGGTCAAGAAATGTCCTTTAGTCGTTTAAAACACACCTGACATATACTGGGCCTGATTATTTAGTTTCCAAAAATTGTAGTAGGCCTATCTGTAAGTATTCTCCCAGAAATGTCCCAAGGACATGCCAGGTAAAATCCTGATAATGTGCCAACACTTATTAGGGCTTACAGTTTATTAATCTAAAGTCTTTGTACATTAGACAGGGTCCAGTTTTTCAGGTAAATTGTTCATAACTAAATGCTCTTAGATAAACCATTTAAGAAATTTTATGTTTATCTGCTTATTGTCTATTTATGTTTGATAGTATTCCATGTTTTAAATGATATATAGAACCCTTTTCTCAATAGTTAAATATCCAGGCTTTAATAACCAGGACTGTGGCCTTGCTTTTGATACCTTTCAAAATAGTGGATGGACAAAATAGTATTCAGAAGAACACACATTTTTCATGAAATGCTTAAAAAGCAAACAGATTTTCAAGTTGTTTGCACTAATTGTGTTTTCTGATAAATACATGTTTGCTCCCTAGTCACATAAGAGCTTTCCCTAATGAACAGAAACAAAATTTTCTTGCAGTTGCATTCTTCAGCTTTTATTTTGAGATTTTTTTATCCCAGGTGGGATTGTATTAGCAGTGCAACAGGTTCTGCATCTTCATCACATCCAGAGTTACCTGTGCTACCCCTATCCTTTATCTGACATGAGAGTATAGCAAACACCGACACTGGCGTAAGGGGATATAACTCCTTCTCCCTCTTACCTTGTTTCTCTTAATCTATTTTGATCAGGTAGTTTGAAGAAGAGATCACTTTTTGGCATAAAGTATGCTTGTTTGATAGTACCTGCCCAATCATAATATGGACACTTCCTCTTAGGCCTTCACTACAGTTATATCCTTGAAATGCATATACACAAACTTTCATAGTAAATTATGACATACATGATTTGGTGCCAGTCCAAGGGGAAACCACATTTGTCTGACTTGTGTTTTGGCCAGCATATGACTGTCTTTAACACTTTTATTGCTTAAACAGGCCAAATGATTAGTATTAGCTTGGGATTTGTGAGGTAGTTGATGTTCACTGAATATATCATATTTGGGTTAGTATTTTTTTTAAAAATGTAATTGATTAAAATATTGATATCCACCAAATAGAGCTATGCAGTTAAATTTGTGGAATGAATTTTGGATTTAGAAATATTACTGTCACTTAATTGAGAGAGTAGTTCAGTAGTTCAAATAAGACAAATTTTATTATTTAAGTCACACTTGTTTATCCAGAGTTACATTCTGATGAGATTAATCACTGGTCTTGAGAAGTGATCTATTAAAGTGTGATTTTAGAAATGACAGCTAATATATTTGAATGGAATGATTTGGTTCTTTAAATTTTTGATCATTTTGTGGGAGTATTCTTAAAATGCTTTTGAAAGTATTTTATATGTCATTCTATACCTTCTTTTGATTGAGAAAAACAATTTTTTTGTTTTCTTCATATTTGACGGCATCATTTTTACTGTTCTTAAAATATTTGATCAAACATTGTGCACAAAGTCTCTTTCATCTATGATTACTGTTTGTTTTTTAGAGCAAAAGATTACCTAGGTAAGAGTTGTCGTCTAGTTGAGGAGCCCAGGTCAGTATTTATTAGAGTGCTGATGTTATTTTCACTGATCAACACAAACTATGATGAAGACAGTGGAAGTGGAGGACAAAATCAGATGTAAGTCACTCAGATACTGCCTTGTCTAAGGTATCAGAACACAAGAATGATCAATGCTATATTCTTTTTCACACAGTGACAGCAGCATTTTGTTATGTATATGTGATTTAATTAATTGTGTTTTAGTTTTAAATTTTTTAAATTTTATTCCATTACATCTTTTTATAACGATAACTTTTGTCTATTGGATTTGATATTTTTTTTAGAAATCTAATTTACTTTTTTGATTTTTTTGACCTGGTAAACAACCAGTAGTAGAAACACTATCTAATTGCTGACCTTCATTCAGAACTAGTTAGGGTTTTGGTAAGCAACTTTTTTATATTTTTTTCTTCCCAGGTTAAGAACCATTGATTTTAGTTAAGGCTGTGCTGAATATGTGATGTTAGGCATGTAAAAAAAAAAATGTACATGTTGTTCTAGAAAAATGACCATGTGACCCTCATGTGGGAATCTGTTTTTACTGTATAACAGTTTTCTTAAAATGGATTAGCTAGTTGAGCTTTAAATCTTTGACACTTAAAGGTGTTTTGTTGTAACCAGTTTGAATTTAAATTTTATTTTATGGAATTAATGATTCATTTTCCTGGAGAAATATACAAGTGTTCTTACAGAATTCTTGGACAAGGACATTCATTGAAATTATTTGGAATTCAAAAATGGGAATAATATTTTCTGTGATTCAACAGAACTTTGAAGGCTATAATATATGTCATTGCCTTCCATTTTTTAAAATTTCATTGGGACTCAAACTCAGATTCATTTAGGACTTTTTAATACTAGGACTTCTATTTTTTTAATTCTTGGATTTGATCCATAAAACTTAAGTCCTTTTTTGATTTGTACCATGGTTTTCTAGGGAAATAAAATATTTGTTAAATTTTAAAAAGCTTGTTTTCACTTTTTTCTTGTTACTTTTTATAATAGCTTAGGCACATAACAATTTATAAAAATTTTAAGATTTTGTGAGAAATTTTGAGAGATTATGTGTGTATGTGAGAGAGATAGAGATTTGGATTTTTATATTATCATATTATCCTTATACTGAGCCAACCTGTCCTAGCACTAACTTCTTAATTCTAAGGGACAAGGAAGGCAGCTGCTAATACCATTTTTATAAGTGTTTGGTATTTCTCACCTGGAGTTTGAACCCGTGACCTCCTGCATTTGAGGTGGATACTCTAAACATTAACCCACCTGAGTGGTTTTGAAAGTCATAGCTTACATAGTATTACTGTTAATATGCAAGACATAATGTTCCATGGAATCCTTGTCTAGATATTTGATACTGTTTTACATACATTGGAACAGTTTTTCATAGAGATAAATTGATAATCATGAAATTATTTTTCATTTTAAAATGATTGATCTTAAATATTGTATGAGGTAATAAATCAAGAAACTTTTTACATTTGCTTATCTTTGTAAGGGAAATAAGTACCATGAATGTTTGTAATAGAAAGAAGTACCATGAATGTTTATAATAGAAAGAAGTACCGTGTATTTTTTTAATAGAAAGAATTATCATGAATTGCTGTAATAGAAAGATGTACCATAAGTGTTTGTAATAGAAAGATGTACCATGTTTTTATGTAAGGGAAATAAGTGCCATATATCTTTGTAAGGGAAAGATGCACCATGAATGTTTGTAATAGAAAGAAGTACCATGAATGTTTGTAATAGAAAGAAGGATCATGTATTTTTGTAATAGAAAGAAGTACCATGAATGTTTGTAATAGAAAGAAGTACTATGAATGTAATAGAAAGATATACCATGTATGTTTGTAAGGGAAAAAATTACTAACTTCTATGTTTGTAAGGGAAATATGTACCATACATATTTGTAAGGGAAATAAGTGTGATATATCTTTGTAAGGGAAAGATGTACCATGTATGTTTGTAAGGGAAAGAAGTACTAATTTCTATGTTTGCAAGGGAAATACGTACTTTACATGTTTGTAAGGGAAATAAGTATGATATATCTTTGTTAGGGAAAGATGTACCATGGATGTTTGTAAGGGAAAGAATTACTAACTTACATGTTTGTAAGGGAAATACGTACTAATACATGTTTGTAAGGGAAATAAGTATGATATATCTTTGTAAGGGAAAGATGTACCATGTATGTTTGTAAGGGAAAGAATTACTAACTTGTATGTTTGTAAGGGAAATACGTACCAATACATGTTTGTAAGGGAAATAAGTATGATATATCTTTATATCTTTGTAAGGGAAAGATGTACCATGTATGTTTGTAAGGGAAAGAATTACTAACTACTATGTTTGTAAGGGAAATACATACCATATATGTTTGTAAGGGAAATAAGTATGATTTATCTTTGTAAGAGAAAGATGTACCTTGTATGTTTGTAAGGGAAAGAATTACTAACTTATATGTTTGCAAGGGAAGAATTACTGACTTGTATGTTTGTAAGGGAAATAAGTATAATATATCTTTGTAAGGGAAAGATGTATCAAGTATCATTGTAAGGGAAAGATGTACCTTTTATCTTTGTAAGGGAAAGATGTATCAAGTATCTTTGTAAGTGAAGTGTGATATATCTTTGTAAGGGAAAGATGTACTATGTATCTTTGTAAGGAAAAGATGTACTATGTATCTTTGTAAGGAAAAGATGTACTATGTATCTTTGTAAGGAAAAGATGTACTATGTATCTTTGTAAGGGAAAGATGTACTATGTATATTTGTAAGGGAAAGATGTACTATGTATCTTTGTAAGGGAAAGATGTACTATGTATATTTGTAAGGGAAAGATGTACTATGTATCTTTTTAAGGGAAAGATGTACTATGTATCTTTTTAAGGGAAAGATGTACTATGTATATTTGTAAGGGAAAGATGTACTATGTATCTTTTTAAGGGAAAGATGTACTATGTATATTTGTAAGGAAAAGATGTACTATGTATCTTTGTAAGGAAAAGATGTACTATGTATCTTTGTAAGGGAAAGATGTACTATGTATCTTTTTAAGGGAAAGATGTACCTTTTATCTTTGTAAGGGAAATAAGTACCATGTATGTTCATAAGAGAAAGAAATACCATGTATGTTAGTAAGAGGAAGCAGTTATGTGTATTTTTGTAAGGGAATGAAGTATTATGGTGTTTGTGATGGGAACATTTGTTACAAAACCACATCATTTGCTACACTTGAGTGGGATCATTGTTTTGCTGAGTACTATCAATTTTAGTGACCACTTTCTTGTTTATTATTTATATTGTTTTAAAAAACAGAATATTAAAGATTTCAGATGCTGATGGTGAATGCTGGAAAAGTTGTATATCCAAGTTACACTGTCAACAAACAGACCCCTGTATTCAAAGACAGAGACATGTTGGTCAGGTGAGAGGATGAAACTTAAAATTAATTAAAAATGTAACAGACCCTGTATTGAAAGACAAAGACATGTTAGTCAGTTGGATGAAATTTACAATATACTTGTAACAGACCCCTGTATTCATAGATATAAAACATGCTAGTCACGTGAGATTTAAAAGAGACTCAGAGAAGTCTACATTGGATGCATGGTTGGAGATTCTTAATTGCAGTTGTACTTTGATGTGACAGCAAAGTTCAAACATTTGGTGCTGTTGCAAAACATATGGATGAGTGATTGTCAGTATGGTGGAAATACATTGGCAAGTGAGAAAAAAGTCAATTAAATTCATACAAGGAGCTAATGAAACCAAATATTGAGTTTCATTCTTATATTTTAACACCAGTTTAAAAATGAGATACACTATAAAACTTTTAATCTAATTTTATTTTTTTTTACTTTTTGTTCCCTTTTTGATCACCTGATTGGTTACCCTTTATTCAACTTTAAGAGGGAAAGTCCTCAGATTTGCTAAATCCATGATGAACTCTGGACTTTCAGATGAATACGCAGACGTTACTTGAAATTTGTGTTTACAAAGGAAGTGAACAAGAAAGCAATCACACAATTTTTATTTCATGTAATTCTTTATTGTCATGCGGTTTTGAGCTGAAAAATACTGTGCTTCTCATCTGTTATCATATTGGTAATTATCAGTAGCGATATTAGTAATTATCAAAGTGACAATACGAAACATCTTTGGAACACATAACAATCCAATTAATAGCTCTTCTCTTTGTATGAATTAAAGTGGGGTCCTTTACCTGCATGGTGAATAAAAGTTCATTGTCAGTTTAGAAATCAAAAAATAACCATAAGATTTCCATCTCTGAAGCCCAGTCTGTTCATGAGGGAATAATTGGACTTTTCTGTATGACTTGTAATGGCTGGCTGCTGGCTGTAAAGTGATGGCATCCAAGATTAGTCATTTTAAATATAGAATCACTAACATATATTTGATCCAAAATAGCACGAGGTCATATTTTCAAAAGTGTGTGGGTTGCATTCAAAGTTGGTTTTAAACAAGATCTTCCTGGCAGATGCCAGCTTTGCTTTGCATAAGTTGAAAATTAAATTACTTATGAGGCAGTTTAAAAATTATTAAATTTTCATTTGTAGGTTTGAAGAGGCCCTGCAGTGTGAGGTTGAGGTCCTAATTAGACTTGAGAGGAAGGATTATCTCAGGGCTTATGAGGTTTGTTTGGAGGCAGAAAAGAAAAGCAAGGAACTGTTGAAAAAAGAAGAAAACATGGAGTAGGTTTTATTGTCTCACCTACTTATTAGCAGTTAGCAAGATATAGTTATCAAATCCACATACAGAATGACAGCTATTAAAGACTTGTGTGAAATATTGACAATGGTTTGACATTCCTTCAAGACTTGCATTTCATATCCACATACGGTAAAACAATCCTTCAAGAATTGTGTATAATGTTCACATACATTGTGCCAGCCATTAAATTCTCATACAATATAACAGCCATTCAAGACTTGCAGAGCATATCCACATACAGTATGACAGTTGTTCAAGACATGCAGATCATATACTTAGACAGTATGACAGTCATTAAAGACATGCGTGTTATCACCTTTTAGCATGACAGCCATTAAAGACTTAAATATTATTTCCAAATACAGAATAACAGCCATCCAAGACTTGTGTGTAATATTCACATACAGCATGACAGCCCTTAAAGACTTGTCTGTGCTACCCGCATACACTGTCATATCCATTCAAGTCTTGCATATTATATTCAGATACAGTATGACAAACCTTCAAGTCTTGTAAATAATATCCACCTATGGGGTGAGAGCTATACAAGACTGGCATATTATATCCACATACAGTATCACAGCCCTTCTGGACTTGTTTACATAAACATACATAGTGACAGCCGTTATATCCACATAGAGTATGTCAATACTTCAAGACTTGATATAATAGCCACATACTATATGACATCTGCTAAAGACTTGCATATTATATCCACATACAGTTTGACAGTTCTTCTGGACTTGTGTATATCGACATACATTGTAACAGCTGTTGAAGACTTGCATATCATATCCATGTGCAGTATGACACCCCTTCAAAACTTGTAGTTGTAAGATGTAACACCATTTTCCAGCACAAGATAGGCTATATATGGCAGCCAGTAATAATGGTGGAAGAAGAAAATCCCAGTAAGAACCACTAACCCATGAGACGCTTATGGAAGACTTTCTCACATTGGCAAAACCCGAGACTCAAAGCCACAAAGATGGAGGTGAGATGGCAGTGATCTGTAATGATGAGCACTTTAGACCACTTGGCTACTCTGGTTCCCTATTTTTAAATGCAATAAAATGTATACTTTTTATCTTTTCAGTATGCATATGAATCAAAAGTTACAATTATTGTAATTTTTAGCTGGTCACTTCAGTATCTATAGTACTGCAGCTTTTAGAAAGTATAGTTAAATTGCATAAGTTATATATCTGGTTATTGTTTTTGCTATGTAATACCATCTTGGAATCTCATAAATGCCCTATACATTCAGTGTATGTTGCTTGAATATTTTGTTATGTGTTACTGAATAACCTATAACATCCATAATATTTTTCTGTTTGTAGCTTAACAATTTTGATGTAATTAAATAAAAACACAGAAAATGTTTATGAACTACATATTAATACTTAAAAAGTAAAATAATACCTTCTATAAAATTATTTTGATCAGATTTTGCTCAAAACAATTTAAGCTGTAATATTAAGAATATAACATCCATAATGCAATTTTCAGGTAAAATTTGTATTTGTGTCATTTTGCATAGTTGTCAGTGTTAGAAAGCTAAAATGTTATGAATTTTCTTATAATGAGTACAAGAGAAACAAAAATTATTGCTGATAGTATGAAAAAAATATGACTTGTGTATGACATGTATAATCAGACAATTAGCACTGCATGTCTTGTTCCCATATAAATTTATTTTTGACATTTGTAACCAATATTGTACTTAAAGGCTAAATGTTTTTTTTATCAGAAAAATTCAGAAAGTATAAATTTTCATAAACTTTAAGATTAAATAATTTTTTTCTGGACCATTTTCCTGGAATTTGGTGAGGAGTGTTGGACTTTTTTTGGGTTCATACAGGAGCTTAAGTCCAATGATATTCATTTTCCTGGAATTGGGTGATGAGTGTTGGATTTGTTTGTGTTCATATAGGAACTAAAGTCCAATGATATTCACTAATAATGGTGCACTTGTCTATTGTAGACAGCAAACTTTTTCTTATGCATCCTTACAACATAGAAATATGTAACCATAATATTACACCTACACTTTCAGATGGGACAAGAATCTTCCCATGTTTCTGAGATCATATACCCCATTGTATGTATACTACAGAGTGAGAAGTCAGGCAGTGGATATTCTGCAGAGAAGTAAAAAGTATATGGAGGCTGTACACTTGCTGCAGGAACTGCTATCCCAAACTGTTTACTGTCCCAACTCCAGGGGTTGGTGGTGGGACAGGTTGGCTCTTAACTTAGATGTCCATCTCAAGTCCACAAAACAGGTTGGAAAAATGAAACTTTTTTAATTTCCTTTTCAGCTATTGTAGTTAGTGAAATTTTGATTTTTTTTCTGAAAGCATAAAAAGGTATCACAGTACCAATTGTTTTTCCATAGATTGCAATACTAATGTTTTGCAAAATAAATATACTTTCTATCCTACCTCAGCATGCATGTTACACACTGTCACGTCACAGAGAACAATGTTAGATTGTTAATTTGATAACAGCGAAAATAGGTTCTCCATTGCATTTAAGAGAGATAACTCTGCCTGAACTAGACAGCAGTAAGAGTTAGCTAGTTACACTGGATACATTTTCAGTCATGTGTACCACATTTTTAAAAAATCTTAAAAAATACAAACTGTGATCTAGATATGAATTAACATAATTTCACATATTGCCAAGAGGCTCAACTTTTTTTAAAGCCTAACAGAAAGTACAACTTCTACATAATGCACCAATCACAGCTAGTTTTGTTGTTCATTTCTGAATGCAATGTTCCCTACACCTTAAGCTCTGCCCACCTGGGGTTGTACAATTGGTACCGTTATACCTATATCCAGCCTTAATTTTTTCAATAGCCTTTGATATAGCTTGGGACTGTACAAGTGACAAATGTACTTAGTCTTGCTTGTCAGAAACAAGTGTATGAGGTACCTTAGCTATGTTTTATATTAATGTGTATGTAATTGTCTTTGAACTTTTTCAGCTGCTGTTTTCATATTTGTGCTTTACTAACAAACCATATTTTTGGAATAATATGATTTGTTTTAACTATGAGTTGTGTTTTATTCACAATAACACTTACTGAACTTCAGATGGATGATATGGGATTAATCACATCATATCATATTATGTAATAATTAGGTCAAGGGTCAATGTACTCAACAGTACATACCTCTTCTACTTCATTAAGTACAATTTACCTAAACTAATGGACTTTATTTTTGTTTGGTAGCTGCAGAACTTAACACCAGAGACAGGTGGACATGAACCAATCTTTTTATAAAGTATAAGCAATCAACACTACACTGTCTGCAGATACATGAGGTCACTAACCTCCAGTCCTCATACAAAGGTCAACCTACCCATCCTCTTTGTAATACAAATAGAAACCTTCCCTCCTTAGTATAGTGAATAAAATTAATGCAATAAGCCAATCTATCACCAAATATAGTATATTCACAACTTCTAAGTGGTTATGCTGAATTGGGGGTGAAATTTGGGAAATAAAATATAGAAAAATGCCAAAGATAAACAATAAGTAAAGTGAGTCAAATGGAGTTAAAACAGGAGGAAGGTGTGTATTTAAAAGAGAGATGTAACTTATGATAAAGGAATTAAAAAGGAGACAAAAGCAGCAATGAGGAAAATGAGAAGCAAATGTTTCATGACCTTACCTTGGACAAATATATGGAGGCAGTACCCCATAGGTCCAAGGACAGTCTGAAGGCACCTGTGATACAATATCTATCATATGCAATGAAATTTCAAGTGAAGTGGTGTTCATTCCCATCTAATACATAAGGGTGAATAATTTAGAAAATATAGATGCATATAGTTTATTTTTCTTTTATATAAGAAATTAACAGAAACTGGCTAAACTTATGCAGAAAGATACCTAAACCAAACAAAACATCACTTATCTGGTTTTAGACTTGTAAACTTTACTGTGAGAAATTATTAAATTGCTTCTACTTATAGTTTCCTCAAGACTGAGGGTTAATATAGTATTTCACAAATCTTCTCTTTATTTTTTAACCAATCACTGAAAATGTGAGTTTTTATTTCTTGAATTGTTATGTCTGGTGTAAGGGAGATAACTGATTTACATACATAAGGTATGGTCATTTTATTTCCTCCAATATATTATCTATGTAATATAGATGGCATTATTAACACACGTATTAACAATGCAATTAAATTATCCCAAAAAATACATTATTGATAAGTGGGAACATAATATTCAGGCTTCTGTGTGTAATGGAGTCTTCAAGAGTGATGTAATATTGTTCTCTAAGGTGCGACGGCTTGTTTGATTTCACATAGTTCTTGTTGTCTACAATGCCAACATGTGGAGTACAGCCTTCCATAGACATGCGGATATGATCCCATGCCAATTTGGATTCTTGCGATGGGGTGCAAAGTTTGAATAACAGTGATTACTTGAATGAAAGGAATGGGCAATGTGACTAATATGGATACCACTCAATAATGTTGGACCTGTTGTTTTAATTTGCATGATTTAATATTTGACAGGTAAAATAGTCAATATTTGGCCAAAATCTACTATAATATGTTTACATAACTTACTTTGATGCATTTTTGCCAATCTTGGAGCTGACAACACAAAAATGAAACCATCACCATCAGGCAATATAAGTCTGTCTGTCACATCAAAAGTCCCAGTCCTAAGACAACTTGTGCTATTTTCTTAAGATTTCATACATTTTATTCTTAAAAGATTGCCAATATTTGACCAGAAATGTTCAGCTTACATTAATTTTCCTACAACAAACTAGTACAGTTTATAAATGCTGCCAACATGTATGCGTTTCTATGGATACACTGGGAGCCTGTTCTTCCCTTTAGGTATCACAGTACCAATTGTTTTTCCATAGACTGCAATGCTAATGTTTTGCGAAATATATATACTTTCTATCCTACCTTAGCATGCATGTCACACACTGTCACAGAGAACAATGTTAGATTGTTAATTTGATAACAGCGAAAATAGGTTCTCCATTGCATTTAAGAGAGATAACTCTGCCTGAACTAGACAGCAGTAAGAGTTAGCTAGCTACACCAGACACATTTTCAGTCATGTGTACCACATTTTAAAAATTTAAAAAAAAATACAAAATGTGATCTAGATATGAATTAACATAATTTCACATGTTGCCAAGAGGCTCAACTTTTTTAAAGCTTAACAGAAAGTACAACTCTTACATAATGCACCAATCACAGTTAGTTTTGTTGTTTATTTCTGAATGCAATGTTCCCTACACCTTAAGCTCAGCCCACCTGGGGTTGTACAATTGGTATTGTTATACCTATAGCCCATCCTATGAATTATCTTTATGGTTACAATGGTGAAATTAGGGTCAACAATGATAAAATAAAGGAAGGGGTCATTATAATGCAGTTAACCAACAATACTTAACTTTTGTGTTTTTTCTGTACAATGTCTATTTATCTGCACACTGTGATACCTGTCTGGTTTCTTCTTCAGGAGGTCTTTAGAATGGGTCAAAGGTCACATGTACAAGAATGTCCATTACAGTGACATTTTCAACATGCTTTAAATCAAAACTTTGTACATACAGTCATAGCAAGAAGGTGTGTGTGTGTGTGTGTGTGTGTGTGTTTATAAAAGTCGTTCAAACCCTGGCCAAGTTATACCAAAGACTTATTCTAAAAATAGTACTAAAAGCTTCCTAACTAGGCTCTCAGCATTAAGAGGTTAATGTTAGGACTGGTTGGCCTGGTATCAGGATAAATGTGACTGAGCAAGACATCATGCTACATGTCTGCAACATGATACCCCAGTGCTAGACATCACTATAAACTACCAAAGTGCAGACATTGTAGTGATATGAAAATTATTTAAGGGTATTTTAATAATCCAAATTACATACAAACATGCTATCACAAGAATTCTAAGCATTGAATGTGCTGATGTACCAATAGTTTTGATGTATTCTATTGATATAATTCAGAATATCTTTAAATAAATTCATAATAATCCTAAGATAATGTTTTAATCCAAAAGTCATTGAGCACACTGTAATTTAAATGAATAATTTGAATAAATAATATCTCTCAAATTAGATCAGAACACAATGGTAAATAATTCCACAGACTGTAACATAGATAGGAATGAATAATTTTGCTTACTGGAATGTTGCATAAAAACATAAGTCACAATAAAATGACCGGAATTGGGTACAAACTTGTGTCCAAGAACATTCTGTGTCTTGTAAATAAGTCTAGATATCAAACCTAAATATCAGTAAGCTTCATATTTATAACATGCAAACAAGGCAAATATAAGATATGAACTAAAACTCTGTCCTCAGTGATAGACAGATCTTGATCACACCATACAAATCCAGGGGAAGATCAGGGTTTAGTTATGTGTATGTGTTGGGTGGTTGCATGTCATGGCAAGCCAATAAATTAGCTATAGTTTTTACCCCAGTTTGTAATACATTGGGAGGGTGGGGGATAAAGCTATCACAATGTCTCTATATCATTCTATACTCTTAGACTGTTCAGGGAATCTAAGTGAAACTTGGAATAAATATTAGACTTTTGGTCCAGAACAGTTCAGGGAATCTATGTGATACTTGGATTAAATATTGGACAGATGGTATAGGACAATTCAAGACAACAGAAAGTGATAATATTAGGCTGTTGGTCCAGAACAGTTCAGGGAATCTAGGAGAAATTTGGAATAAATACTGGACAGATGGTATAGAACAGTTCAATGCCACCTTGTGAGACTTAGAATAGATTTTGGACTGATGATACACAGCTCTTAAGATTGAATATTTGTGTGTGTCTGACCTGTCATGAATCCATTATTCACACTCATTTCTGGAGTAGGACTGAAAAATCATTTTAGAAATCTGTATTAGGTGCATTTAGTGAATTGGTGGTGCAGATGTGTTTTTTTTGTATTCACAATTTTGTTCATTTGTTTGTCCATCCATCTATTATCCACACTTTAGTTTAAGGGTCAATACTCCAAAGCCAATTTAAGACACTCCTATGAAATTTTATAAACTTATTGGATATTTCTTTTGGCATTCACAGTTGTACATTTTCAGTATATTATTACAACTTCTAGCATCAACTCTTGTCCATCTATAATCATTCACACTTTTGTTTATGGAGCATGACTCCAATCCAAACTGTTCAAGATATTGAAATAAATCTTAGTGCACATGTTTGACTTGTATTCCATTATCCAAACTTTTGTTTCCAGAGCAAAATTTCATAACAGTTCTACAATATCTCTTAAATTTTGGTATATATATTCAACTGGGTATTCATATATTCTTTTGAAATTCACATTCTTAAGTTTTTAATGTTTTTGTCCATTATCTGTTTCATCAACCACTCTTTATTCACACTTCAGTTTTATTTATGGTCTTTATGTGTTAGTAGTTTTAATGTTTTGTCCTTTGACTGTTTCATTGTCCACTCATTATTCACACTGCAGTTCCATTTATGATCTTTATGTGTTAGTAGTTTTAATGTTTTGTCCATTGCCTGTTTCATTGTCCACTCATTATTCACACTTCAGTTGTGCTTATAATCTTTATGTTTTAGTCCTTGTAATATTTTGTATATTGCCTGTTTCATCATCCATTCATCATTCACACTTCAATCATATGAGTAAAATGCACGATATCAATAACTTCCCTGTATACTTGGTAAATACAAACTTTTTGATCCTGTATACATGGTAAATACAAAATGGTACATATTTGTAATTTAACTTGTGTGTTAGTTTTAAAATTTTTATTTTATTTTGATTTCATTACATGCTATTGTAATAATAACTTTATTCACAGGATTTGACATTTTTTTTCAGAAAATTTAGTTCAGTAAATAACCAGTGTACTTATTTTGTATTTTTAGTTCCTGACCTGGATTCAGAATTAGTAAACAACTTTTTTTTATTCCTATCTGTGAGTGAAAATGATTGGTTGCACACACGGTCAAATTTGGCTTGCATGTCAGCTCTGTTGCAAACAACTTTTTAACTTTTTTTATTATTGAATCTTACAGTAAGATTCGTTAGGTAGAATCAAATTCGTCCATGGCATACATGTCTTTGGCCTATGGTCGTACTGTACCATTCGAAGTTTAGTGATCACATGACCCCATCACATGATCTAAAACTGCTTTTAAAACTATGATTTTATAGTGATTCAGTTCTGTCATAAATTGATACCTTCAGAGCTCAAAGGTTTTTTGTGTTGTGACCAATTTGAGTTAAGTTTTTCTAGTTTTCTGAATTAGTAATTAATTTCTATGGAAAGCATATATAAGTGCTCTTATTCATCAGAATTCTTGGACAAAAACATTTATGGAAATTATTCAGAGTTCTAAAGCAGGAAAATTTTTTTTGATTCATAAAATTCGACAAGGAACTGTTGACACAACAGCACAAAACAGGATATAGAAGACATCATCACCTTCCATCTTGGAACTTCATCGGGATTTGACCTTTCATTTGTTTAGAACATTTTATTGATAGGACTTATATTTTTAAATTCTAGGATTAATCTTTGGATTAGATTCACAAACCGTAAGTCCTTGTTTGTATTTTACCTTGTTTTCTAGGGAAATAAATTATTTTGTTAAATTTTACAAAGCTTGTTGGCTTCACTCTTTTCTTTTTTACTTTTGAACGAGCCTAGACATGTAACAAAACTTTCTGTATATCAAACCTCAGACAAATTATCTTTCAGCAGACATTTCAGACATAATATTACACATGTTATAATCTTAGGACAGTTTGCATCTTTGGTCTTTCCCACACCACATACAGCTATCACAGTGTCTGCCTGTAAATATTTTCACCTTCTTGAACATAATTTCCAAACCATTCAACATGTAAAGCATGTAGTGTACATGTGACTTTTAATTCTTGGAAGTTTCCTAAATGAATATATTTCTTGTTACCATGGCAACAAAGTATAAATAGTATATAAACTTACTGTGCAGTACCATAGATGTAAAAAAAATTTAGTACTGGTATTTAATAGTAGACTTTGTAACAATGGACATTTGTGTGGAGCAGTATGTCATCTCTAAATAACTCCTGTTTATATTGATGTAATATGTAAACATTATTTAGCAAAAGAATGAGAAGAGACTGTTCATAATTACTTGATATAATTTTATTTTAATTCTTACATTACATTTTATATTGCATTTAATACTGTATCTTTTGTTAACCAATAGACTGTTTAGTGTCTCTTTTCTTATAATAGTCACACACAGAAAAATAGATGCATTTTTTGCACTTTGATTTAGTTAAAGCTTTGAAATGTTACATAACTTGTAACTTTTCTCACATTATTGATTGAAAGAATGGTTAATAAAATAGATATACATTTGGGGTCTCATTTAGAATTGCATTGGCTTTCAGCTAATGCTAGCAGTTATTTTGAATGATGAATATTTTGCTGTGCTTTTAATTTAAAATGTTGAATTTACAAAGAGCCTTGAAATGATCAAAGAGGGCTTGGCAGATCCCTTTGTGAAGACTGGCCATCGTCTGTCCCTGTACCAGAGAGCTGAGAAAATCTGTAATGCTCCTAAATCACCATATCTCACTGTCCTTGCAGAATTGCAGCATTATGATGTTTTGGAAGCTCCCAAGGTAAAGCTTTTTATCTTGTGTATTTTAGTTGATTGGGTAATGTAGGTATGATTTTGTTAACGGTGCCAAGATTGTGTTTTAAAGGCTTTGTCTTAAATTCATCCAAGTCGCATAATATTATTATATTACATAATCATAGGACAGTTGACAGATAAGACATAATGATCAGCTGAATCTGTTTTCTTAAATGCACAAAATGCATATATACTTACTTCCTATTCTAAACTATAGCAAATCTCAATGCTTTCTGTTGCATATTCTTCCCATCCATCCACTCACCACTCATCACCCAAAACACACACACCTTCTGGAACATGAACCAAGGCTTGTAACCCATAATACCTCCACCCCTCAGTACCCTTCAAAAATTGCTTTTGTGATTGAAATGTTTTGGTGTATATCAAACCATTGAGCCTTTCCTTGGACACCATACATATTAATCACATCTCTTATTAAATCACCAAATGGGCAACTAAAGTACAAGTTGGTGAATTTCCACATTTTAACTGAAATTGGCAACCTGTGAATTAAGTTTGGTGAACTTCCACTGTGTAATTAAAATGGGCAATTTGTGTATTACATTTAGTGAATTTCCTCAGTGTAATTAAAATGGGCAACTTAAGTATTCAATTTGGTGAATTTCCTCATTGTAATTTAGAAAGAGATATGGTTAAGGACAGATATTGATCAGTAGAAGGAAATATTGAGGACATAACAATATCCCACCACCATTCTCTTGTAGTCAGTTGTGATGATGATTAGGACATAATTTCATAACCATCATAGAAAGTAAGGGATGAATTCCCAGAAAATATACTATCTGTACCTGCTTATAAGATGAATCCAACTGCAAACTGCATAGACCCAGATCTGCCATAATATAATGCACCATCAGATCTGGATCAATGCAGTTTGTTAGGAATAATTAGTAGAACAAGCAACTTAGATCCAGGTTGACAGGCATGTTAAGGTATGGCAGATCAGGATCGTTGTTGTTTGCAGTTTGACTTGATTTATTGCAGTAATATCAGCAAAAATGATATTCAGGTGTACTTATTATTTTACTCAAACTTGGCATAAGTTTACAGACTATTTCATAATACAAGTGATATGGGTAGTTATCTAAAGAATATACTCAGTCCTGGTGGTGAGAATGTTTGGGAATATTTCCTTATAAAGACATCAGAATCTACTTAAAAGGAGGTGTTGAAAAAGTTTGAACATACTTCCCTTATACAAAATCAGAATCTACTTAAAGGGAGGTGGTGAGAATGTTTGGGAAAATTTCCCTTATAAAAACATCAGGATCTATTTAAAGAAAGGTGGTGAGAATGTTTGGACATACTGCCCTTATAAAGACATCAGAATGTATTTAAAGGGAGGTGGTGAGAATGTTTGGGAATATTTCCCTTATAAAAACATCAGGATGTACTTGAAGGGAGGTGTTTGAAAAAGTTTGGACATACTTCCTTTATAAAGGCATCAGGATGTACTTAGAGAGCAGTGGTGAGAATGGTTAACACATGCTACTCTAATAAAGGCTTGTACTCAAAATAAAGGTGGTGAGAATAATTAGAACTTGTTACTCTAATAAAGGCATGTAAAAAAATATGCTGAATTTGGACAAAAATTAAGAAACTCTAAAACAAAATTTGAAAATAAGGGAATGTTTAATAAGTGCCTAATTAGTCATACTGAACATATTGGCAATAAATGAGTCACTGACTACAGAGAAGTCATGTGATGTTGTATTTTTGGTGCAGTGACATACCTAGCTGATCCCTTGTCTTTATATGCAGGTGTACATAGATGGGCCAGTGATGCCAGATGCCACAGCAATGGGGATGAAGTACAAATTCATTATGAGGAGTCATGAGGAGGAAGAGTTCAATGAAGGTATTACACTTTGTGCTGTGGAGGAACTGGCACTTGAACACTACAAGCAAAATGGATACACAGAAGGTACTTGTTTCATTTTTATATGACTGCCATATGGTATAACATATGTTATTATGTTGTTCATCTGTATGTCCTTACCTCCTTAACTTAGGTTACCTATTAAATATGTATACAATAACTTGAATTATCCCCCATTTACCATTACCTGACCTTGTAAGTATTTTATATTTGGATTCAGAAAAATAACCTGTTGATTTTGGGCTCAGTAGTTCAAGGAAGAAGGTCACAGGAACTAAAATAACTGTTGTTGATGATGGTGGTGGTAGCACCATAAAGATCAGTATTAAGTTTTGCGTTAAATCTAACACTTCCAAATTGTTACATGTACAAAAGAAAAAAAATCAATTACTACAACATTTTGCTCACTGAGATCTTGTTTTGGATTATAGCAGGTTAGGTTTAGGTATATGAAGTGGCAAAGCAAATACGATTCAACCTTTTACAGGACTTTTACTATTTATGTCGGAACACAGTATTTTGTGTCAAGTGAACAAAGTATTAAGATCTTACCATACAATTATCTACATTTCACATCTTAATCTGTTTCAAAATCCATCAGACATAAATTTTATTCCTGCTTATTAAGTAGCAAGAATTATATGGCCTGTCATTATTAATAAATAAATGTCTATTTCTGTGCAGTTGTTTTTTTAAGAATTGATATTGGCACTAGATTCTTACCAGCATTGGAAAGCCAGATAGTGCCTATAATTTTCAACAATAAACTTGGTCACTTGTAGTTTGAAGAATGTAGTTTGACAGGTATTAAATTGCACTCCATATTTCAGGTGTCCATGCTGAGGGGTCAATAGTCAGCAACCTGTTTACACTGCTGTTTTGGGATGTGATTTTTATGGACATTGCAGATGCATTTCACAGTCCCTTTCAAACACATCCTCTGGATCTGGAGACGGAAGAATTTTACCTGAGAAGAAAGCAGCAGATTGATGACAGACTTTTTTGGATTAGATCCTGCACTGAGGAGGTGGGTGGTCAGTAAATGAAATATTGCAGAATATTTGTGATAATTAAATTTTCACATATTTTACATGAATTTTCCTTCTGCTTAGAGCAAATTATGTTATCTATAATAACATAGGTATGCAAATTGTGATTATTTTGTTTTACAAGTATGCCTAAATAAAAGCAGGAAGCTTTAACTATGCTTAAATTTCATGAGTTTTAATATTAAAATGGGAATTTCTTATTCAGGTCTTACAAAAATTCAGATAGACAGTCCTTTAAATATTATTTCATCCAATTAGAAGCATTTACCATGGTTTTACTTGTTATAATGACTCTGTAGAAATGTTCATTAATCAGAGTGTAAGAGTTAGAATTCTATCATCAGAAGAAAGGTACATGTGAATTAAATTTCCACTGGTAGTGGTAGTTGTAGTGTTATCTTCGTGAAATCCTAATAAAAGTAAATATATTATTTACTTTAATGAATTTTCTATCAGGAAAGATATTTCTAACAGAAAGAACTCTAAGTACTTGTACTTTAGACTAATTGTAGGTCACATATGCCTTTACCTTCTAAATTGTAAGGAGCCTAACAGATCCCCAAAGTACAATGTAATGGGACTAGCAGAACTCCCTGTAAACACCAATGTACTAGGCCCTACAAAATCCATTGTAGACATCAATGAAATGGGCCCAAAGAACCCCTTGTATAGATTCCTCATAACTCCTTGTAGACACCAATGTATGGAGCCCTAGACATCCTTGCACATACCAATGAAATAGGTCCCTATAGAACCCCATTGAGACACCAATGATAGGGGTCCTACTGAACTTGTAGGCATCAGTGTAAAGGGTATAATAGACTTTACTGACAAAAACCTTCTTAGCGTGAGAGAAACAACTCAAAGCAGATAAATACATATGAGATTGCCTGATTTGACTTTGATGCCACTTTAGCAAATTTTCTAACTTTTTAAACTTTTCTTTGAAATATTTTTTATGCAGTTGGAATATACTTGTTTTATGAACAAAAATCTAGTTATGAATAAATACTGTTGCAGAACAAGGGCTGCATGCTGGACAAGTCAGACATAAATGTGCTTATGTTTCCTCGTATATTCATATTTATCTTACTGGTAAAGCAGACAGAAACTTCAAAATTTATATTTTCAGTGCCATAATTGCCATGATAAAATTATTTACACTAATTTCATTTGATAAATCTTCTCATTACATACCCATTTAATATTACATGGCTAATCTGGCATGTGATAACAGATACACATTTTTCTTCCCATATTCCACACCTAAAAGTTCCATATTGCACACCCATTTTAGAACTAATGTTACAAATTTAAAAATATCAGGAATGATTTATTTATATACCTTTTATATCATTTACAAATGTCATCACACATTTATAATTTTAAACAATGCAGTCATATCTGGTGGAAAAGTATGTTTTTGCCACTGGGGATATTGGGAGAGTCCAGTAAGTTTTTGTTGTTGCTGTAGGGTTTAATGCTATTATTCAGCAGAACATAGGCTATACATGGCAGCCAGTATAACTGGTGGAGGAAGAACCCTGAAAAACCCAGGGAAGAACCACCAACCATGAGAAGCTACTGGCAAGCTTTCTCATGTATCCATGTTAACGGAGCCTGAGAATTGAACCCATGCAGACTGAGGTGAGATGGCATTGATCTGAAATGGTGAGTGCTTTAGACTGAGGGCTCCAAGTCCAGTAAGCAATGATGAGCAGTTATGTGTATTTCATAGTACAAGAAATAAAAGTTAGCTGAGGTGGATAACAATATTTTAGACAGAATGGTTGACAGTGAATTTTCAAATGAAACTAGTGTGAATAGTCGCATCAAACAGGAGAGAGAAAAACAGACAGACAGAAAGTGAGAAAGAGAAAGTACTTTGCCACTGAAATTTTGCATTGAAATTTAAAAAATATGGACAAAGTCAGAAATCTCATGGAGTCATGTCAAGATTTAAAGCATGGTTAGAAATGCTCCATGTTTAGAGAAAACTATCCCATGTTTAATTCCCAAGAGATATTCCTCAGTGTAAATCATCTAAGTACCAAACTAAGCTAAAAGCCATTTCAGAAAGAAAGTGATGCCCGGATGTGGAGACATACCTTCCCCTCTGCTGGGGAGTCTAGCCACCCCTAATCCTTGACTGGTTTTGTTATCCTTGACACTCATCAGAGGGAAATGGGCTTGTTGATTCATTTATTCAACAGACCACCATAGCTTGTCAGCAAGAAGTTTATATACCCACCATTTCAGCATCAGAGTTTCAAAACTGATCTGCAAAATTATTTTTTTTTTTTAGAGCATGATTAACTAGAGGGACTTATTTATTAACATTAAAGAGGAATCAAATTTATTTAATAAATCTGAGGGTGAAACTGACAAACACTTGCAGTTTATATTTCAAATTCTTGCGACTGTTACAAGTCTATGCTCTAAAAATAAGTAACAGAAAATAGTGGAAGACAACAATATTTGTAAAATTAAATAAATAAAATTTATTTCCCACGAATGCAAAGTAAAAAAGAGAAAAAAAGAATTGAATTCCCAAAATAATCCAAGCCCAACTGCTGATCCTAACAATATAACTTGAAAGTGCTAGATGTTAATACAGAAATTGAATAAATCCACACAAATATAAGATTTTATAGATCTCTACTTGACCTCAGAGCACAATTAGCATTTTCTAAAAACACATTATCTAATGGAAAATAACTTTCTAGAATGATCCTGATATTTACAAACTCAAAACCATGACCTGTAAAATTCACTTTGGAAAGTTCAAAATCCTGACCCAAAAAAACATATTTACTTCTATTAATAAAGATCTTGATATTAAGGCCAAGCACATGGAGAATAATTTAGCTATGTATTAGTTGTTTACATAGATACATTGTTTATATAAAAAGAAATTTTAAAAAAGTAAATCAGGTCAAGCAGAAATGAACTCAGTTTTGGACAATATCAAGTCCAGCTTACAATGTTACATTACAATAACATGTAATGAAATAAAACAATTTTTTAAAACAAACCTAACAAATAAATAAATTAAATATACATAACACATCTGTTCAAGTAGAGAATAAAAAGAATAAAATAGAATAATAATGCAATATTTCTTATTATTTTCATGTTAAAATATATCCAGATGAATATAAAAAATTCTAGTATGCATGTTAGAAAGAAGCAGAATTATTTTCATTTTCTTAAAATATAGTCTTAAATTATTACTTTAAATTCAGTATATCAAATATTTTTTTGTATTAAATGTAAACATAAAAATAGAGTTGGAATGTACTGTAAATTAATGAGCTTTCTGTATAAAATTTAATCTATTTAAACTTTGAAATTTATAATGAAATTTGCTTTGAAGTCTTTTATTTAGTAAGTTGATTGTAAGAAAAGAGGCTTTTTACTTGTCCAAAACCAATGTTCTATTTGAGAAGTAAGGACAAATTGCACTTTCCATTTATTGCAGATTAAATCTTTTGATATGTCCCAAGAAAGTATTATTAAATTCAAAGCTAAAGACCAATGATGTAGCTGCACAGTATACATATCTAGGCCTAGCCTGGTTTATGTACATGAGGTTTTAGAATATCTTTCATACAATGCCAAATGCCCATTTTCTTAAAAGTATGCATTAAAAAATATTTAAAAGAATGTGTGAATAAAAAATAAAGATTAAAAATAAATGTTAAGATTGTTATTTCCCCTAATTAATTTTAGTTTGAAAAAATAGTTTCAAATGAAAGAAAGAACATAGAGATATGTAGCAATTAAACAGAAAGCTACACATACCAACAAAAATTCCATCACCAGTGTATGAAGTATATTCAAGTATGATTTCCTCAAAAAAGAATGTTTGAATTTTTGTAGTTTAAGTCTATGACATCACACCACCTATAATGTCTTCAGGTGAGTGATATCAGAAGTTCAGACATGGTAAATGGATGAGGCTATGGAATTTTATACCAGTCTAACATGCATATGTGAGGTTGCTGTAATATTGTAGCAAAGACTACTTCTGGCAATTCATCCTATAAGAATGCAGTATCATGAGATGTGATAAAGTAATCGGATTTAGTTTTAGTATTTTTTTCGTGTTTTCTGTGAATGCAGCATAGCATGGTTCCTTGATCTTGTTTCTTCTACCTGTTGGATTTTAAGGAACTAGCTGAGGCTATCCAATCATGCTGGGAGAATCACTCGGGGAAAATGTGTGCTGGGATGAACTGGGACAAGTACTCCAGTCCCAAAATGTTACAGGTATTCAGTAATTTGTTTATTCCCTGATCACATTAATAATAGGAATATAGGCCTTGCTGGCCTCCCAAATAAAGGACAATAACTCTTACACATTACCTCCCCTTGCCACTGCCAGTTGGTGTTGGTTTTAAGGAGTTGCTTTGATTTGACTATATGTCGTTCCTGTCATCACTCGATATCAATTGAAAATTTGTGCTAATTTCAACCATCCATTTTGAATTGTTATTTTCAGAATTATTAAGGATTATTCAACAGGTGGGATACATTATTTAGTTTTGACCATAATCATAGGATTTTTTTCACATACTTAGTGTTCTTTGTTCTCTGACCCACAGTTCTAGAAGGCAGTGTTGTAGTAGAATGTCTTGTAGTTTGTGTTTCTCAAGTACTGTTTATTTTGCCACCTGGTTGTGTAATAGGCATTGCTATCATTAATTAACATTGCCAAATATTAATGCATTCATTCCTTATTTAGCTGTTTCAGAATAAAAATGGAAAAAAAAATATTTAAAATGCAATAAGTTCAAAGCCAGTGAATACTCGCATGATTCATGACTAGCTGATGCAAATTGAAGTCTTCTTGCTAGTTACAACATGTGAACATTTGGTCAGTTTATATATATTGCACTGTACTGCAAAATTAACCCGGGAGAAACATGGAAAAATCAAAGATGGAAAATACTGATGTTCTGAGCATTGATCCTAAAACTTTGACCAGCCAGGTGGGGAATGCCATTCCCTCACCTCCTGTTCCCTCCTACAATGATAATTGTAAATATTTCTCCCACTCCTTCCCTATTCTATTTCAATTGATAATTTTGACATCTTATGGGGTATCTCTCCAAATCCTAGCCATCCTAAAGGGCTTGAAATCCCCAATGCCCAACCTTTTGGGCCTTTAAGTCAAGGCGCATGGAGTTTATATATAACCTGAATGCAGACTTGCCTCACCTGGATTGATGTTGTATCAGTTACTGACTCTACTGTCCAGTTGTCCAGTTCTAAATCCATACTGGTCAGTGACTGTGGCTTCCATAGCATATAATCCTATGCCTTGTCATGTAGAGCCATGGAAAGTTAATATTGCCCAGAATTTTAGATGAAGATCCATTTGTCCACCAAACATTACCAATACTCCTGTACTACAGCCATTTCTTCATTTGTCCAACACCTGATTCTGACAAGCTGTCCATACTGAATCGATGATTGCATCCCTTGGATACTCTTAGTTTGAACATTACAATGACAGTCATAGAGACAATGTCTATGCCCACATGAATGTATTACACAGACATTCTTGGTCTGAATCAGGACAACCCACATATTGAGTGTTTGGATAAGTCTAATCAAGTTTCATAATTACATCTCACAGTGGAGATGACAGAGTATAGCTTTAAGACTGTTGGAGAGGAATATAAGAGGTGCAGCCAAACTCAGTTTGTCTACCACCCACTCTTAATAGATCCCACTGTGGAAATGACTGTATAGCTTCAAGACTGAAGGAAGGGAAAATATATGAGG
The DNA here is from genome assembly GCA_016746295.1 of Potamilus streckersoni. Taxonomy (NCBI): domain Eukaryota; kingdom Metazoa; phylum Mollusca; class Bivalvia; order Unionida; family Unionidae; genus Potamilus; species Potamilus streckersoni. Next base: position 2,890,804 of record JAEAOA010001832.1, read on the forward strand.
TGCAGCCAAACCCATACTCTTCTGTGTTAGCCCACTGGGTCAAGGTCTTGGTTAATCTTGATGACATGGAGCCATTTACCAGCATCCTTTGCATCTTTTTGGTATAAGACCCATTTCAGCCTTTTCTAGAGATCTCCCAGTACTAGATGGGAACTACACCACAGTCAACCTATCTGCTGTTTTACTATAAGGTTGATAAAATCAATTTTCAGACCACATTGAAGCTCATTTTTATTATAATCATCATGTCTTGTTGAATTTGGCATCTCTTGTGATTTTTTTCTTGCAGAGATGTTCTGCAGTGAGCATATTGTAGATTACATGGCTTGGATAGCAAAGGTATCCCACCACTCAGTGGCAAATACTTTGACTGCTTCTACCAACTTTGACCTTGTGTGACAAAATGCATACTTATGCTTTACCTTGCTCAAGCCATGCCATGACCTGGCATGTTGGACCACTCAATTTTTGCTGTTTAGTGGCCAGATTTTCAGTGGAGGGTAGCCCAGGAACTGCCTTCCCGCTTGCTGTGTAGTCACCATATAAATCATCTCTAACTCATCATCAAAAATGTGATGAGCAAAAATGGAATTATATGGGATTGTTCACTGCACACTAGCCATGATCCCAACCGTAGTTACAGAGCTAGCCTTGATCCCAACCTCACTTACAGAGACAGCCTGCAAATCTGTCTCATTGGCAGTCATACAGAAGAAGTAGGAAACTTAGTTTCACTACCTACAAGCCTACACACTCTTGCAATTGACTTTTGTCCCTGACCATTTAAAGGTAGCTTTCTGGTAGCCATCAAACTTTTGCACTTCCAAGACCATTGGATCAGTCTTCTTGTGCAAATGGAGTTGGTGATCTAAATCATCTCAGTGGAGCATTATATCTTTATGTCAACCCCCTCCCATTTTGCCTTCTTCTTTTTAGATGGAAGTACCATCATAGTTAGTAAATGACAAACCTTTACAGAAAGAAATCAGGTTGTTTATAGGAAGTACTGGGTGGTAAAGATTATTCAAAATCCACAATCTTTAGGGTTTCACTCCATTCTTTTACTGGTCAGGAAGGCCAAAGGCAGGTTCTGGCCAATCGTCAACCTGAATTTCACATTTAAGATGGCAAGATCATTTAACTCTTTTTTTTTTCATCCAACCTAATTTGCCATCAGTCTCAGTCTGACTGACAATATTTTCACATTCCCAACCTCATGTAAATTCCTTCAGAAATTATCAGCTTTTGAGCTGGAACATAATTTCTTGGGTCTTTTAGAAACTTACCAACTGACTCATTGCCCTATTCTGTACAATTTTATCTACTGCTGTGGTGGTATACTTGGACAACATCAACCAGAAACATATGGTAAGTTTGATTCTTATTCAAAGGAAAGAACAATCTCATATCCCATTTAAATCATATCAGCATTCAGATCAATTGGGAAAAGTCCAGTGAGAGTACATCCCAGCAGTTTTCATATCAATTTGGAATTTCTTACTCATCTCAACCTTGTACATTTTCCTCACCTTTGGGTGTTCCAAATCATTGAGCTCTTAGAGTTTATTTCCACCAAGAAATGAATTACTGACAGTTTTGTACCTTGTTGTCTCTACAATCGCTCTTTACATATGGCCATGCTCACTCACTGTGGCACCCCTTTTCAATGCCACTCATTTACCGAACCAGCATAATAAATGAAATAGTATCATTCTTGTGTCAATGGCACAGCCAAGGTTATCTTATAACAGGAATACCTCAGTAACAACCCCAGTTAGACATGGCTTTGTGTATGGATGCAAATAACCAAGGTTGGGGAACCCATCAGAAACTTTTTGTTTGTATATGGATACAAGTAACCAAGGTTGTGGTGCCAATCATATCAGACACTTTTTGTTAGTGTATGAATGAAAGTAACTAAGGTTAGGGAGTCCATTACATCAGATATTTTTGATTATCATTGCAGAGAGGATCATGACAAAGACATTTAGGATTTGTTGGCCAAATTTGACCTGCATAGGCCTAAATCACTTGCATTGTTTCCCAGATAGAATCTTTTCTACAGTTCTGACTTGGCTGAATTCAAACAAATTTGAGCCCATAGCTAGAACCTCAATGAAGCATCTTTCATACAAAACCTGTTACCTGATAAACTTTGGCATGCTGAGTGAGGGAGTTATGTGCTCTCTTTGTTAACCCGTCCTATCTGCAGTTTTTAGGAGATGACTCAGTGGTCCTTATGACATAACCCAGGTATGTAATTTTGAATTAAAATTTTTAAAAATCCAGACAAAGTAAGAAAGGCTCATGGAGTCAGAAAGTCATCATATGACCACTCTCATGTATTGACATATTTTGAGAGGTATCCAGATAAGATTCTTTATTTGTTTTTAAACTTGGGAAAGAGGATACATCTCATCTAGTGGGTAATATACATGGCATACTCTGACATTCATCCCTCTCATTGTGATTAAAGTGGGTAATATACATGGCATACTCTAACATTCATCCCTCTCATTGTGATTAAAGTGGGTAATATACATGGCATACTCTAACATTCATCCCTCTCATTGTGATTAAAGTGGGTAATATACATGGCATACTCTGACATTCATCCCTCCCATTGTGATTAAATTGTGTAATATACATCACATACCCTGACATTCATCCCTCTTATTGTGATTAAAGTGGGTAATATACATGGCATACTCTAACATTCATCCCTCTCATTGTGATTAAAGTGGGTAATATACATGGCATACTCTAACATTCATCCCTCATTGTGATTAAAGTGGGTAATATACATGGCATACTCTGACATTCATCCCTCCCATTGTGATTAAATTGTGTAATATACATCACATGCCCTGACATGCATCCCTCTTATTGTGAAAAAATGTGGGTAATATACATGGCATACTCTAACATTCATAACTCTCATTGTGATTAAAGTGGGTAATATACATGGCATACTCTAACATTCATCACTCTCATTGTGATTAAAGTGGGTAATATACATGGCATACTCTAACATTCATCCCTCTCATTGTGATTAAAGTGGGTAATATACATGGCATACTCTAACATTCATCCCTCTCATTGTGATTAAAGTGGGTAATATACATGGCATACTCTGACATTCATCCCTCATTGTGATTAAAGTGGGTAATATACATGGCATACTCTGACATTCATCCCTCCCATTGTGATTAAATTGTGTAATATACATCACATGCCCTGACATTCATCCCTCTTATTGTGATTAAAGTGGGTAATATACATGGCATACTCTAACATTCATCACTCTCATTGTGATTAAAGTGGGTAATATACATGGCATACTCTAACATTCATCACTCTCATTGTGATTAAAGTGGGTAATATACATGGAATACTCTAACATTCATCCCTCTCATTGTGATTAAAGTGGGTAATATACATGGCACACTCTAACATTCATCACTCTCATTGTGATTAAAGTGGATAATATACATGGCATACTCTGACATTCATCCCTCTCATTGTGATTAAAGTGGGTAATATACATGGCATACTCTAACATTCATCCCTCTCATTCTGATTAAAGTGTGTAATATACATGGCATACTCTGACATTCATCCCTCTCATTGTGATTAAAGTGGGCAATATACATGGCATACTCTAACATTCATCCCTCTCATTGTGATTAAAGTGGGTAATATACATGGCATACTCTGACATTCATCCCTCTCATTGTGATTAAAGTGGATAATATACATGGCATACTCTAACATTCATCCCTCTCATTGTGATTAAAGTGGGTAATATACATGGCATACTCTGACATTCATCCCTCTCATTGTGATTAAAGTGGGCAATATACATGGCATACTCTAACATTCATCACCTCTCATTGTGATTAAAGTGGGTAACATACATGGCATACTCTGACATTCATCCCTCTCATTGTGATTAAAGTGGATAATATACATGGCATACTCTAACATTCATCCCTCTCATTGTGATTTAAGTGGGTAATATACATGGCATACTCTAACATTCATCCCTCTCATTGTGATTAAAGTGGGTAATATACATGGCATACTCTGACATTCATCCCTCTCATTGTGATTAAAGGGGGTAATATACATGGCATACTCTGACATTCATCCCTCTCATTGTGATTAAAGTGGGTAATATACATGGCATACTCTGACATTCATCCCTCTCATTGTGATTAAAGTGGGTAATATACATGGCATACTCTGACATTCATCCCTCATTGTGATTAAAGTGGGTAATATACATGGCATACTCTGACATTCATCCCTCTCATTGTGATTAAAGTGGGTAATATACATGGCATACTCTGACATTCATCCCTTTCATTGTGGTTAAAGTGGGTAATATACATGGCATACTTTAACATTCATCCCTCTCATTGTGATTAAAGTGGGTAATATACATGGCATACTCTAACATTCATCCCTCTCATTGTGATTAAAGTGGGTAATATACATGGTATACTCTGACATTCATCCCTCTCATTGTGATTAAAGTGGGTAATATACATGGCATACTCTAACATTCATCCCTCTCATTGTGATTAAAGTGGGTAATATACATGGCATACTCTAACATTCATCCCTCTCATTGTGATTAAAGTGGGTAATATATATGGCATACTCTGACATTCATCCCTCATTGTGATTAAAGTGGGCAATATACATGGCATACTCTAGCATTCATCCCTCTCATTGTGATTAAAGTGGGTAATATACATGGCATACTCTAACATTCATCCCTCTCATTGTGATTAAAGTGGGCAATATACATGGCATACTCTGACATTCATCCCTCTCATTGTGATTAAAGTGGGCAATATACATGGCATACTCTGACATTCATCCCTCTCATTGTGATTAAAGTGGGTAATATACATGGCATACTCTGACATTCATCCCTCTCATTGTGATTAAAGTGGGTAATATACATGGCATACTCTAACATTCATCACTCTCATTGTGATTAAAGTGGGTAATATACATGGCATACCCTGACATTCATCCCTCTCATTGTGATTAAAGTGGGTAATATACATGGCATACTCTGACATTCATCCCTCTCATTGTGATTAAAGTGGGTAATATACATGGCATACTCTAGCATTCATCACTCTCATTGTGATTAAAGTGGGTAATATACATGGCATACTCTGACATTCATCCCTCTCATTGTGATTAAAGTGGGTAATATACATGGCATACTCTAGCATTCATCCCTCTCATTGTGATTAAAGTGGGTAATATACATGGCATACTCTAACATTCATCCCTCTCATTGTGATTAAAGTGGGTAATATACATGGCATACTCTGACATTCATCCCTCCCATTGTGATTAAATTGTGTAATATACATCATATACCCTGACATTCATCCCTCTTATTGTGATTAAAGTGGGTAATATACATGGCATACTCTAACATTCATCACTCTCATTGTGATTAAAGTGGGTAATATACATGGCATACTCTAACATTCATCCCTCTCATTGTGATTAAAGTGGGTAATATACATGGCATACTCTAACATTCATCCCTCTCATTTTGATTAAAGTGGGTAATATACATGGCATACTCTGACATTCATCCCTCATTGTGATTAAAGTGGGTAATATACATGGCATACTCTGACATTCATCCCTCCCATTGTGATTAAATTGTGTAATATACATCACATGCCCTGACATTCACCCTCTTATTGTGAAAAAATGTGGGTAATATACATGGCATACTCTAACATTCATCACTCTCATTGTGATTAAAGTGGGTAATATACATGGCATACTCTAACATTCATCACTCTCATTGTGATTAAAGTGGGTAATATACATGGCATACTCTAACATTCATCCCTCTCATTGTGAATAAAGTGGGTAATATACATCTCATACTCTAACATTCATCCCACTCATTGTGATTAAAGTGGGTAATATACATGGCATACTCTGACATTCATCCCTCATTGTGATTAAAGTGGGTAATATACATGGCATACTCTGACATTCATCCCTCACATTGTGATTAAATTGTGTAATATACATCACATACCCTGACATTCATCCCTCTTATTGTGATTAAAGTGGGTAATATACATGGCATACTCTAACATTCATCACTCTCATTGTGATTAAAGTGGGTAATATACATGGCATACTCTAACATTCATCACTCTCATTGTGATTAAAGTGGGTAATATACATGGCATACTCTAACATTCATCCCTCTCATTGTGATTAAAGTGGGTAATATACATGGCACACTCTAACATTCATCACTCTCATTGTGATTAAAGTGGATAATATACATGGCATACTCTGACATTCATCCCTCTCATTGTGATTAAAGTGGGTAATATACATGGCATACTCTAACATTCATCCCTCTCATTCTGATTAAAGTGTGTAATATACATGGCATACTCTGACATTTATCCCTCTCATTGTGATTAAAGTGGGCAATATACATGGCATACTCTAACATTCATCCCTCTCATTGTGATTAAAGTGGGTAATATACATGGCATACTCTGACATTCATCCCTCTCATTGTGATTAAAGTGGATAATATACATGGCATACTCTAACATTCATCCCTCTCATTGTGATTAAAGTGGGTAATATACATGGCATACTCTGACATTCATCCCTCTCATTGTGATTAAAGTGGGCAATATACATGGCATACTCTAACATTCATCACCTCTCATTGTGATTAAAGTGGGTAATATACATGGCATACTCTGACATTCATCCCTCTCATTGTGATTAAAGTGGTTAATATACATGGCATACTCTAACATTCATCCCTCTCATTGTGATTAAAGTGGGTAATATACATGGCATACTCTAACATTCATCCCTCTCATTGTGATTAAAGTGGGTAATATACATGGCATACTCTGACATTCATCCCTCTCATTGTGATTAAAGTGGGTAATATACATGGCATACTCTGACATTCATCCCTCTCATTGTGATTAAAGTGGGTAATATACATGGCATACTCTGACATTCATCCCTCTCATTGTGATTAAAGTGGGTAATATACATGGCATACTCTGACATTCATCCCTCATTGTGATTAAAGTGGGTAATATACATGGCATACTCTGACATTCATCCCTCTCGTTGTGATTAAAGTGGGTAATATACATGGCATACTCTGACATTCATCCCTTTCATTGTGGTTAAAGTGGGTAATATACATGGCATACTTTAACATTCATCCCTCTCATTGTGATTAAAGTGGGTAATATGCATGGCATACTCTAACATTCATCCCTCTCATTGTGATTAAAGTGGGTAATATACATGGTATACTCTGACATTCATCCCTCTCATTGTGATTAAAGTGGGTAATATACATGGCATACTCTGACATTCATCCCTCATTGTGATTAAAGTGGGTAATATATATGGCATACTCTGACATTCATCCCTCATTGTGATTAAAGTGGGCAATATACATGGCATACTCTAGCATTCATCCCTCTCATTGTGATTAAAGTGGGTAATATACATGGCATACTTTAACATTCATCCCTCTCATTGTGATTAAAGTGGGTAATATACATGGCATACTCTAACATTCATCCCTCTCATTGTGATTAAAGTGGGCAATATACATGGCATACTCTAACATTCATCCCTCTCATTGTGATTAAAGTGGGCAATATACATGGCATACTCTAGCATTCATCCCTCTCATTGTGATTAAAGTGGGTAATATACATGGCATACTCTAACATTCATCCCTCTCATTGTGATTAAAGTGGGTAATATACATGGCATACTCTGACATTCATCCCTCTCATTGTGATTAAAGTGGGTAATATACATGGCATACTCTGACATTCATCCCTCTCATTGTGATTAAAGTGGGTAATATACATGGCATACTCTAACATTCATCGCTCTCATTGTGATTAAAGTGGGTAATATACATGGCATACCCTGACATTCATCCCTCTCATTGTGATTAAAGTGGGTAATATACATGGCATACTCTGACATTCATCCCTCTCATTGTGATTAAAGTGGGTAATATACATGGCATACTCTAGCATTCATCGCTCTCATTGTGATTAAAGTGGGTAATATACATGGCATACTCTGACATTCATCCCTCTCATTGTGATTAAAGTGGGTAATATACATGGCATACTCTAGCATTCATCCCTCTCATTGTGATTAAAGTGGGTAATATACATGGCATACTCTGACATTCATCCCTCTCATTGTGATTAAAGTGGGTAATATACATGGCATACTCTAGCATTCATCCCTCCCATTGTGATTAAAGTGGGTAATATACATGGCATACTCTGACATTCATCCCTCTCATTGTGATTAAAGTGGGTAATATACATGGCATACTCTAACATTCATCCCTCTCATTGTGATTAAAGTGGGTAATATACATGGCATACTCTGACATTCATCCCTCATTGTGATTAAAGTGGGTAATATACATGGCATACTCTGACATTCATCCCTCTCATTGTGATTAAAGTGGATAATATACATGGCATACTCTGACATTCATCCCTCTCATTGTGATTAAAGTGGGTAATATACATGGCATACTCTTAACATTCATCACTCTCATTGTGATTAAAGTGGGTAATATATATGGCATACTCTGACATTCATCCCTCTCATTGTTTTTGAAGTGGGGGATATACATGGCATACTCTGACATTCATCCCTCTCATTGTGATTAAAGTGGGTAATATACATGGTATACTCTGACATTCATCCCTCTCATTGTGATTAAAGTGGATAATATACATGGCATACTCCAACATTCATCCCTCTCATTGTGATTAAAGTGGGTAATATACATGGCATACTCTGACATTCATCCCTCTCATTGTGATTAAAGTGGGTAATATACATGGCATACTCTGACATTCATCCCTCTCATTGTGATTAAAGTGGGTAATATACATGGCATACTCTTAACATTCATCCCTCCCATTGTGATTAAAGTGGGTAATATACATGGCATACTCTGACATTCATCCCTCTCATTGTGATTAAAGTGGATAATATATATGGCATACTCTGACATTCATCCCTCTCATTGTGACTAAAATGGGTAATATACATGGCATACTCTGACATTCATCCCTCTCATTGTGATTAAAGTGGGTAATATACATGGCATACTGTAACATTCATCCCTCTCGTTGTGACTAAAGTCGGTAATATACATGGCATACTCTTAACATTCATCCCTCTCATTGTGATTAAAGTGGATAATATACATGGCACACTTTGACATTCATCCCTCTCATTGTGATTAAAGTGGGTAATATACTTGGTATACCCTAACATTCATCCCTCTCATTGTGATTAAAGTGGATAATATACATGGCATACTCTAACATTCATCCCTCTCATTGTGATTAAAGTGGGTAATATACATGGCACACTTTGACATTCATCCCTCTCATTGTGATTAAAGTGGGTAATATACATGGCATACCCTGACATTCATCCCTCTCATTGTGATTAAAGTGGATAATATACATGGCATACTCTAACATTCATCCCTCTCATTGTGATTAAAGTGGGTAATATACATGGCACACTTTGACAGTCATCCCTCTCATTGTGATTAAAGTGGGTAATATACATGGCATACTCTGACATTCATCCCTCTCATTGTGATTAAAGTGGGTAATATACATGGCATACTCTAACATTCATCCCTCTCATTGTGATTAAAGTGGATAATATACATGGCACACTTTGACATTCATCCCTCTCATTGTTATTAAAGTGGATAATATACATGGCACACTTTGACATTCATCCCTCTCATTGTGATTAAAGTGGGTAATATACATGGCACACTTTGACATTCATCCCTCTCATTGTGATTAAAGTGGGTAATATACATGGTATACCCTGACATTCATCCCTCTCATTGTGATTAAAGTGGATAATATACATGGCATACTCTGACATTCATCACTCTCATTGTGATTAAAGTCGGTAATATACATGGCATACTCTAACATTCATCCCTCTCATTGTGATTAAAATGGATAATATACATGGCACACTTTGACATTTATTCTTCTCATTGTGATTAAAGTGGATAATATACATGGCATACTCAAACATTCATCCCTCTCATTGTGATTAAAGTGGGTAATATACATGGCATACTCTAACATTCATCCCTCTCATTGTGATTAAAGTGGATAATATACATGGCATACTCTAACATTCATCCCTCTCATTGTGATTAAAGTGGGTAATATACATGGCATACTCTAACATTCATCCCTCTCATTCTGATTAAAGTGGGTAATATACATGGCATACTCTAACATTCATCCCTCTAATTATGACTAAAGTGGGTAATATACATGGCATACTCTAACATTCATCCCTCTAATTATGACTAAAGTGGGTAATATACATGGCATACTCTAGCATTCATCCCTCTCATTGTGATTAAAGTGGGTAATATACATGGCATACTCTAACATTCATCCCTCTCATTGTGATTAAAGTGGGTAATATACATGGCATACTCTGACATTCATCCCTCTCATTGTGATTAAAGTGGGTAATATACATGGCATACTCTAACATTCATCCCTGTCATTGTTATTAAAGTCAGTAAGATACATGGCATACTCTGACATTCATCCCTCTCATTGTGATTAAAGTGGATAATATACATGGCATAGTCTGACATTCATCCCTTTCATTGTGGTTAAAGTGGGTAATATACATGGCATAGTCTGACATTCATCCCTTTCATTGTGGTTAAAGTGGGTAATATACATGGCATACTCTGACATTCATCCCTCTCATTGTGATTAAAGTGGATAATATACATGGCATACTCTGACATTCATCCCTCTCATTGTTATTAAAGTGGGTAATATACATCACATACCCTGACATTCATCCCTCTCATTGTTATTAAAGTGGGTAATATACATGGCATACTCAGACATTCATCCCTCTCATTGTGAATAAAGTGGGTAATATACATGGTATACTCTGACATTCATCCCTCTCATTGTGATTAAAGTGGATAATATACATGGCATACTCTGACATTCATCCCTCTCATTGTGGTTAAAATGGGTAATATACATGGCATATTCTGACATTCATCCCTCTCATTGTGATTAAAGTGGGTAATATACATGGTATACTCTGACATTCATCCCTCTCATTGTGATTAAAGTGGATAATATACATGGCATACTCTGACATTCATCCCTCTCATTGTGGTTAAAGTGGGTAACATACATGGCATACTCTGACATTCATCCCTCTCATTGTGGTTAAAGTGGATAATATACATGGCATAGTCTGACATTCATCCCTTTCATTGTGGTTAAAGTGGGTAATATACATGGCATACTCTGACATTCATCCCTCTCATTGTGATTAAAGTGGATAATATACATGGCATACTCTGACATTCATCCCTCTCATTGTTATTAAAGTGGGTAATATACATCACATACCCTGACATTCATCCCTCTCATTGTGATTAAAGTGGGTAATATACATGGCATACTCTATCATTCATCCCTCTCATTGTGATTAAAGTGGGTAATATACTTGGCATTCTCTAACATTCATCCCTCTCATTGTTATTAAAGTGGGTAATATACATGGCATACTCTAACATTCATCCCTCTCATTGTGATTAAAGTGGGTAATATACATGGCATACTCTGACATTCATCCCTCTCATTGTGATTAAAGTGGGTAATATACATGGCATACTCTGACATTCATCCCTCTCATTGTGATTAAAGTGGATAATATACATGGCATACTCTAACATTCATCCCTCTCATTGTGATTAAAGTGGGTAATATACTTGGCATTCTCTAACATTCATCCCTCTCATTGTTATTAAAGTGGGTAATATACATGGCATACTCTGACATTCATCCCTCTCATTGTGATTAAAGTGGGTAATATACATGGCATACTCTAACATTCATCCCTCTCATTGTGATTAAAGTGGGTAATATACATGGCATACTCTGACATTCATCCCTCTCATTGTGATTAAAGTGGGTAATATACATGGCATACTCTGACATTTATCCCTCTCATTGTGATTAAAGTGGGCAATATACATGGCATACTCTAACATTCATCCCTCTCATGGTGATTAAAGTGGATAATATACATGGCATACTCTAACATTCATCCCTCTCATTGTGATTAAAGTGGATAATATACATGGCATACCCTGAGATTCATCCCTCTCATTGTGGTTAAAGTGGGTAATATACATGGCATACCCTGAGATTCATCCCTCTCATTGTGGTTTTAAGTGGGTAATATACATGGCATACCCTGACATGTCATCAGCATAGAGATGCTTAATGAAAGTCTCTGAATATGAGCAATTACTGCAAGTCTTGCATTTGACCATAATGTTTCTACCCATGACATCATCAAAGTCTGTCTGCTGGCATTCTCTTTCAAGTTTTCACTATTGAGATTTAGCTCCACAATGATATGCTCAGGATCTGGTAGGTCCAGTCTCAGATATACAGGTGGCTACCAGAACCAGTTGACATCAGCTCTGGATGGGTGCTCTATGCAGCTTAAGCTGGCTTTGCCTAGAAATTCTGTTTGGTAAGATTTCATTTCTTTTCTCCAGACATAAATCATGTTGACACTGGTTTTGCTGCCTGCAAGTTAGGAGAGTAAGTTATCCTTCATATGAGAAATCCAACCTTAGGTTACTCAAGATATAGGTAGGATGCTCAACATTTATTCCACCTGTTACCTATTCTTCAAACATTAATATGATTAGAGAACATTCTTGAAGGAGAAAGCAAATTTTTCAGTAAATAATGTTTCTTCTTGAATATTTACCTAATCACATTACTTTAATACCCTCCCTTCATTCCTGTAATGTGAGTGTTATATTCACAATGTTCTGCTTAGCTTAAAACTAGTGCTGCTTGGTGGTGGCAAATATGAGTGATAGGTAAGAGTTATTACCCTTTGTCTATGTAATATAAACAGGAAATGCATTTTTGTCTTTTGGGAGGGCTGGACTTTAGAAGGTAGAACATTTTTTTATTCCAGATGTTAATATGATTGAGTAAGTGTTCGAGGAGAAATATAATTTCCTTTCTTGGTATTTGTTAATGTACAATATTTAATAACCAAATGTATGTACAAGTTAAGGTATGCACTGTGATTTAACATCTTAGATGAGGAACTTTGGCTGATTCACTTTTTAATTATGCTTCTTTGAACCCCTCTTCTATAATATTGTCCTTATCTGGTTTGTATGGAATAAAGTTTTTGATTCTTGTTGTTTTGGGTTTATAACCATTTCTTAGCACAATATATATAGGCTATGCATGGCGACCAGAATAGCTGGTGAAGGAAGAACCAGGGAAAACCCAGTAAGAACCACTAACTCAAGGGAAGCTATGGGCAGGATTTCTGTACTTCATCATTTGTTTGATTGTTGTTGTTTTGGGTTTATCACCATTTCTTAGCACAATATAGGCTACAAATTCTGTACTTCATCATTGGTTTGATTTTTATTTATATATCAGCATATTGTATCCTTTGTCAAAACTGGAATGGAAGGATGGTATATAGATAAATGTAAAGATTTTAAACTAGTGGTGATGATCAGAAAAATCATGAGAAAGAACCATGCCATTAGATGGAAGGTCTAAATGTGAATAAAATATACATGTACTACTTAAAAAAAACATCAAAAATTTTCTTACCAGAAAATTACAAGAATTAAATGCTATGTATAAATTAGTGTAATTCAACTTAACAATATCCACATATGAACATTTTATACAATCAGGCAATGTTTTGTTTCCTTTATATTCTTTGTGGCTCTCATTTGAAATTTTAATATCAAATTCAATTTGGCCTTTTTCCCCAATTGGATACTCATAAGCTATACTAATAACATAAAGGTCATGTCCATTAGATACATTTCTTTTACAGTTAATAAGAAAAATATAAGATATTTGCTTCATGCTGGGATCAGCCTAGCTCTATTCCATGAATCTGGGATCAACCCAGAATACACTCTTATGCAGGAATCAGCCTAGCATAGACTTGGTTAAGATGGGATCAGCCCAGAATACATTAGCATGCTGAGATCAGACTAGCACAGATTTTACATGAGCTGGGATCAGCCTATCACCAATTCTACCTTATCTGGGATCAGCCCAGAATACACTGTAATGCTGGGATCAGCCTAGCACTGATTGGAAATGAGTCTTTTACATTGAGCCTGGATTCTGCCTAGCACCAATTCTACTTGAGCTGGGATCAGCTCAGAATACACAGTAAGGCTGGGATCAGCCTAGCACTGATTGGGAATCATTCTTTCACATTCAGATTCTAGCCCATGAGTAGCCCCCAAAGGGAGAGCTAAATATTTTTTAAAAAATATTTAAATTAAGTATTGATATTATTTTTGTTATGAGTTTGATATTGTAGAGTGTTAGCAATAATGAATAGTGGCATGTTTGAGAGAAAGGGAGAGAGATGAATTCATATACTCATGTATCCTTTATCATCATAAAACATTTCTTGTACAATTATGTTGTTGTGCATAAATGAACATTTTATACAATCAGGCAATGTTTTGTTTCCTTTATATTTCATGCTAATTTTCAGAAATTCCAACCTGTTGTACAAGCTGGCACATGACTCTAAATGTTAGCTGTAATTTTGTAATATTTGGGCTGTAAATTTGTTGGGCCAGCTACCTGATGAGACTAAAAAGAAATATTTTGTACTGGCATAATAATAATTTTAAGTCTTGACTGTACAGTTTTTATGGATTTCAGTTAACATTGGATGCAGCAAAGTCCATTTTGCATTGGGCCTCTTCAAAACAGAATTAACCAAAGAGTTAATTGGAACTGAGATTTGCCACAACAAGCCCATCAAACCTTAATACCATTTTGGTTTTACTTTGCCATTGGCAGTCAATCTTCAGGTCAAGGAATGCATCTAGAAAAATAAAAATTTTGTTCAGTTTAAAATATTATATAGTCTACAAGTGAGATATTTGAACATGGGATTTACCATATTCACATAAAATTAAATTAGTTCTGACTTCCACTGCAGGACCTTGTGATGTGTATGGGAGGAGGTACGGTGTCAGGTATTCTGGAAAGATATATATTGAATCCTCGTCACACTCGAGGAGGATTCCCTGATCTTACTTGCTGGAATATCAAATCTAAAGCTGTAAAGGTAATATTGACTCCTTAATTAAAACTTTTGTTTGTTTCATTCTTGGTTCAAAGAAAGCTATATGTATATATTAAGTTACATGGAATGCCTTTCAGATTTTAAAGCAACTGTTTTTGTCAAATTCCCACTTATAACTAATTTAAAATAAATATTTTTAACAAATGGGTTCATCATAATAGTGACAGCAGTATCATGCAGTGTATTCGTTTTGAAGCATAAGTTACTTTAAGTCTTTCAAGCATACCTGTATGTTATTTCATAAAATATAATTGGGGCCCCCACCAGGGCTGAGCAAATCCTATAGCCTGACGTCTGGGACTATTAATTTTTGAAGTTGGGCAGGTAAAATTCTCAAAGTTGCTATTTTGAGACAAGTCCTTTTTAAAAAAAATGTTGGGCTATTCCTAATTTTTTGCTTCAATCACTATCTCTACCTATATTTGGCCAATCATGCCCTCTGGGCATACTAAATACTTGATTCTAGTCCCTCTTCATGTATATATTTATATCCTGTTACCACTTGACTGCATATTGGGCTAAGGAACCAAATTATTGGCAAATCAAAATATGTCAAACTCAAGAAAGCCAGTATGATCAGTTAGCAGTGTTGTATGTGGTTTTGTTGCAATGAGTTTACTTAATCTAGATCATAATGAGCGACTTACACTTACTGTGATTTTAATCCAGCAAGTCAGTGTAATTAAATTAATGTTAGGTATTTTACTGACATCGGTGTCAGTTTCCTTTATTAACTGATTAAATGACAGTAATGATTCTTTAATCTATAATTGATTATACAGATGATTAACTTCAACATGCAATATAGTCCGAGTTTCCTCTGACCCTTGCCACCCCATTTTTGATATTTGGACATTTATGTTGGTGTGTAGGGTCAGAGTCCATTCCCTATCAAAAAGTTGGAATTCGCTGACATCATTTGGTGTTGGCATAGGGTAGCCACTTATTAACCGTTCTAGCAAACTTTAAAGACCTTTCATTGAGATATACCTCCATGAAATCGATAGGAATGTGATTTATTTTCTCAGAGCTTGAGAGTATAGCATTTGTTATATCATTAATCTGCTGACAGATTAGCTGAAACTACAGCATTGATGAAATTTGACCTGGAGCTCGCCATTTGCATTCCGAGTCACATGACTACACAAATCTTGCAACCTACATGTCAATGACATTAGAGGTCAAATAATCATGTGATATCAACAATAAACCATTTCGAATGTTGTTGTACAAAGAATTTGAAAATATTAATCATAAGTCACTTAATACTTGTTCATAAATATAATGCACATATAATTCTCAACATATTTATTCTGAGAACAATAACTAGAAAGTTGTCATATTGCAGAAAGGTGGAGAAAACCAGATTCATCAAGTACAGCGCATGTGTCAGCAATGTATTTTGTTGATATCATGTGACCTGAGCATTGATGTACTCTCCGCTAGTTGAATCTGTTTTTTTTCCCTCCAACTTTCAGCAATATTTACAGATTCTTAGATATTGTTTTCAGAATAAATAATTTTAGAAGTTTATTTTTTTTATTTTTCTATAAATATTATGTGACTTTAATTTATATCTTCAATTTGTTTTCCAACATCAACTTTAGAAAGATGTTTTGCATTTACTTTTGATAATAGACAAAACTGGTACAGGTAGGAAATTCACCCAGATGAACATTTCTGCAAATGGACCAGAGCTTGAGAACTTTAACCCAGACACAGCTATCAACTATTGGCTTAGTGCTGGTGCAGGTGGCAGACATATACCTGGACATATTTTCAAATCCATCAGCTAAAACAGATATACATGAACCTGAAGAACCCGAATGTATAATGACCAATGTTTTCGAAAAATTAAATTCTTTTAAGAAATAATCATGTATGTTATTTCATTTGTTTTTTCTATGGATTAACTACATACATTTTATCAAATCTCAGCAAGGGATTACCATTTTGGGACCAGTGAAAAGTAAGGTGGGACTAGTGAAGAGTAAGGTGGGACTAGTGAATTTTCTGAAACTACTTGTCCTGGACTAGTGGTTAAAAACAATTTGCTCAGCCCTGGCCACCCCAAACCAGCACTGCACCCTCTGTCTCCAAACACACACAGTGTCTGTGGGATGATTGTGTACTTACTAAGGCAGATTCCACACAGGGTATAAAATTGCCTGACTCTTAAAAGAAAATTCTAACAGAAGTGACTTAGGCATGAATTATAATCACCAGTGATTGTTATTTAATATACTGTGCGACAAGGATCGCAAACAGTTTTTAGTGCAGAAACATCAGTTTTATCCATTAGTACCTAAATTTTGGCTTTATCAGTATTTCAAACTTCCATCTTGTTTTATGGAACATGAATGTATTTCAAGTAAAATAATTATAAAAATTTAAATCATTACACTTTTGCATGGATTGCCTTTTCTTTTGATTTGTGAGAAATTGAATGTTATAAACTTCCAACAATTTTATCTGTCTAGTCAACTTGAATAACTGCAATCTTTGCTAGAATATAGTTGAATATATACATATGCTTAGTACAGTGGATTCCTTTAGCCATTTCTAAAAATCAAACCATGTTATTGTGTGTAGTTGTGTATCATTCGGTTGCATCTGCATAGACCTAGATCTGCTCTTGCAATATGCACAAAAAAATCTGCAGTACTGGTCTGGGTCTATGCATTTTGTTAGGAGTAATCAGTAGAACAAAACCAAATAGTCTCCAGTGTACCAGTGCATTGTGCAACAGAAGATCAAGGTCTGTGTTGTTTGCAGTTGTATCCAATATAGAAGGATGTACACACAGTATTATTTTTGTAGTAATGATGCTGCAAACTGCAAATTAGTGAACATCTAGATAGTGGAAATCTGGCCACTATTGAAAGATGTTGATGGGAAGCAGCTGACAAAACCCTATTCATCATTAGAATTATTAATTCTGCCATCCATATTTTCAGATAGCTGAGGTGAAGGGACCTGGTGACCGACTCTCTCACAAACAGATTCTCTGGTTGGACTACCTTCTGAAGCTTGGAGTAGATGCAGAAGTGTGCCATGTGAAAGGTTGGATTTTTTGGAAGACTTTTATATTCAAAGCTTATGCTACTCTTATCGTTTGAATTAAATTGAATTGCAGATATAAAAGGAATCAATAAAATAATAGATTGGTGTTGGAAATGGGGAGTCAAATTCAAACAAATGAACAAGTTCTTTTTAAATTCATGCCCAAGACTTCTCAGGAGTAAATTTTCTCTATTCTAATTACAAAACGGTGGTTGAAACAAAATGGTGACTCTGAGGTTGTAGCAGTTTGGTCTAAAAGATAAGAAATGCATGCACTTTACAAAAGATCTGATGTCATCTGAGAAACCAGAAAATATGTTTACAGGATTTTTTGCAAACTTTAATATTATTTGTTGACATACCTGTAACATGTGTCATTTCAATATTTAAGCTACGAGAACATGGGGATCAATGATAGCATAAGCACGATGACACTTAATACTCATTTGATTGGTTTATCATACCATATCATGTTCGGATGAACTCACCATAACACATTGTGTTCATATGAACACTTCTTTGATTGGTTTATCATGCCATAACATTGATATCTTCAATATCATCATTCAATTTATTTATCTTGTCATAGCATATTGTGTTTTTGATGGACACTCATTCATTTGGTTTATCACATCAGAACTTTTTCACATAGAAAAACTGCACACATATATAGGATTGATGATAAAGCAACTCACTCAATTGTTCTGATATTTGGTTAGTTATCTTTTGTTTAGTTGTTGACAGATCTGTTGATATTTAGTGTCTGTTTAATATTCACACATAATTCTGCATGGCATGATCTTAAAACTTGGTTTAAACCTGTAGCGTCATTATCATTTTATTCCATGACTAATTGCTGTTTCGTCATTTGGCTTCACATTTATGATTATGAATTTGATTATACATGGAAGAGCACCCAGTCAAAAAAATTGTATTTTGATGCAACAAATGGGCACCCCCATCTTTTTGTCAAAATCTGATGCAAAAATGTCCTTTCTAAGTGCACAAATGGATTCCAGTATGACCCAGAAAAGGAAGCATTTGCTAAAATTTGCCTAAGGCATAATATTCACCGGGTTCTCAATGCATGGTATATTGTTACCTATTAACTTGCCATCTGGTGTTGTGTAACCATTTAAGTTACTATCATGAATGCCTGGTGTATCATTAAACTTACTTTCAGGCTGAAGTATTGGTTGGTCAAGTTGTCTACAGCACTCACCTTTGCTGATCACTGCCATCTGACCTCTGTCCATAGGGGTTCAAGTCTTGGGCTCGGCCAATTTGGGTATTGAGAAAGCTTGCCATTTGCTTCCCATGAATTGGTGGCTCTTGTTGTCTGTATAGTCTGTCATGTGCTGAAAATGGCATTAAATGAAAAACAACAAGAAGTTTCATACATGCCTGGTATTTCACTACCACTTAACTTACCATTATGTATGTCTGGTATCTCACTACCACTTAACTTAATATCATGCATGTCTGGTATCTCATTACCAATTAACTTTTTGTCATCATACATATCTGGTATCTCATTACCAATTAACTTACCAACATGCATGTTTGGTATCTCATTGCCACTTATCTTACCATCATGCATGTCTGGTATCTCATTACTAATTAACTTTTATCATGTATGTCTAGTATCTCATTACTACTTAACTTACCATCATGCATGTCTGGTATCTTATTGCCAATTAACTTATATTCATGCATGCCTTCTGTCTCATCACTTATTACCATCCTGGGTCATATCACCATTATACTTTTTAAAAAAACTGAATTTACTGTGTTAGGAGGAGATATAAGTGGAAAACTGAAAATCAAGGCAAAGGAAAACATAAACAATATGAATAACATTGTGCAAAATTCATTTTTCTACACAAAGACTGATATTTTGCATAAAAATCGTTGCTAAATGATTCTGTCCATGTCTGCATGAAATGATGATCAAATTAAAATCAGGTTTGCTCTCTGCTACTTTAGAATCCATATAGACAAAGGAAAGCAACTAAGCATGTACCAGTTCATTTTATTTAAATATTTAGCTGTTTACTTTTTATTTCAATTGTATGAGTAACAAGGTTGTTTATATGGTGCATACTTTTTTGTGGATTCAGGTGAATTTACTCATATCATTCTAATTCTCATATTGTTTATTTTTATCACTTTATTGGCAACACAAAATTTCATTTGTGACTTTTTTGACTATGCTTTTCAGTTATTAAACTTCTAAGCCATTTCAATAACTGGGTTTATATTTTATAGATTTATTGTATGCACCTGTTTTTTTTTCTCTTCTACAGAGATAACAACTAGGAGCAAGAAGTGTAAATGGTTTATGGTTGTGGACAATGGATATGAAACATGTCTACATGTACAATTGCTTGTTGGCACACACACATAATGTATATACAAGTTGGTTGGAAATACTTGGTCCAACCTCTTGAAGAAGCAGCTCAAGGGCTGTAAAACTAAGTATGTTCCAGTTGAATAGGTCAGAACAAGAATTCTCAAACATACACCTGACATCCAAATTAATCTAATGGGAGCTGTTCATATGCCCTCTTTACCCATTCATGAAGATGCGGAAACAGTGCCAGAACCTGCTATATCCATAAATAGAATCACATGAGGTAGCTGGACCACAAGTCTAATATAATCACACCATTCCAATTACCAGCTAAATAGTTCAGCTGTACAAATGAACTATATATGATTACAGTGGTCAGGAATCTGTTATTTCTGACTAGTTAACCATCTGTCTGTATACTTCTTCTAACAATAATGGTGCCTTGTGTTAAGTAGACTGTATAGCTGGCCAGTCACCTGACTCGTCAACTTGATCAACCATTCCCATGATGATCATAAGAAATCACCATTACTTATAGAGCCATCTCTTTGAGCCAAACCATCCATGCTGGACTTGCAGTCAATAATGAACTTCATGGTGACTTTGTCTGAGCCAAACTATCCATGCTGGACTTGCAGTCAATAATGAACTTCATGGTGACTTGTTGTCTGAGCCAAACCATCCATGCTGGACTTGCAGTCAATAATGAACTTCATGGTGACTTGCTGTCTGAGCCAAACCAGCCATGCTGGACTTGCAGTCAATAATGAACTTCATGGTGACTTGTTGCCTTTAACTCTTCTCCCTTTGGTAAAAAGTCTTAACCCTTCACTCGGTATGAAAATCATAACTCATATTAACTTGGAATCTTTCTCCCAAATGCATACAAATTTTACTTACATGTTGGAGAATGCATCAAACCAGCTAATGTTGTTAAGGTGAGGACTGGTCAGGGAGCAAGACTAACTTTACTGGAGTACCACAGATGCTTTAAACTGTTCATATTTTGTGATACAAAACATCAACTATGATCAAGTTATTGCTTTTTTAAATTAAAAAAAAACAAGAAATATGTCAGGACAAAAGGACAATAAACCTCTTAAAAATTTAATTAGTACAAAAGACTAAAAGAAAATATTCAGATTCTTGGGGAAGATGTCAGGAAGGGCAACTATTATGTTTAGTGGACATCATGTGTTGATTTAAGTATGTCACATGACAGAAAAGACATGGCCCACATGATAACTTTTTTGTCAGAATTACATAGATTTGAGAGATGCCAAGAAGCCATTGAGCTCTGTAGAATTAGGATTACAGTTGTGAAACTGTACTGGAGATAATTAATATTAAGGTTTACTCTACAAACTTTTGATTTGAAAAACAATGTTTACCTTTGAAGCAACTGTCTCGAGTCACACTTCTGGACTTTTAAATGCATGTTTACCTGGTTGACAATAGTAGTACATGATATTTTGTTATACTTTACTGAAAACTGGTCCAATTTATGGCAAAAACTCTTCTGCCTTACTGAGGTTGTCTTATTAGGGGTGGCAGGTCTGATTTTGATGGAATATGTCCATGGAAACATAGTCCTAATAATGCTGGACAATTTGGTTGTGGTGATGTACATATGCTAAGATGGGTAACAATCACTGTTTCTTTGCTTCAGGTTATTGGAACACTTTCAGTGGTGCTCCCAATATTAGGTAATAGTTAACTCTAACATTGTTCTGGACAACTCATTGTCAAGATGACAGCTGCTTCATACAGAAATGTCCATCCATGAACCTTCCAATGGATCTATGTTCTATGGGGCAATCTGATGCTTGACTTTTGTTTACCATTCCCAGAGCCATGGCCATTGTGTCCATATAATTTCCATTTATCAGTTTTAATTATGAAAGACACAGGATGAAAATAGTTTGATTATCACACAGAAATGAAACATCCTATCAATGATCTGCATGATTTATTGACAAGTCAAATCAACCTCAACTCCTTTTGAGCTGTTCACAAGATCACCACTATTTCATCCAGAGAACCTCCCTCCATCACACCAGGCAACTCTCAGGGATGTCCTGATCAAAAGCAGCTTCAGTCCTGGAGAGGATCACAGCAGCCAGATATCCTCAACTTTGAGGACATAGAAGGGAAAATTGTTTGCTGTCAGCGACTGGTGTCACATCCATTTATGTTACACCTCTCATTTCCCAATCTGCAGCAGCCATCTACTTCTTCCTGTTGCTGTTTGAAGACAAAAAGTCGTCCTCAGTCACAATCAAGGGACACCATTCCATAACTTAGATATGTTCATATTTCATCAGGTCTTTCCTTATCAGCAGGGAGCAGGGTGATTTACCTAGTTACATTTACTTTACACATGTTTACATTAACCGTATTTGGCAACTGACCCTCAAGTTTTATATCTAATTGATGGCCCTACTTCATGGAACAACAAGGAATTTGCAGACACTTGCAGTCCAGTTTCAGCATATCTGGACCATACTCATTCACATTATTCCCAAAATGGAATTTCTTCTGGGTTTTGACTTTGCCAACTTCATCCGAGTTTGAACCACAAACTACCACCTCATTGAATTAACTATCATACAAGTTATGTGACTTATAGTTTTGCTGACTGAGTAAGCTACATACCATAAATCTGAACCTGTTTCATTTCGGATAGTTCATTACTTTTAATGAAACAATACAGTTTCCTTCATAAGAACATGTTACAGTCACTAGTCAACCAGTTACAGTCACTAGTCAACCAACAAGTAACTATTTGCTCCCTCTTCTTCATTGATTTGTTGAGAGATGCAAAGCTGCAGATCCCCATGTGTGCCACTAGATCCCCATATGTGCCACCAGATCCCCATATGTGCCACCAGATGCTATCTGAGATGCATGGACAGTATCCACATCAACTGTAAAAGACTATTTCTACTGATAAAAACAGGAGAGCAAGACTTAACACCACAAGTGCTGTCCCCTTGGCTAAAGGTTGTTAATAAATCAACTTAGTCGGAACTCTCACAGCTAATGAACATTTTGTCTTATGAAATACAAGCAGCTTCCATGGTTCTGGCCTTGAATGTAATGTTTGGGACATAGTGGAATAAGCTGACAGATATACTGAATCTACCTTCTAGCTTCCATTTGTGTGGCATAGCCTCATTAAAGAGATAATGCAATCATTTTGCACTAGTGGTAGCTGCACAGACAGTGACTACACCCTATTCATCAACGCAAAACCATAGACTCACTTTCACTTGATTCAGCTGGGAACCTTTTTGATGGCAAAACAATAACCAAGTGTGGAATCCCACTCAGATTTTGCTTGCACAAGTATAACAGAAGTTTCTCTTACTCTGGTAAGTCACATTAGGACAAGTTTTTCCATTCAGTAGTCCAGTCATGCTCATACTGGTCAAACCAGGTAGAGATATAATGCTTACCATTTCCTTCTTTTCATGTCTATTCTAATGTTATTGTGATCTGGTAATATTCTTGAGGGAGAAAGAAAATTTTTAGCAAATTGTTTCTCCAATAATAATTACCTGATCACATTACTAACAATCTCACCAACCCTTCCCCTCAGTGTGAGTATCCTGGCATAGGTTTCACCCCAGTGAAAATTGGTTAAATGCTGGTATAATGGTAGTGACCTAGTTGGTTGAAAGGTGAGTTAATGCAAGCCTTGCCTCCCTTTGTATGGATAATATATCTGCAGAGAGACAATTCTTTTGGTCTTGCAGGGAGAGTTGGATTCAGAGTTAGTAATCATAATGTTATTGTCATCCTGTATTATTAGAGAAATATAATTTACTAAAAACAAATTGCTTTTTATCAGCTACATTCAGTACTTTAGCCATGACTCATTTGTTTCAGCTGTTGGCGCCAAGAAGTTGAAACCTTTCACAGTCTCAGTCTAAAAGAGTTACGAGATGAGGGCTGTTGGAATCTGGAAAATTGTGATATGGTGCTGATGTCATAGAGCTAAAAACGGATGTTGGTATTACATTGTGTTCAATTCCATTTTGTATCTGATGCAGCTTTGTCTAACATCACACTGTCATGTACTTTTTGTACTGTAAATGCAGTTGTTTATTCTATATATATATATATATATATATATATATATATATATATATATATATATATATATATATATATATATATATAATAAAATATTTTCTTTTCATTCTTTATTCATTTTCATTAATAATCTACATCCTATGCTCTGGAATAGTGGGCAGGTTGAATGATGTCATGATGTAAAATGTATAATTAGAGAAGACATACAGTTTTACAATTTTTACAGGAAAATGTTGTTCAGTTACCATTAAGTTAAGACAATAGCACAAAATCAGAGTATATACTTATGTTGAGTTAGTCTGTATTAATTCTGCTCAACTAAATCTGAGTTTATAGTAATGTTGAGTTACCTTGTGTTGAGTCTATTGGGCAAAATCAAGAGTATACAGTAATGTTGAGTTACTGTGTTGAGTTTTTTGGACAAAATCAGAGTATATAGTACTATTGAATTACCCTGTGGTGTGTCTGTTGAAGACAATCAGTTTATAGTAATGTTGAATTACCCTGTGTTGAGTCTCTTGGGCAAAATCAGAGTATATAGTAATGTTGAGTTACCATGTTGAGTCTATTGGACAAAATCAGCGTATATAGTAATGTTGAATTACCCTGTGGTGAGTCTATTGAAGAAAATCAGTTTAAAATAAGTTTGAGCTATCCTTTGTTGAATCTGTTGGACAAAATTAGAGTATATAGTAATGTTGAGTTACCCCTTTGTTACGTCAATTGGACAAAATCAGAGTATATAGTAATGTTGAGTTACCCCTTTGTTACATCAATTGGACAAAATCAGAGTATATAGTAATGTTGAGTTACACCTTTGTTACGTCAATTGGACAAAATCAGAGTATATAGTAATGTTGAGTTACACCTTTGTTAAGTCAAATGGACAAAATCAGAGTATATAGTAATGTTGAGTTATACCTGTGTTAAGTCATTTGGACAAAATCAGAGTATATAGTAATGTTGAGTTATACCTGTGTTAAGTCAATTGGACAAAATCAGAGTATATAGTAATGTTGAGTTACACCTTTGTTACGTCAATTGGACAAAATCAGAGTATATAGTAATGTTGAGTTACACCTTTGTTAAGTCAATTGGACAAAATCAGAGTATATAGTAATGTTGAGTTATACCTGTGTTAAGTCATTTGGACAAAATCAGAGTATATAGTAATGTTGAGTTATACCTGTGTTAAGTCAATTGGACAAAATCAGAGTAATAATAATAATAATATTGATTATAATTATTCAAGATTCAAGGCCTGGAAGAAAAATGGATGTTTTATACATGTTTGGGGTTTTTTTTGCCAGTTACTGGTATAGACTGGCACTGTAAACATGAGACAAGAAGTTATCTTATTGCACACTTCAGTGTAACTGTTGTTTTTAGTAGAGAGAGTATGTCAACTTATATACTTTCATCACCCAAACATTTTCTCACGTACCTACTGAGTTATTAGGGACAGTAAACTCAAATATTTATAAATATTTTTACAGAACCTAATTTATCTCAAATGATGCCACTATGTATTATGCTAAGGGATAATGTAATGTGTATGGAATATTGTTCATAGTTGGGTCTTTATGCCATTTGCACATCATATGTTTATTGTATATATGTAGATACAATTTAATTTGTACTGCAAATGAAATTTATGAAACCCTTGAGTGATTTCAATCTTCTCCTACTTGCTACAGCTCACAAAAAATAGTTTCGCACTGTACTGGTGCTTCAGTAGTTTGTAATAGAAAGGACTGAGCAGAAGGTCCGGAGTAGTTGTGTTACGACTTTAATGTTCCTCATGGCGTCAACCAACAATGCCACTTCCTGTGGGATACAGGTGATAAATAGATGTCACATTATTATTGAATTGAACTTATATTTACCTATCATGCCCATGTGGTTCAGGCGAAAAATAGATATCACCTTTTTAATGAGTAAAAGATATGTACTCATCCTGTGGAGCACAAATGGATAGCACATTATTTTTTAATAGAGTTCATGTGTACTTGTCATGCATAGGGGTACTAGTGAGAAATAGATATCATGTTGAGTAGAGTATACATGTACTTGTGTATAAAAATGTTTAACTTGTCACTTTTTGTTGGTAATAACAATTATGTCAATGTCAAATCTTTAAGATTTTGATTTGACTTCAGTGTCATAAACTTTGTTGCATACAGTAATGAAACTTCATGGGTGCATTTATTTTCAAGAGTATGATTTGCAGAGTTAAACAGTGGGTCACAGTGACCTAATTCATCAGCTTTGGTGTCGGGCAGGGGCAGGGGCAGGGGCAGGCATATAGTAGCAAGCAATGGAATTTATACAATGTTGTAGTTTTTCTCATATGTTTGAGAGGCAGATCAAGTATTTTAGTATTCATGTTCGCTGAAACCAAGTTAATGAGACATGCTTATAGAATACCTGGCATAAATAAAAATATAGAACAAATTTGTCCAAGGCATATGACAAAATCCTTGAGTCAGAGAAAAGAACTTCGGTTAAATTGGTATCAACAATTACAGGTTTAAAGATGTAATCATAATCTTGAAATACACAAAATGGTAACACTAACCAAGTCCAGAATTATATCTTTATTAATATCATAGTACAGAAACAGACAAAATATGAGGAAACCAAATGTAAAAAGTGATGTAATGTTAATACTGAATCCTTTTTGCCAAATTGTGTCACTGAAGCTGTTGTGATAAAAGATTCATCATTTAAATAGGAGTCTTTCATAAGTGATCACTATCTAGGTCACTACTTTAATTTGTTTTTCTCACACATCCATCTATATATATATATATATATATATATATATATATATATATATATATATATATATATATATATATATATATATATATGGCCCTTCCATGCCAGCAGTTAACTAAACCAGTACAGATCAGAAAGTTAATCTTGTTCCACTACTGGTTTATAACAAAGTGTCATTACATTTGTGAGATAAATGGTAGAATGAACTAAAGCTATGCATGGTAACTTTCTGCTGATATTCACCACAGTCTGCATAGAGTGTATAAAATTACTGTATATACCCACTTAATAGTTGAGTGCAAGTGTAAACTACAGAAGAAACAAAGATCTGCCATCACAAAATGCACAGGCAAACATAGGTCTCTGCATTTTGTTCAGAGTAATCAGTTCAAATATAGACTGTGATCTACCAGAGTATTATAAATCAAAGTTTATGTTATTTGGATATGTGTTAATTTGGGCCATAAATTTGTCCCCAAGACCCAATGCTACTGTCTGATCAAAAATGCAAAACATTTTGTGAAATTCAGCAATAATTGGGTTAAAAATATGGAACATGGAGAATGATTAAATAGCTTTTTAATTGAATTACAAAAAGATTTTGTCACATTAGTAAATAAATAATCCGTGGAATAACACCCTCTCCTATATTTCTGTGTGCCTTATTTATTTTTCCAGGGAAAAGTTTTAAGATTTGATTTTAATAAAACATTTGAAAAAGTTAAAACAAGAGATCTATTGAGTTGTTTTAAAGCAAAGTTTATTTTGTATATTTTGTGCTGCCAACGTTTTTCCACTCATATGGTAATGACACATATAAAAGATCTAATTGTAAGTTTTATAAACTGGGCATTTTACAGCTGAACCAAGAAAGAATGTTAAGTCTTTTTGATGTTCCAAACCTACCATGAAGTCACTAAGGCAGAAACGTTATGTCATTTTGACCGCTGAAGAATAGTACAGAAAAAAAAAGTTCAATCAAGGAAGAATTGAAGAAAGTTAAAGTCTATACTCTATTGTTGACCTGGAAACCTAAACCATCTAGCAAATCCTATGGCCTATCTATAATTATAAAATGCCAGATTAAACTATAATTGTATATTCCTATCTTCTGCTATTCTCTCATACATACTGTCCTGGCATTTCCATTGCAGACTATATATGTTATATTTTTTGTACTGAGTAACAATCTTGAATTCCCCAAGTCATACACATTTTAAGATCAAAATATCAATATTAGGTCAAGAGCAGAGTAGACATGGCAGCACAAACAGCCTAATATTCTGATAGTACGAAGTTGGCATTCATGAATCAGTTTTATTCCTAAAATCAAATTACTACTGGACATAATTCCAGTTGTTTTTAGGGACACTTTCTAAACACACAAAAAAATTGCAGCGAAGCCACTTTAGTTACCCATTTGTCAGAAATATGCAATGGAAGTTGAGAATCCCATTATGGATATGTAGATGTGATGATTAATAAAAAAAATTTAAATGATCTAAGTACGAGTTGAACATTGATGGAATAATAAAGTCTTGAAGTTAACAATAATAAGCACCTTTCATATGAGTATTAGTGACTTTATACCAATATGAATGGAAAATTGACTCAGAAGGTACTTTTTATGACAGTATTAGTGATTTCATACCAATATGAATGGAAAATTGACTCAGAAGGTACTTTTTATGACAGTATTTGTGATTTCATACCAATATGAATGGAAAATTGACTCAGAAGGTACTTTTTATGTCAGTATTAGTGATTTTATACCAATATGAATCAAAAATTGACTCAGAAGGTACTCTATGTCAGTATTAGTGATTTTATACCAATATGAATGGAAAATTAAATTGGAAGATACTTTTTATATCCATGACTTTATACCAATATAAATGGAAAAATGAATAACAAGCTACTTTTTATGTCAGTATTAGTTATTTTATAACAATATGAATTAAAATTTGAATAAGAAGGTATTTCTAATTTGCTTTGTAAGTGCCTGTATGTAGAACTGTGATTGAAAAAAGGTACAAGAACAATGATTTATGACTATGGCAATATGGACTACTACAAAATAATCATGGGTCTATTAATATGTAAACGCAATACATAAATTATGGAATGTATATGGTGATATCACAGACATAATAAACAGGTGGAAAAAATGCAAATAAACCTGAATAAATTATTTGAACTAAATTTTTAAGGACGGAAAGCCTAACTCTTAAGGAAGACATCTCAACAAAACAGCAATGTATGACCTTTAGCATTAAAATTCAGCTGGTAAAATCGATGTAAGAAAGCATGTCTACTCAAATTGTTATATATCTTACGTAGTAAAAATTTTACTACCTATGGGTTTAATGTTAATATTTCTAAAGAAAATATCCTGTACATTAGGAAATATTACCAAGGAGATATTGTCACAAATTAAACATCAGACTTATTCATGAAGACTTGAATTTGTGACCAATTGGCAGCAGATATAATTTCTCCATTCAGATATCTTCAACTTTACAACTAGCTAAAATCAACATGAGACCCTGACCTATGTATTGGTAAATTTAGAACTTAGCCATGTTTAAATAATTATATAATGTATGAAATGAACATGTTAGTAAACATGTAAATTTGAAAATAGCATTCAACATGGGCCAGTTTGTTAGCCGTAATTAATGATTTTTTTTCCTCTACTAAATACATTTAAGTGAAAATAAATATCTTGCTAATAATAAAATATCTTGCTAAAAATAAAATATCTTGCTAATATTAAAATAAATATCTTGCTAATATTTCCAAATTTACATTATCTTGAATTTATCAAAGAATATTCTGTGAAATCTTGGCTATCAAAATTCTAAATGATTTGATCAGTTTGTTATTGCTGTTTTTGTCAAGTCCTGTATTACACTAACATAATATATAGACATAATTTTGTAAATAATATCGCTGTGTGTACAGGTAAATATCTGTATACATTATACATATGTCTTAAATATAGTTACTACATTAAAAAATACATTTCATTATATTGGATTAATATAAAAACTTTCTCAAAAAAATGACATTGAATGTATGTTTAAGTATTTTGGATGAATGAATAAACATGTATTTTATATAAAAAAAACTTATATTTCATGATTGCTGTCATAATGTATATAGCACTAGAACATGATTGTAATGACTGAGTATATCACATACAATAGTTTTCATATATATATATATATATATATATATATATATATATATATATATATATATATACATACATACATACATACATACATACATACATACAGTAAAGATTGCTTAATATGGTCTTGGATAAAAGAATTTCTTGAATCAGTTTTAATAAATTCCCAGAAAAACTTCCTATTTAGAAATATTCCAAAGGCTTTGTTAATCTCCATTGTTATAAAATTTAAGTAGTTTCAGTGCTTTAATTGTGGTCCATCTGAGAAAATCAACTGATTTATTACATATTTATCAACAGATGTGCTGAAGAAATGTAAACAAATGATAGTAATTTAAACAAAAAAGGCATAACAAAGGAACCAGGTAGCAAAGGCATGGTAATCACAAATCATTTATAATTGGTAGGTAGCAAAAGTGTGATAATCACACCTCATTCAAAATTGGTAATTTATAATCACAGGTTGCTGGTTCTATGTAAATAAACATGAAAAGAGATACATTGTTTTGTACTTCTTTTACCAAATAATTTATAAAAAGCATTTAGCTATTATTCTACACCTGTATGTTGAATGAATAATTGAGTACAGCAATCAGCATGATGTTTCCACAGACTGTTTTGCAATCTGTTTGGTTATGTCAAGGTTTAGTAAGCAAACAGGTGGGTGATTGTGATGTTTCTTTTTCTTAAGTGAATGGTGTATTGTGCCTATTTGGGCCAGGTAAAAAGAATATTAATTTCTTGGATTATGCTATATGAAATAAGTTGGAAGACACTGTTTGTGAAATTAGTGAATGTCATGAAGCTACTGAAAGTAAAGAGGACCATGGTGACTTGATGTTTCTGCTACTGACAGTACGGAGGACCATGGTGACTTGATGTTTCTGCTACTGACAGTAATAGAGGACCATGGTGACTTGATGTTTCTGCTACTGTCATTAAAGAAGACTATGGTAACTTTATGTTTCTGCTTCTGACAGTAAAGAGGACCATGGTGACTTGATGTTTCTGCTACTGACAGTAAGGAGGACCATGGTAACTTTGTTTCTGCTACTGACAGTAAAGAGGACCATGGTGACTTGATGTTTCTGCTACTGACATTAAGGAAGACCATGGTAACTTTGTTTCTGCTACTGACTGTAAAGAGGACCATGGTAACTTCTGCTACTGACTGTAAAGAGGACCACCATGATAACTTTATGTTTCTGCTACTGACAGTAAAGAGGACCATGGTGACTTGATGTTTCTGCTATTGACAGTAAAGAGGACCATGGTGACTTGTTATTAGCCATTATATCAGCACCCAGAGAGGTGTTAGTGGACATTGAACTGTTCCTACAATCTAAAAGTTACACACCTGATATTGTTTTTGTGTTCTACATGTTATTGCATGCTCAAAGTCATCAACTTACACATCAACAAGAACAAGTATACAAACATTTTGTGATGAATTTGGATTTGTCATTTTGCAGATATAGACACAATCAAAATTTTAACTCTTCTGTGAAACTTTATAAACAGTCTTTACTTTGTGTGTGTATATATATATATATATATATATATATATATATATATATATATATATATATATATATATATATCCTCTAACTAGCAGATAAAATTTTGTTTTGTGTAATGGATGAATATGATGTTTACTCAGGAGTATTAACCATAAAAAATGCAGCAAATTATAAAGTAGAAATAAACTTGGCAAATTGGCATAAAATTCTAGTTCAGAAAGTTTTCCTATTACTAGATATAACAATTTTATTTTATGCTTTCATGTATACATGCTATGAAATACTCTTATCATCCTTTATTAAACTCAATACTAATACATTTTTGTGATGTCTTTGGTAAAATGTTGTGCATAAATTATCATTCTCAGGCATCAAAAAAGAATGCTTGAACACAGGTGGGTAAAATCAGATTATTGTAATGATTGAATCTTAAAAGGTAGTGGAAAAAAAACATCAATTATATCTTTCCAATCTTTCTTATAATTAGTGCATTTACTTGCTTATAAATCAGTCCAATTGCATACTGAACAGACCAGACCTGCCACTGCATATTACACTGGCAGATCTGTGTCTCTGCAGTTTGTTTGGGATAATCAGTAGAACAAACAACACAAACCCTAATCTGCCAGCAGTCTATGTAGCTTGCAGTTGTACTCAACTTAGAAGCAAGTATATGGTATACCAGTGCTACTAAAAAAATACAATAATAAGTCTTATTAACAAAGTTTCAAGTTTGATAAATTCTAATCTCTCTCTCCAGATATGCATGCCTTGATACTATGCTATTAATTTCCTGAAACAAAGAACCCTGCATAGCCTGAAAAGCTATCATGTTTGATATATATATTTTTGGTGTATTGAAAGTAGCTCTAGTCTTAGGGATTACTCTGCATTTTATTGCTTACACCTTACTGCTTGTAAATGCCTTGATTAAATGACAAAAATTTAGATACTTGAGTGACAATTTATAAAATAAGTAAATGAGGTACAAAATATTTTGCATTGTTAAATAATATGGTACATAGTTTGGATCTGGCACCCTAATTCCTTCTGCCTTGACTTGTATGTGGTGCTGATGACTCAAAGGTTGGAATCATTGGCCCTGTGCTGGCTATGGAGAATTCACTTGTCACAGAGTTATCGGGTGAAAATGCACGCTGCGGACTGCTATAGCCCATGCGGGGACTTTGACTCCTGTAACCCATGCGAGGACTATAAATGGGGTTGTTGATATCATCATGGTAACCTCCCGTTGCTAGGAGGGCCTGAGCTTGGGACTGTGACTTAGCAATGATAGCATTGATGGCTTCCATTCGGTTTTTGTATTTCCTGGGAATAAAGTTAAATTTGTCATAACAAAATTTAAAAATTTCTGGATATGATTGGTACAGTCTGATTCGTCCAACATATGGAGATGATTAGTACTATCTGACTGGTGAAACGTCTGGAGATCATGCATACAATCTGATTGGTCAAACATTGTTTTATCAGAAAATTCCTTACCTAATTTAGCTAAGGTTTACAGGGAAACAAGAACTTTCATCATTTCATAAACACATCAGTTCACTGAAGCACTTGTGATCAAGCTCATTTATTTGCAAATAGTTCTTAATGCCAGTCATGCAATGTCAATACACCAGGTAACAGTTTGAAGTAATTTTCCTTTATTATCTTCATAGAGTAATAGACTCAAAAAATACTTGCAATAAGAAACCAATAGTTTACTACAAACAACTATTTTTTGTGAGTTTTGTGAGGTGCTGTAGACAAGTGCAAAAACAAGGGACAAAATAATATAGTCTGTTCCCAACAGTAATAAAATAAATGGTTTATTAACTAATTTTATTCATGAACTTCTCTCTCTCTCACTGGAACATGATTAGTGAAATGTTCTTGCTTTGTACACATCAGCTTGACTAAAGCATTTGCAATCTGGTTCATCTATTTTGCAAATAGTTCTAAATCTGAGCATGTGTGTGACCACACTGTAAAATAATTTATAGGATGATTTCCTTTATCTGTGAATATTGGTTGCTTTATATATTTAAACCAAAATATAGTAAAAATAAACCAGGAAAAAGAAACAAATGGTTCATTACAAAGAAAACAACAGGTAATAGTTTGAAATATGCACACAAGAATCTTTCAAACAGGCCCTCCTTTTATCCATTTACCAGCTAAGTAGTAAAACTATCTCAGATATTCTTGGAAATCTTCAAAATGCTGAATTCAGTAAAAAAATATTTTCTTATTTATTTTAATACTTTGACAACAAAAGTACTGTGTAAAATTGTTTGTCACTGCCTTGAACCTAAGTTTCATGACATTTTCTCCTAACAGTTTTGGATGAGTAGTGATAACAGAATTGTTAACAGATGCTAAATATTGATTGACAGACCAGATGAGGCATTGAATGCAGGACCATCACATAAGCTCTTTTGGTTTCACAGCTCGACAAACACTGAATAATTGAAAGTTTCTATTTATATCATTATTTATATTCTACTGCAAAGAAATGACACTGGTCTGGAGTCAGATTATCTACTCACTTATCTGATACTGATGATTCTCTGCGGCGCAGGACATGCAGCTGGTGTCGTAGTCGCTTGCAGTCCTCTTCCAGGGCCTGTAGTGAATCACGTGTGATCTGGTGGAGGGATCGCTCAGTGGCCAGCTCACCCTGCAGGTCCATGATCTGCCGCTTGAGCTTCTGTGTCTGTGTTGGGGTTTCTCGAGCATCCTTGTTTTGCTTTTGACTGTCAAGATGACTTTGCATCTGACGACTTAATTCCTGAATCACATGGTTCATCTCATGCCTAACAGAGGATGTAAAACAATTATTACCATGTTTTATAAATGAACAAGAGGCCCAAGTGTGTCAGATATCACTCATATGTAAGTAATGTCATAAGCACTTGGCTCAGTAATCAGGGTTCTTTCAAGATTAAATATGCCAAATGTTTTGTGAAATTTATAAATAAATGGGTTAAAGTTTCATCCAGAAACTAGTGATAAATAATTTATGGAATATGATTGTTCTGTGTTGTAGAAATAAGCATTTTCTTGTTTTTTGGTCCAGATGAGATAATCTTGACTATCAGTAATTACCTGTAGTGATCATGTATCACCATCAGCAGTTCTTTGTGGAAATGGAATAGAATTTCCTGCTTGTTCACATCTTTTTACTTCATGGTGCAGTGTATATATCACTGGTATATTTGGTGCAGCACCAAGACTCAGTGTTGCAAGTGAATGAGTAATAATTTGTTGTGATGTTTTGTCAGTCCAAGTGTATGTTCATAAATATGTCCAACATATTTGTCTTAGCCTCTTACTTTCGACTTTGCTTTGCATGCTGCAGCATTATGGTGCTCTTTATGTTAAAATGACAAAACACCATAGATTCTGTTCAAGTTTTCTTCTTTAGTTATATGTAAAGTAATTTGCCATTTCCATTTTCAAACTTCACAACTTCCATTGTTTGGAACTATATCCATTACCAAAACCATGCAAATCAACTTTTTCAAGGACAAAGTTTTCATCTACTATTTATAGAGCAGCATACATGTGTTACTACATGTATCAATTTAATTATGTTAGATCACATCAGGCTCCAAATAATGAGACATCAAAGGCAACAAAGCCAGATTAACAAAAAGCTTTTATGACGTCAAAGTACTTTTAATCATTTTTTCCCCTCGAGTATTATTTTCACACCAGGACAGTGAGTTTTGTAACTTACCAAAATTATAAGGAAGCTTGCCACTTAATTAAGGTCATAAAACCTGTTCACAGGTAATTCACTGTATGGGAGCATATGATTTTATTTGATTAAGCACCTGAATCTCTCTATAACTCATCTACTTTCTCATATGAAGGCATCTTCTTCCTATTAATAACATATGGCAGCCCAATGCAATATTATCACTTATTCATTTAGTGCATGTGCTTCTTTTACACAGTGGAATAACCATGTCATGGGGGTAGTTGTCCAGTGGTTAATTGACCAATGGGGGGAATGCATAACTGACCAGTGGTAATTGTCCTGTCACTGTCTAGTTTATGGTTTATAACAAATGCCAACACCTGTCCTGTACAATTTAGAAAAATGGTAGCCATCATCATTTTATTTTTTGTAGAGGTCTTTATTTTTTTATCTGGTCATGGCTGCAATGGATTAAATAAAAGTCACTTGTGTTCTCTGTTTTGCTAATATGGTCATTCAAAGTAGAGTTGTTTAGAACAATCTGTACTTGCCTGTGGAATCCCTAAATGGTCATGTTTACAAGGCAATAAATCAAAGTCAGTGGAGTCTATGTTTGTCATGTGGTAATTCATAGCAGTGTTTTCTAAAGATCATGGTTCCTGGTGTTGTTCTACTGGTGGTAGCACCTGACAGTGCATTTATATAAAAAAATTGATCAGTGTATTATCATTGTGGTTACAAATGACAGTTGGTTGGTTTAGAGGATAGGCCACTCAAGACAGGTTTTACAGTATAATTTTTGTTTTTGCCACAAGCACAAGCAAGCACAAGGGATTTAGCTTGGCTGCAGGAAGAGGCAGAAGACCTAACTCTGCAGATATAACTTAAGCATTTTCTGGATTGAGATCAGATTCTGAGCAAGACTAATCCACGTCAAATAAAAAATTTCATCTGAAACAATGTTATACCACCTTAGTAAAATTTGAAATAACTAGACCTATTAGTAATGGGTGTGTCACAAAGGATTGTGTTCTCTAATGTTTTCTAGGCAGGGCCTTTATCAGTGGAACTATGGTGGCAAACCAAATTTTGATGGAAGGTTGGCATGCAGTGACCATAACTACTCTAAATCATGGCATGCGATGCTGAAGATCATTTAAAAGTACATAATAACTTTGGCCAATATCCAAGGTATCTTAGAATATGTTACAGAAACCAAAAATTATTATTATTTAGAGGAGTTATAGCCCTTGATTATATAGCTTCCTTGCTAGACAATCAGGGGCTATAACTCCTCTAAATAATGTGGAAGGCTTAAAATTAAACTCCTTCAAGGTCCTATTATTTAGAAGCTGTAGGCCACATCTGGTCACAAGACATCATTGTTATAGAAAAGCTAAAACCAAAGTGATGGAGGGCAGATGAACAAGGACCATAACTCATATGTTACGGAATGGTAGGAATCAACTAATTCAAGGCATTATGAATATAAATGTGCATTCAAAATTTGTTTGTA
Source organism: Potamilus streckersoni (assembly GCA_016746295.1). Taxonomy (NCBI): domain Eukaryota; kingdom Metazoa; phylum Mollusca; class Bivalvia; order Unionida; family Unionidae; genus Potamilus; species Potamilus streckersoni. The sequence goes on from JAEAOA010001832.1 coordinate 2,928,355, forward strand.
ATCCAAGAATCCTTGGTATAGTTAGGTTACAGAAAACAAGGCTAGGAGGATGATAAATTAGGAACCACAACATATTTACTGAATCATTGTTGCAAAGAAATTCAATAATTGATGATATAGTAATCCTGCAGAAAACAAAATTAGGAGAATGATAACACAGATGTCTATAATTCAAATTAGGAGGATGGTAAAGTATTACATATTTGTCTGTAATTCAAATTAAGAGGATGGTAAATTATGACAGATGTCTAATTCAAATTTGGAGGATGGTAAATTATGACACAGAAGTTAGTTATTCAGATTTATAGGAACATGGCAAATCATTACACATGTCTAATTCAAATTAGAAGGATGGTAAATTAAATTATGATACAAGTCTGTGCTTCAAATTAGGAGGATGGTAAATTATACAGATGTCTCCAATTCATATTAGGAGGGTGGTAAATTATGACACAGAAGTCTGTAATTCTGATCAGGAGGATTGTAAATTATGACACAGAAATGTAACTCAAAATTAGGAGAATGGTAAATTATGACAAAGAAGGCAAGAATTAAAATTAGGAGAATGGTAAATTATGACAAGGCTAGAATTCAAATTAGGAAAATGGTAAATTATGACAAAGAAGTCAAGAATTCAAATTAGGAGAATGAAAAATTATGACACAGACAGCTGGAAAGTTCCAACTTATCTCTACAAAGCTCCAATAATCCCAGTAAAGTAGTCTTGTGGAAACCAATGTATTGACAGATGGACAGACACATCAACAGACAGGATTAGCATATGGTTTCATCATGGCCTGAAATATGCGTGGCAATGGATGGCAGATATGCCTACCATATGGTATATATATATATATATATATATATAAAGATATATAAAACTGTTTGTAAAGAAACAGACCACATAGCTTTGTCAGCATCACCAGCCTCCTCAGCTTTTTTGGCCAGGAAGTTCTTAAGGACCTTCAGCTCTTCCTCCTGTTCAGCAAATCTGTTGCAAAGAGATTAAAATGTGGCTCATAACTCAAAATAAACAAACTTGTAAGATTTTACAGATGTAATGTACTATCTGAAGAATAGCAGAACATCAAAATGTTATGTACTATTGGAATGGAAAAATGTCCAAATGTAATTTTCTATCAGTAGAATGTCAAACTCCCAAACAACACCAGTTTACATTAATGAAATAGAATTAATATTTATAAAACTTGCAAACAAAACTTTCATGAGACTAACCATCCTGTAATTAAGGATATGATCAAGATTTTAATGTAATAAATATTTGATTCACCTGTTCCTTTGCTAGTAGAACTCCATATGATAAAGTTACCATTAATGTACCTTGATATAGTAATGTCAAACTGTTTGTACTCTAACAAAATGCTAATTTCTGTGACACTACACCATCATCTCCCAAAGATGGACAGATGCCAATGACTATGTATTACTGTGATATGTTGATTACTTAAAATGATGGTGAATTCCATCAACCAATCAATTCACTATACTAATTATTAACAAGGGTTATATAAAGAAGGAAACTATTTTAAGTCTCCTTCAGAATCAAGACATGCAACTCTATTTTTTCTTAAAATTATACATGCAATATTTAGTACATGGTACAAAAAAAAGATGGACCAAATTTCCAAGAGAGAGTTTTTAGAATGAATGTTACTAACAGAAAAACATATCAATTAGGAATTGAAGTAACATTGGCTATTCCAAGAAAGATTAAAATTACTACTATTAGCATGTCTGCATACTTCTGGGTGAAGCTAAGAAAGTGTCCTCATACTCAAAAAGGTTTGGAACCACTGGTTAAATTTGAAATACATTTTTACAATTAAAGCTGTGCAAGTATACCAACCTGTATTTTAAAATTAAATAATCATTTTTAATAATTTAACATAAATGGCTTCTTTGAACAAATGAAAGAGAATACATGTTTCATGTATACTTAATTATCACTGAATGAAATTGAAATGGACCGTAACATTACAAGATCAAATAATTCAATCCCATCAACCAGTGCTGTGCAAGAAAACCCTACCAGTCAGAAATATTGCCAAGTACAAGCATCTACACAAATGTTTTTTTTAAAAAATTACCTACCTTTAAATTACAGCTGTTTGACATTAACACTGGATTCAATAAACAAAGCTAAATGGAAATCCTGCTAAAATGTTCTTTAACATGATACAACAGTCATGACATGGCTCCTGAAACTCTTTAAGATCTTCACATTGAGTCTTTAATTACAATAGAATTTAATTGCTACAATAACTCAATGTTTGAGTTGTGAATCTGGCAAGACATGTTGTAATCTTTGAGTCTGGACTGAATCTTCAACAATAAAACTAATAATTCTTGATATTACTCTTCAATACATTTAATACATTGATTTTCAATCCAAGGTAAACTTGTCCCACTGATGCTTGCTCAATCAACAAGCACACACAGTTTATCACCTGAAGTGATATATCTATTAAATTTATCTGCTTAATTAGATAATTACAAATAAAGTTAATGCTGCAACCAAATATTGTTGCAACCATATAGTGCTCTATAGAAAACAATAGCTTCTATTTTTTTAAATCTGCCTTTTATTTAGCTAGAAAGTACAACATTACCAATGAATTAAATCTAAACACCTTTAACACTGTAGTTGAAAATCAAAACATTCTCCTGTAAAATCAATTTTTGGAGTAAATTGTTTCTTTAATAAAAATGACCTGATCATAATGACTTATGAGTACTACTGCTACCTCATGAATTCACCCACCCACCTGCTAAAATTCTCAGCTATGGAAGCTAACAGTTGTCTGCACACAGAGTGATCTCCCTTTGATATATTGAAATGCACTCTCAGTGTATATCCATATTTTTTTTCTTCAAATATCTTACCAGATCATGATACGTTAAGAGAATAGGTAAGAGGTGGAGTGAGTTACATTTAGTGATGATTGAAAGGCCATCTCCAGACTCCTAAGACATGAGAGACAGATTCTAGATTGAAAATCTAGTATCAACTCTGCATGTCAAAATGTGGAAGTCTTCAAGACGCATCCATAAGAAGTTTTCATCAGTTGTGCTGCTGTGATATGTCCCAACAGGTCTAAATGATCCATCTGGGATGAAAGATTTCCAAGCCATAAGCTAGAGAAAGTCAATTTAAATTCCATCCCATGGTTTATGCACAATCTTGAAATTAATCCTTCATACTGGTGTACAACATCCAATTCCACAGCAATGCCACCCATCATTGGAACAATGGTGTACAACATCCATTTCTAAAGCAATTATACCCAGCATCTGAACAATGGTGTACAACATCCATTTCTAAAGCAATTATACCCAGCATCTGAACAATGGTGTACAACATCCATTTCCAAAGCAATTATACCCATCATCTGAACAATGGTGTACAACATCCATTTCCACAGCAATTCCACCCATTATCTGAACAATAGTTTACAACATCCATTTCCACAGCAATATCACCATCATCTGAACAATGCAAGAATGCCAAGCTCAATACTAACGTGTATCAATCACATTCGCAACAAAGCATCATACTAGCTATTTTCCATAAATTAAGAAATCAGTGCAACAGAGACTGTTTATCTCAGATCAACTTACTTTTTACCCGCCTCCATAACAATCAACAGTATAAAACTGTCCTGAGGTGACTATTTTCCATGAGTATCAAGCAGGCTTTTTATTGTTTATACAAATTATGTGCAATGTAAGGTGTCAAGAAAGGTCTCTCTCATTTTTGCATTTTATTAAGATGACTGAAAATGAAGGTTTTAGAAAAATGACAGGAGGATTCCACTGGAGATGTCATGTTCTGGCAGTTATATCAATGTGTTTTTTTCTCATGTAATATGCATCAATTTAAGCTTGTAGCTGCATCCTTGAAGTACATCATTTTGTACCAACCCACACACCTTTCTAATATAGCCTTCACAATATACATGCAACATTTTCTTAAGTGATTTGTCTTTATAATACATGGTACATTTATAACACAATCACACCTTGTAGACCCCTACCATCAGTAATATATGCATGATTTCCCTTGCCAAAATGAAACAAATCACCTCAAAGTGAGACAACCCAAATAGAGGAAACAGAATCCAGAAGAGTACAAAGCCAACATTTAAGGACACCATTAGAATGTAAAAGAATTTTGTTGCATCAGTGTCAAGAAAAGCTAATGTTGACTAGGACTATGTCTATGGTAAGCATTATTGGTAAAATAGCCAAAGATCACATAGTTTTTGGGTCAGTATGAAGACCATGTGAGTGCATAATAGCTGAAGATCACATACTTTTTAACTTTTACATTTTATCAAAAAAGAAAGGCCACTATAAGCTACCAGAACCTTTAGCAGTTTTGTGTAGAAGTGATGTGTAACATTTTCTCAAGCATGCAAAAAACACATCTAGAGGTGTACACATTTTAAATTTAGTTAGTTTAGAAAACAATATATATTTTTGTAATTCATTTATTTCTGTGATTGATAAAGAATTATGCACAGTTGATTCATTCAAAAGTTTCTTAAAACTCTTGAGAAACAATTTGAACCTTTAGGATTTGCCTTCAAAATTTAAAATATATTCTTTTTTTCTTAGTTTAATGTTAAACAATTCAAATTCATTCAACTATGTTTTCAGCTTGAAATCTTCCAGATGTGGAATCTCTCAACTGTTCAGCTCACCAACTTATATGGCTTCCAAAACCTTGAATGAACATTCAGCTGTAAATAAGTGAAATAATTTGCATTTCTGTGTGAAAAGTTTAAATTTTGAATTCTGCTAGATGAAGACATATGTCAAAGACATAAAACTGCATAAATATTTGTTGGGAGTCAGTGGAAAAATAATGCAGAAATGGATAAGGATATGGGAAGGCCATCAGACTCAAACAAATTCATAGCTATGTCAAAAAAGCTCTGATTTGTGGAGGAAACAAGTTCTTTACCTTAACTAAGAAAAAAATGAATGTAGTTTTGTATTTATTATATTCTGCGTTATTTATGCTTTGTAAATATTCTAGCTTTATGGTATGAATGAAGTTCAAAACAAATGGTGATTTATAAATGTTTGGTTTGCTGCATCTAAATATACATATGCATAGATGCCAAAGAAGCGACTCAGAAGTTTGAATCTGGATGTGTGAGACAGAAATGTGGCTGTGTCAAATGCCAGCATGTAAGATTAAATCGGTATGTAATAAATATACACCACTCTCTTGATAACTCTTGCTCAAAGAACCTGCAAACCCATTTTTTTCTCAAAAAAAAATAAATAATATTGGCTCTGTTTGTTTAATGTGAAGAAAAACTGATAATTTTTGTTAATGAAACCTTGATATATCACTCATTTTATCACTGAAACTGGTGGATTATACCTGGAAATTTGAATCAACATCATGAAATTCTAGATTTTTAAAAAAATTTTATTTATATATTTACATATTTTGTACAATTTTCTTTCCAAACAAGCATCCAGCTAATAGTACTGTTACTCCACATCCCATTTCCTCACCCCTCTGTTTTTTCTTGATGTCTAGTAGAGATGATATCCCCTTAATATTTTTAGATCCCTCAGTAACACATGTCCTTGCTTATAGTGCAATCGATTTTTGGACCCCAATGTGAGTGACTTATCAAGTTATCAAAGGAGTGGCACATTTTGCTAAATGAAACTTTCTACAAGACCAAATCCATATATGATTGTGAATTGAATTTGAATGAAACTTTGTATAAGACCAAACCTGTATATGACTTTGAATTGAATTGAAGAGTTGTCTTTTAAAACTACTCTTCAAATCAACCAACAATACTTACATATTGAGATTTTTCTCAGCAACACTATAAATATCAAAATAATATAGAAACAAGACAAAAAATTAGTTCTAAATATTGTTTCAAATACCATTGTTGTGTGCCTATGGCTGAAGCAGAGGGTTTCTATATGATGACATCGTTGTTTTTTTATATCTATTAAATCTTGTTTGAGGGATTTTGACATATGTTTCTGTTGCTGTAGTTTGGATGACTTGTGGGATTTGGACCTATATTGGCATTACTGGATCCTGGATGACTTGAGAGATTTGGACCCATATTTGTAGTACTGGATTCTGATGAATTGAGGAATTTTTACCTATATTTCTATTACTGTAGTTTGAATGACTTGGGTGATTTGGACATATATTTGTGTTACTAGATCCTGGATGACTGTGGTGATTTGGGCATATATTTGTGTTACTGGATTCTGATGACCTATAGTTCTGTTACTGTAGTTTGGGTAACCTGGGGGATTTGGACATATATTTGTGTTACTGGATCCTGGATGACTTGGGTGATTTGGACATATTAGTGATACTGGATTCTTATGACCTGGGGGATTTGGACCTATATTTGTGTTACTGGATTCTTGATGATGACTGGATTGATCAGTGAGATCATAATATTGTGTGACTGGATTGAACAGTGAGATCATATTAATGTGTGAATGGATTGAGCAGTGAGATCATGTCATTATTGTGTGACTGGATTGAGCAGTGAGATCATATTAAAAATGTGAAATGATTGAGCAGTGAGATCATATTATTGTTATGAATGGGTTCAGCAGTGAGATTATGTCATTATTGTTTAAATGGGTTGAGCAGTGAGATCATGTCATTACTGTATGAACAGATTTACTGAATGATAACATTTTTACATTTTATTTTGTTGTTCATTGTGTTTACATTTATTTACAATGGCTTATTTTATTATTTTTTGGTGCAATGCATTTCATGTTTTTCAAACATTATCTATAACTAGCACCACATAGCCACTATTGTGCTTTGGAGCTTTACATACATACATACATACATACATACATACATACATACATACATACATACATACATACATACATACATACATACATACATACATACATACATACATACATACATACATACATACATACATACATACATACATACATACAGACAGACAGACAGACAGACAGACATACAGACAGACAGAATGCAGACCTGTGTGTGAGTTGGTCCTGAACTGCTGTCTCTGTTTTGAGGGAGTCCTCAGCTGCCTTCAGCTTAAATTTACATTCCTTTACTTGGTCCTCTAGTGCTAATATCTCCTCCTGTTGCTGAAAATACAAATAGGAAATATGAATTATGCTAGGTGTTATGTTATTACAAGCCTGCAGAGTATCATTGCAACAGTGTCCTTCAATTTGGCTACAGTCTTCCAATTGTTCTTTTGGTGTTACATGTTCTTATGGCCAAAAAGTACATATTATATATTATTCCACTGTTTTCCTATAGTGCTGTCTGGTGAGCATAGTGTCCATGATAACATTATATCACACAAGACAAACCTAAAGAAGAATAGTTTTAAAGAAAAAGGCAATTACAGACAAAGTATTTCACAAATGTAATTGGATGTCACATAGCAACAGTGTCTACAGAAGCAGTATCAAATGGTGATGTGGAATTATTTACTGCCCAAAAAATAAAACCCTATAGTTAGTCAACCAGAACTAAAGAAGTCAATATGTGGTGTACAAAATAAAATATATTAAAACTTAATGTTGTAAGTAAAGAGGGATACATATACTGATATAAATGGACCAATCCAATGTTGTAAGCAAAGATGGTAACATATTTTCATATAAATTGACCAATCCAATGTTATAAGCAAAGATGGATATGTATGTATGTATGTATGTATGTATGTAGGTATGTATGTATGTATGTATATGTATATATATATATATATATATATATATATATATATATATATATATATATATATATATATATATATGGACCAATCCAATGTTATAAGTCAAGATAGAGACATATATTGATATAAACAGACTAATGCAATGTTATAAGCAAAGATGAAGACATATATTGCTATAAATGATCAATTCCAATGTTATAAGTCAAGATGGATACATATATGGATATAACTGGACTAGGTCCACCTCAAGCGGAAAACACAATACATTGTGATCATGTGCTCTAATAAGGTGTCAAATATCAACATCATACACTGGTTGAATTCATTATACAGTTGATTATAAAAAATTGTTTTGCATTAAATTTTCATATCATATCACAACAAATATTATTTATTTTCATATCATATCACAAAAATATTCACTACACTATCTATGGCATAACATTGCAGATCACACAGCAACATTGCTGAATATTATTTTATCCTTAATATCACATGATAAACAGCATTTTAAACCTGTGTTCAACTATAGTTAAAATGTATGAAATAATACAATATAAGCAACTAATAATAATAATATTGTTAAACTTGTTTCATAATGTTTTCCCTCCTTTGTCACTTATCACAGCTAATAAGATGATGCCATCTCATAGGATAGTGTAACCATTATTAATATTTTCACTTATATTGTAATTCTCCTTATATTTTGTTGCAATCTGCTCCTTGGACAAGAAACAAGTAATCCAAATCTATAAACATATTCACTTACAATATAAATATCCTAAAATTTGAGTACATTTTTTTTTCATTGACAGTTATAATTATTCTGATGATTATATATGATTTTTGTTTGGCTACAATATGTTTCCAGGATTTATCTGAATCTACAGAATTTATAATGTGTTCACTAACCTTGTAATTCTCCTTATTTTTCATTGCTATTTGTTCCCTTGATTGTTCCAAATCTATTAACAGCTTTTGCATTTGAGAGGACATTTTATCACGTTCATTTTGAACCATTTCACTGCAACAAAGAACATTTGCATACTTTGATAAAAGGTTAACTGTGTAGCAATATCATTCATATTTGAAAATGTTTTTCAACCATCATACACAAACAATATATAGAAAGCTAACCTGAAGCTTTCATCCTCATGTTAATGACTTCATTAGCAGACTGATTTAATTTCTACTGACTGTTAATATTGCTCAATAGAATGGCTAAAAACATTGCCAAATTAGAACAGAAGCAAGTATATACATGATAATTCTCTGATATAGTCCACAAAAAAGAATCTAATAAAATATGACATGGTGTATCTATGACCATCCTAAATGGCAATAATTTTATCAGTAAAATAATTTATTAATCCTGTAAGAGAAAAACTGCAAGAAAATTAAACAGTAAACAACAATAATACATTAATAAATAATAATAATAAAACAACAATAACTACTCAGAATTTTAAGGCCATCTTAATATGTAGGAAGAAAAAGTTTAAAACATTTGCAGTTTTCGTTATAAATTTGGCATAATAACTGCACTTAAGTTTCAAAATCATTATATGAGCAGTGAATATCCAGTGTATAAGCAGTGAACATAGTTTATAAGATGTGAACATTCAATTTTCACATGACAAAACACTGCATGACAACTAGTATCAGATAAAAGCTTTACTCTAAATACATAAAATTATGTTAACAATAACCCATTGAGAGTCTTCACAGCTTGTTTTCAAAACTGAAACAAAATTAAAATTTAAAAAAAAATCTGTCAGCATTTCCAAATTTTAAAGTTTTAATGGCTGACAAGTGTTTCTATTAAAACAATATTCTGTGCATTTAAAATGAGTTAATTTTTTCAGTTCAAATTGCCTTGAAAATCAGTATTTTTTTGTTTTGATATTCCTTCATCAAATTTATTATATAGAATAAGTCACATGTGACATATATGCACATTTACTCATTTTAAATTAAATATAAATTGTTCTTTTAAAATTTAACATAAATTTTCTTTAACCAGAGTCTATTCAATCCTGTTTTTTAAATGCTCTGCACCTTAAACCGTCACCTAGAACTTTCAGACAAAAAATTTTCAATCGCTATGGACTTTTACTATGGTGACAATGTACAAAACTTGGGTCAAAATAAGAGCACGTTCAGTGGCATCATCGCAATCAAGGGTAGTATAAATTTATCAATATGTATATCTTTCATCATGACATGACAACATGTGACTCTCAATCTGGATTGTACAAAATTAGAACTTTAGGTTCATTTGATCCAAAAATGTCAGGTCAGGTTTTTACTAGGTAGTGCAAAACAAGGCCAGGTCTGGGTACCTGTCCATCCATATATTCCTTTTTCCTATTATTTTTTACTTAACCTGAATCATTGATTTTTTCTTCTTCTGTAAACTATTAATACATAGCAAATAGTTTCTTATTCCATATAAGTAAAGTATAAAGATTATTTTGACCCGAGTCAAGGACAGTGTACTCAACACATTTTTTATTCTAATTATTCAATTTAGCTGGTTTGCCTTACATAGTCCAGGTTCTATGTTATAATTTTAGTAACAGACCTTCTAATTATAACTAAGAATTTATTTTCTAAACATTAGAAACATTTTAGAATGTTATTTTCCATTAGGTATTTTTTTAAAAATAGAAAATGCTAATTGTGACCTGAGGTCAAGTAGAGGACTATATAATCTTGTTTTTTTAGAAATTATTCATTCATGCCTCAAGATCTGAGCAGAATCAATTGTATTATTGTTGTGTTCAGTGCTTCATTTGGGCTGGAGTTTTATTCATTTAAATTATTTATTCACTGGAAATAGCAAGTGCTCATCAGAAATAACATTTTTTGAAACAGAGCTTTGAAGTTCAAGTGAAATTTCAAATAAGGATATATTCTTGGATTGTATTATTGAGATCCAACAAAAGACTGTTGGTTCATAACCACTACATGAGCCATTAGAGGCACATCAAGACTTCCAGTGTTTGATATAATTTGGATTTCCAATAAAGTTTATTCTGAAATTGATTCAATAGGACTTGTAATTGATGGATTATTTAGGATAATTTGCAATATGTAAGTTCCTTTTTTTACATTTTCCATTTATAGTCAGGGAAATAAATTATTTGTTGAATTTTACAAAGCCTGCTACTTCTTGCTCTAGTTTATTACTTGCTTTAAAATGAGTCATAATATATATATATATATATATATATTGCTAAAAATCTGTAGTTAAAATATGTGTGTTAAAGAATGAATTCTGTATAAATCTTTTTATTGCATTTTTATTTCATTCTTATATCATTTAATGTAGTTATTATTATTATTATTATTATTATTATTATTATTATTATTATTATTATTATTATTATTATTATTATTATTATTTATTATTATATCGTAAATGTGACTCTTGTAAGCATGAATTTTGTATGATAGTAAATTCGTCGCAAGTAAACATTCAGAAGTAGCTATGTAAATGATTGGCAGATACTTATTCAGGCTTTCTTAATGTCCAGATGGATTGCAAAATAACACATGTCCTTCATGCGTGTGTACATCTGTAAAAAAGTTCAGTTATAGTCATATGTGTAGTTCAGTCACAGTTTTGAACATCTTTGAGAGTCACATAGATTCTACTACCTTAAAAAAGGTATTTTTGTGCTGGAAGAAGTTATCTGTGTAGAATGACAATGATTTTTGTTAGTGGAAATAATTGTACTTATCTACTTTCTAAATAATAATTTTACCTGGAAAACAACACTACTGGTTTGGACAAAGTCATTCTCCTGAAATTATGTCTAACTTGGAACAGAACAATACAAATTGTGCTTTTATATGTTAGCCTTCGCCTGATGTCATCATCTGCAATCTTGGACCAGAACTGAGTTTCAGACTGTATCAATTTAGAACTTTTGTTCACAGGAGTTATGTGTAACTTTGGAACAAAGTTTTGTATCTCCTTTTGTAAATTGTAAGTCTTGTTTCATATATTTACCTTTTCTCCATGTTTTCTAGGGAAATAAATTATTTTTGTTATAATTTATAGAGCTTGTTGTCTTCACTCCTTCTTTGTGGTACTTTAAAAGAGTTGATACATAATTATATATATATATATATATATATATATATATATATATATATATATATATATATATATATATATATAGGATGGATGGATAGGGAAGTTTTGCCATGTCCAGGTACCAAACAGGGAACTAAACAGCTGGGCCAGCTAAGTACCTGATCATCCCTAGTAAGTTTACAAGTCAACCGATCAATTAAAATTGAAAACCATATTATTTATATGTTAATTTTCATAAGATTTAGCTGTAATTTCCATACATTAAGTAAACACACAGTAAGATACTAACATTGGTCCCAATGTCCCTGTGTATAATAAATCTGGAAAATCTGGGATGAAATCTGTGAGTAAACCCCAAAGTTTTCTGTAATTTTGGGTCAGCAATGATGTGTTGTCAAATTGTTTCCTCTAAAAATAATTTTGGGCAGATGGATTGAATCAAACTTTAGTGCACTTGGCAAACCAGTCAATTTCTATTCTCCACAAATTCTCTGTTGATAAATCTAAAATACTGAGCATTCACTTATATTAATATAATGATCATTTGCCAAATTCAAACATCAATTGAGGTACAAAGGAAGTGACAGAAAGTAAGTAAAATGTGTACTATCCGAGTTTTCAACTTCTTATTGATTTTTGACAAAAGAAGTATCAATGAGACTTTAATTCAATTCAATTTATGAATAACACTAATATGTTGATCATAGGCACCTGTTATATATATATATATATATATATATATATATATCTATATCTATATATATATATATATATATATATATATATATATATATATATATATATATATATATATATATATATATATATATATATATATATATATATATATATATATATATATATATATATATATATATATATATATATATATATATATATATATATATATATATTCAATTTGCACTGTTGGTTTGTTTTTGTAATATTTTTGTTTTAAATTTCATTATGTGCTGTTGCAATGTAACATTGTATGCTGGACTTGTCCAAAATCAAGTTCATTTTCAACTTTACCTGAATCATTGATTTTTGTTATTTTGCAAGCAGTTTATACAAAGCTAAAATATTCTCTGGGTGTATGGGTTTAATTATTATTAATAGAAATATAGATATTTGGCTCAGGGTCTATGTTACTGGAATTACTTCATAAATACACCTGGCCTACCTGATATATTCCACATACTATATTATAATTTTAGTAACAGATTTTCTAATTATAACTAAGATCTTATCTTGTCAACATTAAGAAGTTTCCAGAAGGATTTTTTCTATTAGGTAATAATTTTTTTTAGAAATTGCTAACTGTGGCCTGAGGTCAAGTAGAGAGCTATATAATCTTGTTACTGGAAAAATTATTCATTCATGATTTACGATTTTAGCAGAATCAATTGTATTATTGTTGTGTCCATTGTTTCATTTGGGCTGGAATTCATTTTTTCAAATTATTTAATTCAATTGATTCTTCACTGAAAATACAGAGAGCTCTTTAAAAAAAAGTATTCTTGGAAATAGAGATTTGAATTTATGCTGAAATTTCACATAAGGATTCAATTCTTAATTGTATTATTGTGATCCAGCAAAAGACTGTTGGCACATCAGCATTATAGGGTTCACCACAGGCACATCAACAGTTTATGTGTTGGATTGATTTAGATTTCCACTATAAAGTTGATTCAGAACATTTTTCAATATGATTTTTGTGCCTGTAATTCTAGGATTCTTTGGGATTTAATTCACATTTCCAAATGTTCCTTTTCTCAACATTTTTACTCTGCATTCTCGGGAAATAAATTACTTTTATAGTTTTACAAAGCTTGTTGCGTTGCTTTTCACTCTTTTCTTTTACTAATTTTGAGACCACAGAGTCATAATACACCCTTAATATAACAACCTACTATCATGTTCAGTAACACAACAGAATATGTAGCCAAATTCATCAGAAGTTTAAAAAGTGGTGAAATGTGACACAAGAAACAAAGAATTGAAAACAAATATAAAGATTAATGTATATATTTGGCTTCTGGTAGCAGTTGGTCATGAAATTGCTTGATTTTTTGTGGTTAGTTGAGTGACTTACAGTTGCTGTTGGATGTCCATTGTGGTCATCTTCATTTTGCTAATTAGGTTCTGCTTCTGACTCTCAAACATTTGGCGAAGCTTGCTGTTTTCATTCTGAAGAAAATAAAGGAAATAAAGGAATCATATAGAAGATAATTTATTAATGTCCATCAGATATGCAGTATATGAAACAACCAACATTATATGCATAAATATGTTATGTATATCTATATTGTGTGTGTAACTTTTACCATTGATTGTCAAATGTAATGATCCTCTTTGTAAACTACATTATGTACCAAACTTTTGTCCATTATTATAGATTTTATTACAAAATAATTATCATTTGTTTACTTGGATCTGAGTTCTGGACATCAGTTTTTTTCCTTGAAAAAATCCATAGTTTAAAACCATGTTTACTTGATGTTTGTCATGTTATCTGCTAAAACTTTAAGTAAACAGACCTGACCTTGTTTACAAATTTGATTTAAAATTCAATTCTAAATTATGCAGATCCAGGGCATTTTGCTCTGTCATAAGTCAGATGACAGTCTGTATACAAGCTTAAAGTAAACAAGATTATTTGATTCCTACTTTAAGGTCAGCTCTAAAATCATTGTGAGGTGCTAACAGCACTTTATAGACATTGATGGCTTTATAATGCCAAAGTTGTGGCAGCATTTTCTAATGACACACATTAATGGCTTTATCATGCCGAAATTATGGAAGCTAAGTGCATTTTCTAATGACACACTATGACTTGGGAAGGTGTTGCTCCCATGACCCTTAGATTCTGAATCTAATATGCTACTAACAACCACGCTTCCTTCCCTATACCCCACTCCCAAAATGAAATTGCCAGTCCCTAAGTCATAAAGGGATGGCATGTCTCTCATGTAAATTTAATTTATAAAGATTATGTGTGGCATTATTCATAAGGTCTCTGTTTAACTGCCACAAAAAATATATGGCTATACAAACCTTAATTGTCACATGAGACATCAGTTTAGGTCATAATGCCTCATCTCCTGCAGCTGTTAAGAGGTGATTCTGTGTTGTCCTTTATGCCTCTCTATATAACATCATTGGAGAGCTATGGCTCTATATGATTTAGTGTATCATGCATATAGATAATTCCATCAATATTCGACTAAGAGCACGACAAGAGAGAGAGGAGAGTTGGGATACTGCCAAAACCTAGAAGGCCTTAAAAACTGATAATCTGCCTAACTTGGTAATATGAGATCAATTTGCCAGCAATGAGGCCCAACACCCTAAATAGCTAGTCATTAAGTTACAGGCTTCCTTCCTTATAGAAGATGGGAAATAAAATATTAAGAATAATTGTATGGCCTGGTTTTCACCTGTAACAGGTCAACTTGTTCCTGTTTGGCCTTGACAGAAGACTCAGTGCTGTTTTTGGTAATTTCGGTTTCCTGAATTCGGCCAGAGAGCTTCTTTAGCTTCTTTTTCTCCACCTTTAACTGGGACTCAGTCTTAGCCAGTACTTTCTCCATTTCATTAAGTCGGGCCTCAACTACAATCTTGAAAAGTAAAAAGGGTGTAACTCAATATTAAAAACAAAGGGACTGGATGGGATTTTTTTTAAGAGTGAGAAGTTTAGGAATGAATTACCTCCAATTTGAGCTACTATAATTCTGGTAATTTTTCCTACCCTTGTAATTTTATGTACACCTTTTATCCATAAAAAAATCATAAATAATTAATTGTAATATATTTATTTATTTAATTATTTATTTGCAGAGAGAATTTTATATTCTATGACAAATCCTTTATCTTTTGTACAAAAATATTTCTACTGAAAATTTGTCTGCATAATGCATTTTTAATATTGAAGTTATAAAAAAATGAATAATAGATTAAAATTAAAATTATATACAATTATGACATTATTTTCTTGTTTTGTTTTGACTTAATATTTTCAACCTCACATAACAGCTGTTCATGTTTCAAAGAGCTTCAAAAATCTACTGATGTACAATTTAAATATTTCAATGTTTTGTTTGAAAAGTTTATGCTATAAATAGTACAGTAAAACTTGTCTTGAAATACCACCACTTCTGCCAAAAAAAACGGTATCTCAAGATAGGTGTACTCTCAAGACAGGTCATAATGTTATTAACCAATAAATCTGTGCAAGGAGAACCTGGTCTCTCAAGACAGATGGTCTTTCAAAGCAGTGGTCTCAAGAGACAAGTTTTAATATAATACTTTTTGGGTAAGTTTATATCTGAAGCATTGAATAATGAAACAGGAGATCAAGACAATTTAAACAACATTCAATATAATGTTTGCAGAGTTCATGTATTCCGAAATTGCATGTGAAAACAGAAATATTTGTTAAAGTTATTCAGTTTTAACTGAGGCATTGAATAATGAAAGAAGAGATAAGAAGAAATTTTTATAAAAATCAAAATGAAAATTTCCTAGCATAGATAAGATACCAATGCATGATTCAGATGTATCCAATGACTAATATATGTGTCTGACATAATCTAAAATGAAAAGCATAAATGAGTCCCAAAAGTTTAAGCACACTTAATTACCAAGTAATAGCGCTGTACAGCCAGGTAGTTCTTATGGGTATCATAATTAATATTGAGAATGATTGGTTCGTTCTGAGGTGTTAATTGAAAATGGAATGTAGTAGTGCTTTTGTACATAAGGAAAATCACAATCATCTGGTAACTGAACAATGACAATTACAAATGTCTTGTATCCTCCCTCTATTTATGTCTTAATGCATGTTTAAACCATCATAACATCAATGATTCATTGATATCAATGGCAAAACATGTCTTAATGCATGTTGAAACCATCATAGCATTAATGGTTCATTGATATCAATGGCAAAACACATCTTAATGCATGTCTAAACAATCATAGCATTAATGGTTCATTCATATCAATGGCAAAACATGAGGTCCTAATGTGTTTCTAGACCATCATAGCATCAAATGTTCATTCACATTAATGGCAAAACATTATGTCTTAATGCATGTCTAAACCATCATTGCATTAATGGTTCATTCATATCAATAGCAAAACATGTCTTAATTCATGTCTAAACCATCATAGCATCAATTGTTTATTCACATTAATGGCAAAACATAGTCTTAATAATACATGTCTAAACTGTTATAGCATCATGTGATTCATTTGCATCACTGACAAAACATGATGTCTTAATGCATTTCTGCACCATCATAGCATGAATGGTTCTTTCATATCAATAGCAAAAAATGTCTTAATACATGTCTAAACTATCACAATATTATTGGTTCATTGATAATGATCTAAAACATATCTTAAAGTATGTCTATACCATCATAACATCAATGGTTCATTATAAACTGCAAAATATGTCATAATGCATATCTGCATCATCATATCATCAATGGATCATTCATATCAAAGGCAAAACATGCTGTCCTAAGGCATGTCTAAAACATAGCATCAATGGTTCATTATCAATTGCAAAATATGTCTTAATAAGTGTGTCTAAACCATCATATCACTAAGATTTATTCATATAAATGGCAAAACATTATGTCTTAATGCATGTCTAAATCATCAAAGCATCAATGATTCATTCATATCAATGGCAACACATGTTTTAATACATGTCTAAACCATGATATGGTTCATTCATTTTTTTTTTACTCTTTCTCTAGTCAAACAAGCTATACAATTTTTTAAGTGATTGATATTGAATCAGAGATTGGTGTCAATTACTTTTTCTCATAAGGCATTTAGTAAAAAGAATAGTATTCTATTATTGTGCTTAAGGAAGAAGACTGTTTTTCTATTATAGTGTTTTTTGGAGAGGAACAGTGCTTGAAACCAAAAGTGATGGCACTATTCTGCACCCAAACATGAAATTTTTTTGTGTGGATTTATTGTGATGGCAACTCGATTAAGTATATCAAATGAAATAAGTTCGTTGCACTAGAACCTATTGGAACATGTATAATGTCTGTTGTCAAGTACAGCATGACATCATCAATGGGAAGTGCATACTATTTTTAAAAAACTGTCAGTAGTCAGCTATTCAGAAGTCAATAATTGATCATGTAATATATGTTAACATCTTCAATAATTCCTTTATGTTAATGATCAAAAACTCACTCTTTTATTGCACTCACTTGTGAGTTCCTTTGTTTTAGGCATGGATGACATAATTGCTATGCAAACATAAATTATTCTGTATTTATTCCAGAAGTATTTAATATTCCTTTATGCTAATACTGAAAAAAAAGATATCATATACTTTATACCTTTTGGTTTCTGGTGTCCTCCAACTGGAGTCGCAGGGAGCCAACTGAATGTTCTGTGAGGTGTCTGCCAGTACTTTCATCTGAAAGTTTAGACTTGATCTCTTCCAGATCTCTCTCTAGAATGCGTACCCTGCCCTGAAGCTTGTCCCTTGCATCAGCTGCTAATGCCAGGTGAGACTGGGATGACTGCAACTGTGACTGTGACTTGAGAAAACAAAACAAAAATAAAAACTTATTAAGCACAGACACAGCTAATATTTTGTCTATAATATGGTGCTTATATTTATACTAAATTTCTGTATTAAACATTAAACATACTGTATTGTATGTGTGCTAAGGGTAAAATCTATGTACCTATACATTGCCTGTGTACTATGGGTAAAATCTATGTACCTAGACATTGTCTGTGAACTATGGGTAAAATCTATGTACCTAGACATTGTCTGTGTGCTAAGGGTAAAATCTATATACCTAGACATTGCCTGTGTACTATGGGTAAAATCTATGTACCTAGACATTGTCTGTGTGCTAAGGGTAAAATCTATGTACCTAGACATTGCCTGTGTACTATGGGTAAAGTCTATGTACCTAGACATTGCCTGTGTACTATGGGTAAAATCTATGTACCTAGACATTGTGTGCTAAGGGTAAAATCTATGTACCTAGACATTGTCTGTGTGCTAAGGGTAAAATCTATGTACCTAGACATTGTCTGTGTGCTAAGGGTAAACTCTATGTACCTAGACATTGTCTGTGTGCTAAGGGTAAAATCTATGTACCTAGACATTGCCTGTGTACTATGGGTAACATCTATGTATCTAGACATTGTCTGTGTGCTAAGGGTAAAATCTATGTATCTAGACATTGTCTGTGTGCTAAAGGTAAAATCTATGTACCTAGACATTGTCTGTGTGCTATGGGTAAAATCTATGTACCTAGACATTGCCTGTGTACTATGGGTAAAATCTATGTACCTAGACATTGTCTGTGTGCTAAGGGTAAAATCTATGTACCTAGACATTGTCTGTGTGCTAAGGGTAAAATCTATGTACCTAGACATTGTCTGTGTGCTAAGGGTAAAATCTATATACCAAGACATTGCCTGTGTACTATGGGTAAAATCTATATACCTAGACATTGTCTGTGTGCTAAGGGTAAAATCTATGTACCTAGAAATTGTCTGTGTGCTAAGGGTAAAATCTATGTACCTAGATGTTGCCTGTGTGCTAAGGGTAAAATCTATGTACCTAGACATTGTCTGTGTGCTAAGGGTAAAATCTATGTACCTAGACATTGCCTGTGTACTATGGGTAAAATCTATGTACCTAGACATTGTCTGTGTGCTAAGGGTAAAATCTATGTACCTAGACATTGTCTGTGTGCTAAGGGTAAAATCTATGTACCTAGACATTGTCTGTGTGCTAAGGGTAAAATCTATGTACCTAGATGTTGCCTGTGTACTATGGGTAAAATCTATGTACCTAAATATTGCCTATGTGCAAAGGGATAAATCATATGTAGGTATTGTCTGTGTGCCTAAGGAATAAGAGACTGAAATTGTTTAAGCTCCAAGATTTACAAATATCTTAGTAACCACAATAATTGATTAAAACCAAATTTTTTTAACTGGGTCACACTTTACCCTGAAAATGAAATAAACTATAAAGTCAAATATTTTAATTCATTCAAGGCACATCCAAGTCTGTGAAACAAGGCTCACCACAGACTGCATCAGAATATGTTAAATGGTGCTGGAACTATTTTGATTACTAGCTATGTCCCATGTAAATATAAAAAGTTGACTCATAATAACCATACCTGTGTCAAAAATGGAGACGACAAGATAAAATCCATAGAAGACAAATCTAAGTCATAGTCACTTTTCCTTTCAAATTGTTTGTGAACATTTGGAATGGTTCTTGAGCTATGCTAATCACAATCAACATCTTATGTAAAGATATGCAGTTCATCAAAATGGATGATGACTGTCAAAAATGGAATAACAAAAGACTAAGTTTATAAAAGGCACATGGCGGTCAATGATATATTGTTTATACCAAATTGCATCAGAACATGTGGAATGGTCCTGGAACTGTCAGTTACAAGTAACATCTGAAGATATTAAGTTAATTGTCCAGGGACATAATTCTACTAAAATGGAGCTGATGAGAAAAAGCCTTCAAAATACATATCTAGGTCTGTGAGACAATATACACTATAAATAACATCAGAATGTGCTGAGTGGTTTTTTAGGTTATGCCAGTAACTAGCAACATCCTATGTGAAGATATGATGTTAAATGTAAAGGGCTATAACTCTAACCAACATAGAGTTTACAATACAAAACCCATCAAAGGCACATCTAGGTCTATAAGATAATTTACACATCAAATTGCTTGCGAATATGTCCAATAATTTTTGAGCTATACTGATTACAAGGATCTGTTGCAGTGAAGATTTCAAATTGATTAAATAATAATTCCATTAATATTAGGCCTGAAAAGATGAAACCTTTAAAAGACATGTATCTATGTGTAATAGGAAACTGAACTAAAAACAGCATCCAGTAATGAGTATGAAGGGTCAAACAGCAGGATGGCCTGATGGCCTGAAGGACAGACATAAAATATAATCACTGTAGGGACCTTGCATCTAGCTATGCAACCCTGGTAAATCTTGATTCTTTAAAACTATACAATATTACACAGATCTCGAAAGCTGTATCATCTTTCATGAGTATGCAGCATCCTAATTAATACTAATAATGCATTTGAATTACACAGACATTTAATCTAACATGGCATATCTGACATTGGACATGGTTGTTCAATCCACATTTCCAAACTATACTCTGAATAAACTATTCAGGTGTTTTCAATGATATGCATGCAATTATGTTCTCTGATGCACCAAATAAAACCTGTATCAATCCACATATGTTCTGACTTCCAATCACACTGTAAAATGAAATCTATTTGGAGAATATAATATAGGGGTATGTATTAAATATAAAAAACACATAAGTATCTGTTCCAAAATTGTGAGAAGAACTCATTGGAGACCTTGACATACACATAAATCATATCAAAACTCATTTCTTCTGCCAGCTTGGAACAAATCACATATGTATCAGCTCTGGTAATGTGTCGCCAATACAATTATATCTGTAACTGTGTGATCTATGATATGCCAATAAAATTAAATGTGTGACAGTGTGGTCTGAAATACTGTGACAGTGTAATATATGATACACCAATAAAATTAAATTGGTGACAGTGTGATTCTTTAATATATTAATAAAATTAAATCTGCAATGTGAAATCCATGATACATAATAAAAAATTAAATCAGTGACAGTGTGATGTATCTTATACCAAAAGAATTAAATTTACCACAGTTTGATCTATGATGCCCAAATAAAATTAAATCTATAACAGTGTGATCATTTAAACAACAATAAAATTAAATCTGTGACAATGTGATTAAAATTAAATTTATCATAGCGTGATCTATGATGAACAATAAAAATAAATCTGCAAAGGTGTGATCTATGATATACCAATAAATTAAAATTATTCCCAAGGTGTGACATAGCATGCTTCATTAATATCATTGATAAATTCCTTGTGAATCAGAAAGCCAGTTTTACCATATTGAATACCAACCTGACTGAGACTCTCAGAAAGAGCTGATCTCTCTGCTTCATGCTGTGAATGCAGCTCCTTGATGGTGATCTTAAGTTGATTTATCTCATGTTGTGAGTTTTCCTGCTGGACCCTCAGCTCTCCATATAGCTTCTGGTTTGTCATTTCTGCCTTTGCTAGCATTTCCTGGATTTAAAAAAGTCATGTACTGGATACAAATAATAGGTGAAATGATATATGTGCAGAACCTCTTCCACAATCACTAGGGCTACAAAATTCCACTCATCTACTTGTGTTAACATGGATAATGATTATGTACAGTGTAGGATGAATAAATAGAAAGATTTACAAGATGTTCATCCAAGTAGAAAGTACCATTCTGTATTATGTACAGTGCAGGTTTAGTAAACAGAAAGGTCTACAAGATGCTCATCCAAGTAGAAAAAACCATTCTGTATTATGTACAGAGTAGGATGAGTAAATAGAAAGGTTTATAATATGTTCATCCAAGTAGAAAGTAACATTCTGTATTATGTACAGTGTGAGATGAGTAAAACTGATGCAGCCTAGTAAAATTTACAAACCAACTGCCAAAAAGACTTACAAAAATGGTACTAACAGCTGCCTTGCTTGATGCTCAGCATTAAGAGGTTAGTGTTAGGACTGGTCAGCCTGGTGTCAGGATAATGTGACTGGGTGGGACATCATGCTACATGTCTGTGGCATGATGCTCCAGTGCTAGACATCACTATAAATTGCCACACTACACACATCATAGAGATATGACTGAAAATTTTTTAAAGCTACATTAAAAATCATAAACACCAGACCACAATACTGCCAATAAGAACAACCTGTCAACTGAAAATATTTTGAGCCCTGATCTCTATACCTGAACCAATGTGTCTGTGTTTTTCTCACTCTTATCTTGGGCATGAACTTCACTAAGAGCTATGATATTTTTCTATTGCTCCTCTTTCCAATCACTGTTGCTCTTGTAGACAATTTTGTGTATATGTGAGGTTGTGATCCTACTGTATGAAATAGACATCACTGTAAACAACAGTCTACATCCTATTGTATGGCATAAACATCACTGTAAACAAGTCTACATCCTACTGCATGGCATAGACATCACTATAAACAACAGTCTACACTGCATGGCATATACATCATTGTAAACAACAGTCTACATACCACTGTATGGAATAAACATCACTGTAAACAAGTTTAAATCCTACTGTATGGCACATACATCAATATAAACAAGTCTACATCCTACTGTATCGCATAGACATCACTATAAACAAAAGTCTACATCATAATGCATGGTGTTGACATCACTATAAACAAGTCTACATCCTACTGTATGGTGTTAGACATCACTATAACCAACAGTCTACATCCTACTGTATGGAATAGACATCACTGTAAACAACAGTTTACATTCTATTGTATGACAGAGACAACATTATAAACAACAGTCTACATCATACTGCATGGTGTAGACATCACTGTAAACAACAGTCTACATCCTACTGTATAGCATAGACATCACTGTAAACAACAGTTTACATCCTATTGTATGACAGAGACAACACTATACACAACAGTCTACATCCTACTGTATGGAATAGACATCACTGTAAACAACAGTCTTCATCCTACTGCATCACTATAAACAAGTCTACATCCTATTGTATGGCACAGACAACACTATAAACAACAGTTTACATCATATTGTATGGCATAGACAACACTATAAACAATATTCCACATCCTACTGTATGGCATAAACATCACTATAAACAAGTCTACATTCTAATGTATGGAATATACATCACTATAAACAACAGTTTATATCCTACTGTATTGCACATACATCACTATGAACAGGTCTGTATCACATAGACATCACTGTAAACAACAGTTTCGATCCTTTTGTATGGCATAGAAAACACTATAAGCAACAGTCCAGCTCCTACTGTATGGCACATACATCACTTTAAACAACAGTCTACATCCTATTGTATTTTGTAGACATCACTATAAACAACAGTCTACATCCTACTTTATGGAATAGACATCACTGTAAACAACAGTCTACATCCTACTTTATGGAATAGACATCACTGTAAACAACAGTCTATATCCTACTGTATGGCATAGATATCACTGTAAACAACAGTCTATATCCTACTGTATGGTATATATATCACTGTAAACAACAGTCTATATCCTACTGTATGGCATAGATATCACTGTAAACAATAGTCTAAATCCTACTGTATGGCATAGATATAACTGTAAACAACAGTCTATATCTTACTGTATGGCATAGATATCACTGTAAACAACAGTCTATATCCTACTGTATGGTATATATATCACTGTAAACAACAGTCTATATCCTACTGTATGGCATAGATATCACTGTAAACAACAGTCTATATCCTACTGTATGGTATATATATCACTGTAAACAACAGTCTATATCCTACTGTATGGCATAGATATCACTGTAAACAATAGTCTAAATCCTACTGTATGGCATAGATATAACTGTAAACAACAGTCTAAATCCTACTGTATGGTGTAAACATCACCATAAACAACAATCTACATCCTACTGTATGAAATAGACATCACTGTAAACAACAGTTTACATCCTACTGTATGGCACAGACATTACTATAAACAAGTCTACATCATACTGTCTACACACTATATCCCTGTAAGAGGACCTTATTATCCAAGTCAAATGGTCTTTGAACATGAAATGAGTCTGTATGTCTGTATTTCTTGATAAGTATGCCTGTAATTACATGTCATGCTTATGAGCAGTGATATCTCTTGACTGAATCAGTCTTTAACAGTGCACCCACAACAGTGTGTGTGTCTGTTTATCTGTCTGTTAACGTGCTCTGTGTACCTGCTATTCTGCATAAGTAACATTATGAACAATAATCTCCCTCCTTCATTCCACAAACTGGATCCATTTATCAGTCTCTTTACACTGTATGTGTCTGCCCATTTGTTTACTCTTTGTTTTGAATTAGCCTGATTGTAAGTCATGATTTTTATGTTCATGAGACTGGTGTGTGTGTTTGTATATGTATTTGTCTGTCTGTATACCTGATGTTTGGAATTAGCCTCCATATGAACCATAATTTCCTTCCTCTGGCCATCAAGAATGACTTTGTTGTCTTTTACCAGACCCTCCAGTCTTTGGACATTGGCCTCCATCTCTCGTTTCTCCCTAAAACAAAAATTGTACAGAATGCCATGGCATAATTCAAGAAGACTACTATAAATGGTATGTTATAAGCCCTCTATATGGCATGTATTATTACACTTTTTTGAAACCACAACTCTCCATCACTGGTTGGAAACTTTACCTTTTAAATCCAAAATCAATATCATCTTCCCTGTCTCAAAAGCAAGCCATCCTTGACATCTGATGTTTGA
Organism: Potamilus streckersoni; assembly: GCA_016746295.1. NCBI lineage: Eukaryota > Metazoa > Mollusca > Bivalvia > Unionida > Unionidae > Potamilus > Potamilus streckersoni. The sequence continues at coordinate 2,953,715 of JAEAOA010001832.1, forward strand.
GCCCCACAAATCAATTGGTGTTTTTCTCATCTCATCTATTATCTACAAAGTCTTGTTAAGGCATATTGTATGGAAAACTAAGTGGGGTTTATCCTTACCATCTGTCAGTCCCTGCAACATTGACTTTTGACTTTTAGATACCCTTAGGAATACATGTCTTCTCTTAAATTCAAACTATCAACAAAGTGTGTGTGTGGGTGTGATTTTGATTTTTAATGTAGCTTTAATAATTCTCTCAAATTCAAGCCATCAACAAAGTTTGGGGAAAGTAGGTAATAAAGAACTCAAGATGTCATGGAGAAAGCATTTATCTTATATAATCATTTTGACCATAATCATTCACATTTGACAACAGAAGCAGAAGGTGTCTTTCTTATCACAAATGCAAGCCAAATACAAATCTACATGAGTGATTTGTACCTTTTCCACATTCTCTACCTCTGCAATAAATATCAGTATTATCTTTAAGATTGGGGTCTGATAAATTGTTACATGATACAACACCAGATCTGTGCATATATATATATATATATATATATATATATATATATATATATATATATATATATATATACATATATATATGATCTGTTTCATGTTCAGTAACAGATCATCTGATACACGATACAACACATGATCTACTGGTACATGCTGTGACACATAATCCACCATTTTATGGTATGACAACAGATCATCTGATATGTGAAAAAACTTGATCTGCTCATACAGGCATGACATTATCTACTAATGCATAGAAACAATGTATAACCAAGACATGTTGTCCTAGTCACAATATGTGTGTGTGCTCAACTCACCTTGTGACTACCTCCAATTCCTGAAGAGTTTTGACAAAGGACTGGAGTTGTATCTCTTTGTGATGAAGCTTCTCTTTTAGACTCTCAAATTCTGACCTTGAACACAGGGAAGAGTAAAATGAACTAATAATTGCTCTTTAATATTAGACAACAACAGTTAAACAGCACAACTATATGCCCCATTTCCAAACCATACACTGATGTAATAAAATTAAATAAAATTTTATTGCACAATCTTGAAGACGCTCACTTGTCCAATATTGATGTATCCAAAATCTGAAAAAATGCAGAATCTGTTTAGACTGGTGTTGATTATCTATCCCCACTTGAGTCATTACATCATTACATATGGGAAAAGTTACTGTCATTATGTAGATTTAATTTATACTGCCAGATTGAGACCTATCTGGCAATTGTCATGTTTTTTAAGATGTTTGCATACATTCTGATCCCCAAGAGTTATAAGCATAATTATTGCTAATACTGGTGGAAAAAAATGTGGACATAGTGTAATCTATATATGTCAGAATGACAGCAGAAATGACAAAGATATGGTTTTTTTTTGCTATTAACCTGGTTCTGCAACTGTTAAAAATTCTTGTCACAAATGGCAAAATCCATATGGATTTAAACCAACATACAAATACAAAAATACTGAAAAATTAAATTCAGCACTCCAATTAATTACATGTGTTAATTTCACTGAATTATCATGAACTTGAATTCTGCAATGAGCAAGAACATGTGCTGAATCCAAATGGTTTAAAGTTTGTAAAGTGGCATTGAATTTCCTTTTTCTGATCTGACATACTTTAAAATCTGAAAAGATCCACCTGCTAAAACATTTTCCATATTATATCCATAATTCAAACTGTAAGTTGCTTTACTTAACATCCAGAATCATTTTCTATAAAAATATTGACTGGTCTGCTTCCTAAATTGTTTATTAAAATAATTAAACTGTTAGGCAAAGTTTAAAGTGAAGAGACCCATCTGTTTTCTTGGAAATGTGTCATATACAGTTGATATAAATAGAAAGTAAGGAAACTACATCTAGTACTCATATGCTATTCTTATGCAGCAGTTGTCACTTTAAGAAGATTCTCAAACTAATGTGAGTAGAATGAAAGATTATTATAAAAATGATAAACACAACCTTTGCTTTATTTTTATTTTATTTTTTTAATGTACATAAAAAGCATAATCCATATATTGGCAAGTGTAAATAAATTTGGTGAAAAAGGCATAATTATTAAACAAAAGCATAAGGGTGGGCATGTATGTGTTTACTTGAACATCTGACCTTGTTTACAAATTAATAAATTTTTTCATCCTATATAGTCAGTTTATCGAACATTCTGTTCCATCATATATCAGCTGACAGTTTGTATATAAATAGAGGTTTCGTAAACAATGTCTTCATTCCTTTTTTAAGCTCAGTATGTGGAATCATTTTTAGTTGTGTTCCTATATAAACTGAGAGGAGTTATTTATTTAAATTATTCACTGGAATTACAATGTGCTTACAATATCTTGTTCAAAGACATTATCGATTATATCATTGTGAAATATCAAGACATTCAAGATTATTGGATATCATTCAGAAGATTCTATATTTTTTTATTTGCCGTATGACATGTAGGATTATTTGGGACTTAACTGACATTACTGTAAGTTTCTTTTGAATTTTCACTATGTAGTTTCTAAATTTTACTAAACTTGTTGGTTACATTTCTTGTCTGTTACATGGTTTAAAACCATAATGTCCATAAAATTAGAGCTGATTGAGTATTTAACATATGTATCTTTACCTTGTACTGGTTAGTTTCGTCTTCATGATTATAGGTTATGTATCATTGCATTTTGGACTTGACCTTGTCCAAAATCAAGTTTACTATATACAATGATGTTTTTAGTTTGTAAACAAATAAAATATGGTTAATATAAGGATAATTATCAGTAACACTAAATATGCTTATTTAGGTCTGGGTCTAGGATATTTGAATTCCCACTTGAAGAACCCATAGTACCTGGTATTTCTCATGTTTTTATTATAATTTTAGAAACAGATTTTATCTGTTTTAAAACTTTAAGTTTCTAGAAATGAACTTTGGACATATATCCTGGCTCTACTTATGGGGTCTAAGTTTTTCATATAACTTTCTGTAACTGAAACATTATTCATTCTAGTGATAACATCAAAGCAGAATCATTTGTATTGCAGTATTTAGGTTTTTGATCTGGATGGAATTATTTTATAAAATTATTATTCTCTGGAACTACAAAGTGCTCAATAATATTTTTGAAGAGAAACCTTCATTAGGAATTATAGTAAATTCAGACAAATACATCTTGGATTATAATACTGTTATTAATTGGAAGACAGCACATCATCACACTTCAGGCTATTGCTGCATTTGTACATTCAAGACAACAGGTACATCAACACCTTCTTTTCTGTTACATAATTTAAGACCAGAGTCATAATACATGATTACTGTAAACAGGATATCATATGCACACTCCATATTTCTCTCCAGAAATCATGTTTATTCATTTAATCACAATGATATTGACCTTTGATTCCAAAATCAAAAGAACTTTTTCGTACAGCAAGTGCAAGCCATCCATAAAATTTGTTCCAGGTTTGTGATGTAACACTAGTGTTATTGTGTAAAAACCAATTTTGTCTTACATTCTCAGTGACATTGATCTTTGACCCTTAATGTTTACTCTTTCATTCTGAATCATTAGATATTTTTCTTTTTCACCATAGTGCAAATTAGTTTCACCCAAATGGTATAAAACTATCAGTATAGTTTATGAGCAGACATGTTTCTCATTACAGCCACAGTTACCTTGACCTTTAATTCTGTCATCCTAACATAGATGCTTTCTTCTCCCACATGCAAAGCATCCACAAAGGTATCTGAGTATGTGGTCTAAAATTAAGGCTGCAAACACTATTTTCTTCTTTGAGTTACAGTTACCTTAGCCATTGACCTTTTAAAACTCAAATCTAACATTGAAATCTATGGGTGTCTTTCTTTCCTGCAATACAATCTAAATTGCTTCACTGAGGTACATGGTATAGAATTAAACTTATCTGAGTCATAATGACCTTGACCTCTGACTCTAAAATCAAAAGATTTCTTTGAAATCCCATGTGCAAGCAATCCTCAAATATTGGATATGATAAACAGTATAGAATTAAATCACTCTGCAGAAACCATTTATAGTAATGTCAGTTAGAGAGACTTTGACCTTTTGAAACTAAGTGAAACTGGCTCTTATCCCAATGTGCAAGCCATCAAGAATATATGACATGTTCTGTCTTTTGGTGGACATATAAAAATCAGTTGGGAAATTGAAAACTTTTTTTATGCATTCAAGGCTTTATACTTATCTTAAAATATAATATGCTGTAAAGCATGAATAACTCTGAGATATACCTGGTAAAATCAAGCTGTACATTTTCAGATATAATGTAGTATTTTGTGCCAAAAAGCATGACTCTGAGACATACCTGGTAAAATCAAGCTCTTTTTCCAGCAGTGTTTTGTTATTCTCCAGAGTTGTCTTCTCTTCATTCAGCTCTCTCTTTATTGAGTCCAGTTTGTGTAATGACTCCTCTCGATGCAGCACGAGTTCATTTTCTTTGTCATTTAGTTGTCTACACAGGACCTCATATTCTGAGTGAAATTATAATATCTCTTTACTAAATTAAGCTTATAATACCATAAATTCTGTAATTAATTTATGTGATAATTAATAATTTTTCTAACAAAGCCCTTATTCTTATGTCAGGTGCCAAATGTCCCATGGATGCACATATTACAAAGTGAATAGGAAATGTATACTGATGTGATTCACATTCCTTCGTTTTTCTTGATGATTAATTTTTTAATATTTAAGGTTATTCAGTATAAATTACTCTGTTGCTCTTTTGTGCATTTTGCTAATTTTCACAGACTTGGTGAACAAATCTGACAATGTAAATTTTTAAACGTTTACATTTAGTGGTTAGATTCCTCCTCAGTGGAGATTGTGGGTTCGATCCTTGGCTGAATCATACCAAAAACTTATAAAAGTGGTATTAACAGCCATGCTAGGCACTTAGCTTTAAGAGGTTAGTGTAAGGACTAGTTAGCCTGGTGTCAGGATAATGTGGCTGGTGGGACATCATGCCACATGTCTGCAGCATGATTCCCCAGTGCTAGACATCACTATAAACTGCCATATTGCAGACATTGTAGCAATATAACTGAAAAATTGTTAAAACTATGTTCAAAATCCAGATCACACACACACACACACACACACACACACACACACACACACACACACACACACATATATACATTTAAGCATAAGATTTTAAAATATCTCCCATAACAGACCTTAGTCATATAAAAATCCCCATCCCTGTATGTTACTGCTTACATATTATGAAAGGCTAATTCACTTCAAATTTCCTATCTCAATCTTTTCATAATTACACTGAGAAAATGACTGAAAATAATTCTCAAAATAATAATTGGTCAAACAATGATATTCATAGCTATGGATTTTCTATCAAAACCACTTCAAACATGGGATGGGCAAATTTAGGCACAACTGTCTGCAATTAGAGCAAAATTAAATTACTGAATATATTCAGTTATAAGTTCAACTGCAAACCACACAGACACTGCTCTGTAGTTGCATGATAAACTGACAGATCAGGGTCTATGTTCTTTGTCCTACTGATTATTCCTAACAACACACATAGACTGAGATTTTCCAGTGCATTGTGAGTGCAGTGTGCAAGTTGACTCAACTTACAAGCAAGTCTAGATGGTATTTGACATAACAATGCCCATGCTAAGAAAACATTTCATCAACTACAAAATGAAGGTTTATTCATATATTATAGCATTTACTCCTACCATGTCTTAAAGCCTCCTTTTCTTGCTTCAGTTTCTCAAGATCATCTTTTCCCAGAAGAACTTGTCCACGCAGTATATCCACATGGCTCTTATGGGCTGCAACTTCCTCCTTAAGTTGCTCACATTCTTCATGATATGACTGGCTCTGGTTCTGGAATTTACACAATCTTCAAATGAAAGCCTCGCTGTTACATTTATTTAACCTGCATTTCTTTTTTTATTCATTATATGTTATGGGTTATCTAAAAAAAAAATTGTAGCTAACCTTTGTCCAAAATCAAGTTCATTTTCTACCTGACTATAATAATTCCTAACAATACACATTCCTAACAACCCCCATCTATACTCTATATTAACATTTTAGTAACAGACCAAGTCTAATTATTGCCTGGATTGTTCTGGCTATGAATTTTGTCCTATATTCTGGCTTTTTTAAAATGCATTATCACTCACTATCTCATTACTGTAATCAGCATAGAAATCAAGACTGCTAACACAACATAGAAATTAAGACTAACACAGCATAAAAATCAAGACTGATAACACAGCATAGAAATCAAGACTACTAACACAGTATAGAAATCAAGACTGCTAACACAGCATAGAAATTAAGACTGCTAACACAGTATAGAAATCAAGACTGCTAACACAGCATAGAAATTAAGACTGCTAACACAGCATAGAAATCAAGGCTACTAACACAGCATAGAAATCAAGACTGCTAACACAGTATAGAAATCAAGACTGCTAACACAGCATAGAAATTAAGACTGCTAACACAGCATAGAAATCAAGACTGCTAACACAGCATAGAAATCAAGGTTGCTAACACCATAAAAATCAAGACTGCTAACACAGCATAGAAATTAAGACTGCTAACACAGCATAGAAATCAAGGTTACTAACACAGCATAGAAATTAAGACTGCTAACACAGTATAGAAATCAAGACTGCTAACACAGCATAGAAATTAAGACTGCTAACACAGCATAGAAATCAAGGCTACTAACACAGCATAGAAATCAAGACTGCTAACACAGTATAAAAATCAAGACTGCTAACACAGCATAGAAATCAAGACTGCTAACACAGCATAGAAATCAAGGTTGCTAACACCATAAAAATCAAGACTGCTAACACAGCATAGAAATTAAGACTGCTAACACAGCATAGAAATCAAGGTTACTAACACAGCAAAGAAATTAAGACTGCTAACACAGTATAGAAATCAAGACTGCTAACACAGCATAGAAATTAAGACTGCTAACACAGCATAGAAATCAAGGCTACTAACACAGCATAGAAATCAAGACTACTAACACAGTATAAAAATCAAGACTGCTAACACAGCATAGAAATCAAGACTGCTAACACAGCATAGAAATCAAGGTTGCTAACACCATAAAAATCAAGACTGCTAACACAGTATAGAAATCAAGACTGCTAACACAGCATAGAAATCAGGACTGCTAACACAGCATGGACATCAGGTCTGCTAACACAACAGAGAAATCATGACAGTTAACAAAGCATAACAATCAGGATTGCTAATACTGCTTAACTGAAGTAACATAATTTGAATTCCTGTAATGCAACTTCTTATATTATTGTTTCATGCAGTCAAAAAATTTATTTGTTTTAATGTAATGTAAAGTTCTGAGCAAATCTAAAAAGCACAGCCTACCAAAAAGAAAGTTACAGTCTCACATCTACTTACCAAAAATGTACAACATAATACAAGAAAGTTACAATCTTTAGTCTACTTACAGGTAGTACAATACACTAGGGTCTACAATGAGAAACATGGATGGTCAGTTGACTGTAAATATATTTTTTATGTTTGACTTAAGTACAATAATATACTGCACAACATAAATATCTCTACCCCAATTACAACAAAAAATTTATTTTGAACAAATGGAAAATGCTCATATTTCTAGAAAACTGGGTCAAGTTTATTAGGATATGGAGACCAAAAGAAATATGATGGTTAAAAATCTGTGTCACACAGTGACATAGAAATTTTGATCTAGAAGGTAGAATATTCCAATTTACAATGAAGTATTATTTTTTCCTATACCTGGGTGCAAAGTGTTGGTTACAAACAAAAAAATGCCCTATTTGTAAAGATACGGCATAAAAAGAATTAAAAAAAGCATTAAAATTTTTTAATAGTTTGAAAGTGTCCATCATTTTTGTATTAAATCCAAAAAATTAATTGAAAACTTGGAAACATTATCACTAACCTAATTACCGAATCAAAACAAAAGAAAAGACTACATAAATAATTATGTCATGCACCTGATAACATCATATAAGCAAGTCAGATTGGTGATGCATCAAATAAATTGCTAGTGTGACATCATGTAATAAAAGACAACAGTTATGTGATTCAAGCTAAGTATGTTCTATATTGGTGTTCTACACTAGAAAAAACAGCGATGAAAGAGCAGTTGCTTTCACATGATTTTGTCATATACTGCATCCAGCTGTAGTTAAAAATGGGCAATAACTCTACCTTTTTTTATCAAAGCAACATTTTTAGATCAAGGACACAGTATGTACCAAGTCTTAAAGTGATCCATAAAAACCTTGCAAGTTGAGTTCACAAAATTGCATTGTACATTCCATTCTGCTGCAAAATATGAGACGACAGTAATTTACTGGCACATGCATCTTCACATAAAAACCAAAATATGACAAATTTTACAGTAATCCTGTCAAAATGGACAACAATGCAAATAAAAATCAGTAGAGATGATGTTAATCTGTGCTGAATTTCACATCAATCCATCATAAAGTGCAGGCCTAATTGCATTTGCAAGATTCTGTCATATGGTTGCAATAGGTTGCAAGACAAAAATGGCAATAACTTTAATAATAGTAGTGTCTCACTATTTGCTAACACAAACACAACAAACCATCAGGTCACAGTGTCACTACATTTCTCGAGGCCCAGAGTGGCCGAGTGGTCTAAAGCACTGTCCGTTACAGATCACTGCCATCTCACCTCTGCGTGTGTTCGAGTCTAGTATTTGGCGAATGTGGATATGTGAGAAAGCTTGCCAGTAGCTTCTCGTGGGTCGATGGTTCTTTCTGGTGATTTCCCGGTTTCTTCCTCCACCATTAATACTGGCTGCCATGAATAGCCTATCATGTGCTGAAAAATGGCATTAAGTCTGACAACAACAACATCAACAACTACATTTCTCCTCAAACTGGGAATTGGCATTGTCTTGAGAATGATATTACTATCAGAGGCAGAAACAGAAAATTGAGTGGAAAATAACACCACTGCTTTAAAACTATATGCAAAAAATCTTTATAAATTATTTCAAGAATTCATTTAATTTTAGGATATCACTAAAGTGTTGCAAACTTTGCTGTAAGAAAGTTGTTTATAAATTTCAATTAAGGAAGAAAATCTGTGATATTTAATAAAACTTGGTCAAGATTTATGGACCAATATTGAGAAACAAGAAAAATGCACAAGACCATCCTTTAAAACATTCTCCATTTGCTGTCATCTGACAAATCTATTCAAACTGATGCAGATGATTTTTTATGCAATTTAGATAAGTATTCTTTTTAATAACTGCCAAATTGTAATGTCAAAAAGTGTTTCAAATCAAGCAGCAGGCAAAAAAAATCCTTATTAACTTTTACACACTACAAAACTTTCCAAGTCAAGGCTGACAAACCAATAATTGTATCCAAATGATTGCAGCATATGACATTACAATGAATAATAAGGTGACTGAACACAAGTCATTAGTGGGTGCTGATCAATAAAGTCCACTTTAAAATGCCTATGAATTTGCTTTTCTACACATTTTACATGTGAATGTGAAGTAACTAAACCCCAACCTAAAGAAAACATAGACTGGGGTTCTTGATTTGTTACTAAGTACAAATTTTACATAGGTATTTTTGGCAGATCATAGTAGCATTCAGTAAAAAGAAGTTTAAATGCAACCAGTTTTGATGAATCATTACAGCTCTTTTAATAAACATTGTTTTTGTACCACTACAGTGGTGTTTGCTACATTTATCTGAAATGTATTCATGTATAGATGAGAAATAATTTAATAAAGAAATAGCATTTTGATTGAAAAGTCTTTTTATACTATTTTAAATTTCCCTCTAGAAATTCACCAAAACAATTTTTTTCAGTAATGTGCTATAAGTGAGAAATTTTGTTAAAGTATACCTTATATTTAGTTTCCCAACAATAAATGATATTGAGAAAAATCAAAGCAAAAAGGTTCATAAACATTCTTATGTGGACTTTAACTTGGTTAAACAAAGTCACACAGTTACACATCCAAATATATATATATATATATATATATATATATATATATATATATATATATATATATATATATATATATATATATATATATAGGTTAGAAATGAAACCAAGGCATAATGACAACACACATATTAATGCTGTTGTACACACTCTTAGCTTTTCCACAGTTTGCTGTTCTGTTGCCAGCTTGTCCTGTGCAAGCTGGTGTTCATGTTGCAGCATCTCAAGTTTGTGATTCATGTTAGTCAAATCATCCTTCCATCTTCTTGATGCCTCCTTCTCTTCTGCTAGCTTTAGGAACATTGCATTGTATGTAGGTCTTTAGAAACAACATCTACCTATGTATGTTTTTATCATAAAAGCTGCCAATATACAATTTATTTTTAATCTAATACAACTGCAATACTTCATTTACTCTTCATTAAAAACTATTATACATCCTGTGCTTAATCTTCGATGTCATATTAGTATACAAGTGTCACAAGATTTATATTCCTGTCTAACTATCACCAGAAATATATTCCTCAACAATTCATACAAGAATTATATTCCTGTACAATTCTCATAAGAGTTATATATTCCTGTACAACTTTCAGCAGAATTATATTCCTGTACAATTAACAGAATAACTATATTCCTGTACAAGTGACACAAGAGTTCATTCCTGTACAATTCATGCACAAATTATATATTCCTGTGCATTTGACACAAGAGTTAATTATTCCTGCACAACTGAAACAAGAGTTATATATTCCAGTAAAACTGATACAAGAGCTATATATTCCTGTACAACTGAAACAAGAGTTATATATTCTTGTACAACTGAAACAATAGTTATATATTCCAGTAAAACTGATACAAGAGCTATATATTCCTGTACAACTGAAACAAGAGTTATATATTCCAGTAAAACTGATACAAGAGCTATATATTCCTGTACAACTGAAACAAGAGTTATATATTCCAGTAAAACTGATACAAGAGCTATATATTCCTGTACAACTGAAACAAGAGTTATATATTCCAGTAAAACTGATACAAGAGCTATATATTCCTGTACAACTGAAACAAGAGTTATATATTCCAGTAAAACTGATACAAGAGCTATATATTCCTGTACAACTGAAACAAGAGTTATATATTCCAGTAAAACTGATACAAGAGCTATATATTCCTGTACAACTGAAACAAGAGTTATATATTCCAGTAAAACTGATACAAGAGCTATATATTCCTGTACAACTGAAACAAGAGTTATATATTCCAGTAAAACTGATACAAGAGCTATATATTCCTGTACAACTGAAACAAGAGTTATATATTCCAGTAAAACTGACACCTGATGTATATATTCCTTTACAACAGATACAAGAGTTGTATATTCCAATACAAATGATACAAGAGTTATATATTCCTGTACAATTGATACAAGAGTTATATATTCCTGTACAAATGACAAAAGAGTTATATATTCCAGTACAACAGAAACAAGAGTTATATATTCCTGTACAAGTGAAACAAGAGTTATATATTCCTGTGCAATTGACACAAGAGTTATATATTCCTGTACAACTGACAAAAGAAATATATAATACTGTACAACTGAAACAAGAGTTGTATATTCCTGTACTACTGACACAAGAGTTATATATTCCTGTACAACAAAAACAAGTTATATATTCCTGTATAATTGACACAAGAGTTATATATTCCTGAATAACTGACACAAGAGTTGTATATTCCTATACAACTGAAACAAGAGTTATATATTCCTGTACAACTGACACAAGAGTTATACATTCCTGTATGACTGACATAAGAGTTATATATTCTTGTACAACTGACACAAGAGTTATATATTCTTGTACAACTGAAAAAAAGAGTTATATACTCCATTACAACTGACACATGAGTTACATATTCCTTTACAACTGACACAAGAGTTGTATATTCCAATACAAATGACACAATAGTTATATATTCCTATACAATTGACCCAAGAGTTACATATTCCTGCACAACTGACACAAGTTATATATTCCTGTACATCTAGCACAAGAGTTATATATTTCTGTACACCTGACACATGAGTTACATATTCCTTTACAACTGACACAAGAGTTGTATATTCCAATACAAATGACACAATAGTTATATATTCCAATACAATTGACCCAAGAGTTACATATTCCTGCACAACTGACACAAATTATATATTCCTGTACATCTAACACAAGAGTTATATATTTCTGTACACCTGACACATGAGTTATATATTCCTGTACAACTGACACAAGATTTGTATATTCCTGTACAAGAGATAAAGAGTTATTGTGCAAAATCTAAAAAGCCTTGCAAGACACTGAAGCAATCTAGGTTTCAAATGAGTAAGACCTTAGTTAGTTCTTAATTTCACTTTTAGCATTTTATTTGGCTACACATTTTTCATCTTTTCAGCTGAATGTAAGATTCATTAGAACATATTTCCTAATTTCATCAGAACATAACACCCACTTTCATCAAAACATGACATCCACTTTCAAAGCATAACACCCACTTTCATTAGAAGAAAACACCCACTTTCATTAGAACATATTACAGACTTTCATCAGAACATAACACACACTTTTATTAGAACATAACACCCACTTTGATCAGAACATAACATCCACTTTCACTAGAATGTAACACCCACTTTCATTAGAACATAACACCCACTTTTATCAGAACATGACATCCACTTTCATGAGAACATACTTGCATTATCAAATCTCATTATATACAGTTGGGTTTATGTATGCATATTTTAAAAAAATGCCTATAGTATTGAAATATTGATCCCTATCATTTTGCACACTCAGTCAAGGCATAAGGTGCTTACTGTATTTTTTTCTGTCTCAAGCCGTTTTTCCAGTGTGCTATTTATCTTGGCCAGATTCTTTACATCATTATTCAAGTGCTCAATCTTTTTTTTCTGCTGGTTGACCTCAAGCTCTAGGTGAGTAAGGTTCCTTGTGGCATTACGTAGGTCAGCCTCCATGGTAGCTATCAGTTTATCCTTGTCCTGTGCTTCCTTATTTGTGTTCTTGGACTGTACTTGTGACATTTCAATCTGAAACACAGACCATAATTAGTTGAATAATGTAAAAAAGAGAATTGTTCACTTCTTTATATTTAACAGTTACTGTCATTTATGTTACCTTTCACACACAGTCAATCCATATAGATTTTAATTATTTCTTGTACACACAAGAGATTTATTATTGAAAAATTCAAATTCTTTCTTTCAAGTTAAGTCTGTTTTTGTAAATGTACTTCACTTGTATAACACCCAACTCCAGAAGACAATTGCAAAAATAAAGAGTACAGCTATTTACAAGAACATGTATATTTTACTGAAATTACTACAAGAACTTTGGCCTTTTTGTACACCTCAATCAAAAAAGAGCATAAATTTGAAGAAAAAAATAGAAAGTGCATTACATTACTGGAATGGGAAAGAATTTTTGCTAATGAAATCTGACTCCATGCTGCTCACATCTCTATGAAGTTATTTTGCCTCACAGTTTTAACAACAATGATAAATTTGCTGTGATACAATGCTGAATCTGACTGTCTTTGTTATCAAATACGACTGATTAGCTTACAGAATGTCTAACATGTAATTTAATGTAGCAGATTAGGTCATCCCACTCCTACAGCCATTCTAAGTCACTGATATAAAATAAATATTGATAGCCTTATAATCAGCCATATAAATTATAGTCTTATAAATAGATTTATAATTACTGAATACAAAATTGTATAATTATCCTTATTATTACCCTAATTGAGAGCATCATAAATAGTTGCATCAACAGCCTCAAACAATACCAATCAAAACAGAAATGTACACATATATTTTTGAACAGACAAAAGGTGCCAAGTGCATAGAGTATATATAACTTTAGTGTTCTTGTCATTACAATGGATATGCTACAATCTTTGCTTATTCTTTAATGGATTTTGCAGATAACACTCAATTTGTAATGAGTATGAATTTGACACTTCATTATATGCACAAAAAAAGGTGAAGTGAGCTCATTTAATTCTCTTTCTGTATTTAATAAAAGAGGTTTTTGTTGTTTTATTTAAAATGTATGAAAAAGATGTAAATAAAACTGTGATTGCAAGAAAATGCTATTTAATCTGATGAAGGACAAGTCCTAAATGTTGTACAAATACGTGAACTGCTGAACAATTACAAAATTTGACAAAATTGTTCAAGAACTGAAAATGGAGTTATCCTTAAGGAAATGTTGGAAATGGGGTTATCCCTAAGTGATAGCATAACACAGAAAATTTACAGTAATCATGGTAAAATTATTCTTTTTAATTCTCTGTTTTAGTTTTGTGTTCCATAATTTTGATTTTGGATATCTAGATACAAGTTGACTGTGTTGGTGAAATTTTTTGAGCAAATTATGTATCTTAGAATGTTTATGTAATCATACAGCCTTAGCAGTATGACCATATGTGTTATTGACCAGGGCAGTAGAACAAAATGGCACTGCCATGATTATCATACAACAAACTTATATTTTAATAAGCTAAAACCTCATCACAAACATAAAAAGCAAGAAATAGTTTAATATATATATATATATATATATATATATATATATATATATATATATATATATATATATATATATATACAGTATACTTCCATTATATGAGAAACTCCAACAAAATACTCATTAGTGTTGAAAATGCCAATTGATACAGGATTTTTGTGATGTCTCTATAATTGCTACCTGATACAGGATTTTTGTCATATCTCTAAGTGCCACCAGGTACAAGATTTTTCTGATGTCTCTAAGTGTCACTTGATAAAGGATTTTTATGATGTCTCTAAGCGCCACTTGATTCAGGATTTTGAAATGTTGTTAAGTGCCATTTGATAAAGGTTTTTTGCGATGTCTCTAAGTGATACCAGGAACACGACTTTTGTGCCACTTGATATAGGATTTTTGTGATGTCTCTATGTGCCACATGGTACAGGATTTTTTGTGATGTCTCTAATTGCCACCTGATATAGGATTTTTGTGTTGTCACTAAGTGCCACTTGATACAGAATTTTTGTGATGTCTACCAGGAACACGACTTTCGTGATGTCTCTGAGTGCCACTTGATACAGGATTTTTAAAAAATATCTCTAAGTGCTGATATAGGATTTTTGTGATGTCTCTAAGTGCTACCTGATACATGATTTTTATTATGTCTCTAAATGCCACCTAATACAGGATTTTTGTAATATCTCTAAGCAGAGAGGTAGCAACTCCTGTATGCAATAAAAGTATGAATGGGATTTGGCACCAAACCCTATAATGATGGGGAGATCGCTCACATCTAATTCCCACCTATATTGGCAGACAACTCTCAGGTCACATTTTAGGTATCATGATTGAGTAACATATCTGAATAAACAAATAGCACAAATAAACTCTCCTTGGATGAACAAAACCAATTTTGGGGATATTGAAGCTTCTTGTAAATCCAACAACTGAATTACTTGACTTACCTTCTTGGTGATCTCTTCTATTTCCTTCTTCATCTGCACTTTGGTCTCCCTTTCTTCCTTAAGACCTTTCTCCAAGTGGTAGTTTTTTGTCTGAAGCTTGGCTCTCTCGTGAACAAGGAACTGATTTATCTCCCTTGTTCTGACTGCCTCCTTCATCTACCGTAGAGAAATAAACAGATGCATAAAATGATGTAAAACAAAATGCTATTGGTATGTAAAGATTACATCAGTTAAACTTAACAGCTATTTTATGATACTGTAAACAGAGTGTTGCAGATTTTTAGATCTATAACATCTTTCAGAAATGCACAGTGATAACAATTGGAAAACAGGTTCTTACAAAATCTAAATACTAATATATCACTCCATTAATAACCTGCAACTTAGGTATTTTAACAAAAACATCATCAATTGCATAAAAGAGGGCATGTGTTTGCAATCTTGACTGAACATTGTATTTAATATTTAGTGTTGATTTGGGGGTTGGAAGTGGGAAAGGCATTAATAAAATGACATCAGTACGATAAAATTAGTAAAATGTCATTTTTATATGAATATTATTCTAACATAATACTTAAAAATATGAATAAAAAGATCAAGTTAATTAAAGACAATTAAAATTAATAATTTAATATAAATCAAGTTTGTATGCACTATTCTTTTTTGTAGAAAACAATCTAGTATTACCTAGTTGCTTCCCTTATTAAGTTTATCCATACCCTTGTTTTATGTATAAAATGCTTTCCTGAGAAACCCCACATATGTCAAATTCATGTCACCTGAGGTGAATTTTCCCATAGGAAATATTAGAAAAATGAGGTGTTGCATTCCTGAGATTCACATTTATAACTCGAAAAGAACCAAACCAAAAACCAACAAGGAGCTGAATCTCCATCCCAGTCAAATAAATAAATAGATGGAGCTCATATTTCTCAAATGGGGGTGGACAGCTGGGGGGGGGGGCAAATTCAGGTCAAGCTGGCTCTCCACTAGAAGTGGAAGGCTAAGAATCAGTTGAGTTAAGACAGTGCTATCCGCTTCCTGAAGAATTTGTTCAAGATATAATGCACTGAGCCAATCTACTTCTCGCTGTATAGCAATCATTGGTTTCCTTCATTAGCCTGGAAACCTTGGTAATTCTTTCATGACTTAATTTCATTTTTACATCACTATTAGAAGCACTTATCTTGAATGAAGCATAGGTTTTTAAGACAGCTCTCTGAGCATTAGGCAGAGATGCTGTTATGACAGTGGTGAAACTAAGACTAAACAAAGCTACCACAATCCTGCTTAGAAACCCATGTTGCATGTTGATGTATATACACAAATGATACAAGACTAGAGGTTTATTTTCTGCTTGGGTGCTTGGGTGTTAATATTGATTCACATAAACAGAACACTTGAGTAAGTTAAAATCAGTGGGTTTACTATACAATGCAATTACTGCACCCAAATTTGAATGACCTGTAGATGGACTGTTGTAAACTTAAATGACAATGCTCATATTTACAGGGAAGGCGGGTATAGCAGTAGTATGATTGGGCAAGTAGCATAATTTACTAAAACTTTTTTCTCCATCGAATATATTACCCGATCAAAGAAAAATTGATAAGAGTAGCAGGAAATGCTTGAGAATCCAACCTCTACCAACATGATCCTGTATGGCATTATTTAGAATCTAAGAACTACCAACATGATCCTGTACAACATGATTGAGAATCCAACCTGTACCAACATGACCCTGTACAGACATGATTGAGAATCTAACCTCTAACAATATGACCCTGTACAGACATGATTGAGAATCCAACCTCTATCAACATGACCCTGCACAGGTATGATTGATAATCCAAACTCTATCAAAATGACCCTGTACAGACATGATTGAGAATCTAACCTCTAACAATATGACCCTGTACAGACATGATTGAGAATCCAACCTCTATCAACATGACCCTGTGCAGACATGATTGAGAATCTAACCTCTATCAACATGACCCTGTACAGACATGATTGAGAATCAAACCTCTATCAACATGACCCTGTACAGACATGATTGAGAATCCAACCTCTATCAACATGACCCTGTACAGACATGATTGAGAATCCAACCTCTATCAACATGACCCTGTATAGACATGATTGAGAATCCAACCTCTATCAACATGACCCTGTACAGACATGATTGAGAATCTAACCTCTATCAACATGACACTATACAGACATGATTGAGAATCCAACCTCTATCAACATGACCCTGTACAGACATGATTGAGAATCCAACCTCTATCAACATGACCCTGTATAGACATGATTGAGAATCCAACCTCTATCAACATGACCCTGTACAGACATGATTATTGTTCAACTGAAGGCAGAAACTCTCCTCATGTAAGATCAGCAAAGGTAAAGTTCATACTCTTACATATGAGCATTGGTAAGTCCTGTCAAAGAACAGTCCTCAAACTTTGATAGGGGATAACCTCTTGCCTTCAAACAAGAAAATGAAGTTAGCTAGTCATGGAATCAATGCCTAAAAACATTTTCTTGATTTCTTCTCCTTATATGCCTTCAAAGTGGACAGTCATCTAGTTGTCATGAAGTGATTAACTCCTTTCTGTACAGGGCATCCCTTACAAAAGCCAAGCAGGAAAAAGGCTGATGTAGTGGTAGCCTTGTTTACATGATTAGAATGGTGGTCTCAGCAAATTTCCTGGGAACATCTGTTTTCATGTCAAAAAGATGGTTCCTACATTATCTCTCCCATTAGATAGGGGGAAATCAGAATTATGTGCAAGTCTTGTCCTTATTTCTAAATTATCTTTAGCATTGCTGGAAGGATGACATATGCCCATATTCAATCCAGCTGTAGGTCCAAGAATGAAAGTGGGCAGTTCCATCTTGTCATGAGCAGGTCTATCAACAGTTAGCCCCATAGACATGGAAAATGGATGGATGTAGAAACAACTCTGTACGAATCTGATTGTCTGTCCTCAGCAAAGAGTCAGCCTGAAAATTGATCCTGCCTGGGATGCACTGAATTTATATTTTTCATTGTTGTTGTGAGCACCACCAAAGATATTTGCATAACATCATGTTTTAACTGATAATTTACCACTTCTGATTTGTCTGACAGTATCAAAATTGTGTTTATTAGGCTATATTCCACCTATTTATTGGAGGCATACAAAATTACTTTCATGTCCAGGAGGATGATGTGATAAGCTCTTGTTGTATGACCATTTGCCAGTGACAGTCATAAAGTCCAGCTGCAAGTGTAACCCTCAACCTGACAAAATAGCATCTGTGCAAAATTTTTTTTCTGGTTGTGGGCCTTCTCAATATATGTTTGCCACTAGCCACTCCTGGTCTAAATATTGAAGTATTTGATCTAAATGACTTACGAACTGGCAAACCAACAAAGACAACATACAGTAGATTTCTTCATCTGTAGTCTTGAAACTGAATTCTGGACTTAAGTTTTTAGTGTCAAAATGGTCAGGCAATTTAACATCATCCCCATCATCCAATGGGAGACATCATCCTCTTGTATCATTGTGTCCAAGGGTATTTCATACCACAAAGAAGTGATGATGCAAATTTTCCCTTTGCAGGGCCAAAGTTCTACCTGTCGTTTATACAAATAATACCAGTGGACTAATAAATATCTAAAACAGAGTGTGGTCCAGCTAAGAAAGAACTGTCTAATGTGGTTTGATGGGGCAGGCTGGATGGTGGGCTCCAAAGGTGATGCCAGATCACCATGTGGACATGTCACTAACATGGTCAGTACAGTCGGCTGGCTGGAAAGTCAGCTGAGTGGACTGTTGATCACACAGGACTATAATAGTAGGACAAACTGAGAGGTGTGCTCTTCTCCAATCTAGAGCAAATGATTCATGACCACCAAAAGCATAGCTAGGTATTTCTGATGTTCAGCAGCTGGAGCAGTGTAGGGCAGCTGGTTTGAAACTTGTGTCTGGACTGCAAAGTCAGAAAAAAAAAACATGCGCAACTTCACCCATGTGGGGGAAGAACTTATGACCAGTGATCTGCCAAGCAGTGGTAACAATGCGCTTTATCCTATCCAACTTAAGTATCTGCATGCTCCCAATAAATCTTGCAGTATCATGTGGGATTGTGCCTTATTTTGGGTGGGCTTGCAAGTAGTTGCTATGCACTCTGAGGTGATGGTAATTTTTAGTGTTCTTTTTGGTAGGGGTGGTAGGTCAGCCAAATTTGTGTGAATACTCAATTCTTTATGTTCAAAAGATTTGGGCTGTGTCTTTTTTCACAGCCTTTTTAACTGTCTCTCTAGAATGTTCAACCACACCTCTTCCAACCAAGTTGAACACACACTAAATGTGTGAAAGGCAAGGCTGGTGTCATGAGTGTCCTCCACTACTTTGAAATTTTATACATCATTGCACCTGAATGACATCTTAGTACTGAAAAAGAGAAAATAAAAGACAAACATGCATATAACAAAAGTGCAACTAAAGTACATTGGTTTAAATAGGCAATATTATGATGACATGACAGACTAGTAAGTGCATAGATGCTGGAATTACAAGTGAATTGCAAATACACATGAGAAACTGCATATTAATAATCAATATAACCTGGACAATAAACAATAATGACCAGACAAAAATGGAAATTTCAATGTAGAACCCATCAATGTTTATTATAACAGCATATCAACAATATGACTTACTAGATCATTATAAATAAATGTTCATGCAATTCTACCAGTGACGAACTGAATGTTAACAACCAGGCTAAAATTGCAAGAAAATAAATTCCAGGTGGAACACAAAAATGTTGATTATACCAGACTTGTCAAAGCAAAACAAATCATACTCATTATCAATGGTGTGTTTTAAAAGTTCTCAGAGTCTCTGACTGGATTTCACTGCAATGTTAGTGTTACATGTGCATTTTAAACAGCTGCGGATGGTTAATCTCTTTAATTGTGCAGTTGTGTCAATAAAATTTTAATGCTCAAGAATTATTAAGATTATGTCAGACTGAACTGGTAATTGTGCAGAATTATGTCAAAATGAAAGTATGATGAGTTATAGAGGCAGCAGGGATTAATGAGTTAAAGGTCATATAATCTCCCAGAGCCAAAAGGTCACAACATTCATAACAAGAAGGTCATGGCATTCAAAAACAAGGTCATGGCATTCAATAACAAAAGGGTCATGACAAATATAACAAGAACATCATGGCATTCAATAACAAGGTCCAGGCATTCGATAACAAGGAGGTCATGGTATTCAAAACAAGAAGGTCATGGCATTCAGTAACAAGAAGGTTATGGTATTCAACAACATAAAGGTCATGACATTCATAATTCATAACAAGATGGTCATGGTATTCAATAATAAATATTTACTAGAGATGAACACAACTACTGTTGAATGGAGCCATGGTAAAGTGATGATAAAGTCTGCTCTCTGTTTAGTAAAATAAATACATTGCAGGTGACCTACTTTGTTGGCAAGTTCATTAACCATGCGAGCTATGTCCTCCCTGTTAGAGATCATCTGGTTTTGGATAAGTTCTACCTTCTTCTGTAGGAAGTTGACCTCCATCTGCTGACGCCTGCAGTAAAAGCAGAATCTCATCTAAGTAATAGAATCATTCATATACATTAGTGTATCATAAGAAAATTCAACACAAGCATCCAAATGCTGCATCAAACACCAGACATTGCTGAGTGTCTTATGCAAATTTTCAATCCATAAGATGAGTGTTTCCTATCTAACAGGGACAAATAATGAAGGATTATTTTCTCACATTTCTGAATGAAAAATGACACAATTCATATTGATTCAACTTTAAAACAGCAAAACACTAACAATCTCCTTTCCTTAAGACAGAACATAAAAAATTAGGTTTACACTGAAAAATTCTGTGTAAACTTTAAATTAAATTTAAACAAACATCAGCAGTCAAAAACAGTGCTCTAGAAGGCCAAGTGACAAACAGCATCCAAACTGAACACTAAAGATAAAATTGCACAATGATACAGGTAGAGAAGTAAAGTCCACTCCTATCCATATGATTAAACAAGAAAAAACAACTATGACCTAGTTACAATTTTTCTTTCAAAGATAATTTATTAGAATATGTATTTGAAAAAATACATATCATGTTACAGTGATTGAATACTGTTGCAAGAATTAAAAGAACATGAGTTGCCTCATACATGCTTCTGTCCTGGATCATCTCTGCCTCTCTCTCTTTGCCCTCCAGTAGCAGTCGTAGAGAGTCCAGCTCATTCAGCAGCTGAAAGCAGGATTAGAGTTAACACTATTCAACAGAGTGAAACAAAAGAAAGCAAGTAATGGAAATTTATCTAAAGAACACAATATTATGCACACAAAACAAATACATCACCCCTCTCCTCACATCCCATTAGAAACTGACATTAAATCAAGGTGATGCTAAAAACATTTAATACAGAGCCAATGTCTGTTGAATCTTGTGTAAAATTCTATGAAAAAGATCATAATACAGGGATGCCCATGTAAATCTCAATGGAAAGATCATATTACAGAGATGCCCATGTAAATCTCAATGGAAAGATCATATTACAGGGATGCCCATGTAAATCTCAATGGAAAGATCATATTACAGATATGCCCTTGTAAATCTCAATAGAAAGATCATATTACAGAGATGCCCATGTAAATCTCAATGGAAAGATCATATTACAGGGATGCCCATGTAAATCTCAATAGAAAGATCATATTACAGGGATGCCAATGTAAATCTCAATGGAAAGATCATATTACAGAGATGCCCATGTAAATCTCAATGGAAAGATCATATTACACGGATGCCCTTGTAAATCTCAATGGAAAGATCATATTACAGGGATGCCCATGTAAATCTCAATAGAAAGATCATATTACAGGGATGCCAATGTAAATCTCAATGGAAAGATCATATTACAGGGATGCCCATGTAAATCTCAATGGAAAGATCATATTACACGGATGCCCTTGTAAATCTCAATGGAAAGATCATATTACATGGATGCCCTTGTAAATCTCAATGGAAAGATCATATTACAGGGATGCCAATGTAAATCTCAATGGAAAGATCATATTACAGAGATGCCCAAGTAAATCTCAATGGAAAGATCATATTACAGGGATGCCCATGTAAATCTCAATGGAAAGATCATATTACATGGATGCCCATGTAAATCTCAATAGAAAGTTCATATTACATGGATGCCAATGTAAATCTCAATAGAAAGATCATATTACATGGATGCCCTTGTAAAGTCTCATGGGGAAGATTATATTATAGGGATGCCCATGTAAAATATCATGGAAATAATCATATTACAGTAATGCTCATGTAAATCTCAGAAAAGATTATATTACAGGGATGCCAATATAAATATCATTGAAAAGATTATATTACAGGGATGCCCATGTAAATCTTATAGAAAAGATCATATTACAGGGATGCCCATGTAAATCTCAATGGAAAGATCATATCACATGGATGCCAATGTAAATCACTAGGAGAAGATTATATTACAGAGATGCTGATGTAAATCTCATTGAAAAGATCATATAACAGTATTGCTTATGTAAATCTTATGTAATAGATCATATTACAGGGATACCCATGTAAATCTCAATGGAAAGATCATATTACAGAGATGCCCAAGTAAATCTCAATGGAAAGATCATATTACAGAGATGCCCATGTAAATCTCAATGGAAAGATCATATTACATGGATGCCAATGTAAATCTCGATGGAAAGATCATATTACAGGGATGCCCATGTAAATCTCAATGGAAAGATCATATTACAGAGATGCCCATGTAAATCTCAATGGAAAGATCATATTGCAGGGATGCCCATGTAAATCTCAATGGAAAGATCATATTACAGGGATGCCCATGTAAATCTCAATGGAAAGATCATATTACAGAGATGCCCAAGTAAATCTCAATGGAAAGATCATATTACAGAGATGCCCAAGTAAATCTCAATGGAAAGATCATATTGCAGGGATGCCCATGTAAATCTCAATGGAAAGATCATTTTACAGGGATGTCCATGTAAATCTCAATGGAAAGATCATATTACATGGATGCCAATGTAAATCTCGATGGAAAGATCATATTACAGGGATGCCCATGTAAATCTCAATGGAAAGATCATATTACAGGGATGCCCATGTAAATCTCAATGGAAAGATCATATTGCAGGGATGCCCATGTAAATCTCAATGGAAAGATCATATTACAGGGATGCCAATGTAAATCTCAAGGAAAAGATTATAATACTGGTATGACCAAAGTAACCCAAATCCCAATGGAGTTCTTGAAGCATAACCTGAAGGATAAGGATTTCAACACATACAAGGGATTCAGTATTTTTTGTAACTTATACATATGTATATTATTATACATTTATAACTGTTCTTTCACAAAAGGAAAGCAATATTTATGGCATTTCAAGTCAAAACCTACAGATTTGCTAGTGAAATTGCCAATCCTGCACTAAATTATTTTCTGAAATCGCAAGCACCCCTGATCAGCTGATATAACTTGTTCCATATACATGAGTGTCTCACACTGGAGTCCACTGCCAAGATTTATGGAGAAATAACTCTCTTTTTTGTTTAGCATCACAAGATCTATTTATGAGGAATAAAGCATGTATCAAACATCTGACTGGTAATTAATTAAAAAGGTTATGAATGACATAAAAAATACATTTTTCTTGTATGTGACAATATTCTTTTGCTATGAGTAAACAAAATGCAATTAGAATAAAAGAGCACTTCTTATAATATTTCTTGCTTTTTTTGAAAGATAACAATGAAGAAATAGATTGCATAATTTAACCCAATGTTTATCAGCTGTGGGATGCAGGGTTTATTTTTTCTGAGTACAGTTTTGAAAAAGGACAAGTGTAATAAACACTGGTATCAATGATCAGCATAATAGCTCACAATGGCATAAATGACAAGTGTAATAACACACACTGGCATAAATGATACATGTAATAAAACACGCTAGAATAAATGACTAGTGTAATAACACACATTGGCATTTATGACAAGTGAAATCCAATGTTGATACATCCATATTTATACACCCCATCCAACAATGTTCTGACAGTGTTTAATGTGAAGAGTGATACAAAATATTCAAACTCTAAGCAAATTCATGAATAGATAACTGATAAACCTACAAAGATCTGGGAAGTGAACATCACATACATTTTCCAATATCAAATTCTATGAATATTGTTTAGTACACAAAAGATAAATATCTACCACTTTTTTAATACTTTCACTGATATTACCCTTTACATTATGTATATGCTATTGACAGATTAATAATTCAAGCTTGAGCTATAAGCTGTGCTGTAGAGACAGATGTGTAATACAACCCCTATACTCCCTATTACTATTGAGATAGATGTAATACATTATCAACATATTCCTGTACTACTGACAGATGTGTAATACACTCCAAAAACTCCCTGTAGTATTGAGACAGATGTGTAATACACTCCCAATAATCTCCTGTACTACTGAAACAAATGTGTAATTAAGACACTAACTGTAATACAAACAGATATGCAATAAACTCCCTACTCTACCCTGTAATATGGTCAGAAATGTAATATACTCCCTACACTCCTCTGTACTATAGACAGATTTTTAATACACTCCCTGTAATATGAATATAAAACATTATTCCTGAAACTTAACAGATAATTATGATCACACTTTTAAATGCAGCAATAAAAGAAGTTCTTTCACCTTTCTAGAGTCTGCTGGAATGTTCACATATCGAGTCTCAAAGTTGCCATGCTGCTTTCTGGCTTCTTGTTCAAACTTCTCAAGTATCTCTTGCAATTTCTTCTCAAGTTTGACCAAGTCTTCTTCTGTTTGCCCTCGCTCCTGGATCAGTGAGTCATTTTCTTCAGCAATTTGCTACAAAAACAATGATCAGTAATGATGTTGACTGCACAGGTTCAGGTCTGCTATTGCTTCAACATCTTGTCAGTATCAATTCTTTGAAGTGTGGCATCACTTAAATGTAAATATATATGGTAAATGAGAAAGAAATAAATACTGCATTTCTACCTGGATGGATAGCTCAGACTCATTCACATTTCATTCTACTTAACTCAGACTCTCATCTACATGTATTTCTACCTGGAGGTGTATCTCAGTCTCACCTATGTGTATTTTTATTTTGGCAGGGTGACTCAGTCTTTGTTACATGTATTTCTACCTAGAGGTGTAGCTCAGTCTGACAAACATGTATTTCTACCTAGAGGTGTAGCTCAGTCTGACCAACATGTATTTCTACCTAGAGGTGTAGCTCAGTCTGACCAACATGTATTTCTACCTAGAGGTGTAGCACAGTCTGACCAACATGTATTTCTACCTGGAGGTGTAGCTCAGTCTGACTAACATGTATTTCTACCTGGAGGTGTAGCTCAGTCTGACCAACATGTATTTCTACCTGGAGGTGAGGCTCAGTCTGACCAGCATGTATTTCTACCTGGAGGTGAGGCTCAGTCTGACCAACATGTTTTCTACCTAGAGGTGTAGCTCAGTCTGACCAACATATATTTCTACCTGGAGATGTAGCTCAGTCTGACTAACATGTATTTCTACCTAGAGGTGTAGCTCAGTCTGACCAACATGTATTTCTACCTGGAGGTATGGCTCAGTCTGACCAGCATGTATTTCTACCTGGAGGTGAAGCTCAGTCTGACCAACATGTATTTCTACCTGGAGGTGAGGCTCAGTCTGACCAACATGTATTTCTACCTGGAGGTGTAGCTCAGTCTGACCAACATGTATTTCTACCTGGAGGTGAGGCTCAGTCTGACCAGCATGTATTTCTACCTGGAGGTGAGGCTCAGTCTGACCAACATGTATTTCTACCTAGAGGTGTAGCTCAGTCTGACCAACATGTATTTCTACCTGGAGGTGTAGCTCAGTCTGACTAACATGTATTTCTACCTGGAGGTGTAGCTCAGTCTGACCAACATGTATTTCTACCTGGAGGTGAGGCTCAGTCTGACCAGCATGTATTTCTACCTGGAGGTGAGGCTCAGTCTGACTAACATGTATTTCTACCTGGAGGTGAGGCTCAGTCTGACCAACATGTATTTCTACCTGGAGGTGAGGCTCAGTCTGACCAACTTGTATTTCTACCTGGAGGTGAGGCTCAGTCTGACCAACATGTATTTCTACCTGGAGGTGAGGCTCAGTCTAACCAACATGTATTTCTACCTGGAGGTGAGGCTCAGTCTGACCAACATGTATTTCTACCTGGAGGTGAGGCTTAGTCTGACCAACATGTATTTCTACCTGGAGGTGTAGCTCAGTCTGACCTATATGTACTTCTACCTGGTTGGGGTAACTTGGTCTGATGAACTTATACAGGTTAGCTCAGTCTCACCTATATATATATATATATATATATATATATATATATATATATATATATATATATATATATATATATATCTTACCTAATATCAATATATGTGACAATAAAATCCATCAAACCCTTATGTAGTTGTAACATCATAGCACTTCTTGTGAGGTGGGAGAGCCACTCAAAATAAACTTTCTAAAATTTTAGAACAAGATAAAATTTTGTTAGAATAGGAATAAATGTTGCATGTGTTTGCAGACTTAAAGACAATGATCTAGTTTTATCATCACAAATTAAGTCTTACCTGTATCATAATATGACAATGAGTGGCCAAGGGTATATGCACCAAAGAGAAATACTACATCTGTAAGGTGATTAGAATGCATTAATTTTCCACAGAGATGGCAAAAATAGTTTTACCTAATTCTGCCAAAAACCCTTTCATAAAATTTTTTAAGTACTGAAAAATAAAGCATCTCTACCAAGTCCCATCCTAAATTTTTTAAATATTTTTTGACCTACAAAGTCCCATCCTAAAGGTCTAAATACTCTCCTACTTTCTAAGTCCCATCCTAAAAAGTCAAAGTGTTTTAATACCTACCAAATCACATCCTAAAATGTTCAAGCATTTTCCTACATGCCAAGTCCCATACTAAAATGTCTAAGTGTTCTAATACCTACCAAGTCACCTCCTAAAATGTTTAAGCATTGTCCTACCTAAAAATTCCCATCCTAAAATGTCTGTGTTCTGTTATAATACCTATCAAGTCCCATCCTAAAATGTCTGTGTTCTAATACCTACCAATTCCAATACTAAAATGTCTGTGTTCTAATACCTACCGATTCCCATCCTAAAATGTCTGTGTTCCCATACCTACCAAGTCCCTCCTAAAATGTCTAAGTGTTGTCCTACCTACCAAGTCCCTCCTAAAATGTCTAAGTGTTGTCCTACCTACCAAGTCCCTCCTAAAATGTCTAAGTGTTCTCCTACCTACCAAGTCCCATCCTAAAATGTCTAAGTGTTCTCCTACCTACCAAGTCCCATCCTAAAATGTCTAAGTGTTCTACCTACCAAATCCCATCCTAAAATGTCTAAGTGTTCTCCTACCTACCAAGTCTCTCCTAAAATGTCTAAGCATTCTCCTACCAAATCCCTTCCTAAAATGTGTAAGCATTCTCCTACCAAATCCCTTCCTAAAATGTGTAAGCATTCTCCTACCAAATCCCTTCCTAAAATGTGTAAGCATTCTCCTACCAAATCCCTTCCTAAAATGTGTAAGCATTCTCCTACCAAATCCCTTCCTAAAATGTGTAAGCATTCTCCTACCAAATCCCTTCCTAAAATGTGTAAGCATTCTCCTACCAAATCCCTTCCTAAAATGTGTAAGCATTCTCCTACCAAATCCCTTCCTAAAATGTGTAAGCATTCTCCTACCAAATCCCTTCCTAAAATGTGTAAGCATTCTCCTACCTCCAAGTGTTGCTCTAGCTCATGCTTCTCTGCAGTAAGTTGGAGTATTGTTGTCTTTGCCTTGACTAACTCACTCTCAAGCTGGCGAAATTCTTTCTGGGCTTGATAAGTTTGCTCTTTGGTTAACTGAACTGATGAATGGAGTTGCTGAAATAATAATCAATATCTAGTCTTGAAATAATTCACACTGATATTAATTATGGACAACCATGTAAATCAAATCTTTCATCATCAAAGATTGTTTAATAAAGAAATTACAAAACAGCAGGAAGTCATGGTTCTGGTGTAATTTTAGCAATTTAACAATCTTGATATGATATCAAAAAATTAAATCATGTAAAATATTAAAATTGTATAAGCTGTCAGGAATCACAAAAAAAATAAGCCAAACATACAAAGCCCTATTTCTGAACAAAGTACACAAATTTTGAATGTGTAAAATAATACCTTCAATAGGGTAACATCAATCCATCATAAACATTGAGGAACACAGCAGGTATTAGTGGTACATATTTTTTTGCAGCAATATGGAAAAACATTTCATATGATCATAATCACTTAAACACACAGCAGGTGTTACTGGTGCACATTCTTTCAGCAATATGGTAATTTTAATCCAACATAAACAGTGAAAAAAGCAGTTTCTATAGCTCATGCACCAAATGTTAGTGAAAGGAAGTTATGATGACTGGATACAATAACTGAAGAAGGAGTGGAACATACACTTCAAAGTGTTGCAAAGCCAGAATTAAAGCCAAGCAATCCTTCTCTATAGTGGAATCGTTTCTCTGGTGTGTGTGTATCTAATTATTTAAAGAAACAGCATAGGATGTTCAATACCATTTTTATCATCTTGAATTAATTCTCCACAAAACCCCACATCATTTGCACCAAAAGACATTTTAAATGATTGGTTGAAATCTGGAGCTGAAAGAACTGGGACACTATTAAATATGGCTTTTGATTTATTGAAAGCCTCCTGACATTTGTCAAATCAATAAAACCTTAACTTCAACAAGTTTAACTTATCCATGTCTGACAATATCAACAGTTTTCAGCTGATCTATCTCACTGAATATGATGTCATCAATGGATGCATCACTGAAATCTATACCAGATGTTATCATGTTCATTAAATGCTAATTGTTGTGGGAAATTTTTTTTAATACCAAATGCTATCACATTCTATTGATCAAGTCTGTCTGTAGTAACAATGCCAAATTGTTTTGCTATTTCTAGGGTGGAATTTGCCAAATCCTTTCAAAAGGTCTAATTTGCTGACACATTTTGCATCTCAAATTTTGCCAGTGCAGTCATCAATTCTTGGTACTGTAAATGTAACTGTTTTGGTGAAATTATTCACTTTTCTTTAGCCATTACAAATCGGGAAAGTATTTTTTTGATTCTTCACTGGAAAACAAGTGAAACTCCAGTTACATTTGGTGGGTTCATTAAAATCATTTGCCAGCAAATACTGAACTTTCTCTTTTTCAAACATTGAGAAGATTCATCCTGGAAGGATGCTGTTTCACCGGTGTAGAATCTACATTTCAACATCATGGTAGATTTTATTTGTTGGTGTAGGAGCATAATAGTTGTTTTAGTCGCTTTTCTTGTGGGCTGTATAAAGTATCTGGTCCTGTTGTTTAAAGACTGGTTAAACCAAATTCAATACAGTCTGGCTGCAAGCCACTTATTAAATCCTCACTCTGTGGGACAGGTACAACTAAAATTACTGAATGATTAACAGGGCTATCTCGAGCAACATAATCCTTTACACAATGCACATGGCCAAGTTGTTTCTGATTTTGCTA
The DNA here is from genome assembly GCA_016746295.1 of Potamilus streckersoni. Lineage (NCBI taxonomy): Eukaryota > Metazoa > Mollusca > Bivalvia > Unionida > Unionidae > Potamilus > Potamilus streckersoni. The sequence continues at coordinate 2,984,076 of JAEAOA010001832.1, forward strand.
TCCAGGAATATAATTTAAGTCACCTACTTTCTTCAACTGTAGAGGATACTGTGGCATGGGCAAGAGAGAGAGACTGTTATCATCAGATTGAAAACTCACTTCTTCTATCATACCATAATTTCATTTTTGGCTGAGTTGAACAAAGATTACTTCTTGCTACTTTACAATACTGTTACAGGCAATAATTAAACTCAAAGATATATAGTCAAGAATATAAGTTTCTCCTTTAATAGCTTTAATTAAGTCCAAAAATAGTTAAATCTCATAATTCTTTAACTAATTCCCAAATAATATTAAAGGAACAGCCTCAACCCAATCATTTCCAATATAAAAAAAATAATATAACCAAATCAAATTCTTCAAAAGTTGGATGAAATCTTTCCAAACCTCTTCACTTTCAGGCAGAAGATTTAACTTGTTGGATGCCTTATACAATCATAGTTTGTTGGAAAATTCCAGACATAAAATTTCACCCTTGATGAGACTTGACAGATCTGGGAAGACCACAAAGTCGAAATAGTTATGAAAGCTTTACCTATGGTTTTAGTCTTTAATGTTCCTTAAAGGAATTGCTTCTGGAAATCTTGTGGAAACATGGTCAACAACTTGGTCTTAGGTAAAGGACTGACACAGTCTATGATAATTCTGCTAAACAAGTATTGGTTACCTGACTTGATCTTAGGTAAAGGGCTGACACAGTCTTAGAAAATTCTGCTAAACAAGCATTGGCTGTCTGACATGGTCTTAGGTAAAGGACTGACACAGTCAATGATAATTCATCAAATGCAGGAAAAGGTTGTAGATGAGACTTATTTATATTATGATTTGGTTTTTCTACCATTTATCATGTGTGACAAGATCTTCAGCATGTACAAACATCATTTAAATTTTCAGCAAATAGCATTGAGTTCAGATCTTGTGATAAGTCTTTATTGACTCCGAGATGACCAGCCAAGGAAGTTTCATTGTTAGACTAAAAATTTCCTATTTATGTGATATCAGAACGACTATCTGACAGCTGAGTGATCATTCATCACTGGAAGGTACATCAGGCTGTCTCCATTTTCTCATAAGGATCCCATTATTTTACAAAGTAACAAACATGTACTTTTATGGCTCAGTTTCGCTAATAGCCATTTGGACAGGAGACCACAAAATCTTATTCCTGTTTGACAAAAAGTGATTTCTATCTGCCATCATAATTAGCATAGAATGAGTAGAAAATCACTGTGATCAATACTTCTTGACTGATCAGCACCTGGAGTACATATGATCTCATCAAAAGAATGTCCAACAAATGTGTTGGCTTCAGGAATAATTTCCTATCTTATAAACTTTTTCGGCCATAGCTCTAGTGATTGCACAACCAAGGTATAAATTGAGGATTTTATTTTCAACAGGATCAATATTCTGAGCCAAACAAAGCTTGTCAATTACAATTAGATTAACCACAACCTTATCTCCAGCTCATCATTACCTAGCAATAAATGAAGGCCTTGATAGGCAAACAAGTCATCTCTCCAACAATTGTGGGTCATATAGCAAAGTCTGATGACAATTTTACACAGTTGGGAGGAACATTAACAAAGCTGCACTCTACTACCTGAATAAGGATACTTTCACAAGAAGAAGACTTCTCAGATAAAGGCCAAGTACCTTAGAATAAAAGACCGTAATGGATGGAATCAAATCATGTCATCTAACAACAGTCATGTGATGTCTTGCTTCATAACAGAAAGATAAAAGATCAAGTTTAAAACTTTGGTTTTCCCAAGAGCTAATCTGCTTCCACTATCAAACTTAAAGTAGAACATTTGTACTCTGTATCAAATATCTGATTCCCAGGACTGATTGATTACACTACAGAGAACTTGATTTAATCATAAGTTACTGATAAGTTACTGTGACATTGAATTGCACAGAAGTATTTATAAATCTCTTACTGCCATTTCATGCTTTAGAGTTGTCCTTTCTCCCTCCAGCTCCCTGATTCTCAGTCGATCTCCCATGGAACTCTGTGGTGGAGGATGAAATTTGGTGTCATAGGACCTCTCCTGACGCAATTCCTTCAGGTCTCTCTCTAAATCCTCCACCCTGTTCTTAGATAGACTCAGGTTTAATTCCAGAGATGAAACCTTAACAGACAACAGCAAATCATTACTGCTACAGTAACAAACTAGATCACTTAATATTTTGTACCTTATGCAGATAATTTATGCATTCCTATTATCCAAAAAGATAATATTCTCATTCAAGACAATTATTGAGCCTTTCCTAAGAAAGGACAAAAGTAAAAATGTTACACTTACACAAAATGATATTTAATAAAGGCAGTAATAAAATAATTTTAATAAATATTAACCTACATACTAAGAAATTAAAACTTCAAGCAAATATAATTGTTTTCATGAAATGCAAATACATCACCGAAGCACTTCAAAACTGGCCTAAACACTAACCGATACAGAAAAACACAATCACAGTACTTTTTCATTAATACCAGTTTGTCAGTAGTTTCTGTCAGTATTGGATGTACAGGAATTCCTGAAGAATCTTGTTACAACTTTAATGATATTACAACAGTGTTTTTATTATTTATCACAAAATAGTTTTAAAAAATTATCCTAATTTATACAAATGTTGTATCAGTCACAAATTAATGGTGAATATTACATCATATTTATAATCCTTTAATCACATGTTTGACATGTGCCCTGTATGCCAATGTGGTGCCCAAATGGACTATTGTCATATTCAGGCCAAATCCAACTTTTGGAAACATTCTGGACAAAAACACAAACATATGCTTTAGTTATTTACTAATCTATATGAATATGTTAAGTATATGTAGTCCCTTGTAAGATTGTAAATCATCTTACAATTTTAAATTATTGCATTTGTTTTCTGTCAGAAACTTTGCATAATTTCTGAAGTCAACGTTTTTTTTTGATTGTTTAATGTTTACTCATGCTCCCTGATAAATATTTTGTCTGGGCTTATGATATCCTACTAAAAGTTTACATGCCTATTATATTAATGGTGTAGTTAGAAAATTGTCTGCTTCAGTATCAATACTTCCTTTTTTGTCAGTTGGCTCTCTAATATCTACACAATTTCTTTTACATTTTCAGATATAGTATAAACGTAAATCCCATTTCCTTTACAGCTTTTAGATTACATCATATACAACAATTAATATACACATAGCAAAATCATCTTGTATAAGGTACTGAATATTTAATTCAGGGTGAGGGGTAGACAGAGCTTTATTTGTATTTTTAGTAAAAATATTTTCTTTTCTTTTCATCTCAAAATTATTCATCTTTTTTCAAATAATATCATGGATGTAATAAGATGTTATTTTGCTATAAATCAGATCAAGACATTATTTCCTATTGACAAAAGGAAAATAAACAAAAAAGTGTCTGGGCCTTGCACCAGAACATTAAAGTGTTGGTCCTTAATATAACTGCAGTATTTTACATTTCTTACATGAATCAAGGCAACTAAGTAACATGATTTCTGCTTGATAATAATTCAATTGCCTTTGTGATACAAGAGCTTGAATATGTTTCATAACAAGCATTTCAGTGATCTAGATCTATGATGATGTTGAAATTGCAGTTTGCCTATATAAAATTTAATCTGATTGCAAAATTATAATCTGATAAAAGTTATCATTCTGCAATAATGTGAGGTTATAACATGACTCATTTTGCTGGCATTATCTGCAGTTATAGCACAGCTGATTCTACTGACATAATCTGAGGTTCTACCAAAATCAGCATCAGAATATCTTTCATTTTAGTTCTTGTCTTAGTTCAGTTTCATACTCAGATCTACAGGCAACAATGGCATTTAAACTGGTCAACTGCTTTTATTTAAACTAACTTTTTACCCCATTTCATAATAATGAAAACTGATTTACATAGCATTTGATAACATCATGGTGTGCCAGTACCTACCTTTGCCTTTTTCTGGTCTAGCTTCTTACTCACTGAGTCAAGAGTGTCCTTCAGGAGTTCCATCTGTGCTAACTGTTCTTGCTCTGACCCAATGAGTGTCTCAAACATCTGTGCTCTCTGGGTCACTGTTTGCTGAAGGCTGTCCACCTGTAAAACAAAATGGAGAAACAGAAATCACTGTGGATATCTAGTATCAGGAATACCAAGTTCATTATGTGTTTGAATTAGAAATATCTCACTGCAAAATTTCGATGATTATTTCAATAACTATAAAACCCAATTTGTGTTTATTATAATAAACCAATAAAATTTTAAAATATTTTTCTCATTTAATGATTTCATATATTTATCATCCAGGTAATTTTGTTTACATGATTTATGAATCATGTACCATTATAGTTTGTTAAAAAAATGGGTAAAGAATGTTTTGCACTATTCTAACTAAAAATCTCTCAAATAAAGCTAACTGGATTGCTTCATATATTTTGATATTACTGTTACTTCATGTAAATTTTATAAAAAAAAATGTAAATAACTTACAATATGGTCAGTGAAATCCTAAACAGTCCTAAAAGTTCTATCACAAATCCAAAATTAATCAGTAATCCAGATAGGTTCCTGTAGTGTTCTGACTGATGTCCAGTCAATTGTGCTGATGTAACAATAGTCTAGAATAATTTGCTGTGCTAACAGTCTCAATGTTTCACAATGACATAATCCAAAATATCTTTCTTTAAATGAATTTACAAAACTTACAAAATAGTTACTAAGTCCTGAATTTAATGATCACCTTGTAATTCCAATGAATTACTGATATAAATAAATCATCTAAATAATAACTGAACACATCTAATTGACTTTAATAACATTAATGTTCAAGATATAATTAATTAACATGTAAATATCCCTTTTATAAAAAAGACACAATTTCCAAACCAGGACATTGTTAAAATATTTATTTCAAGATCATTCTAACAGGTTAAATAGGTCAGTTCCTTTAACAGCCAGCAAAACAGAAATTAGGTGAAATGGTGTTCCTTGGGGAAAACCAAGTGCCCTGATTACAAATCCCATTGAATTTGTCAATAAGAATTCTTTTACACCTCCCAAGTTCAAAAAACCATTAAAACATGTTTACCAAAGAAAATGAAATAATTCCAGAGAACCCACAAATGACAAAATTAGCTATTTAATACGCTGTCTTCTGAATGACCCTTACAATCTATAATCATAAAAATAAACACATATAGAGATACAAATAACAACAAATAAACACATATATAGATACAAATAACAACAAATAAATGCATATATAGATACAAATAACAAATAAACACATATATAGATACAAATAACAACAAATAAACACATATATAGATACAAATAACAACATTAAATAAGTTTATTTACTTTCTTACATCTCTGTACAGTGCTAGAAATGGATGTCAATTTATATTTTCAGATTTCACACCAAAATTTGTGTATCTCACATCCATGATAGAACCACGATATAACTTGCATATCTAAAACTTCTTTTTTAAATATCTTTTAAGAAAACACATTCAGACCAAACCAAGACAAGCAATCACACAAATTTGACTGTGATAATTGTTTTGGGGTATTAATAATTTCAGTAATATGTACAATATGACAGGTTGGCAGGTCTGTAATAAATGCTTACCCACATGTTTTATTATGAGCTGGGAAAAATATGGAACAGAAATGTATCTCAGCATGACATTCTCAATATATTTGTACACCATATACAAGTCATTCTTTTTGCCAGTTCCCCAAACACTGTGGTTTGCATATGTCAACCAAACACTGCAAGGTTTGAATATTTCAACAAAATATTGCATAGTTTGCAATTTCAACAAAACACTGCAAGGTTTGCATAAGTCAAAAAACACTGCAGGGTTTGAATATTTCGACAAAATATTGCATAGTTTGCAATTTTAACAAAATACTGCATGGTTTGCATGTCAACCAAACACTGCATGGTTTGCATATGTCAACCAAAAAGCATGGTTTGCATATTTCAACCAAACACTGCAAGGTTTCAGCATTTCAAGCATGTTTGCATATTTCTAAATTTTAAATGAAGTTGTGCTCATTTTGCACACTAAAAATAAAATCTCTCAAAGATGAAACTAAGAATGAATTTGGTACAGAAAGAATGGAACTGAAAAAAAAGATTAAAAGTCTTGGATATCGAGTCTGAATATGCACATGCTAATCATAAGGTTATTTTTTTCTGAGTGAGACTTGGTGAGATTTTTTCTCTATGTGTTCCTGTATTAATGCCAAGATTTGGCTAGATCTTCCCTCAGTATCCAGGTTAGCCATGTGTTTCTGTAACTGTTTGAGATCTCACATTCATCTCAAACTCAGCTGTGTATTTGTGTAGCCAAAGACATGATCAGAACTTACCTGTCTACAGCTTAGTTGTGCATACCTATAAGCTAGGGCATGGTGAGATCCTACTTCAGTTTTCAGCTAGCTGTGAGTTCCTATTAGTCAAACTTTGGTGAGATCCTTCTTCAGTTTCCAGCTATCTGTGAGTTCCTATAAGCCAAGGCTTAGTAAGATCTTATCTCAGTTTCCAGCTAGCTGTGAGTTCCTATTAGCCAAACTTTGGTGAGATCTTGGTGAGATCCAGCTTAGCTCAACAGTTATTATGTACTTTTGTGCAAGTGACATATGTAAGGCGAAGTTGTTTGCATTTAAAACATGCAAAGTGGAGAGAATGTTGGCATACCTCTATGCCACTTTCATGTAATGTGACTAACATTTCTTTGGACATTGTACTTTTGGAAATTGTACATGATCTAAGCACACTGCTAACTAAAATGACTGCTCCCTTGTGCTAAAAAATTAGCCTGATTTAGTCTTAAATACACTATCTGTAGCAGCTATTAAAATAGGGAACATGAATTTTGCCAGACTAGATAATATCAGCTTCTAAAAGTGCAATGAATGAATTGTCAAATATATACAATTTATCTCTGAAGTTCAGGAAGTGAAAATGACCAAGTGGAGCTAGCACTTTTTTTAAAAGATACACATCTGAAGTAAGGTCAAGCTGTATACTCTACAACCCATATTACACCCATCAATCATACACCAAAATAATGGGACTTAAATGTTCTTTGAACAATACCTAAGATATACAAAGTCTTTTTTAAATAGCAAGTATAACTAGTGAGGAAACCCGGAGAAATTCTTATTCTAATCCTATGCTAAATACGAAAACTGTAGAGCACCACTTTATGAATGGCATCGTGTATACTTCGATCATAGGCATATTCTGGTTTCTTATTTTGTATACTCTGTGTTGCACTCTGCTATACTGAGCATACCAAGCAGAGATCCAAAGATATACAAGATCTTTTTTAAATAACCAGTATAACCAGTGAGGAAAGCCGGTGAAATTTATTTTCTTTAAAATTCAAACCCTATGCAAAATATGAAACTGTAGAGTACCACCTTAGCTGTTCCTATAAAGCCAAGGATCTTACCTCAGTTTCCAGCTCATCTGTGTGTTCCAGCTCCCTATACAGATCTTGTCGCACTTTCTGAAGCTGACCATCTAGCTCATTCAACTGCCATTTCTGGTTTTCAATTTTATGTTCCTTCTCAATAAGCTTTTCTTGTAGGTCTTCGATTTGCTACAAAAATTTTCACTGAACTTAAGATTAGCATATACACTAACTTATAAGTCAAGTCCAACTCCAAACATAGACCCTAATCTGCCATAACATAATGTGTGGGAAGGTTATGATTTATATAGTTTGTTCTATTGGTTATTCCAAAGAAGCTCAGATACATAGATCTGCTAGTGCATTATATAATGGTAGGTCTGTGTCTGTGCAGTTTACAATTGGACTTGACATACAAATTAATATATATGGTATTGATATTCTCATTTAGTAAATCTATAAATCTATCATAAAATTCCTCTTTAAAAAAAATCAAATGTACCCACCTATCCAGGAGTCACAAACTGGCTAAATGAATTCAACAAAAAGTCAAAAGATATACATTCAGTGTCTTTCTTTATAAACCCAACTTGTAAAACAGACTTGTTTTAGTACAATTGAATACACATTAAAAACCTACTTCTTAAAGTTTATTCACACACAAGTATTTATCAAGCAAAGAAATGTTTCATGTAAAATTTAAATGGATTCTTTTTTGATAAAAAAAAGTATCTCACTGTGCTAATCTGAATGCAATATATATATATATATATATATAAATTATTTCAACTTTTTTTAGGCTTGCATAATGATTTCACTTATTGAATGTGTTTAAAAAATTAATTTGAAATGAACATAAATATGACAGCATTTTACACAATGAAACATTTTTTTACCTGTATCTTTTGAAAAATGCACCAGCTTAAGCTAAAAAAAAAAGCTGTACACTGCTAACATGACACACTTACCTACATAATTTTAAACCCAAAATTAAACTGTACACTACTAACATCACACATGGACTAATTTTGGCAAACAATTCAACTTGACACTGCTAACATTACACACTCTCCTAGTTTTGGCCAACAATTCAACTTGACACTGCTAATATTACACACTCTCCTAGACTAGTTTAATCCAAAACTTCAAATGGACACTGTTAACATTACACTTTATTACACTAGTTTAAGCAAACAATGCAACTGTACACTGCTAATTTTACACTCTTCCCCACCCTATTTCAAGCCAACAATTCATTCAATTCGACACTGCTAACATTACACACTTTCCTACACTAGTTTATGATAAAATTTCAACTGGACGTTGCTAACCTTAAACACTTTTCTACACTAGTTTACAACAAAAATTCAACTGAATACATTTCACACACCTACTGTGATGAGCATTTGTCAAGTATGGCATCAGATGTCATATTTAAAACATTATCACATACATTAATTACATTTAACACATTATCACATACATTAATCACATTTAACACATTATCACATACATTAATCACATTTAACACATTATCACATACATTAATCACATTTAACACATTATCACATACTAATATCACATGTAACACATTATCACATACATTAATCACATGTAACACATTATCATATACATTAATCATGTAATACATTATCACATACATTAATCATGTAACACATTATCACATGCAATAATCATAAGTAACACATCACATACAATAATCATGCAACACATTATCACATACAATAATCATATGTAACACATCATCATTTACATTAATCATGTAACACATCATCATATACATTAATCATGTAATACATTATCACATACATTAATCATGTAACACATTATCACAGACATTAATCAAACTTACGACAAAGCAACATTATATCAACAAAAGCTGAATATTAAACTAGATGATATCTAAAGCTCATTATAATATTAACTCTAAAATGTCAAAGTCTTTTTTCAAACATATATTTGTTAATAAACTGATAATAATATTAAGTAAGTTAGTTGATAAATCAAATTAAGAAAATCTTGTAAAAATTAATTAATTCTATTCCCTCTTCTGAAAATGCTGCAGAGAATATATTTTATCTGCTATGCTTACTGCAATGTTGGCCTTTTGCTGCTGTTTGATTTTCTGCAAGGAGATCTCTTTTTCCCTAGCTGCTGCAAGTGTATCTTCCAGCTTTTCCTTCTCAGACAGCAAGGTGTTGTTTCTGTCATTCAACATAGCAATCTCAGTATTGAGATCATCAACCTGCAAAGACAGAAGGCTATGTAACATATGGCACTTCAACATAAAAAGCAAAGTCCAATGCTAGGAGATAAAATTTGTATCAAGGCTCAATGCTAACCAAACCTTGATTCCTATGGGTAAATTCTCTCATTTCACAACACACACAGAGAAGACTATTTTCTCATGCCCCATACCTCTCTCTCTCTCTCTCTCTCTCTCTCTCTCTCTCTCTCTCTCTCTCTCTCTCTCTCTCTCTCTCTCTCAATATATGGTTTTCATACAATTAAAAGGTCTATCATAATGTGTATGCTGTGTTGTCATGACATCTATGTGACAACCAATCAAAATGCTCTAAATATGTCATAAATATCTTGAACACAAGATGAAAATTGGTCTTCAATAATGATATCACAGGATACTTATGACATATTTAGAGCATTTTGATTGGTGAATTGATACTCTTATGATATGACATAAAACATTTTCATTGATGTATTGCTACAATCTCATATATAATGTTCTATGCTAGGACACAAATTTTTGGATTTTCTGATGGAAATAAACTTGATATTTCACTGGGGGTTTTTCAATGGCCATATATAGATAAACAATAAAGAAATTTACACATCTGAGTTGTAAGTATGGCTGCCTCCGATTCAAAGTGAATCAAGGTCACATCAAACAAAATGAAAATTATTTATTTCCTAATTTGTTATACTATTTAGAATTAGGAAGGACAATTATGTTAGTGTTCATAGATTTCTGTGCAAATATTAACAAAATATAGTGGAATATAAATAGTAAGCTGTTGACAGTGAGTTGGATCCAATATGAAATCTACTATTTTAGTCTGTTAAACATCTTGCTAGTCAAACTGTTTGAGCATGAAATAATAAAAATTTGCCTGCTATATGTAAATAATGGATATATTTCATCTCATCAGTGAAAAATGCATTGCTTCAAAATTTGAAACATATACATTTCTCAATCATTACAAGCAAATAGCTGATCATTTGACTAATGTCATATAAGTTCTATTCTTCTAGCCATAACTGTACGAGGACTTCATCACCAGCATTCAGTGTCAGTATTTGAATCATCCTGATCCTGCCATTTTTGCTTTATGAACAAGGGTAGTGATCTATAGTCAAGTGTAGCTAATAGGGATGGGTATCTACCCTAGTGTAGGGATGTTAATAGGGATGGAATTAAGCCTGGTGTAGTCAATATGTTAATAGGGATGTAAACTAGCCTGGTGTAGTCAATATGTTAATAGGGATGTAAACTAGCCTGGTGTAGTCAATATGTTAATAGGGATGGAATCAAGCCTGGTGTAGTCAATATGTTAACATGGATGGAATCAAGCCTGGTGTAGTCCATATGTTAATAAGGATCGTGGAATCAAGCCTGGTGTAGTCAATATGTTAATAAGGATCATGGAATCAAGCCTGGTGTAGTCAATATGTTAACAGGGATGGAATCAAGCCTGGTGTAGTCAATATGTTAATAGGGGTGGAATCAAGCCTGGTGTAGTCAATATGTTAATAGGGATGGTGGAATCAAGCCTGGTGTAGTCAATATGTTACTAGGGATGGAATCTAGCCTGGTGTAGTCAATATGTTAATAGGGATGGTGGAATCAAGCCTGGTGTAGTCAATATGTTAATAGGGATGGAATCTAGCCTGGTGTAGTCAATATGTTAATAGAGATGGAATCAAGCCTGGTGTATTCTATATGTTACTATGGATGGAATCAAGCCTGGTGTAGTCAATATGTTAATAGAGATGGAATCAAGCCTGGTGTAATCTATATGTTACTAGGGATGGAATCTAGCTTGGTGTAGTCAATATGTTAATAGGGATGGCGGAATCAAGCCTGGTGTAGTCAATATGTTAACAGGGATGGAATCAAGCCTGGTGTAGTCAACATGTTAATAGGGATGGAGTCAAGCCTGGTGTATTCAATATGTTAATAGGGATGGAGTCAAGCCTGGTGTAGTCAACATGTTAATAGAGATGGAATCAAGCCTGGTGTAGTCAATATGTTACTAGGGATGGAATCTAGCCTGATGTAGTCAATATGTTAATAGGGATGGTGGAATCAAGCCTGGTGTAGTCAATATGTTACTAGGGATGGAATCTAGCCTGGTGTAGCCAATATGTTAATAGGGATGGTGGAATCAATCCTGGTGTAGCCAATATGTTAATAGGGATGGTGGAATCAATCCTGGTGTAGTCAATATGTTAATATGGATGGTGGAATCAAGCCTGGTGTAGCCAATATGTTAATAGGGATGGTGGAATCAATCCTGGTGTAGTCAATATGTTAATAGGGATGGTGGAATCTAGCCTGGTGTAACCAATATGTTAATAGGGATGGTGGAATCAATCCTGGTGTAGTCAATATGTTAATAGGGATGGTGGAATCAAGCCTGGTGTAGCCAATATGTTAATAGGGATGGTGGAATCAATCCTGGTGGAATCAATCCTGGTGTAGTCAATATGTTAATACGGATGGTGGAATCTAGCCTGGTGTAACCAATATGTTAATAGGGATGGTGGAATCAAGCCTGCTGTAGCCAATATGTTAATAGAGATGGAATCTAGCCTGGTGTAGTAAATATGTTACTAGGGATGGAATCTAGCCTGGTTTAGCCAATATGTTAATAGGGATGGTGGAATCTATCCTGGTGTAGTCAATATGTTAATAGGGATGGAGTCAAGCCTGGTGTAGTCAATATGTTAATAGGGATGGAGTCAAGCCTGGTGTAGTCAACATGTTAATAGAGATGGAATCAAGCCTGGTGTAGTCAATAAGTTAATAGAGATGGAATCTTTCTGTCACTAGGGATGTAAACTAGCCTGGTGTAGTCAATATGTTAATAGGGATGATGGAATCAAGCCTGGTGTAGTCAATATGTTAATAGAGATGGAATCAAGCAAGCCTGGTGTAGTCAATATGTTAATAGAGATGGAATCAAGCCTGGTGTAGTCAATATGTCACTAGGGATGTAAACTAGCCTGGTGTAGTCAATATGTTACTAGGGATGTAAGCTAGCCTGGTGTAGTCAATATGTTACTAGGGATGTAAACTAGCCTGGTGTAGTCAATATGTTAATAGGGTTGGTGGAATCAAGCCTGGTGTAGTCAATATGTTACTAGGGATGTAAGCTAGCCTGGTGTAGTCAATATGTTACTAGGGATGTAAGCTAGCCTGGTGTAGTCAATATGTCACTAGGGATATAAACTAGCCTGGTGTAGTCAATATGTTACTAGGGATGTAAGCTAGCCTGGTGTAGTCAATATGTTACTAGGGATGTAAGCTAGCCTGGTGTAGTCAATATGTTAATAGGGTTGGTGGAATCAAGCCTGCTGTAGTCAATATGTTAATAGGGATGGAATCAAGCCTGGTGTAGTCAATATGTTAATAGGGATGGAATCTAGCCTGATGTAGTCAATATGTTTATAGAGATGGAATCTAACCTGGTGAAGTCAATAGGTTAACCCTTTAACTACTACAGCTGTTCTGCAGTTTCGCTACTGCTGAGTGATAGCATATCAGTTACTGAGACTACTGATACTGTTTGCTAGGCTGAATACTAGAGCATTGTCATGGCTGACTATGTAAACTGACAATAAAAGCATGGTTACGTTTATATTCATTATTTCATTAGTTTTTGCTGGATTTCAGTGAAATAAAAAGCAGCTTACCTTGTATAGTGTCTATTATTCATATATTTCCATTTTATTTACTCCTACAACAATCAGACAAGAAATCCCCATCGCATAAATTGTTTTGAATCGCACAAAATAAATCATCATCATTTGAATCAAAATCACATACATCTAGTGTTGAAATGGGAATAACATCATTATCTGATCCATTTACTAAGAATGATCCATTAAACTCTTCAATATTGCTTGCACTGAACCCTTTGAAGTCACAAATATCTGACTAGGAATCCATTTTTGTTTATCTCAACTACACATGTTTTGCACATTGCCGGAAATTTCCTTCCCGCGTGTCTAAATTTAACCTCTCAGCTTTCCAACTGGTATCAAAATGTTCAGTAACCAGTCTTCTCATTGGTTATGATAATGAAAAAAAAGTAAATATCTGTACTTTCAACCAATCAACGTTTAGTTAACATAGCAGTTACGTCCGCATATATGCGACTCTGGGGTTTTGAGTACAGCAGAACTATGTGCTCATAAGCGACACTGGTGTTTTAAACAAGGCTTATCGACACTGCATATATGCATCAGTGGGGTTCAGGAGCTATTTACAAGCGACGCTCAAATGCGGTAGTTGTAGTTAAAGGGTTAATAGAGCTGGAATCTAGCCTGGTGTAGCCAACATGTTAATAGGGATGGGATCTACCCTGGTGTAGCCAACATGTTAATAGGGATGGGATCTAGGCCTGGTGTAGCCAACATGTTAATAAGGATGGAATCTAGCCTGGTGTAGTTTATATGTTAATAGGGATGGGTATCTACCCTGGTGCAGCCAACATGTTAATAGGGATGGGTATATACCCTGGTGTAGCCAACATGTTAACAGGGATGGAATCAAGCCTGGTGTAGCCAATATGTTAATAGGGATGGGATCTAGGCCTGGTGTAGCCAACATGTTAATAGGGATGGAATCAAGCCTGGTGTAGTCAACAAGTTACTAGGGATGGAATCTAGCCTGGTGTAGTCAATATGTTAATATGGATGGAGTCAAGCCTGGTGTAGTCAATATGTTAATAGGGATGGAATCAAGCCTGGTGTAGTCAATATGTTAATAGGGATGGAATCAAGCCTGGTGTAGTCAACAAGTTACTAGGGATGGAATCTAGCCTGGTGTAGTCAATATGTTAATATAGATGTAATCAAGCCTGGTTTAGTCAATATGTTAATAGGGATGGAATCAAGCCTGGTGTAGTCAATATGTTAATAGGGATGGAATCAAGCCTGGTGTAGCCAACAAGTTACTAGGGATGGAATCTAGCCTGGTGTAGTCAACATGTCACTAGGGATGGTGGAATCAAGCCTGGTGTAGTCAATATGCTAATAGGGATGGTGGAATCAAGCCTGGTGTAGTCAATATGTTAATAGGGATGGAATCAAGCCTGGTGTAGTCAATATGTTAATAGGGATGGAATCAAGCCTGGTGTAGTCCATATGTTACTAGGGATGGAATCTAGCCTGGTGTAGTCAATATGTTAATAGGGATGGTGGAATCAAGCCTGGTGTAGTCAATATGTTAATAGGGATGGAATCTAGCCTGGTGTAGTCAACAAGTTACTAGGGATGGAATCTAGCCTGGTGTAGTCAACATGTCACTAGGGATGTAAACTAGCCTGGTGTAGTCAATATGTTAATAGAGATGGAATCAAGCCTGGTGTAGTCAATATGTTAATAGGGATGGAATCTAGCCTGGTGTAGTCAATATGTTAATAGGGATGGAATCTAGCCTGGTGTAGTCAACATGTCACTAGGGATGTAAACTAGCCTGGTGTAGTCAATATGTTAATAGAGATGGAATCAAGCCTGGTGTAGTCAATATGTTAACAGGGATGGAATCAAGCCTGGTGTAGTCAACATGTTAATAGGGATGGAATCTAGCCTAGTGTAGTCAATATGTTACTAGGGATGGAATCAAGCCTGGTGTAGTCAATATGTTAATAGGGATAGAGTCAAGCCTGTTGTAGTTAATATGTTAATAGAGATGGAATCTAGCCTAGTGTAGTCAATATGTTAATAGGGATGGAATCAAGCCTGGTGTAGTCAATATGTTAATAGGGATGGAATCAAGCCTGGTGTAGTCAATATGTTAATAGGGATGGAATCAAGCCTGGTGTAGTCAATATGTTAATAGAGATGGAATCTAGCCTGGTGTAGTCAATATGTTAATAGGGATGTAAACTAGCTTGGTGTAGTCAATATGTTAATAGGGATGTAAACTAGCCTGATGTAGTCAATATGTTAATAGGGATGGAATCAAGCCTGGTGTAGTCAATATATTACTAGGGATGGAATCTAGCCTGATGTAGTCAATATGTTAATAGGGATGGAATCAAGCCTGGTGTAGTCAATATGTTAATAGGGATGGAATCAAGCCTGGTGTAGTCAATATGTTAATAGGGATGGAATCAAGCCTGGTGTAGTCAATATGTTAATAGAGATGGAATCTAGCCTGGTGTAGTCAATATGTTAATAGGGATGTAAACTAGCCTGGTGTAGTCAATATGTTAATAGGGATGTAAACTAACCTGATGTAGTCAATATGTTAATAGGGATGGAATCAAGCCTGGTGTAGTCAATATATTACTAGGGATGGAATCTAGCCTGATGTAGTCAATATGTTAATAGGGATGTAATCAAGCCTGGTGTAGTCAATATTTAAATAAGGATAGAATTTAGCCTGGAACAGCCAATAGGTTAGTAAGGATGGAATCTAGCCTGGAGTAGTCAGTAGGGTAGTAGGATTTAGCCTGGTGTTGCTGTTATGTCAATATTGATCTAGCCCAGTGTAGCCAGTATGTATGGAGAAATTTGGTACTGGTTTGAGATAAAAAGATTCTACTCTATGACTTGAAATTCATAGACAAAGCCTTGCATCTGTCTGTGAATTATGACTGACCATTTAGGACATTTGTCCATTACTAATACATTTGAGATGTTTTTATTATTTTAGCACAGGAAAAATTACTGTCCTGTTGGTAAGAAATCAAAAGATTCAGAAGTGTCTTATTTTGTCTGCACTTAAATGTGGTATAAATCAAGAGTTTGGTTTTTGTAATACAGATAAACAATCCATGTTTGAACTACTCCAAGATTTTATATATCCCATGTTTTCCTGTTTGTGTTGATACAAAGTACTTCAAAATTTCAACATGAGCAGAAAAAGTTTATCAATTCTCTACCTGTGTAGATAGCCTGTCAATTTTCTGCTTTTGGCTGTTACTGGCCTCATTTCCTATCAGACTGGCATACAGTAGATCCAGTTCCTCCTTGGATTCTTGAAGAGCCTGGTTCTGTGAGTTCAACTGTACATTCACCATTTTCAACTCCCCTTCCAACAAATTGTTTCTAGATATTACCTGTTCCAGATGACCCCCAAGACTCTGTATCTCTGACCTTAGCAGTTCAGACTGAGCTGGAGAAAAAAGATTTCATGCAATTCATCAGACTGATTTATTTTCAGAATAGTAAATATACATATTAATTCTGAACACAGCATTAGTAAAATTATGTATTCATTATGAACACAGCATTAGTAAAATTATGTATTCATTATGAACACAGCATTAGTAAAAATATGTATTAATTATGAACACAGCATTAGTAAAATATGTATTCATTATGAACACAGCATTAGTAAAAATATGTATTCATTACGAACACAGCATAGTAAAATTATGGATTCATTATGAACACAGCATTAGTAAAATTATGTATTAATCATGAACAGAGCATTAGTAAAAATATGTATTCATTATGAACACAGCATAGTAAAATTATGTATTCATTATGAACATAGCATTAGTAAAATTATGTATTAATCATGAACAGAGCATTAGTAAAAATATGTATTCATTATGAACACAGCATAGTAAAAATATGTATTCATTATGAACACAGCATTAGTAAAAATATGTATTAATTATGAACACAGCATAGTAAAATTATGTATTCATTATGAACACAGCATTAGTAAAAATATGTATTAATCATGAACAGAGCATTAGTAAAAATATGTATTAATTCTGAACACAGCATTAGTAAAAATATGTATTCATTATGAACACAGCATTAGTAAAAATATGTATTCATTATGAACAGAGCATTAGTAAAAATATGTATTAATTCTGAACACAGCATTAGTAAAAATATGTATTCATTATGAACACAGCATTAGTAAAATTATGTATTAATCATGAACAGAGCATTAGCAAAAATATGTATTCATTATGAACACAGCATAGTAAAAATATGTATTCATTATGAACACAGCATTAGTAGAAATATGTATTCATTATGAACACAGCATAGTAAAATTATGTATTCATTATGAACACAGCATTAGTAAAATTATGTATTAATCATGAACAGAGCATTAGTAAAAATATGTATTCATTATGAACACAGCATAGTAAAAATATGTATTCATTATGAACACAACATTAGTAAAAATATTTATTAATTATGAACACAGCATAGTAAAATTATGTATTCATTATGAACACAGCATTAGTAAAAATATGTATTAATCATGAACAGAGCATTAGTAAAAATATGTATTAATTCTGAACACAGCATTAGTAAAAATATGTATTCATTACGAACACAGCATTAGTAAAAATATGTATTCATTACGAACACAGCATAGTAAAATTATGTATTCATTATGAACACAGCATTAGTAAAATTATGTATTAATCATGAACAGAGCATTAGTAAAAATATGTATTCATTATGAACACAGCATTAGTAAAAATATGTATTCATTATGAACACAGCATTAGTAAAAATATGTATTCATTATGAACACAGCATAGTAAAATTATGTATTCATTATGAACACAGCATTAGTAAAATTATGTATTAATCATGAACAGAGCATTAGTAAAAATATGTACTAAATCTGAACACAGCATTAGTAAAAATATGTATTCATTATGAACACAGCATTAGTAAAAATATGTATTCATTATGAACACAGCATAGTAAAAATATGTATTCATTATGAACACAGCATAGTAAAAATATGTATTCATTATGAACACAGCATTAGTAGAAATATGTATTCATTATGAACACAGCATAGTAAAATTATGGATTCATTATGAACACAGCATTAGTAAAATTATGTATTAATCATGAACAGAGCATTAGTAAAAATATGTATTCATTATGAACACAGCATAGTAAAAATATGTATTCATTATGAACACAGCATAGTAAAATTATGTATTCATTATGAACATAGCATTAGTAAAATTATGTATTAATCATGAACAGAGCATTAGTAAAAATATGTATTCATTATAAACACAGCATAGTAAAAATATGTATTCATTATGAACACAGCATTAGTAAAAATATGTATTAATTATGAACACAGCATAGTAAAATTATGTATTCATTATGAACACAGCATTAGTAAAAATATGTATTAATCATGAACAGAGCATTAGTAAAAATATGTATTAATTCTGAACACAGCATTAGTAAAAATATGTATTCATTATGAACACAGCATTAGTAAAAATATGTATTCATTATGAACAGAGCATTAGTAAAAATATGTATTAATTCTGAACACAGCATTAGTAAAAATATGTATTCATTATGAACACAGCATTAGTAAAATTATGTATTAATCATGAACAGAGCATTAGCAAAAATATGTATTCATTATGAACACAGCATAGTAAAAATATGTATTCATTATGAACACAGCATTAGTAGAAATATGTATTCATTATGAACACAGCATAGTAAAATTATGTATTCATTATGAACACAGCATTAGTAAAATTATGTATTAATCATGAACAGAGCATTAGTAAAAATATGTATTCATTATGAACACAGCATAGTAAAAATATGTATTCATTATGAACACAACATTAGTAAAAATATTTATTAATTATGAACACAGCATAGTAAAATTATGTATTCATTATGAACACAGCATTAGTAAAAATATGTATTAATCATGAACAGAGCATTAGTAAAAATATGTATTAATTCTGAACACAGCATTAGTAAAAATATGTATTCATTACGAACACAGCATTAGTAAAAATATGTATTCATTACGAACACAGCATAGTAAAATTATGTATTCATTATGAACACAGCATTAGTAAAATTATGTATTAATCATGAACAGAGCATTAGTAAAAATATGTATTCATTATGAACACAGCATTAGTAAAAATATGTATTCATTATGAACACAGCATTAGTAAAAATATGTATTCATTATGAACACAGCATAGTAAAATTATGTATTCATTATGAACACAGCATTAGTAAAATTATGTATTAATCATGAACAGAGCATTAGTAAAAATATGTATTAAATCTGAACACAGCATTAGTAAAAATATGTATTCATTATGAACACAGCATTAGTAAAAATATGTATTCATTATGAACACAGCATAGTAAAAATATGTATTCATTATGAACACAGCATTAGTAAAAATATGTATTCATTATGAACACAGCATTAGTAAAAATATGTATTCATTATGAACACAGCATTAGTAAAAATATGTATTCATTATGAACACAGCATAGTAAAATTATGTATTAATCATGAACAGAGCATTAGTAAAAATATGTATTCATTATGAACACAGCATAGTAAAAATATGTATTCATTATGAACACAGCATAGTAAAATTATGTATTCATTATGAACATAGCATTAGTAAAATTATGTATTAATCATGAACAGAGCATTAGTAAAAATATGTATTCATTATAAACACAGCATAGTAAAAATATGTATTCATTATGAACACAGCATTAGTAAAAATATGTATTAATTATGAACACAGCATAGTAAAATTATGTATTCATTATGAACACAGCATTAGTAAAAATATGTATTAATCATGAACAGAGCATTAGTAAAAATATGTATTAATTCTGAACACAGCATTAGTAAAAATATGTATTCATTATGAACACAGCATTAGTAAAAATATGTATTCATTATGAACAGAGCATTAGTAAAAATATGTATTAATTCTGAACACAGCATTAGTAAAAATATGTATTCATTATGAACACAGCATTAGTAAAATTATGTATTAATCATGAACAGAGCATTAGCAAAAATATGTATTCATTATGAACACAGCATAGTAAAAATATGTATTCATTATGAACACAGCATTAGTAGAAATATGTATTCATTATGAACACAGCATAGTAAAATTATGTATTCATTATGAACACAGCATTAGTAAAATTATGTATTAATCATGAACAGAGCATTAGTAAAAATATGTATTCATTATGAACACAGCATAGTAAAAATATGTATTCATTATGAACACAACATTAGTAAAAATATTTATTAATTATGAACACAGCATAGTAAAATTATGTATTCATTATGAACACAGCATTAGTAAAAATATGTATTAATCATGAACAGAGCATTAGTAAAAATATGTATTAATTCTGAACACAGCATTAGTAAAAATATGTATTCATTACGAACACAGCATTAGTAAAAATATGTATTCATTACGAACACAGCATAGTAAAATTATGTATTCATTATGAACACAGCATTAGTAAAATTATGTATTAATCATGAACAGAGCATTAGTAAAAATATGTATTCATTATGAACACAGCATTAGTAAAAATATGTATTCATTATGAACACAGCATTAGTAAAAATATGTATTCATTATGAACACAGCATAGTAAAATTATGTATTCATTATGAACACAGCATTAGTAAAATTATGTATTAATCATGAACAGAGCATTAGTAAAAATATGTATTAAATCTGAACACAGCATTAGTAAAAATATGTATTCATTATGAACACAGCATTAGTAAAAATATGTATTCATTATGAACACAGCATAGTAAAAATATGTATTCATTATGAACACAGCATTAGTAAAAATATGTATTCATTATGAACACAGCATTAGTAAAAATATGTATTCATTATGAACACAGCATTAGTAAAAATATGTATTCATTATGAACACAGCATAGTAAAATTCTGTATTCATTATGAACACAGCATTAGTAAAATTATGTATTAATCATGAACAGAGCATTAGTAAAAATATGTATTCATTATGAACATAGCATAGTAAAAATATGTATTCATTATGAACACAGCATTAGTAAAAATATGTATTTATTATGAACACAGCATAGTAAAATTATGTATTCATTATGAACACAGCATTAGTAAAAATATGTATTCATTATGAACACAGCATTAGTAAAAATATGTATTCATTATGAACACAGCATTAGTAAAAATATGTATTCATTATGAACACAGCATTAGTAAAAATATGTATTCATTATGAACACAGCATAGTAAAAATATGTATTAATCATGAACAGAGCATTAGTAAAATTATGTATTCATTATGAACACAGCATTAGTAAAAATATGTATTCATTATGAACACAGCATTAGTAAAAATATGTATTAATCATGAACAGAGCATTAGCAAAAATATGTATTCATTATGAACACAGCATTAGTAAAAATATGTATTAATTATGAACATAGCATTAGTAAAATTATGTATTCATTATGAACACAGCATAGTAAAAATATGTATTCATTATGAACACAGCATTAGTAAAAATATGTATTCATTATGAACACAGCATTAGTAAAAATATGTATTCATTATGAACACAGCATTAGTAAAAATATGTATTCATTATGAACACAGCATTAGTAAAAATATGTATTCATTATGAACACAGCATAGTAAAAATATGTATTAATCATGAACAGAGCATTAGTAAAATTATGTATTCATTATGAACACAGCATTAGTAAAAATATGTATTCATTATGAACACAGCATTAGTAAAAATATGTATTAATCATGAACAGAGCATTAGCAAAAATATGTATTCATTATGAACACAGCATTAGTAAAAATATGTATTAATTATGAACATAGCATTAGTAAAATTATGTATTCATTATGAACACAGCATTAGTAAAAATATGTATTAATCATGAACAGAGCATTAGTAAAAATATGTATTAATTATGAACACAGCATTAGTAAAAGTATGTATTCATTATGAACATAGCATTAGTAAAATTATGTAGTCATTATGAACAAAGCATTAGTAAAAATATGTATTAATCATGAACAGAGCATTAGTAAAAATATGTATTAATTATGAACACAGCATAGAAAAATATGTATTAATCATTAACACAGCATAGTAAAAATATGTATTCATTATGAACACAGCATTAGTAAAAATATGTATTAATTATGAGCACGCCATAGAAAAATATGTATTAATTATGAACACAGCATAGTAAAAAATATGTATTCATTATGAACACAGCATTAGTAAAAATATGTATTAATAATGAACACAGCATAGTAAAAATATGTATTCATTATGAACACAGCATTAGTAAAAATATGTATTCATTATGAACACAGCATTATTAAAAATATGTATTAATCATGAACACAGCATTAGTAAAAAAATGTATTCATTATGAACACAGCATTAGTAAAATTATGTATTCATTATGAACACAGCATTAGTAAAATTATGTATTCATTATGAACACAGCATAGTAAAATTATGTATTAATCATGAACACAGCATAGTAAAAATATGTATTCATTATGAACACAGCATTAGTAAAAATATGTATTCATTATGAACACAGCATTAGTAAAAATATGTATTCATTATGAACACAGCATAGTAAAATTATGTATTCATTATGAACAAAGCATTAGTAAAAATATGTATTAATCGTGAACACAGCATTAGTAAAAATATGTATTCATTATGAACACAGCATAGTAAAAATATGTATTCATTATGAACACAGCATTAGTAAAAATATGTATTCATTATGAACACAGCATAGTAAAAATATGTATTCATTATGAACACAGCATTAGTAAAAATATGTATTCATTATGAACACAGCATTAGTAAAAATATGTATTAATCATGAACAGAGCATAGTAAAAAATATGTATTCATTATGAACACAGCATTATTAAAAATATGTATTCATGATGAATACAGCATAGCAAAGTATTCATTCATTATGAATACAGCATAGTAAAAATATTCATTCATTATGAATACAGCATAGTAAAAATATTCATTCATTATGAATACAGCACAGTAAAAATATTCATTCATTATGAATACAGCACAGTAGAACTATTCATTCATTATGAATACAGCATAGTAAAATATTCATTTATTATGAATACAGCATAGTAAAGATATTCATTATGAATACAGCATAGTAAAATATTCATTTATTATGAATACAGCATAGTAAAAATCTTCATTCATTATGAATGCATGACATATTTTCCTAACAATGGAAATATTCATTTAGTTATCATGCTGATTATCATACAATTCAAAGTATGTGTGGAACAAACATGCATTTTGCCTACTTCATTCCTGGTTCAATATCAAAATGTTGGGAGATTGATGCTTCTCTTAATATATTTTTGCAGTAGAAAATAAATGATTTATTCTTTCCAAAATTCAATATTTATTACATCAAATAAGATCTCATATGTACAATAAATATCATCCTTTCTACTACACAGTGTGCATCATAATTACTGAAGAATGGTTTAATTCCAATGTAGATTTACCTCTTATGCCTATTTACATGGCTGTAGGGGATTTTATCAAGAAAATTTCTTTCACAATGAATTTCATACTTTACCGTGATAAAGGACTGCATATCAATGCCCTGAAATTATTAAGCATTGATAAAGGACTGCATATCAATGCCCTGAAATTATTAAGCATTGATAAAGGACTGCATATCAATGTTTTGAAATTATTAAGCATTGATAAAGGACTGCATATCAATGCCCTGAAATTATTAAGCATTACATTTTGTCTAGAACCTCTTTTGATGTGCATGATAAGTTTGGGACAACCAAGGATCAACAAGTTTAGTCGAAGGAGCAGCCAGATGTATATCATTGAATTCTTGTCATAAAGAAATGTCTTTAAGTGCCATGATTAAATGTCAAATTAGAGCAATGTATGCAAAATAGATCATCTGACTACTTGTCTCTTCGGAATCTAAATCCTTCTTACAAGCATCTGATGTCATTACCAAAGAATTCATTCCACCTGCAGTCAATTTCCATTTTACTAAAAACTGCATACTAAAATTTCAGGTTTTCATCTAGTACATTCTATAAAATTAGCCTTTGCATATGGTACCTACACATATTTAAAATTAGCCTTTGCAGATGGTACCTACACATATTTAAAATCAGCCTTTGCATATGGTACCTACACATATTTAAAATCAGCCTTTGCAGATGGTACCTACACATATTTAAAATCAACCTTTGCAGATGGTACCTACACATTTAAAATCAGCCTTTGCAGATGGTACCTACACATATTTAAAATCAGCCTTTGCAGATGGTACCTACACATATTTAAAATCAGCCTTTGCAGATGGTACCTACACATATTTAAAATCAGCCTTTGCAGATGGTACCTACACATATTTAAAATCAGCCTTTGCAGATGGTACCTACACATATTTAAAATCAGCCTTTGCAGATGGTACCTACACATATTTAAAATCAGCCTTTTGCAGATGGTACCTACACACATTTAAAAAAATAATTCATGTCAGCTAATCATCATTTGCAGAACTTTTTTGCATTTTATCCCTGTCCAACAAATAACAAAATACTTTATGGGGTATTTAACTCTGTCCAACAATTAATAAAATACTTTAATGAGGGATTTTTGTGCTCAGGTTTCATCTCAGTTCCTTGAATTAATGAATAAATATTTAGAAGGTGTTACGATGATGTGCTAAATGTTCTATTTAAAAAGTAAAACTCATTTTATATTTAAAATAAATTGTATGATTATATTACCTCTGATTATATCTAGCTATGTCAGGAGAGAGAGAGACACACACAGAATAATGAGTACAATTAAAGGCTCAAGTCATGTGACATTGATCCATCGTAGACTTCTGTATACTAATCTTATATTTTTGATGTGCATGACGACTTACCTATGTACATTCAACAATTTCCTCATTTTCTATTTATAGTAACTGTACATGGCATGTTTCAGGAAAACAGATGGTTTTAATGAGTTTGAAACAATGTGTCACATATTCATTATAGTCTGCTAAAAACTAAAGTCTCTTTTGAGAAAAAAAACAAGGTATCAAATATTAACATAAATGGGATTGATTGAAATAACTTGTGGGTATTAAAATGTCTAAAACTTTTTCTACCCATCATTTGGATCAACAGGTACATGTAAGACTTTCTCTACCAATCATTAGGACCAACAGGTACATGTAAGACTTTTTCTACCAATCATAAGGACCAACAGGTACATGTAAGACTTTCTCTACCAATCATTAGGACCAACAGGTACATGTAAGACTTTTTCTACCAATCATAAGGACCAACAGGTACATGTAAGACTTTCTCTACCAATCATTAGGACCAACAGGTACATGTAAGACTTTCTCTACCAATCATTAGGACCAACAGGTACATGTAAGACTTTTTCTACCAATCATAAGGACCAACAGGTACATGTAAGACTTTCTCTACCAATCATTAGGCCCAACAGGTACCTGTAAGAATTTTTCTATCAATCATAAGGACAAACAGGTACCTGTAAGACTTTTTCTACCAATCATAAGGACCAACAGGTACCTGTAAGACTTTTTCTAACAATCATTAGGTCCAACAGGTACCTGCAAGACTTTTTCTAACAATCATTAGGACTAACAGGTACCTGTAAGACTTTTTCTAACAATCATTAGGTCCAACAGTTACCTGCAAGACTTTTTCTAACAATCATTAGGACTAACAGGTACCTGTAAGACTTTTTCTAAAATTCATTAGAAACAACAGGTGTCTGTAAGACTTTTACTAACATTTTGGCATCTTTTGCCTTAAGCATAATAAAGAATAAATCCTCCTTGTCCAAATCATTTTGTCCCAAGCAACAGTATGATTAAATACCTCTTTTCCTAAGCAATAGTGAGATTAATTCTCCTTGTCCCAAGCAATAGTAAGATCAAATCCCCCTTACCCCAAGCAACAGTAAGATTAAAATAACCTTGTTCCAAGCAATAGTAAGATTAATTCCCCTTGTCCCAAACAATAGTAAGATTAAATCTCCCTTGCCCCAAGCAACTGTAAGATTATATTAACCTTGTCCCAAGCAATAGTAAGATTAATTCCCCTTATCCCAAGCAATAGAAAGATTAAATCCCCTTGTCCAAAGCAATAGTAAGATTAAATCCCCCTTGACCCAAGCACCAGTAAGATTAAATTAACCTTGTCCCAAGCAATAGTAAGATTAATTCCCCTTGTCCCAAACAATTGTAAGATTAAATTCCCCCTTGTCCCAAACAATAGCAAGATTAAATCTCCCTTGCCCCAAGAAACTGTAAGATTACATTAACCTTGTCCCAAGCAATCGTAAGATTAATTCCTCTTATCCCAAGCAATAGTAAGATTAAATCCCCTTGTCCCAAGCAATAGTAAGATGAAATCCCCCTTGCCCCAAGCACCAGTAAGATTAAATTAACCTTGTTCCAAGCAATAGTAAGATTAATTTCCCTTGTCCCAAGCAATAGTAAGAATAATTCCCCTTGTCCCAAACAATAGTAAGATTAAATCCCCCTTGTCCCAAGCAAAAGTAAGATTAAATTACCCTTTTCCCAAAGCAAGCTGAATATATGACTATTGACTTATAATGGCAAATATAATTGACACAACTATACTACTGTCCATTCCTATCTGACTTTGTTCATATTGCCTGAAATCAAATTTGATTCCAAACAATATTAAAAACATGAATCTGAGATTTTAGCAAGTCCTGCATTTTGATGCATGTGACTACATGCTTATTCAGCTGAGATCCAATATGGAGAATTGTGCATGTTCTTTTAGATGAATACTTAAATGTGTACTTTGTTCAATTGAAACATTTCATATGATGTAACCCACATGATCTTGTAATCCAATTCCTTTGTTTTTCCAAAACCATACCAGCTAAATTTCCAGATAGTATTTGAGAGATTTTGAGACTCAAAATGTGCGCTATATGGTCCCAAGAATAGAAAGTGCCTGTGACCCAAATAAGCAACATGGAACAATCAAGAATAAGTTCTCCATAAAAACCTAGAGAAAATTATTGGAAATACAAATTAAGAAAAGAAATGTTTTCTTTGAGACATTTAATATACTTCCAAAAAAAAAAATGCTGGTAGATGCTACATTCATGTATATCATCAACACATTCATATACAATTCAAGCATTTTCAATATGCCTCCAATATATATAATGCAATTCAAGCTTTTTTAATATGCCTCTAATATATATAATACAATTCAAGCCTTTTCAATATATCTCTAAAATAAATAATACAATTCAACCCTTTTCAATAAATCTCTAATATAAATAATACCATAATTCAAACCTTTTCAATATATCTCTAATATAAATAATACATTTCAACCATGTTCAATAAATCTCTAATATAAATAATACAATAATTCAATCCTTTTCAATAAATCTATAATATAAATAATACATTTCAAGCCTTTTCAATAAATCTCTAATATAAATAATACAATAATTCAAGCCTTTTCAATATATCTCTAATATAAATAATACAATTCAACCCTTTTCAATAAATCTCTAATATAAATAATATGATAAGTCAACCCTTTTCAATATATCTCTAATATAAATAATACAATAAGTCAAGCCTTTTCAACAAATCTCTAATATAAATAATACTTTGCAAGCCTCTTCAATAAATCTCTAATATAAATAATACCATAATTCAAGCCTTTTCAATATATCTCTAATATAAATAATACAATTCAACCCTGTTCGATAAATCTCTAATATAAATAATACAATAATTCAAGCCTTTTCAATAAATCTCTAATATAAATAATACATTTCAACCCTGTTCAATAAATCTCTAATATAAATAATACCATAATTCAAGCCTTTTCAATATATCTTTAATATAAATAATACAATTCAAGCCTTTTTTGAATCAACAAACATGAGGATTGCTGGCTTTGAACAGTGCAATTATTATTTTGGATTATTATTATGTTACTTTGGATTATGATGCCATTGTTTTTCAAGTTAGTGCCAGTAATTTACAAATATAAGAGAGAAGTCCCAGTATACAGCCTTATTAGATAAATATCTCAAAGAACCAAACTAATTTTATCATTCATTTTACCAAGACTTGTAAACAACTTTGAAAACACTGTACTGACCCGTAATGATCTATCACCATGCCTGTACAGAACAAAGGACCGTGTAACATGAGCCAATCCCTGAGTTACATCAGCAAATCCAAAAACACTTCAGACTTAAAATAATAGGATATATTGCCACATCTCTGTATTATGTAAGGTACCATACTGTGTTAAGGAGCTTTATGCAAAAGAGAAACTATATCTTTTTTCATTAGCTATAAAGGTTCATGTGTACATACATACCATTTCTACCTGCAGTGCTACCATTTTGACGTGCAGTGGCAGATTGTGACCCTGTCAGACCGAGTTTAAGTGACTGGTTCTCTGTCTTTACGGCCTCTAACAAATCTTCTGCAGTTTTCAGTCGGGCAAATGCATCATGTCTTTCATGGACAAGAGCTGTTAATTGCCTGAAATAGAAATGCAGTAGCAACTACATACAAGTTTTGGCAAATAATACACTTCATAAACTGTACACCTGTGTGTCAGTTACTGCAACACTTTCTTTCCTTGAAAACATACATGATATTAATTTGCTTATTCCTAGTTTAATAGTGTTTAATAAAATTATGTCTTTAAAGAACACATGGTGCAAATATAAACTCCTCTCTATAAATCGGTTATGTTGGACAAACTTCCAGGTAAAGAGAACATGTGTTAGTAGTACACATGGTGTAAATATAAAATGATCTCCAGGTAAAGAGAACATGTGTTAACAGTACACATGGTGTAAATATAAAATGATCTGCAGGTAAAGAGAACATGTGTTAATAGTACACATGGTGTAAATATAAAATGATCTCCAGGTAAAGAGAACATGTGTTAATAGTACACATGGTGTAAATATAAAATGATCTGCAGGTAAAGAGAACATGTGTTAATAGTACACATGGTGTAAATATAACATGATCTGCAGGTAAAGAGAACATGTGTTAACAGTACACATGGTGTAAATATAAAATGATCTCCAGGTAAAGAGAACATGTGTTAATAGTACACATGGTGTAAATATAAAATGATCTGCAGGTAATGAGAACATGTGTTAGTAGTACACATGGTGTAAATATAAAATGATCTGCAGGTAAAGAGAACATGTGTTAATAGTACACATGGTGTAAATATAAAATGATCTGCAGGTAAAGAGAACATGTGTTAATAGTACACATGGTGTAAATATAACATGATTTCCAGGTAAAGAGAACATGTGTTAACAGTACACATGGTGTAAATATAAAATGATCTGCAGGTAAAGAGAACATGTGTTAACAGTACACATGGTGTAAATATAAAATGATCTGCAGGTAAAGAGAACATGTGTTAATAGTACACATGGTGTAAATATAAAATGATCTCCAGGTAAAGAGAACATGTGTTAATAGTACACATGGTGTAAATATAAAATGATCTCCAGGTAAAGAGAACATGTGTTAATAGTACACATGGTGTAAATATAAAATGATCTGCAGGTAATGAGAACATGTGTTAGTAGTACACATGGTGTAAATATAAAATGATCTGCAGGTAATGAGAACATGTGTTAATAGTACACATGGTGTAAATATAAAATGATCTGCAGGTAAAGAGAACATGTGTTAACAGTACACATGGTGTAAATATAAAATGATCTGCAGGTAAAGAGAACATGTGTTAACAGTACACATGGTGTAAATATAAAATGATCTGCAGGTAATGAGAACATGTGTTAGTAGTACACATGGTGTAAATATAAAATGATCTGCAGGTAATGAGAACATGTGTTAGTAGTACACATGGTGTAAATATAAAATGATCTCCAGGTAAAGAGAACATGTGTTAATAGTACACATGGTGTAAATATAAAATGATCTCCAGGTAAAGAGAACATGTGTTAATAGTACACATGGTGTAAATATAAAATGATCTGCAGGTAATGAGAACATGTGTTAGTAGTACACATGGTGTAAATATAAAATGATCTGCAGGTAATGAGAACATGTGTTAATAGTACACATGGTGTAAATATAAAATGATCTGCAGGTAATGAGAACATGTGTTAGTAGTACACATGGTGTAAATATAAAATGATCTCCAGGTAAAGAGAACATGTGTTAACAGTACACATGGTGTAAATATAAAATGATCTGCAGGTAATGAGAACATGTGTTAATAGTACACATGGTGTAAATATAAAATGATCTCCAGGTAAAGAGAACATGTGTTAATAGTACACATGGTGTAAATATAAAATGATCTCCAGGTAATGAGAACATGTGTTATTAGTACAAACTGTGTAAATATGAAATTACTAAAATTCTGATTTGTTCAGCAAACTTTCAGGTACTGAGAACATGATCAGAATACAGTGTATTTGTTTTAAATCTATTTCAATAAGCTGTATAGCAAACTTCATGCTTTTGAAATAATTTGTTGATAGGTCAAAAGTAATTTTGCATTAATTCAAGGAAGACAAGCTTATGCTTCATAATAAGCACATTTACAAAATATTGTGTAAGAAAGCCCTTTTCATCGACAAGCCCACCACCTTTTTAATACAATATCAAGAGCTGTACAAAATGCCCCCCCCAGTTTATTTTAGAAAGAAATAGTGTATTCTCTGTAACAATCAGTTACCTCCACAGTGTCAAAAGTTTTAAATGGATTTTTATTGCTGCAAATTCTTATGTACAATCAATTAGACAATGTTAAAATATTATAGATGTGTTAGAATTCACAGTTATATAAGCTAAATTGCACAGAGAAATATTTTAACAAAATATTCTGTAAATGATTAACAGTGAATATTAAGTAATTAAATATTTGTTTTATCATTTTCTCAATATCTAATACTAGGTTCCATAAATAGTTCTCTTTGAAATTACTATGTATACTAAGCAAAAATTAATAGGCAGGAATCTAATGATAAAGGAATTGAAAAGACAGGCACCAAATATTTAGCTGTAAAACAGTTTCAGCATGAGCACTGAATTGACAAAAAAAACTACAATAGGGAAGTAGTCTGCTTAAGATGAAGAACAGTCTGCTTAAGATGAAGAACATTTACTCACTGCTTGTAGGTATTTTCTAATGCCGCCATTTCAAATTGCATATCAGACAGTCTCTCCTCCATCTGTTTTATTTTAGTTTCCGCTTGTCCATAGTTATCTCGCAAGTTCTGAAAAATAAAATCTCAGAGATTCAGTGAAATCATTTTCCGCTCTTTTGTAAGCACTGTTAATATTATGCAAGTTTCAGGGCATATGAATGAGCTATAAGATCTGGACTGCTAAAAACCCTTACTATCCTGAACCTTATTATTATGAATTAGTTGACATAATGAACAGCCTCATTGGACCCCAGAAAACACTTATAATTAAAGAAAATACTTTGTTATAATGAGTGTCTCATTAAGTTGAAAATTATGTGCTAACTCCTAACCCTTTATTACAGTAAGAAACTACTGTAGTTTGATTTCAAATTAATAACAAATGTAAGAGATGTCTTATGAAACTAGGGCAATTAGCAATGCATAAATCGCAATTCGCACTGTTCAATCCTCTAGCTCATGATCCAAAATGCTGGATATCCAGTTCATTTAAGGTCTAGTCAAGAAAATCTCATTGAAATTCAATGTTCCTTAGGAAAATTCATTAAAGGCCTTGTCAATATAAAGATGAATGACAAATGACATTATGCAATAGAAATCAGAGATAATAACAACTTCTAGACAAAGTAGAAAGCATAAAATTAGACACATTCAAACTTTCCTCATTATAAAGCTGCATGTCACATTTGATTGCAATCCAACATTTGATGGTAAAGTAACACTACAGAAACGAAAGTCAGGCAGACATATAATCAGCCAGTATCAATTCTTAAAATGAATCATGTAAAAATCCAAGTCTTCTATGAATTATCTGTATAGGAGTGAATTTAGCTAAATTCCAGGAATCTAAAGTAAAGTTTGGCTACAGGCATGAATAGTTGGGACAATGATAACTCAATGGGCCAAGACGGCTGTAATTACACTGTGTAATTCATCAATCCAGCAATGTTTGGTAAAATAATCCAGTGTAAAAGCAAGGTCAGGAAAACAGACTATCAGGGGCCATAGTTCCAGTATCGAGAGAATGGACTTATTCATGGCAGTATTAATAATATGTGGCTTTGTCACTTGTTCAACACAAGACAACAAAAAACATCCACTATTAAGATAAGAAAAGAAGACAAAAAACATCCACTATTAACACAGGAAAATACAACAAAAAACATTCACTATTTACACAAGAAAAGACAACAAAAAACATCCACTATTAACACAGGAAAAGACAACAAAAAACATCAACTATTTACACAAGAAAAGACAACAAAAAACATCCACTATTAACACAGGAAAAAACAACAAAAAACATCAACTATTTACACAAGAAAAGACAACAAAAAACATCCTAACACAGGAAAAGAAAATTATCTCTTTATCATACACCAACAATATTTTAAATCAAAGCTTAGACTCACTTGTCAGCACACACACACACACACACACACACACACACACACACACACACACACACACAATGTTTTTCTTCCACTCACTTTTTATAACTTCTTTTGGCATGCACAATCAATTGTTGTATGGCAGGATGTAAACTCTTACATAATCACATGTGAAAATATAAGTCAATATTTTTCACATATAAAAATATCATAGAAAAATATTTAAAAAATATTTCACCAATATATTTTACATTAAAATATATGATAAACTTTCTTATACAAATCCAAGACTTTTAAAAAACTGGATGCAAAAAATGGTTAAAATCCAACAATTCTTGGTAAAGTTAAAGTATGGAGGACTACCAGTAGCTACACCTCATCAATGCTGACAGAGAAATCAATTTTTTTTGGGGGGAAGTCTCATAAGTATAAGGTTACATAACAATTCAGTTAATATCTAACAACCAAACTGTTGAAGGATGGATTGACAGGTGTAATTACCATAGTACTCTGCTGATCTCTTTGAACATGGCTCTAAAATTTGTTTTAAAGGTTAACAACTCCTTGTTTTATACACTGTAGAATTGACCAAGAATGTATCTTCAAAAAACATTATATAGATATTGTAAAGTACTGTCACTATTTCAAATATTAAAATTCATTATCATTCATTTCTGGATAGATAAGTGCAAAATACCAAATATGAGATAAGGATGGTACAAATGTGATTTTATAGGTTATGAAATTTAATCTTATTATACAGATCAGTTTAGAGGTTAAGCTGCCTAATCTGCACTGCATTTATCCATTAGGTCAATAATCTGGCATCCCTTATGTATTTACTGCATTTATCCATTAGGTCAATAATCTGGCATCCCTTATGTATTTACTGCATTCATCCATTAAGTCAATAATCTGGCATCCCTAATGTGTTTACTGCATTCATCCATTAAGTCAATAATCTGGCATCCCTAATGTGTTTACTGCATTCATCCATTAAGTCAATAATCTGGCATCCCTTATGTATTTACAGCATTCATCCATTAAGTCAATAATCTGGCATCCCTAATGGGTTTGTTGCATTTATCCATTAAGTCAATAATCTGGCATCCCTTATATGTTTACTGCATTCATCCATTAAGTCAATAATCTGGCATCCCTTATGTGCTTACTGCATTCATCCATTAAGTCAATAATCTGGCATCCCTTATGTGTTTACTGCATTTATCCATTAAGTCAATAATCTGGCATCCCTTATGTGTTTACTGCATTCATCCATTAAGTCAATAATCTGGCATCCCTTATGTGTTTACTGCATTTTTCCATTAAGTCAATAATCTGGCATCCCTTATGTGTTTACTGCATTCATCCATTAAGTCAATAATCTGGCATCCCTTATGTGTTTACTGCATTTATCCATTAAGTCAATAATCTGGCATCCCTTATATGTTTACTGCATTCATCCATTAAGTCAATAATCTGGCATCCCTAATGTGTTTACTGCATTCATCCATTAAGTCAATAATCTGGCATCCCTAATGTGTTTACTGCATTCATCCATCAAGTCAATAATCTGGCATCCCTTATGTATTTACTGCATTCATCCATTAAGTCAATAATCTGGCATCCCTTATGTGTTTGTTGCATTTATCCATTAAGTCAATAATCTGGCATCCCTTATATGTTTACTGCATTCTTCCATTAAGTCAATAATCTGGCATCCCTTATGTGTTTACTGCATTTATCCATTAAGTCAATAATCTGGCATCCCTTATGTGTTTATTGCATTTATCAATTAAGTCAATAATCTGGCATCCCTAAAGTATTTACTGCATTTATCCATTAAGTCAATAATCTGGCATCCCTAATGTGCTTACTGCATTCATCCATTAAGTCAATAATCTGGCATCCCTAATGTGTTTATGGCATTCATCCATTAAGTCAATAATCTGGCATCCCTTATATGTTTACTGCATTTATCCATTAAGTCAATAATCTGGCATCCCTTATGTATTTACTGCATTCATCCATTAAGTCAATAATCTGGCATCCCTAATGTGTTTATGGCATTCATCCATTAAGT
Organism: Potamilus streckersoni; assembly: GCA_016746295.1. Classification (NCBI taxonomy): domain Eukaryota; kingdom Metazoa; phylum Mollusca; class Bivalvia; order Unionida; family Unionidae; genus Potamilus; species Potamilus streckersoni. The sequence goes on from JAEAOA010001832.1 coordinate 3,019,364, forward strand.
TAATAATCTGGCATCCCTTATATGTTTACTGCATTTATCCATTAAGTCAATAATCTGGCATCCCTTATGTATTTACTGCATTCATCCATTAAGTCAATAATCTGGCATCCCTAATTTGCTTACTGCATTCATCCATTAGGTCAATAATCTGGCATCCCTTAGGTATTTACTGCATTCATCCATTAAGTCAATAATCTGGCATCCCTTATGTGTTTACTGCATTTATCCATTAAGTCAATAATTTGGCATCCCTTATTGCATTTATCCATTAAGTCAATAATCTGGCATCCCTAATGCGCTTACTGCATTCATCCATTAAGTCAATAATCTGGCATCCCTTATTGCATTTATCCATTACGTCAATAATCTGGCATCCCTAATGCGCTTACTGCATTCATCCATTAAGTCAATAATCTGGCATCCCTTATTGCATTTATCCATTAAGTCAATAATCTGGCATCCCTTATGTATTTACTGCATTCATCCATTAAGTCAATAATCTGGTATCCCTAATGTGTCTAAGGTGTATAAATGCATGCAAATTACCAGTACAGACATCTAGGCATGTATGAATGATGAAGCTGCCTGTCAAACAAGACTAATTATAAGTTATGTAATTACAAACAGATCTAAAAACATGCCAGTTTTTGCTACTAATATTGCAAATCTGTATTAAATCAGCATGCAACATTCATTCAACAAGATGCAATTTATTTTGTGTTAAGGCAAAGCTAAGTCTGTAAAACATTTAATATCCATTTCAAGATATTTAATCTACCAGATAAATGTTATAGGTTACAATATGACAAAATATTTATCTGATACTCTTAGCTAATTATTGTTAATACTGATCAGATCAATATTTTCTAATCTAACCCTGGCCTTGCATTAATCCCTTTGGATCAGAAAGCCTGATATGACAGGGATTACTGGATATAGTAAGGCTCACCTTGAGCCCCTCAGCTATATTGTCGCTGATCCCCAGTTCCACAAGCTGTATTTCCAGCTCATGCAGCTGCATGTATGCAAGTTTACGCTTGTTCCAGAGCTCTCGGATAATATCCTGCTCTTGTCCTGCTCCCAGACCATCCTCCTTCTTGATTTGAGCCATGATGTGGTTCATGTCATTTGACTGCCATTAAAAATAGGTGTAACAACAAAATCATGCATATTAAGTGGGGTCACATGCAATACAAAACAGTTATGCAGAGCAAAAACACTCAGCAAACATTAAAACTCTTGACAACAATAAAAGGAGGTAGATTAAACAGAAATCTGGAGCAAATGAGTTAGTGAGTTAGTGCTTTCTGATTTGTTGCTGCTTTTATCTCATGTGAAAAATGTTGTGATTTCATGTGAAAAAACAATGTCAGCCACACTATACATATTTGTAGATGTTTTCACAAAAGGTGATTCAACTCAAAGCTGTGAATGTTGACACAACATATGAAACATGTCAAATGCAATGATTATATAAATACTCTTTTTCTAATGTGTCTACTATACTATTTACCTTATTCTCATGTATTTAGTGTATTAATTACCTTATTCTAATGTGAGGTATTGAGTGTTTTATTTACCTTATTCTAATGTGAGGTTTCTAGTGTACTATTTACCTTATTTGAATGTGAAGTGTCAAGTGAGTGTATTATTTACCTTATTCTAATGTGATGTGTCAAGTGTTTTATTTACCTTATTCTAATGTGAGGTGTCAAGTGTATTATTTACCTTATTCTAATGTGAGGTGTCAAGTGTTTTATTTACCTTATTCTAATGTGATGTATCAAGTGTATTATTTACCTTATTCTAATGTGATGTGTCAAGTGTTTTATTTACCTTATTCTAATGTGATGTATCAAGTGTATTATTTACCTTATTCTAATGTGAGGTGTCAAGTGTATTATTTACCTTTTTTCATGTGATGTGTTTATTGTATTATTTACCTTATTCTAATGTGAGGTGTCAAGTGTATTATTTACCTTTTTTCATGTGATGTGTTTATTGTATTATTTACCTTATTCTAATGTGAGGTGTCAAGTGTATTATTTACCTTTTTTCATGTGATGTGTTTATTGTATTATTTACCTTATTCTAATGTGAGGTGTCAAGTGTATTATTTACCGTTTTTCATGTGATGTGTTTATTGTATTATTTACCTTATTCTAATGTGAGGTACTAAGTGTTTTATTTACCTTAAATTAATGTGAGATGTCAATTGTATTATTTACCTTATTTTATTGTGAGGTGTCAAGTGTTTTGTTTACCTTATTATAATGTGAGGTGTTGAGTGTATTATTTACCTTAATCTAATGTGAGGTATTGAGTGTATTCTTTACCTTTTTAATGTGAGGTGCTGAGTGCATAATTCTAATGTGAGGTGTTGAGTGTATTATTTACCTTAATCTAATGTGAGGTATTGAGTGTATTCTTTACCTTTTTAATGTGAGGTGCTGAGTGCATAATTCAAATGTGAGGTGTTGAGTGTATTATTTACCTTAATCTAATGTAGAGGTGTTTAGTGTATTATTTACCTTAATCTAATGTACAGGTGTTTAGTGTATTTTTTACCTTAATCTAATGTAGAGGAGTTTAGTGTATTATTTACCTTAATCTAATGTACAGGTGTTTAGTGTATTTTTTGACCTTAATTTAATGTACAGGTGTTTAGTGTATTATTTACCTTAATCTAATGTGCAGGTGTTTAGTGTATTTTTTACCTTAATCTAATGTACAGGTGTTTAGAGTATTTTTTACCTTACATGTTTTTAGTGCATAATTTACCTTATTGTAATGTGAGTTGTCTGGTATATTATTCACCTTATTCTAATGTGAGGGGTTGGGTGTGATATTTATCTTATTCTAATGTGTGGTATTTAGTGTCTTATTTACCTTATTCTAAACTTAGGTGTTGAGATTGTTGTTTACCTTATTTTAATGAGAGGCATTGAGTGTGTTATTTTAATGTGTTTTGCATATTATTTACCTTATTCTATGTGAGGTGCCAAGTGTATTATTTACCTTATTCTATGTGAGGTGCCAAGTGTATTATTGACCTTATTATAATGTGAGAGGCTGAGTGTATTATTTACCTTTTTCTAGTGTGAAAGGTTGAATGTATTACTTACCTTATTATAATGTGACTTGCCAAAAAATTGATTATTAACCTTATTCTAATGGCAGGTGTTTAGTTTATTGTTGACCTTATTTTAATGTTACATGCTTATCTCATTATTGATCTTTCATGCGCTATATCAGAAACCTTCATTAGTGGATTTCGTATAAAGAGTCTGGTGACATATACAATCCAGTGATGCAGTACTATAGTACCTTTCAGTATAATTTCAGTGCTGTCAGGTCCATGCTATAAGACCACTCAGAATAACACTCTCCTTCAAATCACTGGATGTGGTCAAGTCCCTTCTGGAGGACCACTAAGGATAATTTGGTGTGGGCAGGTCCATGCTATTGGACCACTCTGTATAATCTGGGTATGAGCATGGATTCTATCAAAGTGTTTATCACTGCTATCATATATACTCAAGTACAAGTTGGGTCCAACATAAAAACAAAACCAACCTAGATCTATCAGTATATAATGCAATGACAAGGTCTATCTTCCTTGTTCTTATTACAGCAGATCTTGGTCTATGCAGTTTGATGTTGGAAGAAACTCATAAGTGTGCATATATCATAGATATTTCATATACAGTAGGTATATATATATATATATGTATATATATGTATGTATGTGTGTGTATATATATATATATATATATATATATATATATATATATATATATATATATATATATATATATATATATATATATATATATATATATATATATATGTATATATATGTATGTATGTGTGTGTATATATATATATATATATATATATATATATATATATATATATGTGTGTGTGTGTGTGTGTGTGTGTGTGTGTGTGTGTGTGTGTGTGTGTGTGTGTGTGTGTGTGTGTGGTACTAATTTCACTTTAATTGGTTTTAGTTCTTGGCTGATAAGAATGAATTATAATGTGGTTTCAGATCACTAAATACCCCATTATGATCCAAAGCCCTTAGAGTAACATACCTCATTATAAGGTGACCTCAGTTATAACACTATACCTGTTAATAAATAAACACTCCGTAAGTTCAAATTTATATCACTATGAATATATAGTTTTAATTTTGATTTGACATCATACAATTAGATAAATAAATGGCAGATAATAAATACTTGAATATTTAGTTGTAAACAATATTCCTACTCAAAACCTTTTTTTAAAAAATTCTGCTGACACCTACCCTCAATGACTCTGCCCTCATGGAACTGTGGCTACTGTAAGGAATGCTGGAGTTGCCCTTCTTCAAGGTCAATAGAGACTCATCAAATGGCAATGCAAGGTGTAACTTTTCAATCTCTTCTCTCAAGTCTTTTATATTTTTTTCCAGGTTTCTATTTTTCTCTTTTTCTCGCTGCAGCTTTCTACTCAGATCACTTTCAATAACCTGTACCAAATATAGATAAAACAGAGTTATGTTCAGTGAATTTATAACGAAAAAATCTACTTTGTCCTCCTGTATCTTGCAAACAATGGCAAAATATCACTTTCAATTAACAATAAACTAGATTGCAAAATATCAATTTTGATTAATGATTATGAACTCAACCACAAATATCACTTTCAATTAATGATAACTAACTCATCACTGATTGGAAACATAAATTTATTTCCTAATTCCTGAAACAAAAGTAATCTCACCTGAAATTGGGCATTTTCTGCCAGCAGTTTCTCCTCTACCTGTGACAGGTTGTTTGCCCTATCTGCCCTCTCCTGGTAAAGTCGTTCTTCTGTCACTTTCAGACGCTTTTCCAAGGACTGGATCTACCAAATTAACAAATTAAGGTTTGATTTTTATCAGAATAATGTTTTCTATCAGATTATAGAATATTAGCAATATTCTATTCATGATGATTTTTGTTTCACAGACATAGTGTTATGACCCTGTAGTTGAAGTATGTGTGTGTTAAGGAATGAATTCTGTATCAATCTTTTTATTTAATTAAATGTAATTATTATCATTACATTGTGTTTACTTAAATCATAATGTGACTCATGTAAGCATGAGCTGTATGATGGCAAATTCGTCGCAAGTAAACAAACATTCAGGAATAGCTATGAAAATGCTTGGCTGATACTTGGTCAGGCTTTCCTAATGTTCAGATGCATTGCAAAATTACATGTGTCCTCTGTGCATGTGTTAATGAAAAGACATATTAGCATCGTTTATATTCTTAGTTATTATACAATTCTAAGGGTGGCAATTATATTGATATTACTCTACAAATCTAAGGGTGGCAATATCTTGATATTACTATACAATTCTAAGGGTGGCAATATCTTGATATTACTATACAATTCTAAGCATGGCAATATCTTGATATTACTATACAATTCTAAGAGTCGCAATATCTTGATATTACTATACAATTCTAAGGGTGGCAATATCTTGATATTACTATACAATTCTAAGAGTGGCAATATCTTGATATTACTATACAATTCTATGAGTGGCAATATCTTGATATTACTATACAATTCTAAGCATGGCAATATCTTGATATTACTATACAATTCTAAGCATGGCAAAATCTTGATATTATTATACAGTTCTAAGAGTGGCAATATCTTGATATTATTATACAGTTCTAAGAGTGGCAATATCTTGATAGTACTATATAATTCTAAGAGTGGCAATATCTTGATATTACTATACAATTATAATATTGACAATATCTTGATACTGATATTCTATGAGTGGCAATATATTGATACTGATATTCTAAGAGTGGCAATATCTTGACATTACTATATAATTCTAAGAGTGGCAATATCTTGGTACTGATATTCTATGAGTGGCAATATCTTGATATTACTATACAATTCTATGAGTGGCAATATCTTGATATTACTATACAATTCTAAGAGTGGCAATATCTTGATATTACTATACAATTCTAAGCATGGCAATATCTTGATATTACTATACAATTCTAAGAGTGGCAATATCTTGATATTACTATACAATTCTAAGCATGGCAATATCTTGATATTACTCTACAACTCTAGAAGTGGCAATATCTTGATACTGATATTTAATAAATGGCAATATCTTGATATTAATATACAATTCTAAGTGTGGCAAAATCTTGATACTGATTGTATGAGTGGCAATATCTTGATATTACTATACAATTCTAAGGGTGGCAATATCTTGATATTACTATATAATTCTAAGAGTGGCAATATACTGATACTGATATTCTATGAGTGGCAATATCTTGATATTACTATACAATTCTAAGCGTGGCAATATCTTGATATTACTATACAATTCTAAGGGTGGCAATATCTTGATTTTACTATACAATTCTAATATTGACAATATCTTGATACTGATATTCTATGAGTGGCAATATCTTGATATTACTATACAATTCTAAGCATGGCAATATCTTGATATTACTATACAATTCTAAGGGTGGCAATATCTTGATATTACTATACAATTCTAAGAGTGGCAATATCTTGATATTACTATATAATTCTAAGCATGGCAATATCTTGATACAATTCTAAGGGTGGCAATATCTTGATATTACTATACAATTCTAAGCGGGGTAATATATTGATACTGATATTCTATGAGTGGCAATATCTTAATATTACTATACAATTCTAAGAGTGGCAATATCTTGATACTGATATTTTATGAATGGCAATATCGTGATATTATTATATGCTCATCTTTTTTCTCTGTTAACTTTACATTGTCAGAATCGTTCAATATCCAGCGATATTGAACACCTTCATATTGCACTCCCACGTGACTGATGCACGTGAATGAAGAACTACTTTCTATAGTAAACAAACAATGGACGCAGATGCCAGTACTTTAGTTTTATTATGTTTGTCGGTGGATAAAGTAAACCAACTGTTTGAACCATTTGAAAGTAAAGATGCCAAAGTTGAGAATGTGGATGAATTCATAGATTCACAGAAGAAATTTTCAATGAAGCTGGCGACTGAACGTGATATCAGAAATGTTCAGCGATGGCTGTATGAAATATAAACAAAGAAAAAAGGAGTAACAATTTTTTTAGACAATGCAAAGAATGAATGAAAATAAAATTACATAACATAAAACAAAAAATATGGGGAAAATATGTAATGAATTGTATAATCTGCACATACCAAACCGTTTTCACAATGAAATACATTAATCAACATTGCCAAATATAAGAAAACTGGTTTTTATGTCAGGTGCATTGGATTATTGAATTAAATATAACATATTCGCGATGCAAATGATAAAAATTGCAGGTATTATTCGAGATCAGTGGGGATTAATCAGCTTGGAACTCTGATGAAACAAGCAGCCGAAAGGGCACAAATCCAGGGGAGAATTACCCATCATTCTGTAAGGAAGACTACTGTGACAAACCTGTCAAAAGCTGGGGTCCCTCCAACAAAGATAATGCAAGTGACTGGGCATAAAAATATGTCATATATAACTGGTAATAGTAATGAGAATAAATCTACTTGCCTTTTTGCCTCTTTAATCTCCTCAAAATGTACTTTGTACTTTGTGGACTCTTTCTGCTAATAAGAATTACGTATTTCCAAATACTGTTGCACATCTGTGTACTATAATATATAAGCCTATAGAATCCAGAATACATTGTTGAAATCGAAATCACATTCCATAGTAGACTGTACGGAACTCCGCAACAAATGAATCTGTTGTTCACAAAAAATAAACAATATTGAAACAAGCATCTTCTTAAGAATTTATGTTTAAAAACTTTCATATTTTTCCAGCTTACGATTCCAAACTATCCATGGCAGAACAGAAACAGTTATGCAGATTGTCATCATCGCCAGTCCCTAAAGTCACACATATATCGTGCGGAAAACACACAGATGGAGATAATCAGAATTTGGCTGTATTGACAGAGAAACAAAATCTCTCAATTCCTGACCAGCTGGGAACTTTGTTCAGTGGTGCAGTCATTCAAAATATGACTTTAAATTTCAATTTCAGATAGACCAAAATGGGATTTCTTTTTTAAATGAGCGAGCGCGCGGAACGCTATGAAATCAAAAGGTCGATAGGCGGAGCTATATGCGCATAAATACTATTATTGCATATTGAAGGAGAATTTACAATTGTCAACTTATTTATTTTAACAATAAAGTAATAAATTTTATTATTAAATATATTTTGTTGTGAATTTTATTATTAAGTCTTTGGTAATGAAACAAAAATGAGCATATAATAAAAAGGTTACTGCATTTGAATGGGAAAATATGAACTCGTTTTTTCGGATGGCTATACTGCACTCACAAGGTCGTGCAGTATAGCTATCCAAAAAACTCGTTCATATTTTTCCATACAAATGCAGTAACCTATAATTACTGTATAATTCTAAGGGTCGCAATATCTTGATATTATTATACAGTTCTAAGAGTGGCAATATCTTGATATTACTATACAATTCTAAGAGTGGCAATATCTTGATATTACTATACAATTCTAAGCAAGGTAATATCCTGATATTACTATACAATTCTAAAGGTGGCAATATCTTGATATTACTGTATAATTCTAAGAGTGGCAATATCTTGATACTGATATTCTATGAATGGCAATATCTTGATATTACTATACAATTCTAAGAGTGGCAATATCTTGATATTACTATACAATTCTAAGGGTGGCAATATCTTGATATTACTATACAATTCTAAGAGTGGCAATATCTTGATATTACTATACAATTCTAAGGGTGGCAATATCTTGATTTTACTATACAATTCTAAGCATGGCAATATCTTGATACTGATATTCTATCAATGGCAATATCTTGATATTACTAAACAAATCTAAGAGTGGCAATATATTGATATTACTATACAATTCTAAGGGTGGCAATATCTTGATATTACTATACAATTCTAAGCATGGCAATATCTTGATATTACTATACAATTCTAAGCATGGCAATATCTTGATATTACTATACAATTCTAAGCATGGCAATATCTTGATATTACTATACAATTCTAAGAGTGGCAATGTCTTGATATTACTATACAATTCTAAGGGTGGCAATATATTGATATAACAATACAATTCTAAAAGTGGCAATATCTTGATACTGATATTCTATGGGTGGCAATATCTCGATATTACTATACAATTCAAAGCGTGGCAATATCTTGATACTGATATTCTATGAGTGGCAATATCTTGATATTGCTCTATAATTCTAAGGGTGGCAATATATTGATATTACTATACAATTCTAATAGTGACAATATCTTGATATATATATTCTATGAGTTGGAATATCTAGATACTGATACTGTATGAGTGGCAATATCTTGATATTACTATACAATTCTAAGGGTGGAAATATCTTGATATTACTATATAATTCTATGAGTGGCAATATCTTGATATTACTATACAATTCTAAGCAAGGTAATATCCTGATACTAATATTCTACAAGTGGCAATATTTTGATATTGATATTCTATGAGTGGCAATATATTGATACTGATATTCTATGAGTGGCAATATCTTGATATTACTATATAATCTAAGAGTGGCAATATCTTGATAATGATATTCTATTATTGGCAATATTTTGATATTAATATACAATTCTAAGCATGGCAATGTCTTGCTATTACTATACAATTCTAAGAGTGGCAATATCTTGAGATTACTATACAATTCTAAGAGTCACATTATCTTGGTATTACTATACAATTCTAAGAGTGGCAATGTCTTGGTATTACTATACAATCCTAAGAGTGGCAATATTTTGATATTGATATTCTATGAGTGGCAATATCTTGATATTGATATTCTATGAGTGGCAATATATTGATACTGATATTCTATGAGTGGCAATATCTTGATATTACTATACAATTCTAAGAGTGGCAATATCTTGATATTGATATTCTATGAGTGGCAATATATTGATATTACTATACAGCTCTAAGAGTGGCAATATATTGATATTACTATACAGCTCTAAGAGTGGCAATATCTTGGTATTACTATACAATTCTAAGGGTGGCAATATCTTGATTTTACTATACAATTCTAAGCATGGCAATATCTTGATATTACTATACAATTCAAAGCGTGGCAATATCTTGATACTGATATTCTATGAGTGGCAATATCTTGATATTGCTCTATAATTCTAAGGGTGGTAATATCTTGATATTACTATACAATTCTAAGAGTGGCAATATCTTGATAATACTATACAATTCTAATAGTGACAATATCTTGATATATATATTCTATGAGTTGGAATATCTAGATACTGATATTGTATGAGTGGCAATATCTTGATATTACTATACAATTCTAAGGGTGGAAATATCTTGATATTACTATATAATTCTATGAGTGGCAATATCTTGATATTACTATACAATTCTAAGCATGGCAATATCTTGATACTGATATTCTATGAATGGCAATATCTTGATATTACTATACAAATCTAAGAGTGGCAATATATTGATATTACTATACAATTCTAAGTGTGGCAATATCTTGATATTACTATACAATTCTAAGCAAGGCAATATCTTGATATTACTATACAATTCTAAGAGTGGCAATATATTGGCATTACTATATGATTGAACTCCTTTAAAAGACATGTAAGGCTGATCAGACTGCATTTAAACTACATGATTGGCAATTGTTGAAAACACCTCATCATGTATTTTAGATTAAAAAATTGTAAAGTATATTTTCTCTCTCATACATTTTTTTTTCTAATGGTACATGTTTTCATTTCAAAATATATTCTTAAATGGCTGAGCCAGCTCAAAATAATCTGACCTAGATGATTTTGTGACAACAGTTGTACTTAAACACTGCCTTAGCATGCATCTGAATAAAGCATTGGCATGTATGATTCTTTGATTCTTTTGCATATATGATTCTTTGATTCTTTCACAAACATATGTAGCAATTCACCTGTTTGTCAATGACAGCCTCATCATCTGTGGCTCCAGACTGCTGTTGTAGCAAATCTTTTAGCTCTGTCAATTTCTGAACCTGTTTTCTTGTCTCACTCTGCTGCTCTTCTTCCTTGTTTAAATGCTGCTCCCTGTGTTCCAACTGCTCTCTTGTGAGCCCTAACTGCTCCTGTTAAACAAACAACAAATATCACAGAGTCAAGAAAATATTACATTGACTACTACAGTGGAAACTACTTTCACAAACATATGTAGCAATTCACCTGTTTGTCAATGGCAGCCTCATCATCTGTGGCAACAGACTGCTGTTGTAGCAAATCTTTTAGCTCTGTCAATTTCTGAACCTGTTTTCTTGTCTCACTCTGCTGCTCTTCTTCCTTGTTTAAATGCTGCTCCCTGTGTTCCAACTGCTCTCTTGTGAGCCCTAACTGCTCCTGTTAAACAAACAACAAATATCACAGAGTCAAGAAAATATTACACTGACTACTACAGTGGAAACTACTTCCACAAACTGTTTCAGAACAAAAAAATAAATTTTGTTGAAATCATTTGAATATAACTGAAGCTCTACATAAATCAAATTTTATTACTGGTTGCTTTTTTCTTGTTTTTTTATCTTTTTTTTCTTGGGAATATCACTCAGAAATGTGATTTGGGCATTTCATCATTTAGAAATTCCTTGGGCCATTTGATGTTGTAAAGCTTCTGTTGTTGTTGTTGTAGGGTTTAATTCCATTTTTCAGCACATAATAGGCTATACATAGTGGCCAGTATTAATGGTGGAAGAAGAAACCAGAAAATCCCCGGAAAGAACCACAGACCAACAAGAAGCTACTGGCAAGCTTTCTCACATATCCACATTTACAGAATCTTAGACTCGAACCCATGCAGACAGAGGTGAGATGGCAGTGATCCGTAACAGAGAGCGCTTTAGAATATTCGGCCACTCAGGGCCCTGTTGTAAAGCTGTATAAAGAGTTCTGCCATTAAAACATGTGGTACATATGGAAGGCAGATTTTAAGAAATATATGCCAGCAGGTACCATGAAAATATATGTCCCAACAAAAATTGATTCAAAATAATTGATTGCATGTAAAAATAAATTGTTCTGTATATCTATATTATGTGTGTTAATTTTAATGATTATAGATTGTAAGGGTCATTTAGTAAATAACATTAAATATCAAATCTTGTACATTGAGAATTTGTACTTTATGACAAAGTCATGATTATAGTACATATAATAAGCTTCAAGATACATACTTTTAATTGAGCACACATTATTGAATCTTTTTAACAGTGGAAGCTGTAGAAGAAATCTGAATGAGAATTTGAGGGGAATCCCCTACTGAACTGAAACCCAGCTGATCTAATTCCTGAATGGCTAACTGATAAATAACATCAACTTGATGACTGTTAGTGATTTTGAAATCGTTAGTTGAGACTCATTCTGCTTTCTGTAGTTCATACAAGTATACTGTACAAAAACATGCTTCCCAGGTGCCGAGTATGGTGTACAAAACAATCCTCCAAGGCAAGGAAAAAGAACAATTTTCATAGGTGTCAAGTATTTTACACAGTAACAATCTCCTTAAATACCAAGTGTAATGAACAAGAACAATCTTCCTAGGTACCAAGTATGATGTACAAGAACAATCTTTCTAGGTACCAAGTATGATGTACGAGAACAATCTTCCTAGGTATCAAGTATGATGTACAAGAACAATCTTCCTAGGTACCAAGTATGTTGCATAAGAACAATCTTCCTAGGTATCAAGTATGTTGTACAATAAATGTATTAGTTCAAAAGTGTTAATATACATGACATATCTGAAATATGAATTATTACCGAATATATTAATTATATTAATCTGAATAATATCTGATAATATGTTACCTAATTATTTTTTACATTCAAGACAGTTTTAACAACATATTGAGTATGCAAGATGCCTTTCTATTATGGATGAAAGCTATGACAATTTCTGGTCCATTTTTATTCAGACTTTCTTCAATTTTATGGCATTGTCTTTCTATCAAGGATTCTTTTGCCATTTTCATGCTTTTCCTGATCATATTGTTTCTTTCACTATATTTTCTAGCTCCTTCATGATCTCATTTTCCTATTTTCAGTTCTCTTCTTTTGTCACAAAGTTCAAGGACATCTATTGTGATCCAATGTTTCTTTGTTTGATGATATTTGTCAATGATCTAGCTAGATTTACTAGTCATAATGGTGTTAAATGTGTCTTGCTAAGGACTCCAGGTCAGTGTCTTGGCTGTCCAAGATTATCAAAGGTCCAAATTGACCACCTATCATTAATTAGAAGGCTTCTTTGAATTTTGGATCTTTCAATTTTTCAAGGTCAAATCAGCTTCTTGGTTGGTTAGGCTATCTGACCATTTTAGGTGGAGGCAAAATGTTGTCATTAATAAATCATGGTCACTTCCAATTTCTGCTCCTGGAAAACTTTGTGTTCTGGTGATATTCAGCCCTGTGCAGAATTGTTTTTTCACCAAGATATAGTCAATCTGGTTGTGATGTTGTCCATCTTGACTGTGCCAGGTCCATTTCCTAGATGCTTTGTAAGAGCTGAATGTGTTGGCTAGTACAAGATTGTTGTAGGCAGCAAACTCCATGAGCCTGAGTCCTCTTTCATTTGTTTCTGCATTTCAGAAGGGTTCAGAGGTGCTTTTCCAGTTTGTCTGTGAATCAACTCCCACCTTTGCATTCCAGTCTCCTTGTACAAATATAATTTCCTTCTTGGGTGAGTTGTCAATGACTACTTGCAGCTGGTTATAAAAATTCTCCATTTCATTGACATCATAGTTAGATGATGGTGCATAGGTCTGTATGATAGTGATGTTGTAGGGAGGGAGTTGTTCTTAAACAGATGGAAATGAGCCTGCTTGAGACTGGACAGCAGCCCATAATGCTGTTCACAAGGCCCTTGTGGACAAGAAATCCAATGCTATGACTGTGTTTGTCCCCTCTTTCACTGAAGTAGAGCTTATGCCCTTCATCTGTTGTTATTTCGCCAAAGTTTTTCCAGTGCGCTTCATAGAGACCGATAATATTCCAATATGTACCTCTCAAACTCATGTGTACATTGTTTCAAATTTCCCACAGCCCTCAGTGTTCTAACCTTCCATGTACCAATGATGATGTTGTCTCTCCCACAGATCTTGGTAGATGGGGCACCAGTAGCATACTTGTCACCTCCATCCTGGTGTGTGTCTTCACGTAGTGTGTCAAGGACAAGATACAAACTGGTGGAGCCCGTCCCTATCCAGACTAACTGACCACAGCCGAAATCCACTTATATAATGTGGCACTCCCTGGTCCTGAGCTCAAGGCTGTTGAGCTCGTCTTGGAACTATCCTGCCATTGACTTCATCAATGAATACTTCTGCCCAGTGATGCTGTGCTACCATCACACTATTTTAACCATAGTTGGGTGACTGGAGTATCTTATTCCATCCTGTACAGATCCAATCAATCTGTACAAGTGCCCAGTATAAAGACATCATAATAATGTATACAGACATCATATTCATGTTTTTTATGCCTAAATAAACCAGCAAATCAAGCTTTTTCATTGAGCTATGCTAATCTTGGTCATGAGTGGAAATTGATTTGAGGTTCTTAAAATACAAATAAACAACTGTGTTTATGTGTGTGTGTGTGTGTGTGTGTATATATATATATATATATATATATATATATATATATATATATATATATATATATAAGCAGAATGAGCATCACTATTGTTATTGTCAGCATAAGTGACATAAAGGATTTTACTTTCACTGCAATGAGTTCTGCCTTTTGTGCTTCCAGTAACTTGGATTTCTCTCCAGCATGATGAACTGAGTCGAGAAGTTTCTTGTAGGATTCAATCTGCTTCTCAAGGCTGGCAGTCTGAAAACCATTATGTACAGTCATTACATTATTGCCTACTTGTATGAAATGACACTGTACTGATTGCAATGTCAAATTTACCTCATCATAAAAAGAATAAAAGAACTGATCTTCATGACTTTATTCATACAACAAGATGAAATGGCTAATGATGCATAGATTGTTGTTGTTATTGTTGTAGGGTTTAATGCCATTTTTCAGCACAAGATAGGCTATACATGGCATTGTAAATTAAACCATCTACAAAACTGATGATGCTCATTAAAAATGTAAAATACTAAAGACTTATTTAACTGCTATAAATCATAAAAAAGTGAGAAAAAAACTATGCAGGAATATTTAATAGGAAAAAAGTAGCAAACATTAAATATTTTATGGAAATATCTTACTAGCTTAGAGAAAAATATAAAAGTTTAAAGTAAATTCTATTGATAGTTTCATAATTCCAAGGATAATAGTCTGACATCACCTCTAACTTGAAGGACTCATTTTCTTTGGCCAGTGCTGAAATCTTGCTTTGAAACTGTTCCTTGTCTTTTTGGTTGGCTAATCGGCTGCTGTTGGTCAACTCAATGATTTCTTGGTTTGATGTTTCAAGTAATTTCTCTAACTCTGCCTCAGTTACTTGCATCTCATTTTCAATTTCTGCAATTCTGTCTGTCAAAAGAGCAGAAGAAACATAAGATAAATGTTTTTTTTTTAAAGAAACACTGCTTCTATATCTTTTAACAGATGATGCATGTGTGAGAACAAACTATTCCCTTACATTCCTTCCACTGCAAATTTTCTGTTTTTCTCCTTTTTGGCTAAATAACTTCTCTATATTCACCTTGAAGCAAATATAACACAGCACTTGATTTCCACTATAACCAACAGAAAACAGCTAAATACTTAACTCAATAGTACCATGTGCCATGTTTATGCATCATGAGGTTGTACCCTACCTCTGAGCTCTGTAACATGAATATCATTTATGATGTGCCAAAGCTTTTAGTGTTGCGAAAAAGAACAAAGATACACTTCTGCTGTCATACCAAAAAATGTAGAAACCAAATTACTGATGAAAGATTTCTAAATATATAAAATATTTTAAACTTGATAAAAATATAAGGATTTTAATTTTTAGCTGTTCAGACACAAATTACTCATGCTAATAAACGCAGCAGAGGAACAATTTTTGATATTCATTTGTTTACCTTGAAAACATTCTATTTCTGAATCAGACTTTGTAATTTATGCCTTTTGGCTTTAGATCTGAACCAGACTTGTATGAGCTACACAGGGATCTTGGCAAATGAACATTGGCTTATGGCAGGATAAGTTATTTTGAGATTTGGGGCAAAACGGGCAAGGACCAAAAACTTGTGGGTCCAATAAGCAAAAAAAAAGGATAGAGAAAAAGAGAGAAGTTCAATTTTAACTCTTCTGTACACATGCTGGGGAAACAGCCAATCAAAATCATCATGTTTTATACACCTAAGCATCTGACTAAAAGAAAATCCTACTCAGAAACAGATGTGTTTGGGTGTCTTCAGAAGTAATGCCCAAAATGCATTTCCTAACCCCATTTCAGGCAAAAATGAGAAGAATCTCCATGGATCAATGAGTTTAAGGAAATTAAAAGCCAAATGTAATTTTGTATCCTCTGTGCAAAGATATCACCTTTTCACCAAATTACTGTAAGTAAAGATTTCTAAATATATAAATATCTGAAACTTGATAAAAATATAAAGGTTTTCATTTTCAGCTGTTCAGATACAAATTGCTCACTGCTAGAAAAAACCATCTCAGAGTAAGCCTTTGAGGTAAAAACACACAAACACATACACATACACACACACAAATTGATATCCACTGCCAGAAATTACCATCACAGAGTAGATTTTTTAGGTAATAAATACAAACACACACACAACAATGTCCATTGCCAGAAGTTATTCTCATAGAGTAAGTCTTTGAGGTAAAAACACACATCCACACCCATTGATGTCCACTGCCAGAAATTACCATTATAGAGTAAGTCTTTGAGAGAAAAACACACACACACAGGCACAGGCTCACACACAATGATGTCCATTGCCAGAAGTTAACCTCATAGAGTATGTCTTTGAGGTAAAAACACACATCCACACCCATTGATGTCCACTGCCAAAAATTGCCCTCAGAGTGTCTTTGAGGTAATATAAGGATTCACCTAACAGCACAAAATCAATTGGTAATTCAAGAGACTATCATGTAAAATAATCTTTACCCCGCATTCTGTTATACTTTTCCTTCAGCAGCTTGTTTTCTGTTTGTAGAGTATTTATCTCCCCTTGCAATTTCCTGTTCTGACTCAATATTAATTCCTGTATGAATAAAATGATCATATTTTCAATCGACATTCCTCAACATAATAATAGAAAAACCTTTTAAAAAATCTAATTTACCATCAACATATTAGGTGCAAAAACTTTTATTCAATTTCACTACAATTTAATAAATTTATGTAGTTCCATATTTAATGTAACTTATTTAATAAATTTATCACATATTCTTTTATGAATATACAGTTTTCTTATCATATTTAATCTCCATGAGGTAACATATTTTCATGTATCAACACAAATGTTATTTCTCACTTCCTATTCATAATTTCAGAGAAAACATGAAAATCTCAAATTTAGAGTCTGATCAAAGGAAACATACCTTCTCCATCATCATGTTGCGAGCACCTGGAATGGTTTCTGGTCTTCCTCCTCCTCTACCTTTTTTCCCATCAGATTGCTAGATGATAACAATATTATGTCATTCACATCTACAATAATTCTTCAAAGAGGTTAATCATGAGAATCTGTTAATTATTCCACTGTTCACTTTCTCTCATATTACTCCATATTGGGTGAAATTTTGACACAGATTTGACAATACATTATGATGGATTCATTTGATATTTACTTATCTACACAAAGTATACAAGGAAAATGAAGATGATGATTCAACATTTAAAGGCATCATTTATGTGATATTGTAGAATTTAACTTTTAGAAAATAATTCTATTTTTGCTAAGGGTCCAAGTATACTTCAAATATTTCCAAGTAGGGGTAATTACATAAAAAAGTATAGGAAAAGTCTTTTCACATAAAAATAATAGTTGAATCAATATTGAAATATTCATATGTCATAGACTACTACTCTTATCAACACACAAAGAAAACTTTTAGTGAAAGAATGATTTTACAGTATAATGCAACTACTGGGATCATACATGGTGTCCACAATGGAAACTCTTTGTGAAAGAATGATTTTATGGTATAATAAAAGTCTTTGACTATGATTTTCCCAAATTTTTATATTAAAAAATATAATCTGATGCTAGAAGGTCTTTTTAATAATGGGGAGGACTTACCAACTTGGAAAATGATATTATTTTTTTTCCATTAACTCAGAATCAACTTTACTAATTCCAAGACAATAAAATAAATAGTTTAGTAGCACTAGACATTGAGAATCTAACAAGAGTACTCAGTTTATATGAAAATTATGAAACAATACAAATAATTTCAATTTACTCCTAGCTTTTGAAAGCAAATGATTGATATTATTTCACAAGTTTCGTATACTTCATCTGAACAAAGCATAAATGTAAAATTCTATTGATCATATTATGACTATACCATTAACATCTTGGGAAACTGACCTAAGAGTCAAAATAACAAAATAGCACTATAAAAAAGTACTCATAAGTGCTTCTCTCCATCATTATCTGTTATGTATATCTGTATTTTGTAATTGATCTTTGATGAAGTTAATATACTACCTGACTTGTGACATTTATTTTGTAAACAGCATAATACATAGCTAATATTTCTCTATAATTATATATTAAATATTCAGATCATTATTAATGGAGGTAAACATGTTTACCTGAATCTGAGTCTTGTATATTAGTTTTTTACTTGGAAATTCATGATCTTGTTGACAACTGTGAATGTTTTTAAAAAGGAATATTGCCTACATCTTGGCTCTAATATTGTGTCATATCTTTTATATTAATGCTGTTTATTTAAAAAATACTCATTCCTAATTTAATTTCTGAAGTGGAATCAGTCCTGTTGTTGTGTTCAGATTTTGATTTGGGTGGATACTTACTTAAATTAATTATTCACTGGAATTACAAAGTGCTTATCAATATTTCTTAGACTAAATCATTTTTTTGGAATTATTGTGAATTTATACAATGACCTTTTGAATTATATTACTGAGTTACATTAAGACTGTTAACACATTGTCACATTCCAAGTGATTGGCACATCAGCACAGTCAAGACTATATGCACATCTATATATTTAACATTGGAATTTATTGGGAACACCTATGGAATTCATCTGAAACTATATACATTTAGATTTGTGGTAGAACTTTTAGGACTATTTGGGATTTAATTCAGATTACTTACATGGTTAGTTCTTTTTATAGTTTCACATATTCTAGGGAAATATATTCATTGTTGAATTTTACAAAATTTGTTGGTTTTTGCTTGTTTCTGTTACTTAAAAGACTAAGCATTGTGACAATATATGTACTTAATCAAAAAGGAAAACAGGTAGCATGAAGAAAACAAAACAAAACAGGAAAAAGGTGAAAATTAGCATTGATCAATGCTCATTACATGATTAAATAATTATGAAATGTTTTAAAAAATATGAAAGATAATAAGTGTACAGCAAAAGTCACAATCTTTTAGCAGTGAAATTAAACAATGCTACGTATACTTTACTTTGTAAAAGCATATAATTATCTGCATAATGTGTAAAAGCATCAAAATTATCTTCATTCTGTATAATAATATGGCATAGCTAGTTGTAGGCAGAGGCTATTATTAACACAATTTGTCTATTTCTAAAATCTAATTAGTTGCTAATAGAATTTTCTATACCCTCCACCACCACGACACCAAATTCTTACCCAATTTAGACCTAGTGATGATCCATACAACCTCTGACCTTCATCAGGTGACTTATCCTGAAACCAACAAATCAGTAAACCAGACTCAAGTTTGTGCACAACAACCAACCAACAAGTTAGTAAACCAGACTCAAGTTTGTGCACAGAAAAAAATGTATATACTGTTTCATGGCTACTTAGTATTGTTTTTAAGTGATTTTCTTTCTTTGTAACATTTGGTAGTTGGAACAGTCTTGTAAAAAAAAACAACACATTATTGAAAATAAATTTTAACATTTTTTTTCATGAAATGAAAGTCTCTCCTGGTAAAAGGGAAAAAAAATTACAGCATGCATGTTCTCCAATATTAACCTGCATGAATCAATGAAATATTAATAATTTATCAGTAAACTTCTTCAGGACTGAATATTAAGTTAATTAAGTAGGACCATTAGAAATGAAGCAGCATATGCAATTAGAAAAATATGCAAATATAAGTGCAGAAAATGTACATGAACCTGCAAATGAAAATTATCACAAATGAGTTTTACTTCCAAATGCTGACAGTCAAGTGAATATCCTTTCTACATAGTGGGACTTTCAAAATATATATATTACTGTATTGGGCTGAAGTGCAATCAAACACAAATACATACTGAAAGAACCACACAACCTCCACTTGTAAAATAAAACTACTTATGTGATCACTAAAACCTTGTACCAAACATATTTATTATTGGGAAGAACCACTGCTCTCTGTTCTTTAAAACTGTGTTATTTACCTACCTTTATTTTTAACTCCTTCACAAAATGTCTATGAAGACAGAAATGACAATTATTTCAGTCTCAAAATCAAGAATACTAGATATAAAGTACAAACTGGATTTAGAATGAAATTACAAATCTTATCCATTATGACAAATGTTGTATCCACTCTCTGTACCACATTATTCATGTCTCTGTATCACTATAATCCATTCTCCATACCATTATTCACTCTGTTCCATATTATCCACTCTCCATACCACATGATCCACTTTCCTTACCACATTATCCACTCTACATACTGCATTATCAATTCTCCTTAACAAATTATCCACTCTTTGAACCATATTATCCACTCTCCATACCACATGATA
Source organism: Potamilus streckersoni (assembly GCA_016746295.1). NCBI lineage: Eukaryota > Metazoa > Mollusca > Bivalvia > Unionida > Unionidae > Potamilus > Potamilus streckersoni. Next base: position 3,040,445 of record JAEAOA010001832.1, read on the forward strand.
CACTTTCCTTACCACATTATCCACACCACATACTGCAATATCAATGCTCCTTAACAAAATATCTGCTCTTTGATCCATAATATCCACTCTCCATACCACATGATCCACTTTCCTTACCACATTATCCACTCTACATACTGCAATATCAATGCTCCTTAACAAATTATCCACTCTTTGATCCATATTATCCACTTTCCATACCATATGATCCACTTCCTTACCACATTATGTATCACAATTGAGGAGGAATATTTTCAACTATCTGCTTAAAATAAATCAAATTAAAAGCCATGCAAACAGCAAATATAAGGAACAAAATAGTAAAAGAAAACAACAAATGAACAACAAAATAATACATATTTATGATATGGGTAAATTGCAAAGGGTCCAGCTCACTACAATTTGCTTGACAGGTTCTTAAAGAGAGGAATTAGTGTTCTGAAACCAAAAAATTAAGAAGATGGGTATTCAGAAGCCATATCTCCTTTCAACAATGACAGTGAATGGTGGGAATTCGGGTTTTCATGATCTTGTCAATACAGCATTACTGCCAAACATGACTGGACACCAATGATCCTCAATTAACAATTTTATTAATACTGTGCTAATGCCAAAAGTGAGAACAACAATGATCCTTAATTAACAATTTTATCAATACAGTGCTAATGCCAAATCAGAATGTACTCCTGTGATCCGTGATCAATAATTTTATCAATACAGTGCTAATACCAAATTGGAATGAACTCCAATAATCCTTGACTAACAATCTTACCAATATAGTGCCATATACTAAATTTGAGTGAACTGATCTCCAATGGTCCTAGATACCCAAAAATCAGGAGGATGAATGATCAGGGTCAAAATTTCTGTAAATGACTGGTATGGTGTTTTACAGGCCAGTAACAAAGAGGGCCATAACTGTAGTAAAATGCCATGTCTAAGTAAAAAAGAGTGATATTACTGTATTAAAATGCCATGTCTAAGTAACAAATAGGGCCATAACTGTAGTAAAATGCCATGTATAAGTAAAAAAGAATGATATTACTGTATTAAAATGCCATGTCTAAGTAACAAAGAAGGCCATAACTGTAGTAAAATGCCATGTCTAAGCAACAAAGAGAGCCATAACTGTAGTAAAATGCCATGTCTAAGTAACAAAGAGGGCCATAACTGTAGTAAAATGCCATGTCTAAGTAACAAAGAAGGCCATTACTGTAGTAAAATGCCATGTATAAGTAACAAAGAGTGATATTACTGTATTAAAATGAGATGTCTAAGTAACAAAGAGGGCCATAACTAGTAAAATGCCATGTCTAAGTAACAAAGATGGCCATAACTGTAGTAAAATGCCATGTATAAGTAAAAAAGAGTGATATTACTGTATTAAAATGCCATGTCTAAGTAACAAAGAGGGCCATAACTGTAGTAAAATGCCATGTCTAAGTAACAAAGAAGGCCATTACTGTAGTAAAATGCCATGTCTAAGTAACAAAGAGGGCCATAACTGTAGTAAAATGCCATGTATAAGTAACAAAGAGTGATATTACTGTATTAAAATGCCATGTCTAAGTAACAAAGAGGGCCATAACTAGTAAAATGCCATGTCTAAGTAACAAAGAGGGCCATAACTATAGTAAAATGCCATGTCTAAGTAACAAAGAAGGTCATTACTGTAGTAAAATGCCATGTCTAAGTAACAAAGAAGGCCATTACTGTAGTAAAATGCCATGTCTAAGTAGCAAAGAGTGCTATTACTGAAGTAAAATGCCATGTCTAAATAACAAAGAGAACTATTACTATAGTAAAATGCCATGTCCAAGGATATAATATGGTAGCCAACCCAGGCTAATCTGATGGCATGCTGCATGCTGTTTATGGAACTCATTTTAAGGTGCCATGTCTAAATCCTACAACCTGGTAGATTGATGCTATGAGAACCAAGGCAAGAATTGCCACAAAATCAAAGGGCCTAATTTCTGCAAATAAAGTTGTGGAATGCTGGAAATCAAACTCATTCAAGATCTCTTCAATATTGAGTTGCAACCCAAAACTTGGTTTAATCCATCAATTTCCAGGAAAGAGGCCAGGTAGTCATGTATTATAACTCTTTAAACAGAAAAGTTATTTAACAAGGCTCAAAATCAAAATCTTTCAATGTCTACATGCCAAATATGATTTAAATCCAACCATTCCAAGTAAAACTATATTATGAAAACCAGATTGTTATGGATATCAAGGCAGATAAATAGATATCATGATGGACAAATGAACTGATGATGCAAAAGGTACAGCTCTGCTGACTTAGACAGTCTGGGCCCTAATAATTATTTCTTATGAGATAGGGAAAGTGAGAACTCTGTACATTTTGTATCTTTCTGTAATGAAACCTTCTCTCCACCTCTTATCACTATCTTTTCTCAACTTGCAAAGGAACAGCTGTTGCAAGGGTCAGACACCATCAGGATATGATACATCTAATACTAAGTTTTTCACTTCCCCTTTCTCAGCAACCAACCAACTTTTATTTTAAAACTGAACATGGAAAAAGTCTGTAATGCACAGTTCCAGGTAATGTACTATTTCATATAGACATTTGCATAGTTCTTGTATACTATGTCAAATACACTTTGAATCATCATATAATTTCCCCAAGTAAAATCATAAACCTGCCAAGACATTTCACCAAAGGGTCAATAGTTTATCAGTCTACCAATTAAAATCAAAGATACTACTGACAGTGGGACATTGATTCTTGAAACTTGACATTTATTGATAAATATAACAAATTTGGTAATGCCGAATTATTCTAGCCTTGCTCCACACAAAGCTACACAATATCAAAAAATCTGAAATTAGACAGTGAGTTTATTTTTTGTGCTCAGAATACTTTTAGATAAAAAATGTGTTAATATATTCTTAACAGCAATCAATCAGTCTTAACCAGGGATAGTCAAAATACATCCCACGACCTGGTTTAATCCATTAATATATAGGACAAGGTATGGCTTTAATACCACTAATCCAGTCCACACTCTAAAGAAAACTGCCCATACCTGGTCTAAACTGAGTGTTGTTGATTTTGTCATTTCACTCACCTATGCCATTTTTCTTCCTCAGAGATATGATTCTTGCTGATTCTGTGGTCAACATTTTATTTTACAACAGAGAATAAAAATGAATACTTATTTTTGTATTTAGAAATACAGCCTGTCTGCACCTGATTTTTAATTTTGCTATGAATTTCTGGGTTTTTTCCTATTTGCAAACAGTGTAAGAATTTAATGTGAAATTATTACTTTTGCCAGTAAAATCCTAGGTAATGTATGCATAATGCATCAGACTGAAATATCTTCTACCTTTAATAAACATTATACTGAGACAAGCGAAGATGATGTTAAGAGTGAAAAGAGAATATCATGTCAAATTAACACTAATAACCTTACCCATGAAAAACGTTACATTAACAGAACTAGGGCATTACATACCATCAGCTTTTGTTAAGAACAAACAGACAATAGAACAAAATATTAGATATTTTCTTATACCTTGCCTGCATCTTTTTTGAATATCTTTTTATTTGTTTTATATTTCTTGATTTCTGGGCTGTTTACAATCTGGCCTTTTGCGGTGTCCCACTTGCTTGCTGTCTCCATGTCCTCTTCATCAGAGGACAAATGAAAACTTGGATTGATGACAAGGCTAAAGGCACTTCCTCTCTTGCCACCGTAAAAGTCTGGGAAATCACTGACAGACTGAGACAATGAGCCATCTCTGTTCTGCCAAATTACAGAGTTTCTTGTGTTGGATGGTGTATATGAGCCATTACTGATGTCCCAGGGACTGAAATCTAAATTGACTGTTTTGTTCATCTTCTGCTGATGCTGCAGATGTTTAACTGGACTGTCTGAAGTATGGGTTTTTGACTGATGCACAGGGCTGGAAAACAGTCCCTGGATATGAACAGAATCTTGGAAGGGAACTGTCATCTCTGCACTGTTAACATTGCCACCTCTGACATTCCTAAATGGTTTAGTTCTTAGCACAATACGAGAACTTTCAATCTGTGGTGTATTTTGAATCATATTCAAAAATTCAAACAAAGTGGTAGTTTGTACAAATTCTTCACTGAAGAACCACTGATATGGTTCTGACATTCTCCTTGCTCCTTTTGTTACATCCATACTGCTAATGCTTCTACGGTAGTCCGACTCTGATCGGATGAGGGCATCGAGAGTGATATTGCCATGTTCTTTCATGAAACTGTTAGCACAAGCAAGCAAGGAATGTATATCAACAAGAACCTGATACAGATCTGCTTCACTCTTTGAAGTTAAAGAAGCCTTCAATACCTTCAGTGTGCATATTGAAGTCATCCAAGACACATGATGTGGTTCCTTAACTTCCTGATTACCCAAAAAAGGAGCAATAGATCCACACCCTTCTCTCTGAATGGAACTTCCTACTGGCCCATTTCCTTTTCCTGAACATCTGTTTGATTTTTTCTCTTGACCTGTCTTCATAAGAGTGAGCAAAGAGATGATCTCTTGTTCAGTGTAGGCTGCAAGGAAGACAGCTGTATTTCCAAGGACAACCATCAATCTGTGAATAATTTCTGCATGCTCAACTTCATTCTCTAACTTGCTGAAACTTTCTGATGATGCCTGCTGATAACAACATTGATAACACCTTTCTTTACAGAGGGTGACACTAATAGTATTTTGGAACTAATGTACACTGTTGTCCTCTATTATTTATATTTTTACATGAATGCTCATAAAGTAAACACCACTCAACCCTGACCCTCACACACACACACACACACACACACACACACACACACACTCTCTCTCTCTCACACTCTCTCTCTCTCTCTCTCTCTCTCTCTCTCTCTCTCTCTCTCTCTCTCTCTCTCTCTCTCTCTCTCTCTCTCTCTCTCTCTCTCTCTCTCTCTCTCTCTCTCTCTCTCTCTCTCTCTCTCTCTCTGGGCCAAAGTGAAAGCATATTTCATATTAAAATACAATGCAGTAATTTCTTTTTTTAACATAATCATTTCATTTCTACCATATGTTAAGTAGTCTATACAAGATAATGATAAAATTGGGGAATTTGAACAAAGTCTATATAAGACCATTATAAAATTTGGGTATTTACAACATTATTTATAGAGTACAGTTAGGCAGCAATGAAGGTGGAGGTGTTCATACAAAAAGGATACATGCTAATAACTATGATATTGGACTTTTCATACAAGTAATCAAATAATAGTAAAACTCAATTTTGAACTTTCCCTTTTATCATTGGAATGTCATTCCAAGTAAGTCAAAACATATTTTGAATAGCCCTTTTGTTCAAATTTGGACCAAGGAAATGGTCATCATTAAGAAGTTAAATATGCTCTATTTAGTATATAGAATAATTTGTACATGTTCCTATTAGACATGTTTGTCCAGACAACATTGCGGTAATCTCTGTATGGGTAAATTTGGTTTTTTATTGCTGACAATTTTCAACACTTAATGCTGAATAATAAGCACAATATTTTTTTTCTGCAGCTTCATATGTTCATTCCAATGCAAACTGTTGTCAACAATTACTTCCAGAGTATAGTCCTGGGCTACAATTTGTATACATGTACCATTCAATTTGTATACATGTACCATTCAATTTGTATACATGTACCATTCAATTTGTATACATGTATCATTCAATTTGTATATATTTATTGATCAGTTTGAATATATGTACTGTTCAATTTGTATACATGTATCATTCAATTTGTATACATGTATCATTCAATTTGAATATATGTATCATTCAATTTGTATACATTTAACATTGTCTGAATATATGTATCATTCAATCTGTATACATTTATCATTCAATTTGAATATACATGTATATATCATTCATTTTGCATACATTCATCATTCAATTTGAATATATATATATATATATATATATATATATATATATATATATATATATATATATATATATATATAATTCAATTTGTATACATTTATCATTCAATTTGAATATATGTATCATTCAATCTATATACATTTATCATTCAATCTGAATATATGTATCATTAAATTTGTATACATTTATCATTCAATTTGTATTCATTTATCATTCAATTTGAATATATTTATTGTTCAATCTGTACACATTTATCATTCAATTTCAATACATGTATCATTTAATTTTAGACTTAAAGTATCATTTACTGGGTTTTGTCTCAAATGTTTAGCAATAATCATTAAAACCTTTTTTGGTCTTCATGTCATTTTCACCAAGAATCAAATTTGTGTCATCTACATGCAGATTCACTGTTGCCAATTTGTAAAAGCCAATCTTAAAACAGACAAAATTGGAGTAGACCCAGCATGTAATCCTGTGACATTTAACATACTATTGACTTCTTATCAATAAGGTTGCCATTTTCTATGACACATTAGAATGTATTTGCAAGGAATACATTTTGCTGCATCACATTTATATATCTGTAATATGTCAGTAAAAATATTGACATTAACAAGGTCAAAATTTTACCGAGGTCAACAAGTATTCCTCCCTCTAACTTCCTCTTGTAATCATTTGACTACCATGGAGATGAAAGTCGTCTCCCATTTATAACTTTCCATGAACCAATATTTGTTTTGGTGATAAGTACACCATAACATTATCAAAAGCACCTATTTTCAAGATGTTTAGACACTGCGGGTAATAATGATATTTTACATCATCTTTCTTATCAATTTATGAATGGTAGTAACTTTGGTTATTTTAGTGACTAGGATATGCTTTATATATATATATATATATATATATATATATATATATATATATATATATATATATATATATATATATATATATATATATTGTCAGTTGATATGGCAGGAATGTAAAATTTGCTTTCAAAAGTAGGTATTTCTGAGTATTAATGTTTTAGGACTCCTTCATTTTAGTGCCTGTACTAAATTCACTGAAAATCTTCCATACAGAATTGGTCCCATGGCTGTTTTCTAAAGCTGATTCAAAATGTGTTTCTTAGTTTGATGATTTTAAATGACTTTCTTTCTACGTTTACTGTAGTGTGCTTACTGACCTTTAAATTTAAAGTAATCATCTGTTCTTAAAAAATCAAGAATGTCAAAGCCTATGTAGCCAGGTTAGTTATTCTTTTTCACTCTTTGTTTTTCCAGTTATGCATTTTCATCCTTGATTTGAATAAAAACTTGAGTCCATGTATAAATAAAATTCTTCAGAATAGTCACAGTTTCTGTAGTTTTCCCTGTCAGAACAGAACACCGTTTGGTCTTTTTTAAAAAATTTCTGATGCATGTGTGGAAGGCAGCATCAGCATCATTCTACCAGAACTGTCCACAAAAAAACAACGAAGAAATAAAAAAAACAATGAAAATCTACCTGTTGGTCTATCCAAACATAATGCTACTATGAATAGCTAAAATGGACCAACTTTTGAAGAAAGGAACAGTATCTGTTACAATGGACGATATGATGACTAATTCTTTTTGTTTTTAAAATGTACATGAAAAAAAGTTATCCTGAATCTTCAAAGAAAACTGATTACCTCTAAAGTACCAGTCATTCTGTATAAACACAAAGCAAATGAAAAAATAAAATCAGTCTTAATCAATGTTCTACAATTATTTGATGTTGCCAGCACAATAAGAAATAAATATCTATTTGGTCCACCAAAGCTGTCCTTTAGCAGTAACTTCAATAACACATGTGCCCTTCATCAAAGAAACCCCAACTACAATCTTCAATAACAAAAAAGACTTTCATCAAAGGAAGTCAGCACCAAAGTTATATAAAAGCAATGGAATGTGATAGACTGTTGCATTTTCCAAAGTGACTGGAAGAAATTTATTGTGATGCAAAAATTTCTTTTTTGCAGGAAAAATAATTATGCTTTCAGTTGCCACCAATGTCAGCATAAAACGCAAGTTAAATTTCCAATCTTTTGAAACTATAGATCTAGCTGTCAAGTTAATTCATGATGGCGTATATTAAACTTTTTAATTAGTTCACATTTTCATTTTCCTATGAATAGCCATACACCCTGGGATAAATAATAAGTACATGTATATGTAGCATGTAAATAACTATAGCCACATGCTATTTGTGACACCTGTAATAAATTCTTTACTGACAATCAAATATAGATCAAAATAAGGACTGCCAATTTTTTTATGTGTTATTTGCGTTTTCTAACAGGGTGTGTCATAAGCAGGGTTGCACAGTACATGATTTATCAGTTATTGAGCCACATTTCTTCACAAGAAATATTGGGAATTGATGACTTAAACATACCCTATTAGTATCTAATGCTGCTTTCTTGCATATATATTTTGATTGATTAGTATCTCATGCTGGTTTGTCTACTAACTGGGTAAAAGGTTCCATCATATTTACACTTTCGGTTTATCTCAATATTCATTCTGTTAAAGTCACCTAGAATATATAGATTTCATCAAAAACTTTATCCATCAATCTGTAAAAAAATTTTTATTTAAAACTATGTTTAGATTGAGGTTTATAAACCACACCAACAAGGAGCTGTTTTGCATTGAACTGGTTGACTTAAATCCATACTGCTTCAATTTTTCACCTAATTCAAAATGGATTCACCTTTTAATTAACACACCATCTGTATCTAAATCAGAACACACCTCCACCCCATCAGCCTATACATCTTCAAATACCTGCTTAATGGTGGCAGCTGCTGAAGACTCAGACTTGTTGAAATCTGATAAATTCGGAATCGTTGGAGGTACTTCACTATCTGACTTGTTGGAACCTGCAGTTGAAGCATTCTGAGTGGCTACAGGTACTTCACTCTCTGAATTGTTGAAACTCTGTGCTAAAGTATACTGAACAGCTGCAGGTACTTTGTTCTCTGACTTCTGTGAACTTGCAACTGAAGCATTCTGAATAGTTTTAGGGTTCATTTCCCAATCAGGATCAACACTAGATTCAGTTATCACATTGTTGTTAGCATTCCCATTTCTATCTGCAGCAACAAAGCTATCATATTCACGTTCATACAAGATGGCTTCTTCTTCTTGTCCTTCCAAATCAAGGTCCCTTAAAACAGCAGATGGAAAAGGTTTCTGGCCAGATATTATGGTGTCATCCAGATCTACTGATCTCAATGGAGTGCTAATAATAAATGCCTCATCTTTTGGGATTTTTGATATCCTTGCTTGGTCTTCCCTCTTCTGAAAAAATCTGGCTGGATTGGTATGCTTTATTATAACATTCTGTTCATTATACTTGTTATGATCTCCTGGATGTGGAGGCCTGGATGAAGAATCCTTACTTGTCATAGGTTCAACAGGCCTTCTTTGATCCATGACCTCAAGCAGTCTTGAAGGAGCAGAATACCGATATTCACCATCATTGGCAATATGTTCAGTTTCATATGGCCTGTACATGTGCATCTGTAGGGTTGGATTTGGAGTTCTAAGATACTGGTGAACTTCACGTTCTGATGGTTTACTTCTACCATTCTCCAAAGCTTGTATTCTGTTAAATAATTCTGATGGACTAACATTACCAGGAAGTTCATAGCCTTGTGTCACATTCTTTGGCATCTCCTGAACAATATTCCTTGCCAACAGTTGAGATGGAAATCTGGGATATTGATAATCTAAGTGAGGAGAGCTCTGAGATGCATAAGTTACTTTGTTAGATTTCTCCAAAGTTGGGGATGGAGTAGAGGTTTTTTGACAACCATATTCTTCATCTTCAGTTCTTGATTTCATTTTGGTATATGCATCTTGCATAGGAACCCCATATCCAGGATAACTGGCTTCTAAATTTTGTCTTCTCAACAACTCCTGATACAATAATAATGAGGGTGTCGAATATCGAATGGAATGATGTTCTGGTGATTTATCATCAATTTCTCCTCTCCTTCTTTCAACTGCCAGTAATTGTGAAGGCGTTTTGTACTGAAAATTGCCCAACTGATAGGAGTTTTGATCACTAACTTGTACCATTCTATTGTTATGCAATAGAACAGATGGTTTTACATCACATAATTTTTCATATCTGGGTGATATTTGAACAAAAGCTTGATTTGCATCTTCTCTATGAATTATGCCAGATGGTGTTGTGTATACAGTCTCATCAAAATATGACAGATGGTTAGTGACTTCTCTTTTCTTCACATCCATATCCAACACCTTAGTGAAATCAGTATATTTAATTTCACCACTACCTGGCGATTTGTCTTTGCCATCTTTTCTATCATTGACTCTGAGTAATAGGCCTGAGAGTGGTCCATACTTAAACACTGGTGATTGGTCAAATATGTTTTCAGTCTGAGTGGATTCATCCAAAGTCCTATAGGGTGCTGTGTATGGATTTTCACCATAACCTGGTGATCTGTCCTCACCTCCATATCTTTCTTTGACACTATGTAAGACATTTGAGGATGTTTTGTACTGAAAGTCATCAACAGTGGTGGATGAATATGGAATAGCTGGGGATTCCTTATTATAGAACCTGTCAAAACTTGCAGTTGAAGGATATTGAACTTTATTGTCTGACATGCAGTAACTTCCATCAACATAGTTATCATATTCATACTGAAATAAGATGGCTTCTTCTTCTTGTCCTTCCAGATCACAGTTTCTTAACTCAGCAGGTTGAGAAGGTCTGGTGTTATCATCAAGATCTATTAGCTTCAGTGGAATGCAATCATTAAATGCCTCCCACTCTGAAGCTTTTGATCTCCTTGCTTGGTCTTCCCTCTTCTGAAACAATGTGGCTGGATTAGTATGCTTTATTATAACATTCTGTTCATTATACTTGTTATGATCTGGATGTGGAGGCCTGGATGAAGAGGCCTTACTTGTCATAAATTCAACAGGCCTTCTTTGATCCATGACCTCAAGCAGTCTTGAAGGAGCCGAATACCGATATTCATAGTCACTCAAGGGATATTCAATACCATATGGCCTATACATTTGTATCATTAGAGGTTCAGATGCATATTTAAGATACTTGTAAACATCACCTTCTAACAACTGTCTTCTACCATCCTCCAAAGCTTGTATTCCGTTAAATAATTCTGATGGGCTGACATTACTAGGAAACTCATAACCTTGTGTCACAATCTCTGGTTTCTTCTGATAGAAACTCTTTACCAACATTTGAGATGGAGTTGTGGAATAGTGATATTCAAGGCAAGGGGAGCTTTGAGAAGCGTAAGTTGCTCTGTTATATTCCTCCAATATCTGGGAAGGTGTGGTATACTCCTGATTGCCATATCCTTTATCCTCAGTTTTGGATTTAACTTTGATAAGTGTATTTTCCTTTGGAACTCTATATCCTGGAGAACTGGCATCTAAATTTTGTTTTCTCAGCAATTCCTGATACAATAATAAGGAGGGTGTTGAGAATCGTAAGGTGTTATGCCCTGAAGATTTGTCATCCCTTTCTCCCTTCCTTCTTTCAACTGCTAGTAACTGTGGAGGTGTTTTGTATTGAAACTTTCCAGATTGCTGTGATTTTTCTTTGCTATCTTCTCTCTTGGTGTCTTTATAAATTAGAACAGAAGGTGTTACATAACATTTCCCATATCTGGCTGATTTCTCTTCAGATGCTTGTTGTGCATTATCTCTTTGCATTAGGTCTGTGGGTGTTATATATAGACTCTCTTCAAAATGCCGTGAATGGCTAGGAATTTCTCTTCCCTTCATATCCAGATCTGCTAACCTAACAGGTGCTTTGTATTTATTTTCATCACTACCAATGTTTCTGTCACTGATGCTGCACAATTGGTCTGAAGGTGTTGTGTAGTGAAACTCTCCATAACCTGGTGAATGGTCAGACATTTCTTCCCTCTGAATATGTCTTTCCAATAACCTAGAGGGTGTGGTATATTTAAGTTCACCATAACCTGGGGATCTGTTCTCACCTTCATTTCTCTCCATTGCTTTGTGCAATAAGCCTGATGGTGTTGTGTAGTGAAACTCTCCATAACCTGGTGAATGGCCAGACATTTCTTCCCTCTGAATATGTCTTTCCAATAACCTAGAGGGTGTGGTATATTTAAGTTCACCATAACCTGGGGATCTGTTCTCACCTTCATTTCTCTCCATTGCTTTGTGCAATAAGCCTGATGGTGTTGTGTAGTGAAACTCTCCATAACCTGGTGAATGGTCAGACATTTCTTCCCTCTGAATATGTCTTTCCAATAACTTAGAGGGTGTGGTATATTTAAGTTCACCATAACCTGGGGATCTGTTCTCACCTTCATTTCTCTCCATTGCTTTGTGCAATAAGCCTGATGGTGTTGTGTAGTGAAACTCTCCATAACCTGGTGAATGGCCAGACATTTCTTCCCTCTGAATATGTCTTTCCAATAACCTAGAGGGTGTGGTATATTTAAGTTCACCATAACCTGGGGATCTGTTCTCACCTTCATTTCTCTCCATTGCTTTGTGCAATAAGCCTGATGGTGTTGTGTAGTGAAACTCTCCATAACCTGGTGAATGGTCAGGGATTTCCCTTCTCTTCATGTCTATATCTGACAACCTGGAGAATGATGCCTGTTTATTTTCAAACCTATCTTGTGATCTGTCTTCACTTTTTTTCCTCTCACTAACTCTGTGCAATAAGGGCATTTTGTACACAACCTCTTCATATCTTGATGACTGGTCATGTACTTGATCGCTCTGAGTAGATTTATCCAATAACCTACAGGATGATGTATACAGGAGTTCACTATGTCCTGGTGACATGTCTTCACCTTCATTCCTCTCTCTGAGCAATAAACCTGATGGTGTTTTATACTGAAACTCTCCCAACAATGATGATTGGTCAGCCATCCCTCTTTTCTGCATTTGTTTATCCAACAATCTAGATGGTGCTTTGTACAGAAGTTCACTATTACCTGGTGAACTTTTCTCATCTAATTTTCTCTCCTTGACTATATGCAATGTACCTGATGGTGTTGTGTACTGAAACTCTCCATATACTGGTGATTGGATAGAAGACATTTCTTCAGTTTGGATTTGTCTTTCCAACAACCTAGAGGGTGTTGTATACAGAAGTTCACCATAATATGGTGATCGGTTCTTGTCTACATTGTTCTCCATTACTCTGTAAAATAATCCTGAAGGTGTCATGTACTGAACTTCTCTATATCCTGATGATTGATCAGACATGTTTCTACTTTGAATAAGTTTATCAAATAATCCAGTGGGTGTTGTATCAAGTTCACAGTAAACTGTTGATTTGTCCTCAGTGGTTTTTTTCTCCTTGAGGCTGTGCAAAGGGCTTGAGGGTGTTGTATACTGAAACTCACCATATTCTGATGACTGGACAGCCATTTCTTCACACTGAGTGGATGAATCCACTAAACTAGTGGGTGTTGTGTACATAAGTTTACCATCATTGGCTGACATGTTCTCTTTTCTCTCTGTTCTTCTTGGCAATAGGTCTGAGGGAAATGTATTCTGGACATATCCACATGGTTTGTCTGCATTTCCTTTCCTTTCAAGAGAATCTAAATCTTTTAGTTGTTGATTTGTTGTGTTGTCTTGACCTTCACAAACTTCCAAAATTTCCATCTCAATATTCTTATTATAGTAAATCTCTGGTAGTCTTGATGGCATAGTACAATTTAACTGATTGTTTTCATAGGATTCATTGCTAACAATGATATTTTTTCCTGACATATCATCAGCTATGTCTCTTTTCTGGTCATTTATTTTTCTATCCAAACAGTTCTCTATCAATGGCTTCCTTTCACCACTGTGGGTTAGATTTGGTTTTTTATCTAATTTGTTTCCTTCACATGGTGTTGTTGTTAATCCTGTGATAATTCTTTGTATGTCCCTGTGAACTGATGGTTCTACTGATTTCTCCATGCTCTCAGATCCTGATTTACTTGCAGATATGTCATAGTCTTGAGACAAAGATTGACCAGATTTTGCTTCTTCCTCTTTCTTGCTGATTTTTGTTTCTAATGAGTCAAAATGAACTCCAATCTGATCCTCTAGTCCCACTGATGTCTGGTGAATATTCCCTTCTGTCTCTGTAGAAGCAGTCTTTAACTGTGGAAGGGATTTTTTGCCAGTATTTCCACCTTCTGCAACATTTTCAGTTTCATCCAATAGAGAGGCTGGTTTTGTTTGCAACTGTTGCCAAGAATCTTTTCCTTCAATAGAAGATGAATTAGGAATCTCTTTAATAGCATTTTTGTTTTCTTCATTTGTTGTATCTTGTGCATCATTTCCTTCAGAACCTGAATATAATGTTGTCTCAGCACTTTGCCAAACCTTATGGCTATCAACTTTCCCCTTTTCTTTGTGGGCATTAGTTGTATGAAAGTCTTTGATAGTTCCTATTCCATTCTGCTTTTGATCTGCTGGACTCACAACTGGGCTGTTAGATGATGCTTTGGATGATATGTTTCCAACAATCATTTTCTGTTTCATCTTTAGAAGCTGAGATGGTGGAATAACTTTCTGAAGACTGTCCTGGGGTACTAGAATCCCTGTACCTGCAGGACCCAACTTTATTTTTCTTGTTCTAGGTTTTATTTTCAAACCTGGAAAATGTGAAATGTCTAATGTAGGCTCAAGATCCTCCTCAAGCTTCCTAATATTTATATTTGGTTGGAAGACATCTTTCTTGCTGGTGACCATCTGAAGCAAAGAATGTTCCTCATCATGTTTTCCTTGATTTGAATCCTGGCAAACATTTGCACATTTTGTCCTGCTGACATTTAACTGCCCATGTTCTGACTGAACTAATGATGGTAATGATGATTGTCTGATACTCAAAGAATCATCAGTGTTGGCAAAGGTGACTTTAACATCTGATGTACAAGCTGACGAGACATCACTATCTTCTACATTTTTCAAAGATGTTCCTCCATCTTCCAGCAACTGGTCTATTAGGACAACTTTCTTTAAGGATGCAGAGTCATTGCCAGCATTCACTGGATTTAGCACTGGCTCTTTCATTGCTGCTTCATGCAATGACATGAATGTCTCTAGTAATGGTGGTGGCCAATTTTTCAAAGATTCACTAGGCTGATCTGCTTGTCCTGTGCTTTCAGTGCACAACTTCCCTACTGATTTCTTTAACACAGGATCATGTACAATAAGTTGTTCTCCAAACCTTTCATAGTTTTCATGTCTATCCAATCTTTCTATATGTTCAATTTCTCTGCTATTAGCAATGTATTTTGTAGAACTTTTGTGGGACTGCAAATGTTTTTCACCTGTTTCTTCTGTTTTGATGCACTGATCATCAGTTCCATCCTGAATAAGATTATCCAATGTCAGACTGGCTCCTGGTGATTCTATTTGATAATCAATACTTACATGTTTTTCATCTGCTTCTTCAACCGATGGTTTTATTTCGATCACATTATTACTTGAACATTCTATCACATCATTACTTGTACCTTCTATCACTGAATAACTGGGTTGTGTTTCCATGGAAATACAAATTGTTTCTTTTTCTTCTTTGCTCTGCTTTTCCATAACTTTCACAACATAAAATTCAGCTGAATCTGTTGTCTGATGAAGTGTTGTAACTGAAGATTTTTCTTTCTGGAAATCTTGTTGAAAAATCTTACATTCTTGACTGACAGAATGACTGTCTAATGCAGGCAGTAAACATGAATGGCTGCCTTCTCCTATACCTTTAAGTCCTATTTCTTCAACATTCTGATAGTTCTCTTCCTCCTGAAATGATAGTTCAAATTCTGCCTCACTAGCCTGAACTACTTGTTGCCCAGATTGCCTAGTGCTTTCAATGCAAGGATTCAATACTGGTTTCTCATGCTCAATTGGTTGTTCTCCAAAAACATCATGATTGTCATGTATATTTGAGCTTTTCAAGGCATGTTCAAGTTCTGTGCTACCAGTAAAGTTTTCATCTGAACTTTTGTGGGCATGCAAACATGTTTTGCCTCTTTCCTTTATTTTCATGTATTGTCCATCAGCTCCAAGTTGAATAGGATGATCCAATTTATGACAATCTCCTTGTAATTCTATTTGCTGATCGATACTCTTGGTATTTCTCTCTGCTTCTTCAATAGGTAGTTTGAACTCTGTCACATCATTACTTGCTGGATCTGTTAGCGCATAATGGACCTGTGGTTCTATGGACTTTTCACCAGCATCTTCTTTGTCTTTGACTTTGCTTTGTAGGTCTGAATTATTCACAGTGAGAGAATCCAGAGAGTCTGTGTACTGATGAGGAGTTGGAAATGAGGATTGTTCAATCTGGAAATCTACTTTACAAATCTCACCACTGTGACTAAGAGAATGACTGTCTAATGCTGGCAATAAACATGAAAAGCTGCACTCTTCTATATTTTTAAATCTTCTTTCCTCCACACACTGAGAGTCTTGATCTTTCTGACACAATGATTCTGATTCTGGTTCAATAGTAGTATGAATTACCTTTTGCACAGACTGTCCAATACTTTCAATGCAAGGATTCAATCCTTTTTCCTCAACACTCTGATAAGTCAGATCTTTGTGCAATGATGTTTCAAACTCACTAGATAGAACTGCTTGTTGCACAGACTCTACTAATCTTTCAGTGCAGTGTTTCACAACTGATTGTTCTACCACCTGTTCATGCTCAACAGGCTGTTCTCCAAATCCTTCATGATTTTCAGGTCGATTAGATCTTTCAATGGTACTTTCAATTTCTATCTGGTTAGCAGGATCTACTGGTAAACCTTGATGGGGCTGCCAAAATGTTTTAACTGTTTCCTTTATTTTTATGGATTGTTCACCAGTTTCTCCTTGAATATCATGATCGAATGTATGACCAACTCTTTGAGATTCTATTTGCTTATCAAGACTCTTTGTATATACCTCTGCTTCATCAACAGATTCCATCATATCATTTCTTACAGTTTGTATCATTTCATAACTGAACTGTGTTTCGTTTGCTTCTTCACTTAAATCATCATCATTGCTTTGCAGTTCTGCATCTGTCACTACATGAGATTCTGCAGAGTCTATAGACTGATGAGGAGATATGAATGAGGATTGTTCAAATTGGAAGTCTTGTTGAAAGATCTTATCACCTTCACTAAGAAAATGACTGTCTAATGCAGGCAAAGCAGATAAATGGCTTTCCACACCAACTGTTGGAAATGCTTTTTCTTCAAAATTCTGACAGTTCTGATCTTCCTGAAATGATATTTCAGACTCAAACATGTCATTTTTTTCATATTCATTCATCTTCTCTTTATGCAGTTTCATCATTTCAACAGAGCCTGTCACTTTTAGTCCATCCAAACTACTGGCATTACCCCTTGTGACGGAAGTGATATCTATCATGGAATCCTGTGAGTCAAATGCTGGCCTAGTTTCAATATTCAGGTTGTCAAAATCTGCATCAACTGTTGGAAATGCATTTTCATGTGAATCATTCAGCCCTACTTCAAACTCATCTGGAGGAGGTATCTCCATAACATCATCACTAAACCTAACAGACAATGCCTTTTTGGATGAATATATCATATTAGTATCTACAGTGCAAGCCGAATCTTTACTGAGTAATACAGAAGATTTTGAATTTGTTGTTGATGAGTCATCTGCTGGTGTGGTGAGAGCTGCATTATCAGAATTTACTCCATGGAGAATAGCAAGTGGCATGGCATTAGCTGATGGACTTTCTTTACCTGTAGTCTCTATTGTGTATAAAGTATGGTCTTGAAGACTTCCTCCTTTTAAAGGCTGCATTGGTGTAGACAACTCTGAAGAACTTCTCTGAGAAACTGTGGACAATAATTTTCCATCTGGACTGTACATGCACATAAGATTCTCTTTGTCTATATCTGTTGGGACATAGTCTCTCTCTTCTGAGTTTGATGAATATATTGAGTTTGTAATGAGAGGTGATGTTGAAGCACTATTTTTGGCATTTAAAGCTTGTGGCTGAGGCTCAGAAGCATTATGATCAAGTTCTTTATAATCTGAAACAGGAAAGTCATCAATGCCTGAACTTTCAACCATCTCTTTCATATGAATACCAGCATCAATGATTCTGTCTTCATGTTTCAAGCCAACATCATCTGACTTTTTAGATAACTGGGTAATAGGGGAAGATGTTTTGAATGTAACAGTTGCATTCATGTTATCAGTTTTCTTTCTTTTCTTCCTTTCCTCTGCAACAGGCTTAGACGTTACCACAGCATCATTGAAAGATGTGAACTGTACAGAATCATTGTCTAATCTCTCAGGAATTATAGAATCTGCTCCAAAACTAAGTTGCCTCGGAGATTTGTCAAAATCTTGAGAATCATTTATAGAAGCCACATTTATTTTGCTATCTCTGGATTCATTATCAGAAAACAGTTGATATAATTCTTTGACATCTGTATCATCAAGCTTTTCAGTATCCTCATGGACAATTAACTCCTTATGAACCTTTAATGTGTAATCGGAATGTGCTGGTGCATCAGGGTGCACATCAAGCAGAAAAACCTGGCTGCTTTGATCCATCTGTAAGGCTGTATGGTAGTGGGCTTCCTCATTTGAATTTGCTGATGCCTCTGAACTGTCAGATTGGGATGTGGTGTCAGGCTGTACAACATTATCAAATTAGCCTTAACACAAAATGTACCATACATGTAAATTCATTTTAGCCAGTACTATCAGTGCAGTTGTCACATTCTAAAATTTAGAGGATTATACTCTAATGAAAGCATAAAAACTCTAATGAAAGCATAAAACTCTAATGAAAGCATAAAAACTCTAATGAAAGCATCAAAACTTGAATGAAACTTCAAGACCTTTAATAGGATCTGTGACCAGTAAAGTCATGTTCAAGCTCAACTCTAAACCCATGACCTTCTGTAACTTTATTGGAACATAAACTGAAAATGTACCAAACCTGTAAATGTACATTAAAGCTGATATCCTATAATCTGAATGGTGTTACTACTGCAAGTTTTTCTGTAGTACTAACATGCTAAATTTCAAAGTAAATATAACCAAAGTATCATAGCTGATTACCCAGTTGGAGCTTGAGCTTGCATTTTGTGGACAAAAGATTTGGTGAATACAGAGAAAATAAAATAGCTATGGTATTAAACTATGTAAGTTTCTATTTTCTGAGTACAAGGAAAATACCCAATTTAAATGAATATTTTACATTTTCAGAAATTACCTCATCTGAAGATTACTCTCTCTCTCTCTCTCTCTCTCTCTCTCTCTCTCTCTCTCTCTCTCTCTCTCTCTCTCTCTCTCTCTCTCTCTCTCTCTCTCTCTCCCTCTCTCTCTCATAAAGAAGAAATGCTATGCATTTAGCAGCTTAGATTGAGATCATGAAAACAAACAGAATTTATTATCCACTAAAATTTGACCTTTTGCAAAATTGCCTGAATTTACATAGGACAACACAATCCTACATTTTATTTTTTTAGAAGACTTCATTACTCTCTGTACTTGGCATACTTGAGAAATGACAACATATAGTGTATGCAAAGTGAAAGTTTCTTTCTCTTTCTGCCTGGGGAACAAAGTCTTTAAGTACAGTTAAATAAACTTTATTCATTATTGCATATCATTGATGCTGTAAATAAAAGAGTTGAAATAATAGCAATCTATATTGTCGCTGATGTTGTGAACAAACAGTTGAAAGAACTGCAATATATACTGTCACTGATGCTGTGAATAAAGAGTTGAAGGGACTGCAGTCTATATTGTCACTGATGCTATGAATAAAGAGTTGAAGGGACTGCAGTCTATATTGTCACTGATGCTATGAATAAAGAGTTGAAGGGACTTCAGTCTAGAATGTCACTGATGCTATGAATAAAGAGTTGAAGGACTGTAGTCTAGACTGTCACTGATGCTATGAATAAAGAGTTGAAGGGACTGCAGTCTAGACCGTCACTGATGCTATGAATAAAGGGTTGAAGGGACTGCAGTCTAGACTGTCACTGATGCTATGAATAAAGGGTTGAAGGGACTGCAGTCTAGACTGTCACTGATGCTATGAATAAAGAGTTGAAGGGACTGCAGTCAATATTGTCACTGATGCTATGAATAAAGAGTTGAAGGGACTGCAGTCTAGACTGTCACTGATGCTATGAATAAAGAGTTGAAGGGACTGCAGTCTAGACTGTCACTGATGCTATGAATAAAGAGTTGAAGGGACTGCAGTCAATATTGTCACTGATGCTATGAATAAAGAGTTAAAGGGACTGTAGTCTAGACTGTCACTGATGCTATGAATAAAGAGTTGAAGGGACTGCAGTCTAGACTGTCACTGATGCTATGAATAAAGAGTTAAAGGGACTGTAAACTAGACTGTCACTGATGCTATGAATAAAGAGTTGAAGGGACTGCAGTCTAGACTGTCACTGATGCTATGAATAAAGAGTTGAAGGGACAGCAGTCAATATTGTCACTGATGCTATGAATAAAGGGTTGAAGGGACTGTAGTCTAGACTGTCACTGATGTTATGAATAAAGAGTTGAAGGGACAGCAGTCTATATTGTCACTGATGCTATGAATAAAGAGTTGAAGGGACTGCAGTCAATATTGTCACTGATGCTATGAATAAAGGGTTGAAGGGACTGCAGTCTAGACTGTCATTGATGTTATGAATAAAGAGTTGAAGGGACAGCAGTCTATATTGTCACTGATGCTATGAATAAAGAGTTGAAGGGACTGCAGTCAATATTGTCACTGATGCTATGAATAAAGGGTTGAAGGGACTGCAGTCTAGACTGTCATTGATGTTATGAATAAAGAGTTGAAGGGACAGCAGTCTATATTGTCACTGATGCTATGAATAAAGAGTTGAAGGGACTGCAGACTAGACTGTCACTGATGCTATGAATAAAGAGTTGAAGGGACAGCAGTCTATATTGTCACTGATGCTATGAATAAAGAGTTGAAGGGACTGCAGTCTAGACTGTCACTGATGCTATGAATAAAGAGTTGAAGGGACTGCAGTCTAGACTGTCACTGATGCTATGAATAAAGAGTTGAAGGGACAGCAGTCTATATTGTCACTGATGCTATGAATAAAGAGTTGAAGGGACTGCAGTCTAGACTGTCACTGATGCTATGAAAAAAGAGTTGAAGGGACAGCAGTCTATATTGTCACTGATGCTATGAATAAAGAGTTAAAGGGACTGTAGTCTAGACTGTCACTGATGCTATGAATAAAGAGTTGAAGGGACTGTAGTCTAGACTGTCACTGATGCTATGAATAAAGAGTTGAAGGGACTGTAGTCTAGACTGTCACTGATGCTATGAATAAAGAGTTGAAGGGACTGTAGTCTAGACTGTCACTGATGCTATGAATAAAGAGTTGAAGGGACTGCAGTCAATATTGTCACTGATGCTATGAATAAAGAGTTGAAGGGACTGTAGTCTAGAATGTCACTGATGCTATGAATAAAGAGTTGAAGGGACTGTAGTCTAGACTGTCACTGATGCTATGAATAAGGGATGAAGGGACTGCAGTCAATATTGTCACTGATGCTATGAATAAAAAGTTGAAGGACTGTAGTCTAGACTGTCACTGATGCTATGAATAAAGGGTTGAAGGGACTGTAGTCTAGACTGTCACTGATGCTATGAATAAAGAGTTTAAGGGACTGCAGTCAATATTGTCACTGATGCTATGAATAAAGAGTTGAAGGGACTGTAGTCTAGACTGTCACTGATGCTATGAATAAAGAGTTGAAGGGACTGTAGTCTAGACTGTCACTGATGCTATGAATAAAGAGTTGAAGGGACTGCAGTCAATATTGTCATTGATGCTATGAATAAAGGGTTGAAGGGACTGTAGTCTAGAATGTCACTGATGCTATGAATAAAGGGTTGAAGGGACTGCAGTCAATACTGTTAAATATAGTTTTAATGTTGGTGTCTGACTTGTACATATGACACACAAAGTTAAACAAATATCTGCAACAATAAATCAATCATCAGTGTCATTAGGTCCTCAAACAAAAGACTGCTAGTCATCATCTAACATGATTTTGAAAACCGTATAAAAAAAATTGCAAAACATGTGACATTGTGGCATCACATCAACAGAAGAGTTCACCATATAGCTGAGTTGTAGCATCTTTGTTGATAAGATATATTTGCTACATTACCTTTTCTATCTGTAGTGTCTTACTACTATCTGTGCTGCAAAAGGTGTTAATGAACACTTTTAATGAATATTCTGCCTACTATATTTCCTTTCATGATATTTTAACTAAAGTCAATGACAGATAATCAGATTAGTAACCACAGACATCTGCATTTTTGATCACTGACTTTAGTGATAACATTGGTTTAATCAAATGAGATTTTTTAAACAAATTTCAAATACTGAAAAGTGCATCATTTTCTCCTTATAGCCATAACAATCCCATTTGCATGATTCATTAGTTATTAGAAATATTGACACTAATATGCATAGTGAGACTGATATGGATGCAAATGGGAGCTGAAATAATGTCCTGAAATACTATTATTTTTACATAGGAACATAAGCTACTAAAAATTCCTTAAAACAAATTTTCTATGACTGGGGCCAGCAAGCATGCTGTATAATGAATTGTCTTAGATCATTGCAAATGGAAAAACCATAACTAAACCCTTAGGAAAATGTTGATGCTACCTCCACCAGAAAAAGGGCTACCATGTTGTATGTCTTAATAATGTTGACTCAACAAAAACTTGATATTCACCCAGTGTTCATACAAATTTCATGACGCTGTTTGTGAAAACTTACTCCTTCATAAATTTTGAAATATGCTGGAAAAATCCACCTCCCACAAATGTCACAAAGTCTTTATGAACAAAATATTATGGGAAATCTAAAAACAAAACTTATATCAAAACAGATTTGTCTAGATAATGCTAATATAAATACAACCAATTTTTAAAAATCCAAACCTGACATTTTTCATTCAAATAAACTAAAATCCCAGATATTTTATTTAAATTATAATACCTCAATCATGTCTGATGAAAATCAAGTAGTTTTTTTATATTTTCATAGACAAAACCCTTTATTAACATTATTAACTCATGTCAAAAGCATTCCAAAACCCTTATAATTCCAGGACTTTTAAAGCTAATGTAAACCCTGGTACTCTAATATATCACAGGTATGAGAAATAGAATATGAGTGTGCACATCAGTAAAGATGCTTCGTGACAACACATGCTTACCCTGATATCCCCAGTTGAGGCATAGTGGGTCCCATGCTTGTCTCCGACATTAGTTAAAGAGGGTGGTGGAGATAAAGTGCAATGTAGATCTGAAAATTAAAATCAGTGCAATGACTGCATCTTTGATTCATGCATATGAATGTGTCAGATACTATCTACAAGGTGGTAAATTAGTGTCACATACTGCCTACAAGGTGGGATATCAATGTCAGATACTGTCTACAATGTGGGATATCAATGTCAGATACTATCTACAGGGTGGGAGTAATCACAGAAACTGTTTATAAGGTGGGAAAATCAATATCAGATATAAAAGTCATTAGGCCTGAATGTGGCAATCTTGAATAATGAGACAATACCTGGTTCCAGGATAAATGATTTTATCACAATTCATGATAAAAGCATTTGGTATCATATGTGCCTATTATGACATGGTATGTACATGTGCCTATTATGACATGGTATGTACATGTGCCTATTATGACATGGTATGTACATGTGCCTATTATGACATGGTATGTACATGTGCCTATTATGACATGGTATGTACATGTGCCTATTATGACATGGTATGTACATGTGCCTATTATGACATGGTATGTACATGTGCCTATTATGACATGGTATGTACATGTGCCTATTATGACATGGTATGTACATGTGCCTATTATGACATGGTAGGTACATGTGCCTATTATGACATGGTATGTACATGTGCCTATTATGACATGGTATGTACATGTGCCTATTATGACATGGTAGGTACATGTGCCTATTATGACATGGTATGTACATGTGCCTATTATGACATGGTATGTACATGTGCCTATTATGACATGGTATGTACATGTGCCTATTATGACATGGTATGTACATGTGCCTATTATGACATGGTATGTACATGTGCCTATTATGACATGGTATGTACATGTGCCTATTATGACATGGTATGTACATGTGCCTATTATGACAAGCCATATTCTAATAAAATTTACCCAAATAATATTTTTTAGAACACAGGGTGGGTATCATGATCTATTTAGAATATAGGATATTTCAGTTGATCACCTTTCACAAATTTCATTATCTAAAATTTATTAAAGCGACAAAATATTTAAAAAATTTCACTTCTTGTCAGGGTATATGATTAATTACTATGTTACCCAAGGTCTCTGCTGGAAAGACACAATATATTTTATTAAAACAGTTAAATGTGTAACCTCAAAATGGGGGTTAGACCTGTTTTCTTACACTAATGGAAAGTTAAACCTCCTAAGTTAAAACAAATTTATTCTGAGTAGTGAATCACTTTCCGACCTTATAGCACTTAGAACACTCACAAGGTAATATCATGGAACTGTGATGTGGTAATATGACAGTAATTTGAGAATAACATGATGGTGACATGGTAATATGATTATAATTAGATAGTATATTAACACGGTAATATAACAGTAATTTGAGAATAATATTATGGTAACATGGTAATATGACTGCAATTTGAGACTATGTTGGTAATATGACTTTATTTGGAGGATAATATGATGGTAAAATGTGGTAATATGACAGTAATTTGAGGATAATATGATTGTAATGTGGCAATATTATGGCAATTTAAGGATAATATGATGGCAACATGGTAATATGATTGCAATTTGAGCATAATATGATGCTACTGTGATAATATGACAATTATTTGAGGACAGTATGATGGTAACATAGAAGTATTACTGCAATTTGAAGACTATATGATGATAACATGGTAATATGACAGTAATGTGAGGACAATATGATGGTAATGTGGTAATATGACAGTCATTTGAGGATAATATATTAACATGATGGTAATATGAATAATATGAGGACACTATGATGGTATCATGTTGTGACATAACAGCGATTTGAGGAGAATATAATGTTAACATGATGTGATGTAATAGTGATTTGAGGACAATAAGATGATAACACCATATGACATAACAGTGATTTGAGAGTAATATGATCTGACCATGTGGGAAATCAAAAGTTTTTTGGGAAACTGTAAAGTTTGGATTAGTGGTAAATGTCACATGTTTAAATTTAAACCAATTACCAAACAGATTTTAAAAATATGTGACTTTCTCATCCATATGATGAAATACATCCATTACTGACTCTCAGCAAGCAAATTTTCTTTTTAAGTTGAAACAGATTGGTTTGCAATAAGTGTGATAGATTGAAGTAAAATATTTTTTACAGTATTCTATGCAATAATGCCAGCTGTTTGCCATCTATGTTCTGGTGTGTTTATTGTATAATTGTGCAGAAAATATCAGTAGTAACATAATTGTATTTCCAAATTCAAGGCAAAAAACACAAAAAATAAAAGCAAGTATGTTTGGTATTTTAACCAGGTACTCCTGTGTAAGAGGCTGCTATAATGATGCTATTATAAATACCTGAGTCAGCTGAGATTTTCTTGCTCATTCCTTTGGGACTAACATCAACTGCAAAACAATTTAATCAAATAAGGTATTATTGCAGACCATTACAATTCATTTATTTATTTTAATGGGTATTGGAGCCAATTGTTTTGCATAAAATGGCAAATTTGGATCAATATTCAAATTAACTGATTGTGCCTGTTATGGGAAATTGGGTCAGATACAATACTGTTTGTTAGGTCTAATACATATACAACACTGTTAGGTCTGAAGTCCAAATCAGCTGAACTGGTTAGAAAATGGTTTCAAAAACCTAGAATTAAATACTCCTGCCCTCTTACAAAGATATCTATTCTCAATTGTTACTAAGGTCACCTGTGTAAATCACCAAAACCCATTTTTAATCAGGCCACTGACTAAAGAGTCATACAAGCCTCCATATGTAATGGGAAAGGAAGATAAACTCTAACTATCCAAATCAAGAACCTGGTACATCTGTCACTCAGTCAGATGTACAAAATTGGGGATAGTGAAATCCACAATATATCATAAATAATATGACAGTAGGTGAGACAGTCTACTTTTGCAGTCTGAAATTGAACCTAGTTCACTGGTATATTGAATTTTCTTGTGTATGAATAACCCTGAATGCCACCAAAATTATTGTCTTGGTATTAAAAACTTAAAAGTTATTGGTATTAAAAATTCAATAGAGCTTACATTTTATGTGCTATTAACAACTGCAGATGAAATTATTCTGGATACAATATGCATATTTCTACTGCTTACATTTTTCTTCCACCTAGACAATTTCTGAGATACTGAAACAAAGATAGAGCTACTTTGGTATGAAATGTCATCCTATAATGTGTCTATGTGTATATTCCTACTTATCAAATGACTACACACATCTATGATATGTCCATTCTTACTTTTCAAATGACTACATGCATTTATAATGTGTCTATGTGTCTATTCCTACTTATCAAATGACTACACACATCTATGATATGTCCCTTATTACTTTTCAAATGACTACACACATCTATGATATGTCCATTGTTACTTTTCAAATGACTACACACATCTATGATATGTCCATTGTTACTTTTCAAATGACTACACACATCTATGATATGTCCATTCTTACTTTTTAAATGACTACATGCATTTATAATGTGTCTATGTGTCTATTCCTACTTATCAAATGACTACACACATCTATGATATGTCCCTTGTTACTTTTCAAATGACTACACACATCTATGATATGTCCATTGTTACTTTTCAAATGACTACACACATCTATGATATGTCCATTGTTACTTTTCAAATGACTACACACATCTATGATATGTCCATTCTTACTTTTTAAATGACTACATGCATTTATAATGTGTCTATGTGTCTATTCCTACTTTTCAAATGACTACACACATCTATGATATGTCCATTGTTACTTTTCAAATGACTACATCCATTTATGATGTGTCTATTGTTTGTTCTTACTTATCAAATGGCTATGTGCATTTATAATGTGTCTATGTCTATTCTTACTTTTCAAATGACTACATGCATTTATAATGTGTCTCTGTGTTTATTATTATTTTTCAAATGACTACATGCATCTATGATGTGTCTGTATTTATTCTTATTTTTCAAATGACTACATGCTTCTATGATATGTCTATTTTTACATTTCAAATGACTGCATGCATCTATGTCTATTCTTACTTTACAAAACACCTCACACATGTATGATCTGTCTATGTCTATTCTTACTTTTTGAATGACTACATGCACCTATGATGTGTCTATGTGTCTATTCTTGCTTTTCAAATGACTACATGTATTTATAATGTGTATATTTTTATCAAATGACTACATGTATTTATAATGTGTATATTCTCATCAAATGACTACATGTATTTATAATGTGTATATTCTCATCAAATGACTACATGCATCTATGATGTGTTTATTGTTACTTTTCAAATGATTACACACATCTATATGTATACTTTTACTTTTCAAATGACTATATGCATTAATGATGTTTATGTGTCTGTTCTTACTTATCAAATAGCTAAATGCATTTATGATGTGTCCATGTGTCTATTCTTATTTTTCAAATGACTACATGTATCTATATGTCTATTCTTACTTTTCAAATGACTGCACATATCTGTGTCTATTTTTACTTTTCAAATAACCACACACATCTATGATAAGTCTATGTGTCATTCTTACTTGTTGAATGACTACATGCAATCTTGATGTGTCTATGTGTCTTTTTTTACTTTTCAAATGACTAAAACACAGCTATGATCAGGGGTCATGCTACCAGGTAATGTGGGAGAAAAAGTCACTTGAGAAATATAAACTTTCCCTTCTTCTGTTAGGAAAGTGAAAACAACTTTGCCCTCTGATGTTTTGGACATAAATTGGCTGTATATTATGACTGTTGAGATGTCCCCTTGCTGTAGCCAAGAAGTTCTGGCATTGTTGTAACCCAGTGTGAAATGTATTTATGTGGTGTTGATACCAATTAGCTTAGAGACAAAGAAATTCTTGTACAATCACATGTAAGTTTTAATAGCTAACTGACCATTAACACATTCTGGATCAAGATATCACTGGTTGATTTCATGAAGTTGGGCCGACTGTAATATGATGAATATATACCAAATTCTGTTTCAAAATTTAAACATCAATATGCAAATAATAATTTGTTTTTAAAAAATATGATTGGTGAAGAGCGTTTTCTGATTTATTTCTTATTTTAAATAGAGATTTTTAAATGGCATTATTTGCATATTTCTTCATAAAATCAGTTTGAAACCATAAATGAAATTGTAATGGTGGATATCGCTGCATATAAGGTATACCACTTCATTAAACTGTCTGTATTTTGACATAATGGCGCAAACAGATTTAGGAAAATTAATAATATAATGAAAACAAAGTTTAAATATTATGTGATAAGAGATTTAGTCTATATATTTAATAATATAGGTCAGAAACATGTGACAATCTCTGTTGTGGAATTTGAAAAAGTGCTGCAATGTCAAGGTTGTTTTCTGATATACTGTAATTAATTTTTATAAAAATGCGTAACATATATAAGGTAGTGAAGCAATTACTATTTAACCAATGCATATCATTATTACCAGCAGGTATACAACCATAAATAAGCAGTCCTATTAAAGAATTTTTATAACAAAGCAAGAAAGTGAGTAGTTATATTAAAAAAACCTGTCTTTCTAAAAATAGATGCACTTGCTTGGTGCAATATGTATTTCTTAGATGTTTTGAATGGAGAAAAAAGAGTCCAGTTTAGTTCTATATCGACTTTAGTGCTCCAGAGTGTTGTCTATGAATAGTTACAGAAATGTTTTATTAAGAACAAGGAAATCAGGACAAATAGCATGGATTGATGTCACTTGTGCATTTATTCTTATGTACCTGTATTAGGGTTTTTTTCAAAGAATGCTAGAAATCTTTTTGACTGCAATTTTAGACAAAACTTGCAGAAAATAAAATAATTAAGTGGAAATTTATTAAGAAATTTACCAACTTGCAATTACAAGACTCTAATCTTGTTACCACTATCAGTCAAAACTAATTAAAATGTATAGCTTCTGTTGTACTTTTTAAGTCATATGACCAAAACATACAGCATTTATATCAATCCAAACACACATACTACAAGTATAAATAGAATGGATATGAATAGAATAATTTTTATACACTATCAAAAAGTGTTGATAGTAAACATATAAGACATATTTTTCAACTTAGAAATATAGTTTTGCATAAAACTATTACAAGCATACTGAGAAATGGAGCACACAAATAAGATAATTCAGCTATATATATATATATATATATATATATATATATATATATATATATATATATATATATATATATATATGTGTTCATTATTACTTTTAAAATGACTACACACATTTATGATGTGTCTATTCTTAGATTTAAAATGACTACACACATCTATGATATATCAATTCTTACTTTTCAAATGACTACACACATACATATGTCGATTCTTACTTTTCATTTGGTATCTATGTGTCTATTTTTACATTTCACATGACTACACACATATATGATGTGTCTATTCTTACCTTTCAAATGACTTAACACATCTATATGTCTTTCCTTACTTTTCAAATGACTACACATATCTATGATATGTCTAGTCTTACTTTTCAAATGATTACACACCTCTATGATGTATCTATTCTTACTTTTCAAATGACTACACACATCTATGATATGTCTAGTCTTACTTTTCAAATGATTACACACCTCTATGATGTATCTATTATATCTATATATCTATTCTTACTTTTCATTCAGTATCTAAGTGTCTATTCTTACCTTTCAAATGACTTAACACATCTATGATATGTCTATTCTTACTTTTCAAATGCTACATGCTTCACTGACAATGGTTTCTGTATGCTTCAAAAGTCTGGCTTTTGAGTCTAATGAGGCAGTAATATTTTGAAACAAATCAGCAGTGTCAGTCTGTGGCTTGGATGTGGTACCCTTAAGACTACTGAAAAGGAGAAAATAACCCACATAAATCATAAGATCCACTAAATAACATGTAAATAATGATCAGTATCTGGAGCACTTAACTGAATTGTGATTTATATTCTTGACCTGATTTTGGTCCCGACTCAAAAAGAAATACATCACTCTTTAAAATATAAACTTTTGTTTCAAGCTTCAAACTTTCAAAAAAGTAAAAAGCACAATACCTGCATTGTCATTGATGTCTTTCTGAAAGATAATGTTGGTTTTCATTTTCTGAAAGATAATGGTACTTTCCATAGAATGTTCATTTCTGCTGTAAATATTTACACAAATTATACAGTGACATAATAAAAATTAAATAAGTTTAGTTACAATGATTAAACATTTATATTTTATCATAAGCATTCAGATAAAATGTTTATAAGGCTGAAGTGGATAGAACAAAGTACTCTAACTGGTGACATCGGCATGTAGTTCAATAATACAATTTGAATGTAATTTACAATCACATTTTGCTTTAATCCTGCATCTCACATTTTGTTTAAGTTATGTTCTGATGCTGTATTGCATTGGTACTAATAGCTCAGTAAATTGCAATATGACAAATTTACATTTTACATTTTGTTTCTCAGAAGAATGGTAGTGAAGACCATGAATTTGTAAGAATGGTAACTAAGACAATGGATTTGTAAGAATGGTAACTAAGACAATGGATTTGTAAGAATGGTAACTAAGACAATGGATTTGTAAGAATGGTAACTAAGACAATGGATTTGTAAGAATGGTAGATAAGACCATGGATTTGTAAGAATGGTAGCTAAGACCATGGATTTGTAAGAATGGTAGTGAAGATCATGGGTTGTGTGAATCGTAGCTAAAACTATAGGTTTTTAAAGAAAAGTCATTAGCAGAAAATATGATTCTGGTAATTTGGGAATTCCTTGTCACTGATACATGGAAAAATGCTTATTCTTCTTGAGTTAAGCTGCCGAGTGTTTGCAGCCAACAAATTCAGTAGATGTCTTTAGTTTCCTATTTTCTGTGCTCCACTTTTACTTATATACAATTCCAGTCAGGATTGCATCTGCATTGAAATTATGGCCATTAGATGAGTAATGCTTTGCCAGTCAGATCTCTGCATATTCATTATAATATGTAATTTTTCTATTTCTCCAACATATTGGGTGCTTTATAACTTGCATGTGATGGGCTAGACCACATTTTCTCTGTTGCATGTTACAGTATGGTTGTGAACTTTTTCACTCATAACTATGTTTACTTCAGGTCTTAGCGCATCTTGCATCCTTTGTTTCCACAAGGCTTTTATTATATATATATATATATATATATATATATATATATATATATATATATATATATATATATATATATATATTCACAACCTGTAGTGCCCAGGTAATTGGAGTATAATACATTGACTAAGGACACACCTTGGTAGCCAAACCAGGTTGATCCATTGCCACACACCATAGTAGCCAACCCAGGTTGATCCATTGCCACACACCATAGTAGCCAGCCCAGGTTGATCCTTTGCCACACACCATAGTAGCCAGCCCAAGTTAATCCATTGCCACACACCATAGTAGCCAGCCCTGGTTGATTCATTGCCACACACCATAGTAGCCAACCCAGGTTGATCCTTTGCCACACACCATAGTAGCCAGCCCAAGTTAATCCATTGCCACACACCATAGTAGCCAGCCTTGGTTGATTCATTGCCACACACCATAGTAGCCAGCCCAGGTTGATTCATTGCCACATACCATAGTAGCCAACTCAGGTTGATCCATTGCCACACAACATAGTAGCAACCCAGGTTGATGCATTGCCACACACCATAGTAGCCAACCAAGGTTGATTCATTGCCACACACCGTGGTAACCAATCCAAGTGGATCCATTGCCACACAACATAGTAGTCAACCCAGGTTGATCCATTGCCACACACCATAGTAACCAACACAGGTTGATCCATTGCCACACACCATAGTTAATCCATTGCCACACACCATAGTAGCCAACCCAGGCTGATCCATTGACACACACCATAGTAGCCAACCCAGGTTGATTCATTGCCACACACTATAGCAGCCAGCCCAGGTTGATCCATTGCCACACACCATAGTAGCTAACCCAGGTTAATCCATTGCCACACCATAGTAGCCAACCCAGGCTGATAATTGACACACACCATAGTAGGCAACCCAGGTTGATCCATTGCCACACATGATAGTAGCCAACCCAGGTTTGATCCATTGCCACACACCATAGTAGCCAACTCAGGTTGATCCACCATAGTAGCCAACCCAGGTTGATTCATTGCCACACACTATAGCAGCCAGCCCAGGTTGATCCATTACCATACCCCATAGTAGCCAACCAGGTTGATCCATTGCCACATACCATAGTAGCCAACCAAGGTTGATCCATTGCCACATACCATGGTAGCCAAACCAGACTGATCAATTGCCACACAAAATGTTAGCCAATCCAGGTTGATCCATTGCCACACAACATGGTAGCCAATCCAGGTTGATCGATTGCCACACATAATGGTAGCCATCCCATGTTGATTCATTGCCACACATAATGGTAGCCAACCCATGTTGATCCATTGCCACACACCATGGCAGCCAATCCAAGTTGATCCATTGCCACACACCATAGTAGCCAACCCAGATTGATCCATTGAAACACACCATAGTAGCCAACCCAGGTTGATCCATTGCCACATACCATAGTAGCCTACACAGGTTGATTCATTGCCACACACCATAGTAGCCAGCCCAGGTTGATCCATTGATACACACCATAGTAGCCAACCCAGGTTGATCCATTGGCACACACCATAGTAGCCAACCCAGGTTAATATATTGCAACATATCATAGTAGCCAACAGAGGTTGATCCATTGCCAAACACCATGGTAGCCAATCCAGGTTGATTCATTGCCACACACCATTGTGGCCAACCCATGTTGATTTATTGCCACATACCATGGTAGCCAAACCAGATTGATCAATTGCCACACAAAATGTTAGCCAATCTAGGTTGATCCATTGCCACACAACATGGTAGCCAATCCAGATTGATCCACTGCCACACATAATGGTAGCCATCCCATGTTGATTCATTGCCACACATAATGGTAGCCAACCCATGTTGATCCATTGCCACACACCATGGCAGCCAATCCAAGTTGATCCATTGCCACACACCATAGTAGCCAACCCAGATTGATCCATTGAAACACACCATAGTAGCCAACCCAGGTTGATCCATTGCCACACACCATAGTAGCCTACACAGGTTGATTCATTGCCACACACCATAGTAGCCAGCCCAGGTTGATCCATTGATACACACCATAGTAGCCAACCCAGGTTGATCCATTGGCACACACCATAGTAGCCAACCCAGGTTAATATATTGCAACATATCATAGTAGCCAACAGAGGTTGATCCATTGCCAAACACCATGGTAGCCAATCCAGGTTGATTCATTGCCACACACCATTGTGGCCAACCCAGGTTGATTTATTGCCACATACCATGGTAGCCAAACCAGATTGATCAATTGCCACACAAAATGTTAGCCAATCCAGGTTGATCCATTGCCACACAACATGGTAGCCAATCCAGATTGATCCACTGCCACACATAATGGTAGCCATCCCATGTTGATTCATTGCCACACATAATGGTAGCCAACCCATGTTGATCCATTGCCACACACCATGGCAGCCAATCCAAGTTGATCCATTGCCACACACCATAGTAGCCAACCCAGATTGATCCATTGAAACACACCATAGTAGCCAACCCAGGTTGATCCATTGCCACATACCATAGTAGCCAACCCAGGTTGATCCATTGATACTCACCATAGTAGCCAACCCAGGTTGATCCATTGCCACACACCATAGTAGCCAGCCCAGGTTGATCCATTGATACACACCATGGTAGCCAACCCAGGTTGATCCATTGGCACACACCATAGTAGCCAACCCAGGTTAATATATTGCAACATATCATAGTAGCCAACAGAGGTTGATCCATTGCGAAACACCATGGTAGCCAATCCAGGCTGATTCATTGCCAGACACCATCGTGGCCAACCCAGGTTGATTTATTGCCACACACCAAGGTTGCCATACCAGATTGATCCATTGCCACACACCAAGCCTATTTTATGTTTGCAGGATTTTTCAAAAAGGTTGTGAAATTGTACACATATTATATTGTATTCTAAAAGTACAGTACACTACACATGTAGACTTCTAAAGAGCCAAACAAATTAAAAGGACAATCATTTTATCAGACATGTGACCCATCATTTTCTAACCCTATGATGATGAAATTTGGAAGGCTCTACAATATGACATCTTTGTGAAAGATCTAAATGTCAGTGTTTAAGAGACTAGGTTGCTTTTAAGTTAAAATAATAAACAGTGCAATGAAAAAAAATGATACCTGACTTTTCAAAGTAAAATAAACAACCAGTACAATCCTTTCAAAACTTATCCTCTGAGAAAAAGCAAATTATGGATCATGAGAACCATTTAACAACTAAAAATCTTGGAACTGTCTTTTCCTGAACCAATAGAAATGTAACAGTTAAAAACTCTGAGATGGTAAACACCCAAGAAAAGAACTGAAGACTCACTGATGAAGTGTAATCAATCTTTTGGTCCAAACTGATTCAATTAATTATCCTAAAAGAGAAATTTTTCTTTCTAGTACAATGCAGATGAAGGGTTATTTTTGGTCATATCTCTAGCTTTGAAGAACTGGCTATATAAATATAATGGCACCCAGATGGAACACATAAAAAACACAAAAAGGACAAATCCACTAAAATGTTTCCATAATATTTAGAGAGAAAAGAATTTGTTGCTTACAGGGAAAAATCATGTGCAAACATATTAACAGATGTGTTTGAAATACAGATAGACTCAATGAATACTGAAATAAGTAACAGAATTATGAAGTGTATCATGAATGATGATGACATAAAGTGTATCATACAAAATGACATTATACAGTGTATCATGCAATGATGATTATACAATGATATCATGCAATGTATCATACAAGCATGTTATGTAAATGAATGACATCAAATGGTTCATCATACAAAATGACATCATGCATTGTGTCATGCACTCATGATATATACATGACATCATGCAGGTATCAAACAATCATAGTGATATGTACATGGTGACATCATACAGTGCATCATACAATCATGATATTTACATGACATCATGCAGTGTATCACACAAACAATAATGTACATGACATCATGCAGTGTATCATACTGTTTTGTATATTTAATTATTTGCATGTTAGCTTTAAATTTTTTTATTCTATTACATGTTATTGTAACACAACATTGTTTACTGGATTTAACCTTGACAAAATTTCAGTTTAGTTTAACCTGATTTACTTTTTTTTATTTTGTTCATGTAAACAACTATTAATAGCTTCTGAATCATTTTTCTCTATGGGTATGAGCTCATTGACCAAATTATTATTCAAGTAAACAAGAAGGCATAAACATGTTGATTTGGTTCAGGGTTTTGGGTATTTCAAAGTTTATTATATAGGATATTATGTTTTAAATAAACATGGCTCATTAGATCATTCAAGAATGTTATTTCCCAATAAGTAATGGTTGCTTTCTGAAAATGCTAATTTGTGACCTGATGTCAAACACAGAACCATATTATCTTGTGATTGTGAAGATATTACCAGTTGTGGTTTAACATCTGACACTTTATGTTGTATTATGTTGTGTCCAGTTTATTTTCTCTGGAAATACAAAAGTGCTCTGACAAAATTCTTGGATAAAGACATTCATTGGAATTTATACTGAATTGAAACTTGGAATAATATTTATATGATTCAACAAGAGACTGCTGACACATCAGTATGACACAGGCTATAACAGACATATCATTGCCTCTTTGGGATTTGAACTGAATCTTATTCAGTAGTTTTTATTACTATACCTTTGTCTTTAATTCTTGGATTATTTTTGGATTTAGTTCACAAAATCATAAGTTCTTTTTCTTATTTTTCACTTTGTATTTTAGGAAAATAAATTATTTGTTAAATTTTTCAAAACTTGTTGTCTTCACTCTTTTTTGTTACCTATTTTAAGAGCAAAAAAACTCATAACAATACAATCATAGACACATTTACATGTTTACATCATACAGTATATCATACAATC
The DNA here is from genome assembly GCA_016746295.1 of Potamilus streckersoni. Lineage (NCBI taxonomy): Eukaryota > Metazoa > Mollusca > Bivalvia > Unionida > Unionidae > Potamilus > Potamilus streckersoni. The sequence continues at coordinate 3,076,916 of JAEAOA010001832.1, forward strand.
ATGATGAACAAAAGATAGAAACAGTCTTCACCTGGGAAAAAAAACTATTATACATACAGCAAAGACAAAAAAACATCTTTAATTTTGGTATCTACATGAATTTAGAACAAAAGGCATTCAACAACACCATGTAAGAGTGTTATTATAAAATTTGTCAATTTAGTGTAATTTAGCACTAGTCTGAAATTCACCTGTACTCATCACCTACCCAATTTGACCAGAAATATTATTAAACTGTCATTCAAAACAATATCCAGCTGATTTCCACCAAATTAGTACAAAATAGCCACAAGTAACTGACAGTTCATATTGCAAATGTTTCCTTTAATTTTCATTGAACTGTACATGCTCAAATCAACATTAGCTGTTGCTTTCATATATCAAGTTAAGTGGAGCACTTTATTTATGTCTATCATAAACTGTCAGCCATTGCCTTCCACACGTAAATAATATAAAACCTCTGGATAAATATGTGACAATAAAATAAAGTACAGACTAAACCATTTTTGGCAGTACTATTAGGATATTCTAATGCTTATGTAATTCAATGCTGTCAGTGAATAAAAAGTACCATACAGGTAATCTTATAAGTAAAGTCAAACTACAAAGAAAAAAGAACCTGATCTGCCATCACATAACATGCTGGAGATCAGGATCTATTTTGCTTCTTTCTGCTGGATAGTCCAAACAAACTGCAGAGATTCAGACCTGCATGTGCATTATGAAATTAATGGTAACAAAATGGCTTGTTCAATGGACATTGGTAGGCATGATAGCCATGCCATTGTGGGAAATTGTGCAAAAATGCATGGGATCCATGAAGGCTGTGGTGCAGGACTGTGAGAAATCAGTGTGATAGGTCTAGCTCTGGCAAGGCAGAGGATATAAGTCAAGCATCACACCTCAGTGTTGATAATCTTGATGCAGTAGATTTTTCCAAGGCAAGTACAGTGGAGGGAATAGAGGAGAGGCAGACTCAGGACAGTACTGAGGACTATTGAACTCTTCACAACCACCCAAGGAGGGAGCACATATTGCTTTTAGATAGCTTCAGCTACAACATCTTGTCATTGAGGACCAAGATTTATAACAGGAAATGACTAGATGAGCTGAGCTAGGAAGAAGGGAAAGAGTTGAATGTCCCAAGGTGGGCAATAAGGTCTGGTTTTGATGATTACTAGAAGAATATCCTAAACACTGTATTGCATGGCAATGTCACCAAGCTAATCCAATCCTTTAAACCTTTCACAATCACTTATACCTTTGGAAAAGAAATGTTTGTCATCCATAAAACAAGATCCAACCCAACAACTCATAAACCCAATATATGACAAGTTGAGCTGAAGAAAATATGGCAGTAGCTTTGTTCACTGAGAAGACTGTTCATGGACAGTATAATAGAAGAGTAGGAGAAAGCTGCTTTAATTAAGAAAGAAGAAGACCTTTGATATGAGTAGAATAAAGTCACAAAAGAGGTCTCTCCTTGGATGAGGGCAGTCTGGCAGAATGGCAGCATAAGAGTTCCTAAAAGAAACATATACACTATTTATTACAAGCAGTATATGTGTAATAAAAATGTTTTAGCATGTTTTATTATATGTGGGATATTATTTTCTTCCTAGTGTCTTTGTTGTAATTTTATGGGGGAATAAATAGTACATGGTGTGGTGGATATGATGAGTTATATGTGTGACCTAATATTTCTGTGTCATAAATTTTGTAAAATGTTAAAGATCTATTTTTCTGGTCTTTGATCAAATGTTGCTTTGTCTTATAAGTTCATAATGATGTATTTTGTTGCTCTTAACTTTGGTAAAACTACATGGAGCTGCTTTAAGAAAAGTGATGATGATGATGTAACAAATTAGTGGTATAAAAATGGCCAATTTTTTTAATTTATTTTACTCTCATAACACATGCAAAAATTATTATACTTGATTGTGCATGCTGGAGGTATTTTAATTAATGCTACAATTATATATCTAAATCTGGCTGCTCTAAGATAAACTTTTATCATATTTTCTTCACTGTCAGTCAATAGCAGAGATGCCTATGACCTTGGCCAAGCTCTGCTATATGAGACTGCAATAGCGGAGAGCTATAATCACATCGATGTTAATGAACATGACATTTGAAGGCTGCACTTTCTCTTAGAAATAAAATTACCAGATTTATAAGAAATGCAATTATCCATTCTGCTATACCAATAAAAAAAATTCATCATTAAATCATAGAAATGACCAATTTCATTTGCTCTGCAAGCCTACATAACTTGGTTGCTTCTGGTCCTTCCAAACTCAATGTTGGTGATAGGTTAGTTTTGCTATATTTGGATCCTCATACATGCATTTTCCTTTTAAAAAAAAGTCATTATTTACATGGCTGAGCAAATTCCATAGCCCAACATCCCAGACTAGTCATTTTTGAAGTCGGGGAAGAAATATTTTCCAAGTCACTAGTCCAGGACAAATGCTTTTTAAAAAAGTTGGATTAGTCCTTATTTTTGTGCTTTAATCGGTATATCTACCCTCATTTGGCCAATCATGCCCTCTGTGCATATGGAATACTTGATTCTAGCACCTCCTAATGTATACATTTACATCTTGTTACCACTTGATTGCATATTGGGCTAACCGACCAGATTATTGGCAAATCAAAACGTGTCAAATAAAAGAAAACCAGTATGATCAATAAGCAGTGTTGTAAATATTATGTGACTTTCATTTATATGTTTGATTTTTTTTTCCCACAGCAACATTAGAAATGGTCAATTGTTGATATCTCATGACAATTTGAACCCCGAAGTCATTAACATTTGGGTCACAAGATTTGTGTAGTCATGTGACATGGAATACAAATGGTGAGTTCTAGGTCAAATTTCATCAACACTATTGTTTTGGTTAGTGTGTCAGCAGATTAAAGCTATAACAAAATACTATTCTTGCAAAATCTGAACAAATAAAACATATTCCTATCCATTTCATGCAGGTATATCTCGATGAATGGTCATTTAAGTTTGCTATGCTGGTTAGTAAGTGGCTACCCAATGCCGACACCAAATGGTGTCAGTGAATTCCACCTTTTTGATAGGGAATGACTCTGACCCTACACCCCAACATAAAACATAAATGTCCAAATATCCAAATATCAAAAATGGGGTGGCAAGGGTCAGAGTAAGCTTAGACTAGATCATAATGAGCAACTCACAAGGAATTTAATCCAGCAAGTCAGTGAAATTAAATTAATGATAGGTATTTTACCGACATTTGTATTGTTTTTATTTATGAACTTATTAAATAACAGTAATGATTCTTTAATTTATAATTAATTATACTGCTGATTAACTTCCACATGCAATATTGTATTTGAAGCAAAACAAGTACGCTAATTATTGAGTGGTTTCAGTTCATATTTAAAAGAGAAAATTGATGTTATGATCACTTTAGAAGTAGTTATCTAGCAAGCTGATAGATAATCTGTGGATAGAATGAGTTTGTTAAACTATTTTCATAAGGAAGGTAATAACGGCAATTTGGAGAAGGTAAATTTGTTTGAAAAAGAGACATAAGCATCAATCTGTGATGGCAAAAAAATGTCAAATATGACACTACTAAGAGACAGAAAAATTTTGAGCTGCATTGGGTTAATTGTTATCCCTGGCTTGAATATATGACTCAGAAGGAAAGATGTTTTGCAGTTACTGCAAACAATATCCAAAACTGGCATAGGTAGGAAATTCACCCGGATGAATATTTCTGCAAATGGACCAGAGCTTGAGGACTTTAACCCAGACACAGCTATCAAATGCTGGCTAAGTGCTGGTGGCAGAAATATACATGGACATATTTTCAAATTCATCAGCTAAAACATATGTACATCAACCTAAAGCCAAATGTATAACAATGAAGGTTTTAAAAAATTAAATTCTTTTAGGAAATAATTATGTTGTTTATTAGTTTTCAAAATTTTTTATGGATTAAGTACATACATTTCATCAAATATCATTAAGTGATTACCATTTTGGGACCAGTAAAAAGTAAGGCGGGACAAGTGAAGAGAAAGGTGGGACTAGTGAATGTTCTGAAACTACTTGTCCTGGACTAGTGGTTAAAAAAAAAATTTCTCAGCCCTGATTTATATATCCAAACAAACAAATACAACAAACACGATGTTATAATATGTGTTTAGTATCAGATCAATGTATGATCCAGCATGAACCAGACTGAATATTGCACATTGTGATGTCACAATGAACATTGTACATATTGAAAAAATTCATATTACCATACAAATGTGACAATTTGAATTGGTGTGCTCTTTTCTTGACCCATTTTAGTACCTGGCAACCACTGTAAAAGTCCATGAGTGATTATTTTCTGGATAATTCTTGATATGCAGAGCATTCAATAATAAGGACTGAATAAACTTTGGTTAAACTATATTAGTATTATATTTTAGAATAACAAATAATAATTCATTTAGACAAGTAAATGCACATACATGACATATCATTATACACTATATAACAAAAGTCATACATTTCGTGCATGTGTTTAGTACATACTATTTCAGTAATGGGTATCATTGTTTAAAATTGATTACACATAACTTTAAAGTGCATTATTTACTTTATTTTGATTGTCATACATCAATAATCTTTTGCAACATTAATATTTACATGCCCCATCAAAAACACATGGCAAAACTCAATTCAATCTGAAGGTGTAATCAAGTAAAATCAGACTGAATGTCACACTGTGATATCACAATAAAACATATGCATCTGATTATAAAATTCATACCATGCTACAGTGTGATGATACTGACCCTTTTAGTATCTCTCCATCATTGCAAAAGTCCATAGTGATCAATAATTTTCGTCAGGAACTTACTTGATTACATTTAATTTGCTGAGCATTCAACAATAAAAATTAAATAGATATGGCTAAACAACAATAGTATTTAATTTTAAACAACAAATATGAACAAGTTTTAATTTATGATAAGTAAATGAGCCCACATGACCACATCGATATATAATGATATGTGCAAAATGGGACTATGAAAATGTGAGCCTGATGTACACATACAATAATTTTATGCAAGATATGAATAAATTGAGGTCTGCTTTCACCCTAAAAACATCAGTCACACCTTATGCAAAGATCATTTTCCAATAATTCCGGTACTGTAAGACACAACAGATGGTCTGCTTCAATTATTCATGTAATAGCATCATGCACATATAACTTCAGATGTTATGGTATATTTCTAGCTCGGTGATTTTCTTGACAGATTGCAAGCAAAACAAAAAACAAATTTTCATTTCAAGAATGAATTCATTTAGATGCATTTTTTCTCAGACAAAGAATCTAAGAAAATTATACGTACACAAGAAAAAACATCGATATATCTTGCACTAATGGTACAGTCTCAGAGCTAAGCCGCCATAATGTAAACAGTTAACGTAAAATTGTCCGGTGTAACGGCTTTATTTACGACATATCTGATTATATCAGATAAATTTAATAATAGTAACCAACAGATTAAACACACATATTGTATCTCTAAATTGTTGTTGACATTCATTTATAATGCCTATATTGCTATACACAAAATATATTTTACTTTACGACCCTTGGGGAGAGGAATGATTGTTATTTTTATACCTGTCCGAACTTGAGCAATACGGCTCAGCCTTCAGTGAACTATTGGCACAGTATGTTTTTGCTTCGTAATATATGCAACAGACACGACAATATCGACCTTGGATTACATTAAATGGCATGCTCTTCTTCTTAATATATACTTAATATTTTAATTTTTTAATTAATTTGTGACAACACCCATCATTAGGGACTGGTGGCAAAGATATAGAACAAATATGTTATTTTTGTCTCTGCGCATGGCAATAAAATCCTATTTTCACATATGTATTCACAGACACATCTAAAAATGCATTGGCGTGTACTGATACATGGTAGTTTGTAAAAACACTATTTTCCAAAGGTGAAAAATAATTTTACATAGGTGAAACAGCTACATTTTATAAATGTACATAAAATTTCACTAATGTCCAGTTCTTTTGCACACGTTGGTATGGTTGTATGGTAGTAAATTAAATAACAGAAAATAGCGAAAAATAACAAGTCTTGTACAACACAACAAATAATTTGTTTCTCTAAAATACAAAGTGAAAATTTAATGAGATTTAAAAGTATTGTGAATTGAACTTAAATAGTCATAAAAGCTCCTTGCCAAGTTAAAGTGTACGAAATTCCAACTGAATTCCATTGGTGTTAAATTCCAATATTTAATGTTTTGATATGCATGTAGTCTTAATGTCATGATGTGCCAGCGACCTAAATTGTGATTATGTACTTAGTATTTTGATGTATCACAAAAAATATAATCTAAACATGTTCTTGTCTGAATTTGCAATAACTGAAAATTAATGTTTCTGCCCAAGAATATTATTAAGCACTTTATAATTCCAGTGAATAACAATAAATAAATCAACCCAAATGAAATACTGAACATCAAAAGAAGACAGATTCTGTTTCAAGACGCTAAAGCGAGAACGAATATTTTTTCAAGCAAAACAAAAAATATATAAAAGCGAAGATGCAAAAAAAAAAAAAAGAACCCAGGATGTAAGTCAGTCTACTATATAAAACATTCAAAGTTGTTAGGAAGTTAAGGAATTTCCAAGTGAAAAATTTGTCCAAGAATTAGATTCAAATAAACATGCTCCACTGATAAAGATATGAATATTTAAGCAACACTAGCTATGTGTTGTGTTGTTTACAAAATAAATATTATTGGTCACGAATACCATGAACAAGACTTTCGTGGACATGGTCAAATACAAAATACAGATCTATAATAAAATCCAATAATTAAAAATAGCCAGGAAAGAAATAAAATGAAATCGATATAACAATATAGAAAGTAAATAATTTATTAAATATGTGTATAATAATTTTTTAGTTACATAATAAAGAATGTGACATCTATTTCAATAAAAATAATTGTACACATATGAGATTCATTTGTTTTAGATTAACAAATATTTTTTACGATTCGTGAAGTAGAGTATATATATATATATATATATATATATATATATATATATATATATATATATATATATATATATATATATATATATATAAGAAAGATATACTATTTCATGAGTATTATATTAGTACAAAAGGACTTTTTTTTACATATTTGAAATTCTTTTTCGCACACAGATAATGTGAAAAAGCGTTTCACAAATGTGAAATAAAATTGGTTTGTACATATGCTATTAATTTTTCTTTTTGCATATTAGAAGCTATCTGAAAAATAAAAACAAGCTTCTTTCTTTTGAGAATGCTAAAATATTATTAAAATATTTAAACTTTCTTACCGTTCCCATACATATGGCGTCAACTGAGTCCATTTAGATTTACACGCAGATGATGTTTGGAAAATGACGTCATATCCAAACAAGTGACACGCGCAACGGACCATGCGCAAAGCATATTGATTCAGACTGCAAAGCGCTTAAGAAAGAGGCGGTAAAAATGCATGAATTGATCAAAGCTGGAAATGGAAATTGCTGACTTGAAAAAATTGTTTAATTATGATAGTATACACATGTAACTTTGGAAGAAACAATTGTTTTGTAGTTTACTCTGCATAAAAAAAAGTCCCACATAGTTGAGCTCATTCGAAAATTGTATTATAAACAGAGCAAAGAAGGGTGCAAAAATGTTTGGCACACTTTCTAAGTTGATTTGTCTGGATGTCATCACCATAAAATGTGTATGGAAAGTATTCTGTGCAAAGAATTGTTTTAGGATTTTCACAACAGGGCTCTTAGTTTCAAGTCAACCTACTTTATCAACTAACAAAATAAATAATTTAAGATAATGTCAATATCCTTTATGTCGAATCCTAGAGGGAAAGAAAAACGTTTTCTTCTTTTATTAAAACCTCAATGCCATCTTCAAACGCCAAAAAGTTGTATGTGCCAAATCAAATGAATAATATTGAATCTTAAAAGATATTGGTCATAAACAACGTTTTGTTCCATATAATATCAAAGTTCCATAACATTATGAGTGATGTAATTTATCCCTGTGAAACCCGGACATGTTTAGCATGTGTACGAATTAATCCAATGTTGATGGTGACTTCCGTGAGTCAACAAGAGTCAGTCATAAAATTTGATGACCTTACTTTTGCGAACGTAAGAAGCCAACACCACACTATGTCTAATACGGTAGGTGATCCTTATGTGACATGCTATTCAGGTTTTGCGTTTGATATGATACAGAACTCGCCTGTTATTTACGGGTATTTTTAAGGCAAAACTGACACGCATTATTTTTAATAGTCCGTGTCGTATGCTGACCAATTAATAGCCATTCCAGCGCTTCAGTTAATTAACAATATTCATCCGATTTAATTTTATCTAACGCACGTTTTGGTTTTGAACGGATCCGCTTTTCAAAAGTTGGCCTATCTCTCTTCATTAATTTTAAAATCGATTTTACAGTCACGTGCGAATGGTGTTGCTACCAGATTCATTAATAACGGAATTTGTCCAATGTATCACATCACAACTTTTGGAGCACTTCCAAAACAGAACGGAATTACGAGTGACTTCTTTGACTGAATTAAGAGGTGGCATCTCTTAATTATAATATGAACATTTGAACGTCGTTTAAACATAACATCTTGATTATTTTAAAGGACGGTTTATGTCAGACAGGTTTTTAAACAAATCATTTCCATCTTTCCAAACTTTAGTTAGATTTGAAGAATGGTGAAATTTATGAAAATATGCGGCATTGGGTCTTTAACAATTCAGTTCGTGTCCATTGTGCAAGTTTAACATTTTAGTGTGAAAATTTTCTGTTCAGAAGAAATTTTTTTCCGAAAATGTAGAACTATAATAAATTCATTGTGTATCCTTTAAAGATGAATAAAACTGAAAACCTGAAAAGAAAAAAACCCAAACTATCTGACATCAGTGTCATGTACCAGCTGCATGTTCTTACTTTCCGAATTCAATTTTTATTTTCTGCATTTTTAACGACATATCCTTTTTCCTCTTATTTTGAATTTGGACAAACTTTAAACTGTATACGTTTGGCTATTGTTGGCACGTACGCACACACAAACACAAACACGGTTCGTAAGGGAAAATATAAATATGGACAATACATTTTAAAACGACACGTGATGAACAAAACAAGACGACTGCAGTGCTATAGACTATACGTTGGTCATGTGGGCTAAAATCCAATGCCCATGTGCACACATAATACATTTCTTGCCATTCAGGTCTGTACAGCAATCTTTTTTATGACTAAGAAAATTCAAGGTAAGTAAATCTTTAAAGAAACGGCTACTATTAATCATCATCATCATCATCATCATCATCATCATCATCATCATCATCATCATCATCATCGGCAGCTCAGTCTCGGGAGACTATACGAGTCGCGTTCTTGGAGTGTCGTCTGTCTCTGGGGCTATGGCATCGTCTATTGTGGCTGTTCAGCTCAATGCGCGAGTGAAAATCCCTATTGCAATTGGCGCAGATGTACTGAGAAGTCTGAATTGCTTGGGTTGCTACTACACTATGTTTTTCCTCGCGCTTCTCTGCGGCCAGGTTGCCTCTCGTCACGTAAGCGGCTGTTATACCCTGGCTGACCATCAGTCTCTAGGCGTCTCGGTCCTGAGCCTGCACTTTCCAGCTTTCAGATGAAATGCCGCATGATTTAATGTCCCTTTTGCACACATACTTGAAGCAGTGTGAGGGGCGACCGACTCTTTTGATGCCAGTGGCCAGCTGTCCATATAGGATGTCTTTTGACAGCCTCCCATCCTCCAGTGGCCAGTTGTCCATATATGATGTCTTTTGACAGCTTCCCATCCTCCATGCCTCTGACGTGGCGAAGACGATGTTATCTCAGCAGGGACTACATGCTGAGGGTATTTGCACGCTGAAAGCTCTCGCTGTGTGGGACTATGGTCTTGCCAGCTGATTTTCAGGATGCGTTTCAGACACCATATATAGAATAAGTTGCGTTTATGTTCTTACCTCATGAAGTTGCTTCATGTCTCACTTCTACATAAGAGGGTGCTAAGAACGCAGGCCTGGTAGACTTGAGTCTTGGAGTGCTCTGTCAGCTCGCTGTTTTCCCACACCCTCTTCGTTAGTCGGGCCATGAAATCATTTGCTTTTCCAAGCCTTCTCTCTAGCTCCACATTAAGCGAAAGAGCGTTGCTGATGGTTGATCCCAGATAAGTAAAGTTGTTGTTTAACTTCCAGGGTGACATTGTCGATTTTGAGGGATGTGGCAGTGGTGGCATCTTGCACGCTAATGATTGTCTTTTTCAGGCTGATGGTGAGCCCGAACTGCTTGCATATATCAGCGAAATGGTCTCCCAGTCTCTGGAGGGCATCCTCGGTGTGGGTCACAAGAGCCGCGTCGTCATCAAAGAACATCTCCATGACAAGCCCTGACCTCACTTTGGTCTTTGAGCGCAGTAGTGCCAGATCGAACAGCCTTCCGTCAGACCTGGTGTGCAGATAAAATTCATCAGTGGACGTGTCGAAGGCGTAGGACAGGAGCAGGGAGAAGAAGATCCCGAACAGGGTTGGTACAAACACGCAACCCTGCTTCAAGCCGTTGTTAATGGGGAAGAAAATTATCATGCTGAGGAATTGGGGTTGGGGAAGGCAGCCGATCTTCCCAAGACGTTTAAACAGGCCCTTCTTGCTGCTCAAGTCAAAGGCCTTGGTGCGGTCGATGAACATCATGTAGAGTAGCTGACCTTGCTCTCTGCTCTTCACTTGGAGTTGTTGGAGGGAGAAAATCATGTCTGTTGTCGACCTGCCTGCTCTGAAGCCGTACTGAGATTCCAGGTACACATCGTCCGCTAGTAGTTAGAGCCTGTTGATTACGATGAGATAATACACTTTGCCAACGATACTCAAGAGCGAGATTTTTCTGTAATTGTTACTGTCACTGCGGTCGCCATTGATTTTGTAGAAGGTCACAATGGTGGCATCGTGCATGTCTTGGGTGACAGGCTCCTTTCTCTGAGCAGCTCATTCAGCGGCTGTAGTAATGTTGGTTTTCCAGGTGTTCTCTGCCTGATGAATCTGACTTTGCACTGGTGAATTTCACCTTTTTGATAGACAACTGACTCTGACATACACCGGAATATAACTGTTCAAATATATCTAAAATTACGTGAGCAAGGTCAGAGGAAAGGCTACAACGAATAAACCCAGGAAGCCTCTTTTCATTCACCAATCATCAAAGGTCACAAAGAAAAACTGACTGTTCTTTGATTGCGGTGATTTTAAGCAGCAATTGTTTAAGGTGTGAACACATTTTCAAGCCTAACAACGTCGCTAGTATGTTTCACAATGACATGCAAGTTGTCAATTGATAATTTACGTTTTCACTGATGATGAGATAAAAGGATGTGTGTTTTGTGTGTGTGTGTGTGTGTGTGTGTGTGTGTATGTGTGAGAGAGAGACAGAGACAGAGATGAGTGCATGTTCATAGTTGTAGTTGTCATTATTGTTGCTAAATAGCTAATTACATGTATCTTGAATCAAATTTGTGAGTTGTACCTGCCCTCTCTCTTTATATATATATATATATATATATATATATATATATATATATATATATATCTATATATATATATATATATATATATATATATATACATATATATTGACCGCTCCTGTGGCCGAGTAGTTTGGGCATCCACCTCGGATGCGAGAGTTTGTGGGTTCACTCCTCGGCCTAATCATACCAACGACCTACAAAAATGGTACTAACAGCTGCTTCTCTTGGCGCTCAGCATTAAAAGGTTAATGTTGGCACTGGTCGGCCTGATGTGAGGATAATGCGAGTGGGTGGGAAATCATGCTACATGTTTGCGTCATGATACCCTAGTACTTACATCACTGTAAACTGCCACACTGCATATATCGTAGCAATATGACTGAAGAATTGTTAAAGCTACGTTAAAATCCAAATCACACACACATACAAACACACACACACACACACACACTATGTTTCCCTGGATATGAACTTTATGGGGATATAAGATTTACTTGCAAAACCATAACAAGAGATTTTGCATAATGGAGTAAACGACAAATCAAATAATGTGATTACTTACGAAAGTGGAAAAAACCTCTAAAAGTCACAGCTGCAATTGTAAGAATGCAAGTATCACACGCTGATATTTTAATTTAAAAACTGTGTTATAACAAATGGTTAAAATTTAGCTTCATTCAAAGTACCAAATTCTGAGCGAGAAGTGTGGCTGCGAGCTTTAATCCGACTTCTTTTAAGAAGAGAAATGAACAGAAATATTAGACACGCTAAACTTAAAATTATCTCCACAAGTTACAGAACATTTGTAATGGGTCTTTAAACGAGAATAGGTTTGTACTTGAAAATTATCAAATTAGCCATAATTATATTAGCTTTGATTTAAACGTTGCTTAAAGAACATTATTGATACAAAAATTAACTAGTCTGGTTTAAGCAAGGTTCATTTACAATCATAAAGGAAATAGAAACAAAAACGCTGTACAAGAAGACTAGTCTTACTGAACATTAATCATAGTGTTGATAAATGAAATTTAAATGATAATTGAAGAGGTGTTGATTTATTTGCACTAGACACAATTTTGTATTCAAGAAATAAATTTAAGTAGAAAAGGAATGTCTAGTATATAAATTATATAACGCTACATCTAGATGGATAGAAAATACCATTGAGAGGAGAATCATTCATATAAATATCAATGGGAGGAGAAAAGTATATATAAATATCAATAAGTGAAGAATCATACCTAGAAATACAAAGAAGAATTTAATCGTACAAATAAATATCAATCAGTGGAGAATCATACATAGAAATACCAATAAGAGGAGAACCATACATATAAATAACAATAAGAGCAGAAGCATACATAGAAATACCAATGCGAGGAGAATGAGAATCGAACATGAAAATAAAAATAAGAGGAGAATGAGAGTTGAATCGAACATACAAATAACAATGAGAGGAGAATGAGAGGAGAATTATGCATAGAAAAAAAAACAAAGAGAGGAGAATGAGAGGAGAATTGTACATAGAAATATAAATGAGAGGAGAATGAAAGGAGAATCGTTCAAAGAAATACCAATGTGAGGAGAATGAGAGGATAATCGTAATAAAAATATCAGTGAGAGGAGAATGAGAGGAAAATCGTACATAAAAATAACAATGAGAGGAGAATGAGAGGAGAATCGTACATAGAAATACCAAAGAGAGGAGAATGAGAGGAGAATCGTACATATAAATACCAATGGGAGGAGAATGAGAACAAAATCATAAAAAGAAATACCAAGGAGAGGAGAATCGTTTAAAGAAATACGAATAAGAGGAGAATGAGAGGAGAATCGTACATAGAAATACCAAAGAAAGGAGAATGAGAGGAGAATTGTACATAGAAATAACAAAGAGAGGAGATTTGGAGGAGAATCGTACATAGAAATACCAATGCGTGGACAATGAGAGGAAAATCGAAGTTAGAAATAACAATGAGAGGAGAATGAGAGGAGAATCATACATAGAAATACCAAAGAGAGGAGAATGGGGGGAGAATCGAACATAGAAAAAAACAATAAGAGGAGAATGAGAGGAGAATTGTACATAGAAATACTAAAGAGAGGAGACTGATAGGAGAATCGTACATAGAAATACCAAAGAGAGGAGAATGAAATGAGAATCGTACATAGAAAAAACAATCAGAAGAGAATGAGCGGAGAATCGTACATAGAAAAACCAAAGTGAGGAGATTGGGAGGAGAATCGTACATAGAAATATCAATGCGTGGACAATAAAAGGAGAATCGTACATATAAATAAAAATGAGAGGAGAAAGAGAGGAGAATCGTGCATAGAAATACCAATAAGAGGAGAATGAGAGGAGAAACGTATATAGAAAAAACAATCAGATGAAAATGAGAGGAGAATCGTACATGAAATACAAATGAGAGGAGAATGAGAAAAGAATCGTACATAGAAAAACCAAAGAGAGGAGAATGAAAGGAGAATTTACATAGAAATAACAATGAGAGGAGAATGAGAGGAGAATCGTACATAGAAATGCCAATGGGAGGAGAATGAGACGAAAATCATATCAATAAATAAAAATGAGAAGAGAATCGTTTATAGAAAAGCCAAATAGTGGAGAATAAGAGGAAAATTATACATAGAAATAAAAATGAGAGGAAAAGGATACATAGAAATACTAATGAGAAGAGAATAAGAAGAAAATCATATAAAGAAATACCAATGAGAGGAGAATCGTTTAAAGAAATAACAATGAGAGGAGAATGAGAGGAGAAACGTACAAAGAAAGACCAAAGAGAGGAGAACGAGAGAAGAATCGTACAAATAAATACCAATAAGAGGAGAATAAGTTGAGAATCGTACATAGAAACACCAAAGAGAGGAGAATGAGAGGAGAATCGTACATAGAAATAACAATGAGAGGAGATTGAGAGGGGAATCGTACATTGAAATAGCAATGAGAGGAGAATCGTACATAGAAATACCAATGGGAGGAGAATGAGAAGAAAATCATAAATAAATACCACTGAGTGGAGAATTAGAGCAAAATTGTACATAGAAAAAAGAATAAGAGGAGAAGCATACATAGAAGTACTAATGAGAGGAGAATGATAAGAAAATTATATAAAGAAATAACAATGAGAGGAGAATCGTTTAAAGAAATAAAAATGAGATAAAGAATGAGAGGAGAATCGTTTAAAGAAATACCAAAGAGAGGAGAATGAGAGGATAATCGTAATAAAAATATCAGTGAGAGGAGAATGAGAAGAAAATCGTACATAGAAATAACAATGAGAGGAGAATGAGGGGAGAATCGTACATAGAAATACCAAAGAGAGGAGATGAGAGGAGAATCGTACATAGAAATACTAATGAGAGGAGAATGAGCAGAAAATTATATAACGAAATACCAATAAGAGGAGAATCGTTTAAAGAAAAAGCAATGAGAGGAGAATGAGAGGATAATCGTACATAGAAATATCAAAGAGAGGAGAATGAGAGGAGAATCGTACATAGAAATACCAAAGAGAGGAGAATAAGAGGAGAATCGTATAACGAAATACCAAAAGGAGGAGAATGAGAGAAGAATCGTACATAGAAATACCAACGAGAGGAGAATCAGAGGAGAATCGTAAATAAAAATAACAATGTGTGGAGATTGAGAGGAGAATCGTACATAGAAATACCAATAAGAGGAGAATGAGGGGAGAATCGTACATAAAAAATACCAATGGTAGGAGAATGAGAAGAAAATCATACAAATAAATACCAATGAGAGGAGAATCGTTTATAGAAATACCAATGAGTGGAGAATAAGAGGAAAATCGTACATAGAAATACCAATTAGAGGAGAATGAGACTAATGGGAGGAGAATTGTACATAGAAAAAGCAATCAATGGAGAATGAGAGGACTACCGTACATAAAAATGGCAATAAGAGGAGAATGAGAGAAGAATCGTACATAGAAATACCAAAGAGAGGAGATTGAGAAGAGAATCGTACCTTGAAATACCAATGGGATGAGAATTATAAGAAAATCATATAAATAAATGCCAATGAGAGGAGAACCGTTTATAGAAATACCAATGAATGGAGAATAAAAGCAAAATTGTACATAGAAATAAGAATAAGAAGAGAATGAGAGGAGAATCGTACATAAAAATACCAAAGAGAGGAGAACGAGAGGAGAATCGTACATATAAATACCAATAAGAGGAGAATGAGAGGAAAATCTTACATAGAAATACCAAAGAGAGGAGAATCAGAGGAGAATCGTAAATAAAAATAACAATGTGAGGAGATTGAGAGGAGAATCGTACATAGAAATTCCAATAAGAGGAGAATGAGGAGAGAATCGTACATAAAAAAATACAAATGGTAGGAGAATGAGAAGAAAATAATACAAATAAATACCAACGAGAAGAATACCAATGAGTGGAGAATAAGAGGAAAATCGTACATAGAAATACCAATTAGAGGAGAATGAGACTAATGGGAGGAGAATCGTACATAGAAATACCAACGAGAAGAGAATGATAGAAGAATCGTACATAGAAATAACATTGAGAGGAGATTGAGAGGAGAATCGTGCATATAAATACCAATAAGAGGAGAAGCATACATAGAAATACCAATGAGAGGAGAATGAGACCAATGAGAGGAAAATCGTACATAGAAATAACAATGAGAATAGGATGAGAGTAGAATCGTACATAGAAATACCAAATAGAGGAGAATGAGAGAAGAATCGTACATAGAAATACCAATGATAGGAGAATGAGAGAAGAATCGTACATAGAAATAACAATGAGAGGAAACTGAGAGGATAATCGTTCATAGAAATACCAAGAAGATGAGAATGAGAGGAGAATCGTACATATAAAAACCAAATAGAGGAGAATGAGAGAAGAATCGTGCATAGAAATAACAATGAGTGGAGAATAAGAGGAAAATCGTGCATAGAAATAACAATGAAATGAGAATCAGAGGAAAATAGTAGATAGAAATACCAAAGAGAGGAGAATGAGAGGAGAATCGTACATAGAAATATAAGTGAGAGGAAAAGGATACACAGAAATATCAAGAGAGGAGAATGAGAAGAGAATCATATATAGAAATACCAATGAGAAGAGAATCTTACATTTTTAATAACTTGATATTAAATATTTTCTTAGTCTTGTAATACAAATAGTAATATTTCCTGCATCAGAATCAATAAAATCAATCATGGAAATATCACCCATATTAACAATCACATTATAAACTTACAAATCTGAAAAATGGCATAATATGTTGCATTTGAAGAGAAATATCTGTCATTGCGAATGAAATTGTACTAGTTAGATTTTCAAGAAGAGAAAAAGTTTGTTGGTTCCTCCTACCTTTCTACTGACCTTACCCATCTAAAATAATTTTTCAGAATTAAGATCAAAAGTCGTTGTCCATGGAAAAGTAGGAAATGACTAGAACAATACAATGTTGGCATACAGTATCTGATAAATTGGAGGTGTTCAAAACACACCAACCTCTTCCACTACGGTTCGTTGCTAGGGAATGACCTCCCGCGTTGTAATTTGCCCACTGTGGATAGATAAAAAGAAGAATGCAGATCTCTGAACAAGTATATTAAAGAAATAAACACAACAAACCCCCTTGAAATGAACAAATATAAAAGTTAATCAGTTTAACAACAGAATTTGAAATGGAAGGAAATCAATTACTTTTTTACAAAAGAAGGAAAAAAGTACTAACATGTACTCAAATAAAAAACAAAAATACAAATTTTGTTTATTGTTGCAATTGCTTGTCAAGGACAGAATTAATTCAATTCGTCATTGCCTACGAGATGTGACCTTTGAATGCAACGTTGAGCGACATTATCACCTATCTTATCCGGACATCGAAAGCTTCCGTTCGTCCCTGTTCTGCCAACCTTTGTCTAGTCGTCTGGACGTGGACTCTTGCCAGTCGAACCTTGATTTGACTATCATCCCTAGACCTAGACTTCGGCTCAGAATATGCTCTGGTACTTGGAATTAGTACAGGAATTTTCAGGGAATCTCAGGAGCCTACAGGAGAGTTTAGGAAACTGTTTTATTTGCCGTTTCTTATTCGTCTTCTACGAACCTCAAACGTATAGTCTGTCACCTATCTGAGACAACTATCCGGTCCCTTACTCAATAACGAAAACGTACTTGCTACGTTTCGGAGTCCCGTCTAACTTCTCTCAAAAAGATTAAAGACTGAAGAATTTCTCCAAAGCAAAACACTTAATTCCTTAAAAAGATACGTCCATAAATCCATATTAACCAAACAGAATAGACTGTTTCCTAAATCTTCTTCGGAGAATTTTCGATTGTCAAGACAGATTATTTTGCCGTAATTAACGTTCTTTTGAACAATCAATTATTGCCAAGTTTCCCCCTTTAACCGGTTGATTTAAGGAAGAGTCTTTTGTCATAGCTTGTACCATAGCATATGACTCGGTCAAGTTTCGTCGCGTGGAACGAATTTCCTTTGAAGTTCAGAGATGAAATGAAAATAATCATATAACTGTCTCTAGTCCTTTCTACTTTAATTAAGTTGACTTTGATACAATTCATTTACCAATGCTTCTAAGAGTTTTCAAAATTCGACACATCACAATATCCGCTTATATTAATTATGTATTGAATTAGTTGCAGTCGAGACGAAACTGTACATACAGCCTTAACTAAAGATGACTTAGTACTCTTCATTTTGCATTGCTAATCATGCATCCCGAAGAAAAGAAGGTATCAAGTAACTAAAACAGGGTCAAAATGTGATATTTTTATATATATATTAATTTGCATTCATTCTTAGTTTTTCAAATTTCATTGTGTGCTGTTGAAGATTGTACGTTGGACTTGATGTTGTTAAAAAAGTTCATTTTCTAACTGAACTAAATAATTGATTATGGTTTTGTATAAACACGTTTACGTCGATCTAAGCCCAGAACATTGGAATTTCCTATGCATTGAAGGGACTACCTGCTGTTTACTAGATTTTATATTATAATTTTAGAAGTAGACTTCTAATTAGAACTAAGATTTTATCTTGGAACCTTCCAAGATGAAATTTTCCATTTTGTTTAAATAGAAAATGTTAACTGTGACCTGAACTCAAATAGATAACAATTTTATCTGGTTTTCTATAGTTTGTTTATTCGTGATTTACAATCTGAGTATAGTCAATTGAATTATTGTTTTGTCCATTATTTCATTTGGACTGGTATTCTATTTATTCACTGTAAATAAAAAGTGTTCATCAAAAATAACATTCTTCGAAACAGAAACTTGAATTGAAAGTGAAATTATCAACAAAAAAAAAACAAACAACAAATATATATTTTTGGATTGTATTACTGTGATTCAACAAAAGACTGTTGGCACATCACCACTACAAGGACCAACACAACACATCCAGCATAAATTATCATTAAAATCTATTCAGAACTTAAATCTTTTGTCAGTAATTCTGGGATTATATGAGATTTAATTCGCAATACCGTCAATTCGTTTTTTCATTTTTACTTTTTATTTAGGGAAATCAATAATTTGTTGAATTTTCCTAAGCTCGCTGCTTCTCGTTCTTTTTATATTATTTCTTTTCAAGCCATAGAGTCGTAATAATGCCAACAAAATCCATGTAGAAAACTTGCACTGTATGTGTAGAATCTGGATTTATTCCAGGTTGCTGCGACAGTGGCAAATTTCTGTTTGCTTTTATAGGAGAAATATTTTGAGTTATCTCTTTACAAACATTACATGACTTTCATATAATATGTTCGAAATTTTATATAAAAACAATAAAAGAAATTTATATGTTCCTATCACGTGGCAATGGATATATGACATCATGAAAATATAGGCGTCACTATTTGCATAGTTATGTGACTACCGTTGCAAATTAGAAATTACCAGGTCAGACTTCGTCCATTTGGTCTGTCAGCTAATTAAAGATAATGCGAATTTTATATTTGCATGTTTTTTGAGACAAGAAATAATCTTTCTGCTTATTTCATGCAGTAGGACTCTGTATATATTCACCTTTGCTAATTACAATAGTAAGCGACTACCCTATGATTCCAACTTCTTCATACGGACTCAGCTCGAACCTCACACCTCAGTGTAAATGTCATAAGATAAAAAAAAATGTGGTGGGAAAGATCAGAGGAAACTCGGTCAAAAGAGAAAGAGAGAGAATGAAGATGATATGCTGACCCTATATCATGGTGAATATTTTTATTTGTGGAATATGTGAGTTTTTACGGTTGGCGTCATTTCAAATAAACCAATGTGCCCCAGACCACCCCACCCACCCCACATCCGCCCCCGCCCCTAAAGGAAAACAAACCAATTTTTATTCTGCATGATCATTAACAGAACAAAAAGGTTATATAATAAAAGCAATAATGCAAGAATTTAAACGCACGAAAAAGGTTTTGTATTTAATAGTCATTTTCTTTTTATTGTGATATTTAAAGCATCATGGAGACAGTGCATATGAGCGTTATTACCGGTATACCGTGGTATATTTTTCGGTGATACGTAAGATTTTACCTTTTCACTGTGCCGGTACATCAGTATTTTCATGGGTAAGTAATGTACGGAAATTCCCGAGGAATCTTATCACGATTTAATGGTATTATGAGCGTGTTATCATTACTCACGAAATACAGTTAGATCATTATCATAATCTGAGCCAAGGACAATGACATTTCCACATGGATAAACCTATTGTAGCTGATGTTTACAACATTCTTTTTTTAATCATTTTAGTAACAGATTTCACTGTATTGACAACTTAGAGTTTTTTGGAAATGATCTTTGGACCCTCAGCATGGTTCAAATCTTGTGTCTTAGTTTTTTTTATAATGTTGCTTACTTGAGAAATTAATCATTCTTGCATGAACACCTGCAACATAATGATCTGTATTGTTGTGCTTAGTATTTCATATGGATGGGATTATGTATTCACTGGAAATGCAAAGTACTCATCAATAATAATATTCTTGGACAGAAATATTAACTTGGAATTTAAAGTGAATTCAGATAAGGACATTTGTGGGTGATATTTTTCTGATTCATCAAAAGACTGCTGGCATATCTCCACGTCACAGACCACTGCAGGCACATCACAACATTCAGAGTTGATGCTTATTTGGTACACCACTGTAATTTTAATTTGAACTTTATACATTAAAACTTGTGATAGAACGAGTATAAATAGTTGAGATTTAATTCACAATGCTGTAAGTTCTTTTTTAAATTATCACTTTGTATTCTATGGAAATAAATTGTTTGTTGAATTATTTAAAACTTTTTCAATCTTTTTTGTTTAGACATTGAAACCATTGTGTCGTAACATTACAGATCACAGTACGTTCAGATATACCATGGTGTACTGTTTTACAAACTTTTTCTTGGTATCACGCTATAGGAACCAGGATGCAATTCTGAACAAAACCCTAATAAACCAATGGCAATAAAAATATTAAACATATTTTCATCAGTATTTTGTCTTTACATTAAAATCAGTTGCGCCAGGGACTGTAAGTCCATAGTTTATTGATGACTAGACTGCATTTTAAATTTTGAGTGTTTGACAAACAAATGCAGAAACGGTTTTCAAGACCTTATGCCTACAAACGATGTTTTATTAATATTATGGAAAAAAGAAGATAAAAAACGATTTTATTTTATTTGCAAATATAATATCTGTTATATTTGCGAACCGATTGATGAAGTTACGTTAAACGACGAAGTGAAATCCAGTGAAAAAGTCAGAGATCATGATGGCCGAACTGGTAGGTAAAGAGTGCAAGATAAATTATATACATCCGGATACATCATCAAGTGGAATTCCCTTTCAGTGCTGACCCATAATGTTCTACAGGGTGCGCCGACTGAGGTCGTCAGTGTCAGAGCTACATTGCAGGATGACACCATGTGCTTTTAATTTGCAAGTCTCCCACAAAGTGTTCAGTTTTGATGATATGTGAAAGATATTGTCTTCAAATTTGCTGATGTAAAGAATGCATCATAAAATGGGCGTTACAGGAAGATGATTTTATTGGTATCACCTCTCCAGATGTCATTCCAAGACTGTTTCGTGCAGCTCGCAGCTCCCCCAACGTAACCAATATTTCTGATTCATCACTCCGAGGGCCTTGACTTGCATGTCTGCCTGTCTTCCACTTCTGTAAGACGTGCTCCTTTCTGGACCATAAATTCTTTCTCTTTTCTGCTTGCTGCTTGCCACGTAGGTATTTTCATGATTCCCAGCCCCATCCTTCATGTTTCTGCGTTGTCTAAAATGTTACTCTGCCTCGGTTTGGATGCTGTCACCCACTTTCTAACAATCCGTGATTCCCCCATATTATGATAATTTTGGTCAGATGAAGATATTTTGGTCAGATTGTAAGGCTCTCTTTGCTCGTGTTGAGCTAGATAAGACCATACAAAACTAGTTTTGGGTTGCCAGCATACGAGCAGAACAGTTAAAGTCAGAAATTTACAAATATACATATGTATAATTATTTAGTACGTTCAGCGACGCACTTGAAAGACATATTGAGGTGCTAGCTTGCATTATGATAACGTAGACACGCTATTACGTGTGGTGGTATTGCTTATAAAAGCATACGATGGACCAAAGAAGTCTAAGCTGCTGCCGCAACCGCAACTACAATCGGAGTAACTGCAACCGGAATAAGAGGAAGCTGAGACAGATTAAATACCAGAGAGGATTAAAAGGAAAACAAATGCTAAGTCCCACAATCACATATAAGAATATGAAAAACATAACCTGCATTTCATAAACAGGTTTGCAGATGTTCCTGCGCATATTTAACAACTGAACTCAAAATAGTTTATATGCGATTAGCGATATGCTAGCTGAAATACCTGATACCAATTTTGATAACGGGTCGCTCCCTGATGATGATACGGCTAAATAGATTAGCAACCGTTTATTTTATATAATGCCATACTAAGTTTATTTGCAGAAAAAATAATGCAAACGATTTATTTGATAAAATATAAAATAGAAATGGAAAAGATAGAAGTGGCGCTTGATCAGATTGTAAGGCGTGTAAGAATGCTAAAATATTATGCCAATTTTATTTTATCAGAGAAACGCAAAATATATTTAATAAATTAGACGATGCAAGAATACCACTTGGCTACTTTGCTAGCGTGACAGAGTTTACAGAAGAACAACCAGCAAAACAGAACTTAGAAGAAAATTTCCCGCAACCCTTTCAATAATCAAAAATCCTTTTGCAATCCCTCAGTAGGTTTTCTAGAAAATGGTGGTTGCAATGGAAGAGGATCATCCGATCTCAGACCAATCACAACTTGAATAGGATATGATTATCCAATCCAATTGTATAAGATGAAATGTATCACGGACTTCAATCATATTAGCGAAGACATGTATCCAAAACATCTTGAAAACCTATTGCGTTTCACATACATTATCACAAGCAAGCCCATTGTTTCAAACGCTCATGCCGCTGTTGTCGCCACATTCTAATTTTGTCTGGTGGCAGTTCCCTTTGTGGTAACAACCACCTGAGTCGCTTTTCCTAGCGTTATGTGAAATTTGTTTTAGTAGATTACTTCTGGCGTTTGAATAGCAATACAGACCCTTTCAAACAACCAGAGCCGGTTATTCAGAACAACAAAATTATGTGTAATTTTGCCTACATCATATATAGGAAGATTCTTAAACGGGACAACGCTTGTTTCCGGAACCACATAATGCATTCATGTCCTCACAAAAATAACAGCGCGTGGTAGACAATATCATAGCAGATCTAAGCAGATGTTTGTGTCCCAATACAAATAATTGTACTCCGAAAAAATCAGTTGCAAAAGAAAACAACAACAAAAAAAAATTGGGATGATGAGTAAAATATAAAACACAAAAAGAGAAGACGACGGCGATTACTGCGATATGCAGTTCATATTAAAGTTAGCCTTGAAAGGACGTTAAAAGTCTGATTGATGCAAAAAGCACTTTGCCACCAGTATATACTGTTCATCTTCTAGCAAAATAGGATCTTCTTTTAGCTCGACGAGTATTTTTTTGTGTAACAGTAAAAGTACTCTTCATGTTTTTTTGTTAGTTTCCAGGCGATGTTAAGGGCGTCTTTTACTAATCGTAAGTAAAGTTGGCTGTTATCTCGCGCCACGGTCACAAAAGTGAGTTCAGGAGAAATATATTCGTAAGGAGTTTCTTTGTATACAGTTATCATTGTTTCAACATACAATATATTTATTGTTTGCATAAAACCGCTAAAATATGTTCTCATATTAAACTGCCATCAAATCTAGTTTTGACAAAGTCAAACAGATATTTCTTGTTACTGAGTTTGTTTTAATACATTTTTAACAGCCTCCTAGAATTTTCAAGTTCGATGTCGACAATCTCGTCTGCTGCAAAATACATTAGCATTAATTCTGTGTTATATTTTTTGCAGATGTCACAAGATCAACTTTTTCAAGCAAATACGGTGTTAGTAAAATCTTTCAATACTACCATAATTAAACATTAGTGTTTTGGTAAGCTCATCTCGGCTAATGCACGTATGACACCATAGCATGATAGCTTCTATATCATACGTTACACTAATTTTTTAATCGTTATATAATTGTTTTCTTTCAGTGTCGGTAAATACAATTTTATCGCTTTCACCGCGAACTAAAAATAGGTTAACCGAGATATTTTATTTCGCCCACTAACTTTTTAATTGTTTCTTCAATGGTGCTGAAGATATAAACTCTAATATGCTCGATATATCATATATTGCCCGTTTTTATATTATTTAAACCTACACAAAATTATATAATGAGCCTCTAGGAAAGATTAAAAAGTATATCTACGATACACCTTTAGCAACAGCAGATATAACGCGGGAAACTAATGTTGTTGAATATGACACAAACATTAGTGAAGCTGATGTCGATAACAACAAACTAGTCGATGACGTTATTGAAGACTACGTTACCGACGATACCGCAACAACACGACAGGCGTTGTCAACGTCGCAGAACGTTTCGTTGTCTTCTTTTTTAATTGTTAACGATCTTGTTTTTCTAGCTGGTATTATATTATTTACTGTTAAATTGAACAAACACGGTGACAAGGTCACTGACGATAGAATAGACTTGTTTGAAACCTTTACCAGAGACACCTTTTTGAGTAGCCCCTGATTTTGCTTCTCTTGCTGCTAATAGTCCTAGTGGTCCTAGCACAGGTAAAAGTTTTGGTATAATAGTACTAGCTATCACAGAAAGCGCTGTTCCAAGAAAACCGCCGTGTTTTAACTTAGATGTTACTTGCGTAACAGATTGTATAAGATCAAACTGTTTTCCTGCGGTAGCTTTCGATCAAGTTTATTATTTTCCTGTTGGTTTAACATTATGTGGCGGTTTGTTTTACACCCCTCCCAGCTTTGTTGGGATGGGTGTTCGCCGTTTGGTTAGCGTTGCCTAGAGGTGATAGCCGACCGTGTAAATTGGACGAGACGAGTCAATGGATAAGAAACTGAACAAGTATACTGAACAGAATAAAACATGCCCTCGTTACAAATAAAGACAAAATTTAATCAAAATTTCCAACAATACAGTTAATAGCAAAAGTAATATAAAGACAATACGATAGAATGATACACCGATTTTTTCGACTTAAATTCTTGACAAATTTGCGAATGCAAGAAATAATGAGACCAACAGCCGATTTGTTACGTGATAGAATTTAAATCATCATTAGATCACTGGGAATATATCGAAGGCATTGCCTTGTACAGTTTTTGTAACCTGATGGTCTGGTTTCAGTCTGAATTCAACCGTGACTGTTCCTTCCGACTCACTGCGCTGGTAAATCCAGGTCTCCTTCACTTTGATTTTCTTTTCCAAATTTGCAGGTGCCCTGACTTTCAACTTTGTGTCCGTAATATTTAATACGTAGAGCGTAGACTTCAGAGCTATCTCGGACCTTCCAAAATAACAAAATAAAAACCTAAATACTCCGTCACACTATCCTAATTTCAAACAGATTCTACGGCTATATAATCTAACTGGTCACGACCGAACGTAAACAATATCGTTTCACAAAATTAATGGCTATTGTAACACCCCTACCGATACTTTAGTTCCATGCTAACCGAAATTACACAAATGAATGAAATTCCTTCCTGACGTGTTTATCATGCATGATCACATATATTGGTTGGGGAATTCATACGGATTCTCGCATATGAACTAAAACAAGGCACAAGATTATATATATATATATATATATATATATATATATATATATATATATATATATATATATATATATAATTTTCACTAACAAACGAATAATACATTCAACAAGTCATCGATGCTTGCCTAAAAAAATATCGTTGTACGGACCCTGATAACAAACTCAGCACATGTATAACATATCAATAAATTAAATCTATGAACTTAAAAAAAATATGCAGATAAATTGGAATAAATCATATCATCATCATAGTAATATAAATGAATTACATAATATTGTAGCAAATATCTTGTATTTTTCAAGCTCTCACTTCCAGAACGTGTATAGTATTGTTTCCCAAACAATTCCTTTCTCTGTATGATTTTCTACGAGCGAATTTCTTCTAAATTCGCCCGGAGCCTTCCTTTGAAAATTCGTCTCTTAGGACAAAGCGTAGAGGAATTTTTAACATTTCTATTTGCACATTTAAACTGATGAGTTTCCGTTTGAAACCACGCCCCTTCACAGTGTAACCAATCAGAAGTACATAAATATCCTGCTTTTCCTAGCATCGAAACACTGCAAAAGGTCTATCCTACCAACTTGTTGCTAGGCAACGTCTCGACTGTCCGCTTCCAAGCAAACTTGAACTCCGTTCCGGTAAATTTAAATAAACCAAGCCCTTAATTATGAATCAATTGATCCAGACTTTATTTGACCCAATCCGTCCATTTTGACATTTAAAATATGACCATTCCCCGTAAATGTCATTAATGGTTACATGTGCTTAACTAGATATGTTCTACAGCTCTTAACAATAACAAAACAAAGATCGACCTAACAATTTGGTTCTTAATACATTACTTTAACCGCTGTTATAGATGACTCATTCGTTGTCACTGTCGTCAGATATATCATCAAAGAAACAGAATGTCGTTTAGCAACTGCTGCTGATTATTTTTCAACTTTTCCTCGTGTAAGATATATTTTTCTGGTTGTATACTCAGTTTTAATTATTAGATTATATCAAGGTTGTTACATTAGGCTTGTACATTAATTTTTACTTTAACTACGGGGATTGTTAAAAAAAATATATCACTGACAAATAACGCATAGACGTTACACGGATCATCTAGAGTTGGAGCATCGCCAAGAATCCATGTAATTTCAATATCATCCGTAGATCCTATAGCTCGTTCGGATTGTTTTGATACATGGAAGTAAAAGATCGGTTATAGCGACCTAAATTCTTCGGCTGATATTTGGCTTACACTATCATCCTCTTGATGTTTTGTATTGCTTCCATGAGGTACATGTAAGTTTGTGTAAAGTTTCTAGTTTAATTCTTAGTAAAGTTACATACGATTGCTTGTTCGGGATACTGGTTCGAATTTACCTTAACAAATATTCGTCTAACATCGGGATTATCAAAAACGGAATATTTTTGTTCTTGATTACTACAACGTGCCTGTTTTTGAAATACAACAAATAAATACCTCAGTGATTGTTCACTCTGGGAGGTTGTAACACGCCATGTGTAATCAGTTGCGTCAGCAATAACTGTTTGATAAATTTTTTCGTTCGATTAGAGTTCCATCATTTTACTCATTGACGGAACAACTCGTGGTATCCATAGCGCTAATCAAGTACTAACAAATTGTCCTTGAGCTACTTCAGCAGCATGTATTACACAATCATGTTGTTTTGCTCGATCTAGAGTAAGGGTATGTTTTAGTCCGCAAAAGCTTTGTTGTGATTACAACAAAATACAAATAATGTGCTCAACGGAAGCATCATCGTTATTTGTCGAGATCCGGTGGCAAGCTGTCTTCGTTTACTGTATTTCACGTTGTATCTTGCATTACGTACACCAATTAAATTATTTACAAGATTTAACATCGGTACACCATCCGCAGCTACACCTGGCAGTGTCACACCAATATTTATTGCATGCCCTTATTAATGCAATTCTCGTAGATGCTGCATCTGCTGGTGCACATAGTACATCTATACCAAATTTTGCGGCGTTCAATATAAGAAGATCTCTAACAATTTCAGTATCTGCATCAGCTTTAGCGCAGTGTACAAAAAAAACTATTTGAAAGGAATTCACTCGAAGCAGCTTTTCCACGTAATGGATCTTTAAAGCACAACATGTACATGGCAACAGATCTTGAGTAATCATCACTAAACGAAACTATGTTAAGTATTGCACTTGCTATCGGCAAGTGCATTGAAATATCTTCCATGGTTTGATTAGCTAGTTGGTGTGGAGCACTTCTAAACAAACTCGAACCGTTACCAGCAAGAGCAGTTTCTGTACCAAACTCAAAATTACCACCATTTATTGTTGTCATTCTACCAAATAGTTCTAACATCACATTATGCGGCAATAAAAACACATTCGTTTCGCGTATTAAAAGTTTTAAAGCCGGCGTTATTCGGTTCGTTTTACTTTTCGTTGAGATACTTGACATATTCAAATTCGGTTACAGCGTCGTTAGTATCATGTTCCTCGTCAAGATCAAAATAACTTTTAGCTGACATCGTTTGCTTTTGTTTTTTATTGATCGCCACACAAAATTGTGACGTGTTGTACACGTTGGACTAAAAAGCCGCACATTCCATAGGCTTTATTTTACTTACAATCTTACATTCTATTTCTTCGCCACGCGGCGATTATATTTTTGTTGTAGTCACCATAGCTCGTCTTGCTTCTTTTGTTGGTGCAATATCTGCTGTTGCTTGTTTTATTTTCAGTTCGGAAGGCAATACAACATGTGTCACTGAAAACGTTGTCGCTATTGGTACTGCTGGTGAACAGCTTTTAATTTTATCAGCGATCTTTTGCCCGACTGAGGTGTCACCTGCAGATGCAGCTCCAGTGGCAAAAACTTTGCTGGCGTCAAATGCAAATGATGCTACTTTACGAGCTATTCCTGGGATATTTTTCAGCAACTGTCGTAATATATTTCCGAAAAATTCACTAACAATTTTTCTTCTATAAATATTTTTCGTCTTATCTTGCTATTAAAATATAGGTTTACAAAATTAATTTTTACAACGACTTTCGGCGACTATGTTGAGCGTAAGTGTAAGTAATACATGACAATTTCATTATTGAGATTTATTTGTCGCCCTGAAAAATCCGTTAGTTGTATTGTTATACTTATTATTTGATTCTCAAGATTAATCAGATAGTATATTAATTGCGTAGGAGTAACTTGCACCTGAGATGCTGGAGGAACATATGGTAAAAAATTATACATTTTTTTACCTTGGCTTCCTAACGCTGAATAAGATACTAGTGCAATCATCATCATCATCATCATGATCATCATGATCATCATCACCACCACCACCATTATCATCAACGTCTCTGCCCCCTGCTGGGGCATAGGCCGCCTATAAACACTCTCCAGCCAACCAGGTCTTAACCAAGTCTCTCCAGCTGTCCCCACGTGCGATCTGTCTTCTTTAGGTCAGTGCAATAGAACAATTAATTAAAATTGTATTTACTTCTGCTATGTTAACCGGCAAAACTTATCATATAATATATTTTGTTCTGTGACACTTTCATATTGTAAATGATTAAATCCTAGCAACGATGCAATACTCTTCGCAGGTGAAAAATCGATTATTAAATATTTTAGTGTTATTCTAGCTCGTAGTGTATTATAGTTAGGAGTTAACTCACAATTGTCTGCAACGCAGTTGGCGTTGCCGCTTAGTTTTTCTTATTAGTTCCTTTATTATTTTACATTATACCTTATACGTTATACGCCCCTTGAGGTATTTTAACTAATACCTACGAACTATTAGATGATTATAGTTACGTTATACGCCCCTTGAGGTATAATAACTATTAGAGGATTATAGTTACGTTATACGCTCCTTGAGGTATTTTAACTAATACCTACGAACTACTAGAGGATTATAGTTACGTTATACGCCCCTTGAGGTATAATAACTATTAGAGGATTATAGTTACGTTATACGCTCCTTGAGGTATTTTAACTAATACCTACGAACTATTAGAGGATTATAGTTACGTTATACGCTCCTTGAGGTATTTTAACTAATACCTACGAACTATTAGAGGATTATAGTTACGTTATACGCTCCTTGAGGTATTTTAACTAATACCTACGAACTATTAGAGGATTATAGTTACGTTATACGCCCCTTGAGATATTTTAACTAATACCTACGAACTATTAAAGGGTTATAGCAGACAGAAACGTTTTGTCTCTTGTTGTTTGTGACAAATTTAACAATAATTTTGTTGACCGTAATGACATTTTTCTTAAGTATATCAATGTTGTTAAATTATTATATGAGATAATATCGCTGTGTAAAATTTGGTGATCAGATGATATTAGTACTCCGCTCGATCTAAGATATCACAATTTCGCTGTCGATTTATGCGCTCTCGTTGCCAGCTTCTTTCAGTCTTATCAATAACATAAGCCGGTCAACTGTTTCCGTGTTTGATGTAAAATCTCTACTACGAAATCTGTTGCCATGTTTGTTTATTACTCGTTCCTCGTCAGTAAATTTTGCCAGTGTGCTCAATTTATTCCTGTGGTGGTCAAAACCATGTTGGTTATTTAATATATTATTGATAACTTTAAGTCCAAGTCCGGTGATAATGCAATGTCGATAATGATTATACAGTCCAACAATTTCATAATCATTTTTACTTGTAATTTTCTTAGCTTCATCCTCGCTTTCAAGTTGCAGCTTTTCCAAACGTCCTTTTAGTCTACCAATATAATCTAGTTTAGCATTTCTAACAGTACGAACATATACTTTTCAGTGCCATAACTAGTATCAAACATTTTGTACTCTTGTTCGTAATTTTATTGTGCAAACAGGCAATTCAATCAGCTATCCTTTTTTGGCGTTTCAATTTTTTTATGCTTTTCTTTTACCATAGTTTCTTTTTCTTGTTTTCATGCTTTAGCTGGTTCCACAATTTTTTTTGTACAGCAGTTTCTGTTTCCGCTTTCTGTATTTCTTCGATTAGACCTAAAAAGCATTTTTCTTGTACTTTCATTAGCTCTTCTGAAGACAATGCTGATATTTCTGGTTGTTTGCCTCTTCTACTCTTTTCTTAAATGCATTTATAGTTTCAACAAATTTCTTTAGTAGTTCAATTCTTTACTGATATTTTTCATTTGCTTTTTATACGCTTCATAAAATTAATCTGTAAAAAATTCATCAATACAGCAACGAAATTTTTGATCTGCATCAGAGGCTAGTTTATCAAATAAAAGCAAATCGTACATGACCACACTGCTCGTTTGCGATATTGCTCACATCAACATCATAGAGTCTAGGAAACGGTGTAAAACATCCCGTATTTCGCTTAATAAATTTGTTGATGTTATATAACTCTTGAGCAATATAAATTGAATTGGTTCGCGAAAATGAAAAGTATGATCTAATCTTGTTCATCTTCTTGTTGTTTAGCGGAATGTTGTCAAATACAATTAGTTTTTGTTCGGACGAAGCAAGTTCATCAACGGGAATTAAATATTCTGGTTGTTGTATCAAAAATGTATTATCACCGACTCCAAGTTCATCAAGTTTAACGTTATATTCTCTCAATAACTCATATTTGTCATATATTGTGTGTAAAACAATGTTACCAATACTAAAGCAAAATACTTCGGTTAATATCATTTTCACCACTGATAATGACTGGCTCTGGTATAATTTCGAGTGGAACATCATTAAACTCCTTTTTAGTTAATAATATCCGATGTTGGTGTTTTTCTTGCGACAACGTACAAATTATTGAGCCTCGACTTTAGACCCAAAAAATGCTTGTAAGAAACAGCGAGAATCACTGACAAAAAATTACTTAATCAGATACGATCATATATGCGAGGTGAAAAATATGTTATGGACGAATTGATACGCGAGTTTCATATTACTGACAGTATATTAACATATATTTTACCATTGAGAGTTATCGGGTATAAAAATAATTCTAAAAAAAAGTACGGTGATGTATGAAATTTTTTCTAAACTTCAGAAATAAAACTGGTTTGCCGTCAATCTGATGGTGGACAGAGGGTCGAGGTATTCTTGTTGGACATAGCAGGTAAGGTCCCTGGATATATACTAGTAACTAACTAGCCTAAGCGCTTTCGACTCTTAACGAGTCTTTTTCAAAGGCAAATACAAAACATATATACGCCAAACAAATAAATACAAAAACGTTGTGTTTGTAAACCTCTACATGGCTGTCTTCACATGTGCTAAAACTATAAATACAACCAGCTTGTATAGACTAGTTGCGGAAACTGAAAACGGTGTATAATTCCCTAAAAGTCTACAAGCCAAAGCGACATCTATTTTTACTTTTTGTACATATGTAACGCAGATTATATCCCGGATATTTGATTCTATACCGGTTATTCTTATACTAAAAATTGAAGGATAATAAGAAGATTTAGAAAATGTTAAATTCTACTAGTGCATAGTTTTCATTTTCTAGTCTTCTTGGTTTAGACCGCTTGGTTTCAATGTTCTAAGGCGGCGTATCCAGTATGATTCCTTTTCCTTCCTGGTTTCGGGACTCCAGCTGTGGTTGTTAGCAATAGCGATAAGTATTATATCACTGAAAGTGTGGCCAGGGGAGGAGAAGTATTCTGCGACCGGGCTTCTGTACAGCTTTTTTTTGTCATCCAATCAGATCTATGAAGGTTTATCCTTTTGTGTAGCTTTTCAGTTTCTCCAACGTACTGAAGGCCACAGATCTTACATGTAATGAGAAAAATCACATTCTCTGTTTTGCACGTTTTGTTTGGACCATATATGTTTAGTTTTTCCTTAGTCACTGTGCTAGTGAATGTCTTGGTCTCTATCATATGTTGACAGGTTTTGCATCTTTTATCGCCACAGGGTCCAGATTGACTAGATTGGTTTTGACTAGTGATTGGCGTTAGCTTTGCCCTGACTAGGATGTCCTTTAGGTTTATTGGTCTCCGGTAAGCTACTACAGGTTTGTTCGGAAGTATTAGGTTTAGTATGTCTGACGATTGCACGGTTGGCCAGTGGTTTGCGATGATTTTACCTACTTTGGGATTGTCTGGGTGATAGGTCAGAATAAATGGTATCCTATCAACCTTTTCTTTCTGTCCATATCTGAGTAGGTCATCACGGTTTGTTTGTTTGGCCCTTTGGATTGCCTCCGCAATCAGGTCTTTGTCGTAGCCTCGGTAAAATAAATGTTTAGCCAGCTCTTCAGACCTTTCTAGGAATCTTTCATCGTCGGAGCAAATTCTGCGTATCCTCAGTGCCTGGCTA
Organism: Potamilus streckersoni; assembly: GCA_016746295.1. Lineage (NCBI taxonomy): Eukaryota > Metazoa > Mollusca > Bivalvia > Unionida > Unionidae > Potamilus > Potamilus streckersoni. The sequence goes on from JAEAOA010001832.1 coordinate 3,110,178, forward strand.
TATGGAATGTTCTTAATGCAGTGTTTTGGATGACAGCTGGTTGGGAGGAGATACTGGTGTTTGTCGGTTGGTTTCGAGTAGATGTCTGTGTGTAATTTGTTTTCCACCAGTCTGGTTGTTGTGTCCAGGAAAACATGGTTTGAGTTGGAAATTTCTGCCGTGAATTTTATTGAAGGATGGAAATTGTTTGCCTTTGATATGAAGTCATCCAGACTTTCTATTCCATACTGCCACTTCATTTCTATATCATCGATAAAGCGTACCCACTGGTATGGTGTACGCTCAACCGATGCTAAGAGTTGACCCTCAAGTTTTCCCATGAAAATGTTAGCATACGAAGGGGCCATTTTAGTACCCATCGCAGTTCCATTGATTTGTAGGTAAATTCATTAAATTCAAAGTTGTTGTGTTTTAGGACAAGCTCCAGGAGTTGGACTAAGAAGTGTGTGGGTGGATTGTTTACAGTTCTTGTTTCCCATGCTTCGCTACATGCCTGTAACCCTTCGTTGTGCGGTATGTTGGTGTATAAAGATGTGACGTCTAAGGAAGCAAATAATGTATCCGGCAGTAATGGTTCACTAGCTTTGCTTTTTATGAGATAATCTGTCGTGTCTTGAAGATATGATGGTAATTTGTGGACATGTGGTCTCATAAAATGATCTAAATATTCTGATATCCTTTCTGTGGGGTGCCCGTTACATGAGATTATAGGTCTGCTAGGGTTTCCTTGTTTGTGGATTTGGGGTAGAAGATAAAATCTACCTGCTCTTGGGTTTTCTGGGCTTAAGTAGTTTTTCGTTTGCTGGTCTATGTGTCCACTTTGGTACGCCTCGTCAATAACATTAGTGATGATTTTTGCATATTCCAGCGTTGGATCATGGTCCAGTTTTTGGTAGAACCTAGCGTCACTTAGTTGTCTACTTGCTTCACTAATGTAGTCTTCCCTAGTCATAACGACAACAGCGGAGCCCTTATCTGCAGGCTTAATTATAATGTCTGTTCTGCTTTTCAGTGAGTGCAGGGCATCTGTTTCTTCTTTTGTCAAATTAGAATATTTGTTAGTATGGTTGATATGTCTGGAAGTATCGTTTTCAACCGAGCTGATAAAGGCTTCCAAATTCGGAATTTAACTTTTTGGTGGGGTCCAGTTACTTTTCTTTCTAAATGTGGGTTGGTCGCAGCTTATATTTTCCTTTGATTTGTTTGTTGGTTGCAAGGTAAAATGGGCTTTGAGTCTTAGTCGGCGGATGAACTCTTCGGTGTCATTCTTAAGCTTCCCTCTATCGTATGTTTTTGGACGGGGACAGAAACTCAAACCTTTCGATAAAAGTTTTATTTCTGCATCAGTAAGGTCTAAATTGGAGATGTTGACTACTGTTAGTAACAGTTGCATTAGTGTTTGTTACAGAGTGCTTACGATTCAGTTTGAATTTCACCGTTTTCAGTTTCCGCAACTAGTCTATACAAGCTGGTTGTATTTATAGTTTTAACACATGTGGAGACAGCCATGTAGAGGTTTACAAACACAACGTTTTTGTGTTTATTTGTTTGTCGTATATGTTTTGTATTTGCCTTTGAAAAAGACTCATTAAGAGTCGAAAGTGCTTAAGCTAGTTAGTTACTAGTTTCGTACTGTTCGTCGTCAGTTTATTGCATATATATATATATATATATATATATATATATATATATATATATATATATATATGTGTGTGTGTGTGTGTGTGTGTGTGTGTGTGTGTGTGTGTGTGTGTGTGTGTGTGTATATATAATTCTTCTGTAATATTCTGTGACATTTCTTCTCTAGACTGCTATAAATCACACTATATTGTTATACATTACAACACCGCGTCAAGATATTAAACTTGATGAGCGCCTTCTATGTATCGGAAAGTCGCGGCTTCACGTGTTGATTACCTTATTACGCCGCGGTAAACTTAACTTTCATCTCGGACACGATTGATTGTCCCGTTCCTTGGTATGCTGGTTAGTGCGCCGAAAAAGTGCATGAATATTGCGTACTTGTAAAATGTATGCAAATATTAGCTGATTTTATGGACAAATTAGCTAAGGAATACCAGAAAATATAGAAAAAATATAACACATATTAGTAAGGACTCGTATCTAAATTAATCGAGTTGTTACAATAAAAATAATTAAGAAATTGTTATCATCCTTGAGAAAGAAGGCGTGCCTCATTGGTGTTAAATTTCCTAAATTTTGCTGTCATACAAGCAAGTATCAAAAAGTGCAAATACCATTTTACATCCACTCTATATTTTTCACATTACATACCAGTTGCGAAGAAAAGCAATATGGTTGATTAGATTTTGGCTCAGTTTTACCATTTAGTGTAAATTATCATCACGAATAGCTGTTTTCACATTTCTTGAACCACGTACAGGTGTAAAATTAACGCCAAACATTACTGCACACATGGACCAAAAATAACCAAACCTTTTCTCTCCATTGTTTCTCTGTCCTTTTCTGTCAAGGACTATGCAGTTTTCTCTCCATTCTCGTAAAGGATTATGCAGTTCTTTGTCCATAACTGTCAAGGAATATGCAGTTATCTGTCCATTCCTGTAAAGGACTATGCAATAGTTTGGGTGCTGTACATATGGTCCAGCAACGTTTATCAATCTTGATCAGTATACCACCACCCTCCTTTGTATATCATTAACACTGTAAGTATTTTACAAGTAGATTCCAAGCATTATTCTTTCTCTATGGATTACTGTACTGTATAATATTGTTAAATGTTTTTATCCTGCCGACTTTATGGTATTTTTATTACATAAAGAGCACAGGTTTATAATTCATGTATTATAGAATGGAACCTACTCTATTAAAAATAAACCAAGGTGATGGATGGACGGACGGACAAACATGGGTAACATACTATGCCTTACCAGCTATCATGGTTTTATGAAAGAAAGAAAGAAAGAAAGAAAGAAAGAAAGAAAGAAAGAAAGAAAGAAAGAAAGAAAGAAAGAATCAAGTTCTGATTGCCTATGTTTCTGTGCTGTATCCATTTGCTGTACCTACGGGCTATGTTTGATAAAGACAGCTAAAAGAACTGGTGCCGAGATAAATGTCAACACAACTTGTCTGCAAATGTACTATTGTTGACGTGAGAGCGTTTGTGCAGAACGGCTACTGGACAATGACTGATCAGAGAAATAAATTATATTGTTTTCGTAAGAGAAAGCTATCTCTTTAACAAGTAGCTGACCATCTGAATGGTTTGTTTGCCTTGCTTATACAATACAAGGTAGCCCGCCCACAAGAGTCGAGCACGTGATTTCCCCGCCTAATATACGCTTACCTGGCAAAGTAAAATTGTTTTGTGGGTCAATAATTATCAGACTGAATTGTATTCAACCACATTCCTTTACTTCACAGGTCACAGCTTTCTGCCCTATTGTGAGAAAATTAGTGAAAAAAATTCGAGACAGGTTTGTTGACTTACGTATATTTTTGGAAACAGGTGTAAAAATCAAACAAATGACAAAGATCCCACAAATAAAAGACAACCTTACGCAAAATGACAATGTTCTCAAACCGACATTAGAGTCTTATTATTGTCTTAATCCTAATCATCTCCTTATGTTCACTAATGTTGTTCAATAGCGGAAAACATTTTCCTTACAACCAACATACACATACGATAATTGTTAATAAAGAATAAGGTACAAAACTTTGAATGACCTGCTTCTATAGAGGATATATTACGTATTGAAGAGACTGTAGCAAGAAGTGGTTTGGATCTCGTGCGTTATTTTTAGCTCATGAACAGCATTGTTGGTCTCGAGAATTATTTGTTCAGCTTGTTTTGATTTCTCCAGCTGAATCTATGTTCATTTTGCTTGTCGGAATTTGCAAGTTAAACATTGCTTTTTACAATTTCATCAGATATAGGAGATATAAAGTTAAAACATTAATCAAAACTCTTTCCAAAAAATGTTCACATCTTTTGAAATTCTTTCTCTTGACTGTACCGAGCGTTATTGCATTGCAAATGCAAGTGCTAGCTTACAGATAGCCGAATACCTAATTATTTCTGAACGTTTTCCAAAGTGCAACATGTGCTGTCACACGTGGTTAATACACATCTTACTTATTTTCAGGTTGTTTGGATATCTGATGCAATTTTTTTTTCTTCAGATTATTTGGAGCATATTACTGATGGGTATTTTGTGCTTTGGATGTATGCGCTATTGGTAAAATTGTGACAATCCGAGACCAGTACCAGAAAGGGAGACAATTTTGTGGCTCCATATAATGGATTAATATTCCCATTATATTGCCTCATTTCAGTTGATGCAAGTGTTATTTTCGATAAACGATTCAGTACATGTGGGTGGAGGATGGTACTTTGAATGTGAAGAAATAGCTAAAATTATAGTAATAGTGATGTTCCGTTTCTTTCAGTTAAGTATCGTGAACCATTTAGCAGTGAGTGTGCGAAAGAATAATTTGTAATAGAAACAATTCCATACCTTTTTGCCACAAACTTTGATGCAGTATATGGCAATATAGAGTCTATATGTGATGAAAATAAAATGCCACTGACACTTCTGACTAATCCATATTGTGGCAAGGAGAAATGGAGTTTGAATAATACTTACACAAATTGAACATGAACTCTTTTTCTGCACACACTGTTTTACAAATAAAGTATAGTTTCCTTTCCTAATTTTTTAAGTTAAATTCTGGCATACCTCAGAATCTTAGACTGATTAATTTCGCGAGGTGAATTTCTCAGTAGCCCAAAGTTTATATGGGAATCCACATCCCCTAGTTTAGCTTAGCCAATCAGGATCACTTTCTTCAACCGCCAAATATTTTATCACCCTCTTTGAAGTCAGAATAATCCTCTCTAGTCCGCCTCTATTAATAACTATTCTGAAAAATATCATTTTATGATAACTGTTTTAAATGGCCTAAGTTTACTCAAAATTTGCTTTGGTTCGTCTAAATTCTTGCTATTTTCCGATTTGACCTTACGTTAACATTGGTCTTTTCCATGTGTCTGACCGTTATCAGATGAAATTTACTTAAAATTCAATTCCTGCCACAAATAGAGCAAATCCCACCCGTCTTAGTTAGCAATTTATTGCAAACACAGCTCATACGTCAATCTTAATGTTTACGTTTCACTCTGATCACAACAGAATGTACTGAAAAATTATCTCTACATATACCTTTGCACCACTAAAATATCCTGGATTCTAAAGTACTCATGTCTCTGCAAATATATATATATATATATATATATATATATATATATATATATATATATATATATATATATATATATATATATATATATATATATATATATATATATATATATATACTGCACCATGATAACAACTAATTTATCCTGTCCAGTTTTCAAATGTCTTAAAAAAATTGTCATTAAATCACCACTCTTATGTACAGACATAATTGCTCATAAGAGTAAATCTTTTCCTGAGAGAGAGAGAGAGAGAGAGAGAGAGAGAGAGAGAGAGAGAGAGAGAGAGAGAGAGAGAGAGAGAGAGAGAGAGAGAGAGAGAGAGAGAGAGAGAGAGAGAGAGAGAGAGAGAGAGATTTTGGTGTTTTGTTGATTGTTAAAATCAAAGTTCAAAATTAATCTTTACATGTAATAAATTTCAAAAATTTTCATCTATTTGTTTGGTTGGTTTATTTGAATTTAACTGTTTGAATTTAACTGCTCCGTAAAGTCCATTGACTCATAATACTTCCTCATATAAAATTAATTTTTATTTCAGCCAACCGTGTAACTTTCCAAATATTTTTTTTTGAAAAAATGAGTAGATGCGCTGGCAAAGAAGATATTTATATTTGTAACTAAAGGCAATCAGTTTTTCCATAGAAGCGTCACGTTCTCTATATGTAATTGGTTGTTGCTTTTATATCGAGCTACACTGAAAAAGTACATTGTATAAATACCAGAACTATGACTGATTAATGGAACAGCTACAATGTTTGTCATGACGTCATAAGAATGTGTTCGTGCTCTGCTCTATCAATCGAGTGCGAGGTATTACATCCCAAACAAAAAACATTGGTTGTAAAATCACCAAATGTAGGAATCATGTACAGTCCGCCCCCTCATCGGCTGCAAAGTTGTGTCAATAAAAGAAATCGATTATTCGGACAGGGATACCTTAGCTAGCAAGTTCCAATTATATTTTCCTCAAATGATCTCCATTATTTCCGCATATAATCCCAAGTGTATAATATTGTTTTTATGACTAGCATTTAATTTCTTCTCGGCCAGATGTATCAGGCTAAACCATCTGCCATTTTCAAATTTAAATTCTTCAAATTTACTTTCTCAATCGCGTATCTAGTTTCATTCAGATTATTTCAATTAGTCTCTTCTTTTCAATTCAAATTATATTCTATAACTGCTATTAAAGGCTTCGCAGAGCTTTTGCTTCAAATTCGATGGCTCTCAAGAGCATCATCGATCGATTGCAATTTTCTTTCAAAAACGAAACCAAATATAAAACAAAGAAAAAAAAAAACAAACAAACAAAGACGCAAACCAAAACAAGACTGGTTTCCATGGTAATAGTATGCTTGGTATGTTGAAATAAGGTCATGACATCTGTACACAACTTATCGCAGGAAACAATACAGATCTCGCGGGAGACAATGCAAGTTCAGATCCAAAACAGTCCAATCGGCTTAAGGCTGGCTCTGACAATAACAACAAAATTAAATTTAATAACAAAATTAATAAAATAGACACTAGCCATTTTTAAAGCCAAGACGGAGAGAACAAACAAAAAAATCTTCACATTGAATATAAATGTTATTCGGGGAGAGTAGATGATGAGGTCAATATATCCAAAGCCTCCGACATCATTTTGCAACAAGAAACGCATAATACAGACACACAAATAGTACAAAGACTGGAAGAGAAATTACGCACCCTGTTCATAATGAACAATTCACAAACAGATATTTTTTTATTTTTATTTTAACTAAGGAGAGAACAGTATTCCATTCACCGGGATTTTACTTTCATCTTAAGCGGGCGCGATCAGGGCCAAGTATAGCGGTAGCGTGGGAAAATGGTCTGGCATTTCTTAAACATATGATAGTAAGCAATGCTTTGGATACGCATAAAACATCGCATATCTGAGCAAAATATCGGTACAAAATATTACTCCACGTGGAAAGGTAGCTTGAAATATTAGCGTTTATTCTTAAATAGGTCGCGCGAGAAAAAATAGCTGTCCTTCTTTGTAGATCTTGTATAGTAAATGTATGACAGGTAAATAGTAAGCAATGATACGAGCCCTTGTGGATTTCAGCTGATCCCGTAAATAGGTTCCAGAGTTGCAAATAGACAAATCACTTCCGCTTAGGCTAGAATTAGGTCACAGACGTGTATCTTGCACTTGTAAAAGGACACAATTTTGAGTTGAATGCATCCTCAAACTGGGTAATTTGCGTGTGTGTGTATGTGTGTGTGTATGTGTGTGTGTGTGTGTGTGTGTGTGTGGTTGCTGGCCATTTTTATTCTTTCTTTGCTTCTTTTTTTTTTCGCTTTCATCTTGCGAAATCGTATAATGTTTTGACATGTTCAGATATTTATTTGTAATGCTGCCCTGAATTGAAGCTGAAGATATAATTCTGATTTAGCAACCGGCAATGACAAGAGCTATTCGTTCGATGGAAGTAAAGACTTACAAGGACAAGAGCAATTTGTGCGGTGGAAGCGAAGACTTACAAAGACAAGAGCTATTCGTACGGTGCAAGCGAAGACTTACAAGGGAATTAATCAGCAATCAGATAATATCTAAATGTCTCGAAAAACATTAGAGTACGACCAAATGTAAACGTGCTAGGCAGTTACAATAATGCAGATGCTGTTAAGTTTGAAGAACTATAGTAAACTAACATGAATAAAAAGTTAACCAAACACAATTGATTTGAAATAAGGTTTACATTGTTACATAATATTCAATTAAAATATTTTGCGCACGATAAAAGGTCGTGAGTCACTATAATATTTGATCATCATGGCTTAACATTACAGGAAGCTTTTTTTATAAAGAGATTCCATTTTTAAAAATTAGATTTTTAAAACTTACTATAAATCTGTCTTTTAAAACTTTCTATAATAATTAGTCTTTTAAAGTTTATTATGAAAATTAAGCTTGTTAAACTTATTATAATAACTCGACTTTAAAATCTTAAACTATGCATAATATGAAGTATTTCTTCAATGGAGAATGGTAATAAGTTAAGTTTTCTTTTCTGCTATCTAGTCTCAAATGAGAGGTGGTCACAGTGACATCAGGGTTTTCTGAGATTAAAACAAGGTACACAAAGATTAAATTTCTGCCTATTAGTTTGCAATCTAAGATTATTTTCGCATGATCAAACTTGATTCAAACACATTAAATCTAACTTATATGTATCGTTTGAACGTCATCAAAATAAATCAGGTCTTTAAATAACAAGAAGTTCCTTCGTTACACAATGTTTGAGGGACAAGTTTAATGATACAATATACTGTACTCGTATACACACTTTTGTGTAAATGTAAATTCCATTTATATACTTTCCATTGATGTTTAATTAACTTATATAATTTCTAATTGCATTTACATATTTGAAAGAAATGAGGAAGTACTGGTTCGATCAAATTTCTATACTTAATTCTATACCACATCAGCAAGTTTTCCTAAGTGTCACCACCACCCTGAACGGAATACCTAACTTCCATACTTTTTTTAATCAACTGACCTCCAAAATTAACTGCCCCAATTAATATGGGTGAAATGAAGTTCTACAAACGGTACTGATGCTGACGCATAGTGCGGTGACAATTAAAAATGGCTGTCTATCCGGCGGTAGAAAGCGCTTGAATTGAAATCTCGTGTAGGTGATAATAATTATCCGAATGATTTTTTTTTTCTTCTGGAGAGCAGGTGATTAACACTGGTTAATGTTATTGATATTCACGTCCGTACTGTATTTTATATTATAAATTTACATCCAAGCAATATTCCATTGCAAAGGTGACTAAATGATTAAGAAGGATAATGCAAGTTCTTCTCCGTAATATTTTCCAAGATGAGATGTTTATGTGTAAGACATCGCAGAAGAAAAAAATGTTATGTACTTGAATGGCATTTATTGCCTTGATCATAACGTGTACAGAATTGTAATTTTTTAGAGGACTACGAGGACAAGAAAATCACTAACATTTACTATAGTTAAAGACGCTATTTCGAACAAAACGTTGTGACAGAGAACAGTTAACGACCAGACAGGTTTCAAAATAAAGTAAATTATTTTTCCAGAAATAGCTAACCTCATAAAACCCCTAGTTTTTATAGTCAATATGCGATGCAAATTATGTGTTCTAATATACTTCTTTAATTCTGAAATTTAACATCAACATTAAAAAAAAACAACATTATTACATCGGAATCGGAGAAATTCATACATATTTATGTCTGCAATATATAATATTCACATTTGCTTCTTTCAGAAATGACAATAAGGAATCATTACAGTTGTTAAAACGAAAGACATTACACTTCGTTTAAAATTCTGATTATTGTAATTAATTCAGGCTATTTTCTTCTTTGTAACTTTATGCAGATATAGCCTGGGATTTACGATTTTACAGATGTATCTAGTACTATTTGATTGTGTGTGTGTGTGTGTGTGTGTGTGTGTGTGTGTGTGTGTGTGTGTGTGTGTGTGTGTGTGTGTGTGAATCTTGTAACCCCACGGACCCTCAGTAAATAATCCAGCGAACTTACTTGTCAGAGGTTGTGAACAGCCATGTTGTTGTCTCACTATAGATAGTTACCTATCTAACTGCACCTGCTTAGGTTTTTGATTCATATTTGCAACAATCATGGCAATCTGTGAGCGGGACCCTGTATTCTGAGAGCTGGACCATGTAATCTCAGAGCTGGACCATGTAATCTTAAAGATGGACCATGTAATCTTAGAGCTGGACCATGTTATATTAGAGCGGGACCATGTTATCTTAGAGCTGGACCATGTAATCTTAGAGCTGGACCATCTAATCTTAGAACTGAACCATGTAATCTTAGAGCTGGACCATGTTATATTAGAGCGGGACCATGTTATCTTAGAGCTGGACCTTGTAATCTTAGAGATGGACACTAGAATCTTAGAGCTGGACAGTGTAATCTTAAAACTGGACCATTTAATCTTAGAGCTGGACCCTGTAATCTTAGAGCTGGACATTGTAATCTTAAAACTGGACCATGAATCTTAGAAATGGACCATCTAATCTTAGAGCCGGATCTTGTAATCTTAGAGCTGGACCCTGTAAATTCCTGCTAATCTAGAGCATTACGTACCCTACATCCCCCCCATCAAACCATCTAAACTGTATGTGCTGACTTGAATGAGGTTTTCGAGATGTCAGCGTTTGATTCGAAGCAAATTTTATCCCTTATTTTACTACATTCATTTTTTCCCCCGAAATGGATTCAGCAAAGCAAAGATTCTTAGTAGTATCTATTCCTCTTCACTGGTATTTTTGTCTTCAAACACTTCGAGCAATTATTTAGATTGGCCAACACATAAAGCTACCACCGCAAAGTACGAGCCATATCTCATGATGACGTATCAGTAGGATAGCGAGATTGACATTGCCAAATTGTGAAACACGTGAGGAAAAAAAATTGATTTTTACATTTACTATGCAAGGCAATATTCACATAGGTTACAGAGAAAACAACAATATCAGTTTCATTAAATGATCAAACGCACAAGCTGTGGAAAGAATTATTTAATTTCGTCAATATTGTAGCAAATTTAAATGTAGAATTAAAGATATTTTTTTTTTCTTTTAGAACTAATAAGGTGATGAACGAGGAAGTATGAGTAATATCTCGATATGAATCACTAACTTTGAGTCATGGAGTTATTCATAACTGCTATACCACTTTCGTCACCTCATTGATGCTCAAAACGTGACAGTCAAACCTTTATAAAGTCAAATAAAACTACTATTTTAATTTTTATGCAAATACAGTGTTTTCAGTCAGATGTGTGATAATGGATGTAATTTTGCCCATGTTCATGTGATTTATGTTTAGTGCTTTTCCCTCAATTACATATTCCGTATGGTAATAGGATGTAAAGCTAACTCCTGAGGTTTTGTTAAATGCAAGATTAACTTGTATAATAATTCTTTCGATAATATTATTGGATAATATTATTTCATGTCACTATATTCGAAAGGTTGATATTTGTGTAACACATGTTCATTAAACTAAATTAATTTGTTGCTTTAAAGTATTTAAATTCGATATGCCAAGAACGTACTTGATAACAATTGAGAATAAAAAGGTCAAGGCTATGAAGCTTTAATGTTATTTATGTTGCTTTTTGTAACTCATGGCACACAATTTTGTCTAATTTGTGAAATTTTTTATTGATCACTGTAAACTGTAGTGATTATCTTAAGGTGGATTTGGCGTACGTGCATAAAGAATATTTTTGGATATTAAAGAACGTAAACTTGCATAGGATCTATAAATGGAAAATCACCTACATCTTGACAATTACTAATATCAGGAAATAGGGATAAGATATTCGGCCTTTTCCAATTGGACAGATCTGTCAGGTGGTATCTAAGAAAAATTTAGTTAACTCTCATTGGATGGACTAAATCATGGGAGTACTTCTACCATGTTGGAAATCTCACGTATGTCACAATTTTTGGCGGTCAGGTACATCGTCGGTTCTGAAATTTATACGGATATTTTCATTCTTTTGGACTATGCTAGATCTCTTCTTAGAAATATGTTGCATTAACTTCATAATATTGTAAGTCGCTCTCACACTATTAACAGTCAAAGAAAAAAGTTGATTGAAATGGTTACATTTGGATGAATTCGAATTAACCATGATGAAAACCTTTAATACTATTTCAGAAATATTATCATATTACAATGTTAGGCATAACTACATGGTACTAACAGTGTATTTGGTTAACAAGTGATATGATGATGCCAATAAATGAGGACATGTAGTATGATAGGTTCCAATCACAATAGAAAGTATTGTAGTAAAACATAACATAATAACAGGTGGCAGTTTCATAGTAAGTTGCAATAGCAATAGGTAACATATCACTTACAATAAGAACAGTCAGCATCGTCGGCAGCGTCGCCGGTTACAATAACAATAGGTTGCATCGTTGGTTACAATGATAACAGGTAGCTTTGTCGGCTGCAATAACAATTTACAAACGTCGCTTTATTTATATATATATATATATATATATATATATATATATATATATATATATATATATATATATATATATATATATATATATATATATATATATATATATATATATATATATGTATGTATGTATAGTCTAGATATAAATTTGGCTATAAATACTGGTAAAGAAATATAATTTCAACAGCTGGTAACGGTCTATAACAATTCAGCAAGAGATTCATTGCGAAGAAGTAACCGATAGAAAAGGAAAGACCTATGTACGAATGGTGTAAGATAAAACACCAAAATAATGGGCAAGAGATTCATTGCAAAGTAACTGATAGAAAAGGAAAGACCTAAGTACGAATGATGTAAGATAAAACACCAAAATAATGGGCAAGAGATTCATTGCAAAGTAACCGATAGAAAAGGAAAGACCTATGTACGAATGGTGTAAGATAAAACATCAAAATAATGGGCAAGAGATTCATTGCAAAGTAACTGATAGAAAAGGAAAGACCTGTGTACGAATGGTGTACGATATGTAGGAATGGTGTAAGATATGTAGGAATGGTGTAAGATATGTACAAATGTGTAAGATATGTAGGAATGGTGTAAGATATGTAGGAATGGTGTAAGATATGTAGGAATGGTGTAAGATATGTACAAATGTGTAAGATATGTATGAATGGTGTAAGATATGTACGAATGGTGTAAGATATGTAGGAATGGTGTAAGATATGTAGGAATGGTGTAAGATATGTAGGAATGGTGTAAGATATGTAGGAATGGTGTAAGATATGTACGAATGTGTAAGATATGTAGGAATGGTGTAAGATATGTAGGAATGGTGTAAGATATGTACGAATGTGTAAGATATGTATGAATGGTGTAAGATATGTACGAATGTGTAAGATATGTATGAATGGTGTAAGATATGTACGAATGGTGTAAGATATGTAGGAATGGTGTAAGATATGTGCGAATGGTGTAAGATATGTACGAATGGTGTAAGATATGTAGGAATGGTGTAAGATATGTAGGAATGGTGTAAGATATGTACGAATGGTGTAAGATATGTAGGAATGGTATAAGATATGTAGGAATGGTGTAAGATATGTACGAATGTGTAAGATATGTACGAATGGTGTAAGATAAAACATCAAAATAATGGTCGTCTTCTAATCCATATTGCACATGTTATAAAAGGAACTAAATCATGAGACAATCAAACAAGCGTTTATAATTATGAAAATGGTCGCAGGGACCCAAGTGCTTAAGGTGTTGAAGGAGATATTTCTAGGAGTCATAAATCTTGGTCGCAGTGACCAATGAACTTAGGGTTTTGAAGGAGATCTTTCTAGGAGTCATAAATCTTTTAATTCTTTTTTTTTGCCATATCCTGGCCTCTGATCAAAGCTGCAAATATAAATTAGGAAACAACAAGCAAAATAATATGATCAGCGAATACAAAAACAACTTTGTCCAGATAGTACAAGATTCCAGCTTATTATGTTTCCATCTGTATCATTGAATTGATTCTGCCATTGGTTTTAGCTATTCAAAATAAATAGTTCAGAATATTCTTAATCCTTTTAAGCTTTGTCAACGAATGTGTTTGTGCTGACTTTGTGTGCCAATACTTGTTCCTCGGCCTGACCTTGTCAAACCTTGTATACCAAGTGTTGTTAATATTGCCTTGTTTACCATGTGTTACTAATCAAGTGTTGTTAATATTGCCTTGTTTACCAAGTGTTGCTAATCAAGTGTTGTTAATATTGCCTTGTTTACCAAGTGTTGCTAACCAAGTGTTGTTAATATTACCTTGTATACCATGTGTTGCTAATATAATATTTATAGCTGTAAAAATAGCAGAAATTGTTACTCGTTTTGTTTAAATAGCTATTTAAGCTTTTACCTTAATTGTTAATCTTTCTAACGTTGAGATTTAGTTTGCCAATATTATATCGAAGGTTTTTTTTCTGAATTTGTTGACACTCCTGCTATTTGCATTGCTTTTGTTTGTGTATTATGCAGCGGTTCTTGTAACTTTTCTTTCAAGTCGCATCTGTTTCTTTGTCTGATATCCCCTGGTAACTCTGCTCTCTGTGTTTCACGCATTTCAACGTTTGATTTCAGTTATATCAGTTAGATTCAACTAATTTTACTGCTAAGTCTGTCATTATCTTTCATCTTGCAGCATATATAACATTTAAGGTGGTTTCAGTGTTAAGTTTAAGATGGTATTCATCTCTCTATTTCTATTACTTAACGTTCAAATGATTCCTTTGTGTTAATTACTCAATCGTGTTTATCTGCTGCCTTTTTTGAACAGCAGTCTCTGGAGGGTTAATGATTTAATAAATTTATTTGGACTGGAACATTAATTTGGAATGATACTGATTTTAGGCAAGATCATGTTTGGATTCTATTATTGTGATACATCAAACGATTGATAGCGCATCATTCCCAATAACGCCATTGGTACATTATTACGTTCGATACTACAAGCACATAGACACCTTCACTTTGGAATGCCATTGGAGTTCAGTTGAAAATGTAGGAAAATAAATTATGCCTTTACTTTTTCTTAAAAAAAACTTGATATTTTTGTGTGTCTCTGTTACTTAGTTAAAAGACAAAGAGTCATAAAAATATAGATCATGAAAATGACTATCAAATTCTATGTCGCCAGGTTATGCTTTTAAATGAATAGAAAACAACTTGCTTTTTTTAAAGCTAAAAATAATGCGTAAATAGCAAAGCTGTGAACCACAGTGACTATAGAATACAATGCTGGGAACCACAGTGACTATAGAATACAATGCTGGGAACCACAGTGACTATAGAATACAATGCTGGGAACCACAGTGACTATAGAATACAATGCTGGGAACCACAGTGACTATAGAATACAATGCTGGGAACCACAGTGACTATACAATACAATGCTGGGAACAACAGTGACTATACAATACAATGCTGGGAACCACAGTGACTATAGAATACAATGCTGGGAACCACAGTGACTATAGAATACAATGCTGGGAACCACAGTGACTATAGAATACAATGCTGGGAACCACAGTGACTATAGAATACAATGCTGGGAACCACAGTGACTATAGAATACAATGCTGGGAACCACAGTGACTATAGAACACAGAGCTGGGAACCACTGTCACTATAGAATACAATGCTGGGAACCACAGTGACTATAGAATACAATGCTGGGAACCACAGTGACTATAGAAAACAATGCTGGGAACCACAGTGACTATAGAATACAATGCTGGGAACCACAGTGACTATAGAATACAATGCTGGGAATCACAGTGACTAAAGAATACAATGCTGGGAACCACAGTGACTATAGAATACACTGCTGGGAACCACAGTGACTATAGAATACAATGCTGGGAACCACAGTGACTATAGAATACAATGCTGGGAACCACAGTGACTATACAATACAATGCTGGGAACCACAATGACTATATAATACAATGCTGGGAACCACAGTGACTATAGAATACAATGCTGGGAATCACAGTGACTATAGAATACAATGCTGGGAACCACAGTGAATATACAATACAAAGCTATGAACCACAGTGACTATAGAATACAATGCTGGGAACAACAGTGACTATAGAATACAATGCTGGGAACCACAGTGACTATAGAATAAAATGCTGTGAACCACAGTGACTATAGAATACAATGCTGTGAACCACAGTGACTATAGAATACAATGCTGGGAATCACATTGACTATAGAATACAATGCTGGGAACCACAGTGACTATAGAATCCAATGCTGCGAATCACAGTGACTATATAATACAATGCTGGGAACCACAGTGACTATAGAATACAATGCTGGGAACCACAGTGACTACAGAATACAATGCTGGAAACCACAGTGACTATAGAATACAATGCTGGGAACCACAGTGACTATAGAAAACAATGCTGGGAAGCACAGTGACTATAGAATACAATTCTGTGAACCACTGTGACTATAGAATACAATGCTGGGAACCACAGTGACTATAGAATACAATGCTGGGAACCACAGTGACTATAGAATACAAAGCTATGAACCACAGAGACTATAGAATACAATGCTGGGAACCACAGTGACTATAGAATACAATGCTGGAAACCACAGTGACTATAGAATAAAATGCTGTGAACCACAGTGACTATAGAATACAATGCTGTGAACCACAGTGACTATAGAATACAATGCTGGGAATCACATTGACTATAGAATACAATGCTGGGAACCACAGTGACTATAGAATCCAATGCTGCGAATCACAGTGACTATAAAATACAATGCTGGGAACCACAGTGACTATAGAATACAATGCTGGGAACCACAGTGACTATAGAATACAATGCTGGGAACCACAGTGACTATAGAATACAATGCTGGGAACCACAGTGACTATAGAAAACAATGCTGGGAACCACAGTGACTATAGAATACAATTCTGTGAACCACTGTGACTATAGAATACAATGCTGGGAACCACAGTGACTATAGAATACAATGCTGGGAACCACAGTGACTATAGAATACAAAGCTATGAACCACAGTGACTATAGAATACAATGCTGGGAACCACAGTGACTATAGAATACAATGCTGGGAACCACAGTGACTATAGAATAAAATGCTGTGAACCACAGTGACTATAGAATACAATGCTGGGAACCACAGTGACTATAGAATACAATGCTGGGAATCACATTGACTATAGAATACAATGCTGGGAACCACAGTGACTATAGAATCCAATGCTGCGAATCACAGTGACTATATAATACAATGCTGGGAACCATAGTGACTATATAATACAATGCTGGGAACCACAGTGACTATAGAATACAATGCTGGGAACCACAGTGACTACAGAATACAATGCTGGGAACCACAGTGACTATAGAATACAATGCTGGGAACCACACTGACTATAGAATACAATGCTGTGAACCACAGTGACTATAGCATACAATGCTGGGAACCACAGTGACTATAAAATACAAATGCTGGGAACAATTGTGACTATAGAATACAATGCTGGGAACCACAGTGACTATAGAATACAATGCTGGGAACCACAGTGACTATAGAATACAATGCTGGGAACCACAGTGACTATAGAATACAATGCTGGGAACCACAGTGACTATAGAATACAAAGCTGTGAACGACTGTGACTATAGAATACACTGCTGGGAACCATAGTGACTATAGAATACAATGCTGGGAACCACAGTGACTATAGAATACAATGCTGGGAACCACAGTGACTACAGAATACAATGCTGGGAACCACAGTGACTATAGAATACAAAGCTGTGAACCACTGTGACTATAGAATACACTGCTGGGAACCATAGTGACTATAGAATACAATGCTGGGAACCACAGTGACTATAGAATACAATGCTGGGAACCACAGTGACTCTAGAATACAATGCTGGGAAGAAGCAAGACGTAATAAACATTATAGCAAATTTAACATACCAGGAATTAACTTGACACACTTTATCTGACAGGAAGTTGTGAAAAAAATTGGACAGAACACAATTAAAAAAATACATTAATTTTTTTCAAGCATGTTCAACTTAAATATCAGTCATTTTCAGGGAGTGTCATCCCCGATGAGCACATGTCGTTTAGTTGATCATTTAAACAAATTACAGTATAAATTGAACGAAGATCATACAACTTTAAGTACAAGATAAAAAAATATTTTACAGGGTTTCTGTCATTTTCGTTAAAATTTCCAATTTCATTTTGAGTGCAAGTTTGATAACTTTCAAAGACATACATTTAAAAAGCAGAATATTGAGAGTAACAAAGCAGACCAACTACAGCAAATTAGCGAAAACAAAAGCAGAACACAGAGAAAGTAAATACTGAATATAATGAATGGTACTTGTGTACAGAATAGTATTTAATCCATGGACATGTTTCTTTAATAGTTAAAGGTGATGTAACAACGGTTGTTATAACAATTATATCAATTTACCACATAGTTAACCATTTGATAAACAAAATAAAAGACAAACTGAGCGAGAATATATTAAGAATCTATTTATTCCTCTTTTCTTGCTCTTCTATTTATTTCTGTGATGGCACTTGATAATTTTTATGTTTTCACCTGCTCTTACGTATCTTGTGTTTGGCCAATGAAAGCATTCTGGTCTGTTGTTCTAGATCAGTTTGTTCTGCTGATCTGGATAGAAAAATCGAAAGATAAACCAAGAATAGTATGATCGACTTCTATATTTGTATAATCAATACATTCATATATTGGTGAAGTTCAACTGATGGAACGCCATTATTATTTAACGTACCATAAGAGTTTAATTCCCTCACTACATTCAAAATTTTAAGTCTTGGTAAGTGAGACGTTGTATGTCTGTTATGACTCTATGTTCTTACACTAAGTAACAGAAAGGAGCGAGAACCAACAGGTTTTGTAAAATTCAACAAATAATTAATTTCCATAGAATACAAAGTGATCATTTAAAAAGAACTTACAGTATTTTGAATTAAATCCTAAATAGTCCAAACATTTTTTTTTTCACAAGTCTAAACTCCAAATGTATGTAGTTTCAAGCGAGTTCCAGTGGTGATCAAAATTAATTCAAATAATGAATGTTCTGATGTGCCCGTAGACTCTAACTTGAAAAAGACCTGGAAAATTTTCATTCTAAAACCTTCTAAGTTTTCAGCATGATCGGGAATTTGCAAGTGACTACTGTTCTAAGAAATAATACAAGAAAACATGTTTACTTATGTATTATATTGTTTGCAAACTAATGTCACTAGTCAGGTACACTATTAACTTGGGTTTGGACAAAGGTAAGTTACAGATACTGATATATATAGCATATAATCATGAAGAAAATCCGGTAAACAATACAAAATAAATATGCATAACATGTGATACGTTTGATTGAGGTACTTGTTTAATTCTTCTCTATTCCTTTATTTCCAATTTGAAAAATAATTGTTATAATTCTGTCTCCAAAATTTTGGTATGACCTATAACAAAGCGTACAATAGCTGTGTTATATGTAACTTATATTGACTTTTTATGTTGTATTTTGACCATGTATTGTCTTCGTTTGTTGAAGACAATATTAAAAATGAATATGTGCTAGAAAAGTTGTTCTGCTTGCACCTTTAAACAGATTCTTAAAATTATATCAGATAAAAATGGTGAAAGACTATGATAAATAATTTGTAAATAGCTTTAAAACCACGATCGCATTAACAAGAACTTTGTTCGCTTTATTCATTTGACTTTATTGTAAAATAAATTAAGTGCAAATGCAAGTAAATAAAGGCCCTAGGTCAACATTAAGTTGAACTTGGAAGACACATGCTCAAACAATGGCAACTATTTAAACAGGCCAATTCAAACAAATTAAAATAAGAACAATGCCGTATTAAAATTAATACAAGTCATCAGAAAACAAGCACCTTAGGCATAATTGTTATATATATATATATATATATATATATATATATATATATATATATATATATATATATATATATATATATATATATATATATATATATATAATTTGCATTGTTTGTTATTTTATAAAAAAAAATTGTTTGATCTCATTACAAGTTGCTGTAATGTAACATTTTATGTTGGACTTGTCCAAAACTGAATTCATTTCTGTTTGTTCTGAATTGACGTATGTCTGCAAACAACTAATACATATATAAATTATTCTCTATGTGTACGGGCTTAAAAGCAGATTTATTATTAATAAAAGTAATATATTTGTTTTGATCTAGATCTATGTTCTGGAATTTCCTTACTGTATTTGACATAGTTCAGGTTCTGGTTTTTAATAATAACTAATATTATTATTCTGTAAACAACATGATCATTCTAGAAGGTAATTTTACATTAGGTAATAGGCATTTTTTATAGAAAGGCTAATTCAGTCGTCCTTTAAGATATAGCACTTTCAAGTTGTATTTTATGTTGCGCTCACTTGGGTTAGAATTTATTTTCTTCAAATTATTGAATTCAAGTGATTGTTTTCTCTGGAAAGTCAAGTGTTCTCTGATGAAGATCTTGGATAGAGACATTCACTGGAATTTTGGTTGAATTCAGACCTAGAATTATATTACTGTGATTCAACGAAAGAATGTGGACACATCAACACTCTATAAGCTACCACAGACACATGATAGCCTTCAGTTTTGGGTTTATTTTTTACTTATACTTATGCAGGACTTTAAATTATTAGGACTCTAGTATATAATTCTCTGATTATTTGGAGATTTAAGTCTCAATACCATAAGCTCTTCTTTTTAATTTTCACTTTGTTTTCTAGTGAAATATATTATTTGTAAATATGTTTATTAATGTCTAGGTTTTGGAATTTCTTTAGTGTATTTCACATAGTCCAGGTTATAGTTATTATTTTGTAAACATCGGGAACATATTAGAAGATTACCTTCCATTTGGTGATTAGGTGATATTTTTTTTATAGAAAAAAGCTAATTGTTACGTGCGGTCAAGTAGAGAACTGTATAATCTTCAAAGCGAGAGGATTTTTAAGTCGTGCTTTATGATCTAGCATTTTCAAGTTGTATTATATATTGTGTCCAGTTGGGCTGGAATTTGATTTCTTTAACAGAGAAATTCACTGGAAATTACAGAAAGCCAAAATACTGACTAGCAAAACAACCCAAATTGTTAGAAGATGAATAGAATAGAAGAAAAAGAGCTTTTTAGGAGAACATTTGAAGCAAACAGAAAATTGATTTAAATAGATGAAGGAAAAACTAAACTAAATAACAAGTATGCATATACAGTTTCTGAAATGCACCTAGCTTAATTGTTGAGATTTGTGACCATAGAACTCAAATTGGAGAATGAAAGAAATTTTACGATTCCAGTTAGTGACTTAACTAATAAATAATCCATTTAGTTACAAAAAATATATATTGCAGTAGGCTATAACCAAATTTCATAGGACACTAAAACAAATTATTCTATTTCATCAACGAATAAAATGAAGCAAAAACCGTTTCACTCCAATGCAGATTTTATAACTTTTAAATGTACATCGACAAAGTCAAAGGTGGAAACGACTAATACAGAAGAGATAAACTTTCAAAACACATTTCAAATATTTGAAAACTAATCGCAATAAATACAGTCTACACAAATAAATACAACTCTACATTGATAGGAATTCCATACGCACATATATATGCAGTTATCTGAAATCTAAAACGATTAAACGTTTTCGAAGACCAGAACAGTAACATCAAAAATATCTTCAGTGGCACTTACTCATATTTGCTAGAAACGTTCTCATTAAAATATTTATCATGGTGATTTAATTTAATATTATGAAAATAATCCATGCATACAATTAGTAAGAACCGTAAAAAGACTGAATATCAGCATTAATGACGAAAAGAGAAAATTATAGATACATGTATTTAAAGTATAACACTAAGGTAAGGATTTCACGTTAAACAAACATAATGACTTGCATGACGGGATGAATATCGGTAAGATGCCCTAGTAATTTTGGTTATAAGTATCTGGAGAAAATATATACATCACGCTGAGTTACAAAAGGTATGATGACATATTAATAGCTAAAAACAATGGGTGAAAATAAAATAAGCTTGAATAAAGATGTATTAGAACTAGTTGTAATTTATATTCATTAACGAATTTAGTGTCAAGATCACGCCTTTATTAACTTCTACGGACGATGCAACAAAGAAAAACAGATTGACTTTAGGTTTTTAATGCACAATTTAAGTGTTTGAAAACTAATCGCAATAAATACAGTCAACACAAATAAGTACATTCTTAATTGCTAAGAATTCCATACGCACAGGTTATTCGTTCGAGGACTGGATAAAAAGGTTTGCTGAAGTATTGATAGATTAGATGAAAGGATGAAATAATTAAGAAAAGACTTTATGGCAACTGTCAATAAACTCTATGCTTCCTTGCACTGAGAGTGTGTGCGGGTTGAGCTTGCCATATACCGCTTTACATTGGTAGGTGGCTTTAGTTGTGTGTGTGTGTGTGTGTGTGTGTGTGTGTGTGTGTGTGTGTGTGTGTGTGGAAAGGCTCCTGGCAATGAATTCGCCAAGTGAGCAACAGTCCTAAGGGTCACCCTTAGCACGACGGAAATATTATATCCTTATAAGGCAACAAGTTGTATAACTTTATATATAACCATCATTAAAACCTCGGACCCTAATTACGCAATTTTTATGAGATTGATGCAAACTTTAGCAAGATCTTTTGCCTCTAGTCAATGTTAAATGACTTATCTAAGTTGTCTCTTAGACGATTTAAAACTTCTACCCAATCTCAAATTAGAACGCAACCCGTGGTTCTCAATGTAAGTCACGAGCAGAACTCATAAATAATGAATGGCTGCCATGATTGCCTATTTCGCGGTAGCCATCAGTGATGTCGAAAAATATGCTCCTGTTCTCACCAAATAATTAGGCAAGGGTGCATGAAAGGCCGTGTCATCTATTATGCTAGCCTACCCGACCTCCACCAGATAATTCCAACGTAGGAGCCCTGGTTGGTGTCCATCAGTTGTGAGACTACTAGCATGCCGCTGAGCATGGGGCCACCGTCGCATGTAATGGCTCTAGTAACCTATCCAGTTTTGTATGTATCACCCAGCACGTCAACATATTCCATAAAATCTCATTCCGAGATGCTAAAGAAGAATTGATCCAAAACGCCTGTCGATGGTAGGGCGGGGGAATATTTGCATAGCGTGAGGTAAGGACCGTTAGCCGCCCAGTTATATCAGGTTAGATTCCTTTAGCCTAGGTGAGTGAGATAGATGTTGATGGCGATTAGAAATAGAGGGACTCCTTATGACGGACTTAATCAATGGTCTCGTCATCAGAGCTGTATGTTACTTTACCCTCTATCATCGTCTGAGAACTCCTCGTCCATCGTCCAGACAGTCTTTGGACCTCATTCGATACAGATTGATAGAACTCATGGTTTATGATAATATTCCATAACATCACCCCGTCTCTAATTGGGCTGATAGTGATTGGCTATCTGCTTCTCTTTATGACCGCCACCCTTTTCTTCGCCCCATCCCACTTAAACACGGCTCTTATTATCCCTAATGTGACCGCCATTCTCCTATGCCCCATCAAGGTATCTCAGGGTCTAGCAAAAGCTTCGTGACGTAGTTAAATATGGCGCAAGATGGAGCCAAGCTGCTATTTTACAACTGCTTGAGGGGCTGGGGGTTGTATCGTTTGGTGTATGGTGTTATTTTTATAATTGTTTGGGTGGGTGGGAAATTGTATTGATTATCTACAATGAAAATAACGATGTTTGAGCTTGAACTAGAAGGAATGCGGTCTAAGATGAAAAATGTCGTGGCTGGACTGGTATTGGATTTTAAAAATCATTTCCACTTTGTGCATTTGGGATGGGGTGAATTTTGAAGTACAATTATGTTCTTTGTGGCGTTATGTAAGAATAATCCTACGAACGCTACTATTAGATTAGTAGAAAATGTCCAGATAAGTTGTTAATGAAATAATTGATAAATGAAACCAGTGTTATATGTCGTAGACAGTAATAGTAATAAAATGGGTGGATGTACGGTGATAAAATCAATGATACAGTACAGGGTATATTCTAGAACAAGCCACAGCGGGATTTAGTGGAGGCAATCAATTGCAGCTACATTGATTAGTTTACTGGTGTAGACACTAGGTCTTTGCCTGGAATGGTTCAATCTGCTAGATAATATAGTTCATCTATTCAGTAAATTTAAGCGTTTAATCATGGCGTCATACGTTGTTCTGAGGGAAGTGCTAAATTTCTCGTCTGGTGTCCATTTCTATTTAGGATAAGTTGCTCTAACATGACATGATCAATTTTCATCAGCCGAGAACCAGTCGTTTAATCTAAAACCTACTATATTAGTAATGGAGGCGTGGAAAGCACGTGACTCGTGCTTATTCGCTATTGAAGAGATCCAATAACGAGTCTGTGTTTTAACGAGTCGTTTAATTGGAGGAATATATTTACCAGTCGTATAGCATTATTTAAAACCGACCGGCAACTGTCTGCTGAACGTATTCAAAGGTATGTTTTCAGAATGGATCAACTCTGAATACTCAATAGCTTCATCACTTTGATCCTAGATTATTAGCATTCCTCTGGCCTTAGTGAAGGAATTAATAGGAATAAGCTTCAAACGTGACGTGACAAAGGGAGTTTTCCGTGCAATGTTTAATATTACATTCTTTCTTCCAATCAATTATGACGTCATCGTTATATTTTAATAAATATATGTGACCTTGCTTTAATCAGCTGGTTCTCGACAGAAAACTACGTACGTACGTATGTATGCGCATACATACATACATACATACATACATACATACATACATACATACATACATACATACATACGTACATACATACATACATACATACATACATACATACATACATACATACATACATACATACATACATACATACATACATACATGTATGCATGTAATTATGATTTATATGTATCTCAATAATTTAGTTGTCTTTTTTATTTTATCCGATGTATAGTTTTCGGTTAAAAATCAGTATCACATTATGAAGTAAATATGCTATATATAATGTCTTTGTATAAAAGCGATAACTTACCTTGTATTAAAGTCTAATCGTAGCTATGACCAGCATGCAAATGTATACATATTGCATTGGCCTATTATTTGAAACTTGTACTTCATCTTAAAACTCTCCTTAAAATGACATGACACGGAAAAAGTAGATGATGAGCTAAAAAAAAATTCAAAACATTAAAAGAAAAATAAAACACGTGTCAACAAAATCGGAATATAAGCCTAGATATGAATAGCGTTGAGCCAGAAAGTAATAATGATGCATGGATTTTAAGTTACAGTATGGCGTCTTTTATGAGAATATTTTAATAGTTATAATGAGTGATCCATAATTTTGGAGTCTATACAGCTAGATATTTATGGAAATATAAAGAACAAGATCATGGAATAAAAGATACATTTTTTGTAAAGGAACGAAGATCACGATTATATATTAGCAGTTTGGAAAGATACGATACGTTTTCCTGTACAACGTCATTTTTCGACTATACATCACGAAGCCTTTCTGCAATACACTACGCCAACAAGATGGGAACCATTTTATTGGCGTGTCACTAAGGTTGGTGTCACCCAGTGCAGTAACTAATGCATAAAAATTCAAAAATTGTATAGACAGTCATTTTAGTGTACCCCCCCCCAATGGTGTCACCAGGTGAGGTCCGTATCCCCTGCACCTCCTAGTGATGCCACTGAATTATTTTAATCTTGAAATCATTTCAGATGTTCAGTGAAAATATAAGCTTTTAGAGTTATTTGAGCAACTCGTTTTTTTTTAGCTTGGTACTCGTTTCAGTTTGAGAGATATTGCAGTTGCCCAAACGGTTGCTGCATAATCTACGAATGGTAAAATACATTTATTATATTACGGTTGTTTCTAAATAATCCAAGATTGGTAAAATATAGTTATTAACATAATCTAATACTGGTAAAGTATAGTTTTTGTAACATGGCTTTACCTACATACTGTAAGAATGGTAAAATATAATTAATGAAAGCTGTATCTACATAATCTATGATTGTTAATAATAATAATTATAATAATAATAATAAGGATGATGATGATAATAATAATAATAATAATAATAATAATAATAATAATAATAATAATAATAATAATAATAATAATAATAATAATAATAATAATAATAATAATAATAATAATAATAATAATAATAATAATAATAATAATAATAATAATAATAAACAAGCTATACTTAACGTGGATAAAGCATTTGCTCATGAAAAACCCACCTGCCATGGCGTCCTCCATTTTTTTAAAAACAAACAGGTTATGTTTTAAAAAATAAAATATATTTTAAAATACAATAATTAATTTTCACACACACATATCCTCACACGCGTACTCACAAATATTAAAACACGAGCGAATATGACTGATGGTCAACAGATATGAACACTATACTACACACATGTATACACATTTCAAACCGAAGTCATATTTATATAAATTGAATAAACATGCTTATATTATTTCTGGACAAAATTATAAAGTTCTCTGTTGGGAAGCTCTGATATATCGTTTCAGCTGGTCAAGAAAGAATTTCTTTAATGATGTTTTAAATAAAGCAAAGGACTTTGAATTACGCTCCCTCAGGGATAAGGATTTCCATTAGGCAGGTGCTGATACAGCTGACAGACTTTTGTAATGGTTGGTTTCCTCCACTGAATCTGGAGATAGTTGTTAACTGTTAATCGGAGATAATCTTTGTTCAGTTAGGTGAGAGATATAATCGGGAGAAAGAGTGATTAAAGATTTATATATCGTGATTCCTTTAAAATAAAAGAATACGTTTTTGTGTCTTTAACCAATGTAGAAAACAAAACATTTGAGGTAGTCGTAACAGGAAGTTTCAGAATTATTTGGGCGGAACTTTTCTGTGGTTTGTCTAAATATTATTTCTGTTATCCTATATGGTACAGCCATATTCTATCAGTGTATTATATATATATATAAATATATATATATATATATATATATATATATATATATATATATATATATATATATATATATATATATATATATATATATATATAGAGAGAGAGAGAGAGAGAGAGAGAGAGAGAGAGAGAGAGAGAGAGAGAGAGAGAGAAATATTAGCAGTAATTTTAAGAGTTAACATTTGATAGTTGATCGATATGTGCATTCCAGCTGAAATGTTGATCGATCTCAATGCAGATACGTGATCGACTTGTGCATTCCGGCTGAGATGTTGATCGATGTAGCATTCAAGAAGTGTTTGATTTTTGACATTAGACACGTCTAAACCATTTTGTGTAAATCTGTGCTGGTCGATAGGCGATGCCTTGTTTAGATTGTCATACAATTCCTTTTAGAGACACTAAATATGCATTATGTGTAGTTGACACCAAACATATATTGTTGAGGTTGATTTGAAGTTACTTTCCAAGGAGTCAAGAGATTTACCAGATGAATGCAATGTAGGGCACTCAGCGAAGATATATGTGATGTATTGCACTGGATACAAGACTAAGTCGCGTTGATAAACAATAGAAAAAGAAGAGGCCCTAATATAGACCCTTGAGGAACACCACTTAAAATATGACTTGATTTGAACGTATATGCAAACATCCTGGTGTATGTTAGTGATATTCAATGTGAACCGGGCAAATGAGGTTGAAAACACAAAAACACGTAGGCTGGAAGTTTTTCTAATGAACACGGAATGTCAACCAAAATTGAATATTTGTTTAAAAATCAATGAAGATTGTGCCAGTAAGTTTGCCTCATTAGATCGTTTGCAGCACTTGTCTTTTCATTTCCGCTATGAATTGCGAATACATTTGCTAATTGCAATGAATGTACAGGAAATGATACTACAGTTAATGACTTCAACACTCTCAGATTGATAAAGTTGACATTTTCAGAGTTTTTGAATTAATTCCATCTAAATTTGCTGATTAGTTATTGTCTTTTTTATTGATTATATCAATAGTGGCAGTTATTGTTATTAGGGGATATTGAATAATAACAGGACTGTACCTGTTTAATCTAAGATTGGTAAATCATAATTATTATTATTGTAGGAGTGTACATATTTGACCTAAGATTGTTGAAACAGTTTTTGTATTAATATTGATCAAACATAATTATTGTAACAGAACTGTGCCTGTATAATCTAAGATCGGTCAAACATACTTATTGTAATATGACTGGACCTATATAATCTAAGAATGGTAAATTATAGTTATTTTAATAGGACAGAACCTATATAATCTAAGACTGGTCAAACATAGTTGATGTAATAGGACTGAACCTATATAATCTAAGACTGGTCAAACATAGTTCCTGTAATAAGACTACCTATATAATCTAAGATGGGTCAGACATAGTTATTGTAATAGGACAGTAAATATATAATATAAGATCGGTAAAATATGGTTATTGTAAAATGGCCATACCTATATAATCTAATTGGGTCAAACATAGTTATTGTAATAAGACTACCTATTTAATCTAAGATTGGTAAAATATAGTTATTTATGGTTATTTCCAGGACCGGCCTTAAGGACCATTGGACCGATTTGGCCCAAGCTCAAAGGGACCACGCACGTCACTAACTTTTGAAAATATAAATATAAAGAGAAAGCAATTTTCAACCGATGGAACAAAATGTTTAATTGCAGTATCATATAAAATCATATAAAACTTGTTTAAAAGTTGTTTTTTTTTTCTCCAAATGTTGTGCTCACAGGGGAGTCGAGGGGACCGAGCACGTAAATCCAGAGGATCCCGCATTTGATAACGTTCTTAGTGAATATCACTGTATCGATATCGTCTAAGGTTGGCAAAACTTAGTTATTGTAAAATGGCTTAAGAATATTTTCAGCAACGTAAGTAAAAAGTATCGTCATAAGTACAGTCCGTTTATTGAGTAAATAACTAAACATTAATTTGGGTGGCTCGGTAAATGATTGTTATTAATGTAAATACCTAAGAGTTTTTGAAATCATATTAAGTTCAATGTCATCGATCATCAGATTACATGATTTGTAAAAAAAATTCTGAGTGATATGAAAATATTTTTCTTTTCTCTTTTCTTTTTATATAGATTTATGGTCTTTGCTCATTTTGCTTACATCACTTTTGAACAGACTGAATATCGGTCCGAAGATGATAATCCACAACGGATATAGAGGTGACTGGTTGGGGGATGATTGCATCAACAGAGAACATATCAGAATTATTGTATTTAAGACACACACAGATCATTCATAAATTTGGAAAAGAACAGGTCCTAAAATGGAGTCTTCTAATGTTATCAATCGGTTTCCAATATTAAAACTTTGCGTCAAGTTTATTAGGTACGACTTGTACAAAGAGTGTACAAGACTTAAAGCTTATTTGCTGCTAATTTACTCCAACGAATCTTGTCAGTAACAATAACGAAGACCTTTTTGAAATATAAGGACAACCACAGTGATTATACCTGCGTGAATAAAGGATAGTTTGTGTGTTTATCAGCTATATTTGAAATGACGGGTTGGATATGTTTCTAACTAGATTGGTCATTATAGGGTCTGGCTTTATGAATACTAAAACTTTGTCTTGCTCCAAGGCAGCAGAAAACACATCGAACTTCTAAACGAGTGTTGAAGAGAACAATGACAGACTGAGTATTAATTTGAAAAGAAAAGTTTAAATATTTTTTAACTAATCTCATCATGTGCGGAAGATTCATTTGTTTTAAAAATAACCAAAATTAAACAAAATTCAAGAATAAAAAATCTAGAAAATCAATATCAGAAGGTATTTGTTTCGTTTTCAGATCAGGCAAAGGTGAAAATAAACGTGGGGAGGAAATAACATTTTTTTTCAGGCGTCTGTTGACAGATAGGAAACATTAATTCATCAATCTGCATATTTGTCTTTAAGAATTTGATGAGTTAAAATCATTGAAATGCTTAGAGATGTATGTATGTATGTATGTATGTATGTATGTATGTATGTATGTATGTATGTATGTATGTATGTATGTATGTATGTATGTATGTATGTATGTATGTTGTATGTATGTATGTATGTATGTATGTATGTATGTATGTATGTATGTATGTATGTATGTATGTATGTATGTATGTATGTATGTGGATGGATGGATGCATGCATGTTGGAGCTTTCACAAAAATATCATCTTTGGGGTGGGTATCTCCAATTTTAAAAATGGCATAATTTTTGTTTTTAATGGACTAGTCATAAATTTGCCCAAAATAATGAGGCGGGTAGTGCTTAGAAAAAATAGTGGTGCCATAAATTATAACCGTAATCTCTGTTATATTCCTTCCATTAAAATTAAATTTCGCCATAAAGATAGATAAATTAATCCATTTCAATAATCGCATGTTTGCTTGATTCTTGCTTTTTAATTTATTTTAAACTTGGATTAAGACATAAGACCTTAAAACCTTTGTTTATAAAACAAAATGACTCTTGCGCATGACTCTTAATGTTTTGCTACACTTCTTATCGTGCTGTCACACG
The DNA here is from genome assembly GCA_016746295.1 of Potamilus streckersoni. Lineage (NCBI taxonomy): Eukaryota > Metazoa > Mollusca > Bivalvia > Unionida > Unionidae > Potamilus > Potamilus streckersoni. The sequence goes on from JAEAOA010001832.1 coordinate 3,140,674, forward strand.
GCCCGCATGTTCGAATAATCGGCGGGTCACGTGTAGTCTAGTTTCAACCATAGGGACATTGAGACGTTTGTTGAGCACAAAGCAGGCTCTTCACGAAGAAGTAGCTAATATCTTTATAACCATGGCAACGTGCAACACTTTACAGAGACTTTCCAATGCAAATGAAACAAAATTGAAGAGGGCGTGGTTCATGCAGCACAAAAGACATCTAGAACAAAGGACCGATTTGGTTTTGTGTTTTGCGATACAGCAACCGATACAATAGAATTTAAGAACCTTGCTAGTGCTAACCACTGCACCATCTCAGCTCCTGAAGGAACAAAGACAATTTTCGTAGATAATACAAACCTGTTGGTTTAGTTATCGGGTTAAGAACTTCCAGTCCATTTATGAATATATGCATATTTTCTGAATCAATTTATGCCCATTTGCTGGGAAGGGGTAGGATCTGGTTGTGACAGTGGAGGATTATTATTATTATTATTGACGAATCCACGAGACTCACGCAAAGACTGACAATTTCTTTCCATTAAAAATCGCTTAATTAATATGCAATAATATAGAAAAAAAAATTATAATTCAACCTTTATGCATCTGGGAATTGTTCTAAAACATTTCCCATTTCAGTCTTGATTTCTGATTATTTTCCATTGGCATTTTTGGCTAGAAAGAAGTAAGCCTACAGAACACAAAAGTTGTAAAATACAATCGACAGACTTTATTTATAAAGAAACAAATAGTTGAAAGCTTTATAGCTCAACCTTTTTATTGTATGCTTGCAGATTATTTGAACCTGTACAGGTGTTAAGTTCTTCTAACTGAAATTTACTTACCATATATTCGATTTTATTTAAAAAAATGATATAGGAAAGATTGATTGGTTTACTAGCTTAAATGGCATTATCCCAATGTAATGCGAGTTAAGTGTCTTTTCCAGTGACAAACCGAGGCAGGCGAGACTTGCTGGCTTGGACATGTACTGAACTAAAGAAACCTGGATTACTAGTTTGGGGCTCTATCAACTGGAATACCACGCCTCCCCACAGTAGGAAATAGAAATAAACAAATGTATGGCATTATAAAAAACGAATGCCAAATAATTTAATTAAATTTGAACTGTTTTCCTCATTCCGTCATAATAAAATCAGGAGAAAATGGGAAGGTGGATATTTCTAAAATAGAATAATGACAGTTTTACATATCTGATAAATGCGCGATGAAACAAATTTTAAAAACACGTTTGTTATAATAAGGTAAAATCGAATGATTCTTGCATTCGGTTTAATTTTCATCAAGAAAATTAATTGGAAATTTAAATTCAGTGACGCAAGTTTCAGTGAACAATAAAGTGAACTCAGATGAAAACCAATACAAAAAATTAGTGGGATGAGAAAAGTGCGGAATACAACCTCCAGTGGCTGTATTTCATTTTAAATTAACTTGGATTTCATAACATCGGTTATGTTACCTCACGTGTAAAGGAGCTTTAGTAGTCAACTAATTGGCAGATCCTCAACCAATCAGAGAATTATCCTATAAAAACATTCTATTTTGTAATTTTATTATAGTAATTTTTTTTAGCTCAAAATAGGAATATCCTAAACCAAATCGATAATTATCATAAAAAACATTCTATTTTGTAATTTTATTAAGGAGTAATTTTTTTAGTTTAAAATAGGCAGATCCTAAACCAAATCGAGAATTATCCAATAAAACTTTTGATTTTGTAATTTTATTAAGGACCCATTTTTGGCTCAAAATAAAACTAAAACTATTTTACTGGAGAGGCCAAACATTTCTTTTGATAACCCACCTCACCCCACCCCAAATATGTATATCAGAGACCATACTACCTATCAGAAACTCTTCTATGCTACATTATCTTGAGCCAGCCCCCATACTTTTTTGATAATTATTTTCATACCTGCTGACTCTCTTTTGTATAATATCCGTTAACATGCTGTCAATAAAACGGAACTCTGGACTTAAACTGTCCAATTCATATATTATACCCCTCAGGTAAGATAATATTTGATAAAGTATTTTTTCGTAAGTGATACTTACTGTTTTAAAAGCAGTTTTTTTTAGTCGCGGGTCGAGGCTGAATCTTTTTTTACATGCTGTTGAAAGAGAAACACCAACGCCGGATATTATCAACAAAATCGGATTTAATGATGCTCCACTTGAAATTAGCTAGTCATTGGCTGTGGTAAATATGATGTTAGTCGAAGACATTTGTTATAGTAATTGTAATATTTTTTCATGCACCAAAGTTTTTTTTAGTGATGATATTTGTAATATTGTATTAGAGAGTTAACATCTTGTTGAGGAATTTCTTCCAAAATATGATTAAAATCGATGATTTGTTTTTTCATTATACAATATTTGTGTACAGATTAAACTGTAGCACTAACGATTGAATAAAAAAAATTCAAGAAACTTATTATTGTCAATTATAAAAGCTATATACTTGTCAAAAACAACTGACAAAATATCATTCATCTATCAATACCTTAAACTTCCTTAACCAACTGTAAGAATGAAACGTGATTACTACTTCACGTTCATAAAAATATATTACATTTACCAAGTTACCGTATTTTCTTTCTGTTTCATCAAAAACCAAGTATATATAACTTTGTATATATAAAAACCAAAGTATATAAAACCAAACCAAAGCTCATATAATTCAAAGTAAAATTTCTGATGACAAGATATTGTCTCATAATTGAATATACGACTACAAAATTTGTCAGCATTAATTATTGCAGTGATTTTCATTCTAGGAAGGTAATATCAGCATAAGCATTTACTCTGAGCAATAATTTTTCATTTTGTTTTCTAAATACTTTCTCGACTTTATTGTAATAATTTCGTAATGACAATAATGTGGAGCGCTGGTTTGATGTCAGTGAAACATTATCTTCTTCAATAATGTCATATTAAGAATTAAACTTTACATAAAAATTGATGAACTTTTCAGAAAACTTATGTCGTTCATAATCGTCGACATCATTAATTTCATCGTTAAAATCTTTGATTATTGCTAAAGATGCCTTAACGATAATCTTATCAAACTCTGGGTCCTTTTACGCATCATTGGTAGAAGTACATTCTAGTATGCTTCTATTAGTAACTCTGTATCTGCTGCCCTAGTAATTATTTTAACTAGGGTTTCCTTGTCGTAGTAGTACATACCGAGACACTTCAAAATTGCCCGTTTTAAAAAACTATTATATAACTTCTTATTCCTATTTATTCTTATTAACCTTGATTCTGCTAGTTACTTGAGACGTTACCTTTTCTATTGCTTTTGTTAGCTGTGGTCCTCGCATATGCATAGCAAAAATAATATCTTTTCTTCATCTGATAATTGAGAATTTATCATCGTAATTGTAACATTTTTAGTAATGTTTATGAAACATGACACTAGTTATGTTTTCCAACATCTTTTTGAGGTTAAAAATATTATCATTAAATACTCTCACAATGGTTATAATTGGGGGTTCTGACATTTATTTTATAACGTCGAATTAAATATGATGATAATGTTTATATATCTGAAATGCTGTCAGTCATGGGAACGGATGATCAGCAGCAATAGCATCAACTACAAAATATAAATACTTGCTGATAGTCTTTTCTGTTGGAGTCGTAAAATATTATGTTGTTGAACTATACGTGTTTTCTTTACTATGCAATATTGTCCAGAAAACTATTGATCCTTCTAATCGCCAATTATAAATTCGACCGACACTAGAGTTTAATTGATCTTGCAAATGAAATTGCCAAATAGCAACAGCAATATAACATTTGATTTTAATCCCAAAAGTTTCAACTTCTCCGTTGGTGGTCCTTTCCTGTCAAAGACAGAAAGCGTAACAAGGATAATTTTCAGGATAATATGCTGATGCGCTTACCTCAAACCAAACGCAACTGTCAGTTGGCTTAAAAAGTTTTGGAATTTATCCAATATTATTTTTAGTTTGAACAGACTGTCATATCATAAAAGTTAACTAGAATGTAACTCGTCATTATCTTGTCAGCTGTCGTGTTCATATTGCCTGACATTGGTCCACCTGATTATTTACAATATGGTTTAAGTTCTTCTTTTAACTGATCATAGCTAATAGCATCAGTTTCATTAGCTGTTGGTGAGGCTGTCGGTAATCCATTTAGTTTTGAGTTATTACTCATTACAAGGTTACCTGTCATTGTGACACTAGCTTTGTTAAGTTTATTATTGTCAACAGATGTTAGTTGCGCATAACTTACAGCTCGTATGTTATCAACATTTGCTGACGGATATAGTTTCTAGCCCAATGATTGTTTTACTCGACTTGTTAATATTACCTGTAGCTGTCTCACCGATTTTATTAAGCTACATACTTCAAGTGGCAAATAACTCACCGCTTGAGTTTGATTTAAGTTTGTTGGTGGATATAGGGTCTCCAAATTTATAATTATTTTCCCTGGCATATCTATGTTACCGCTTAAAGCTACACCTGTCACTGAGAGTTTATTATTGTCGACGAATTTAAGTTGTACATACTTGTATATTGACATTTATTATCGGATAATCTATTTCAGAACATGGTAGCTGCTGATTTGCTATAAACAGGTTTCCTATCATTGTATCGCCAGGATTTTTTAAAATGTCTCCATCAATCAAAATTGCCTTTTGTTATTGCACTTAGATCTGGCGCATCTCTTAATAATGCTCAAAATTTTGTATAATAGCTCACTCTTTATTTATTGTCGGACAATTTTTATGTAACACAATATTGTATAACAACGATGGTAAACTATATTAAACTTTGATACAAAGCGGTTGGTGTAACAAACATAACAATTAACTTCCAGCTTGTCATTATCGTATTGTTGGGATAACTGGGTCGGCAAAACAAATTTGCTTATGAATTTACTGCTAGGCAATAATTTTAACTACGATAAAGTTTATACTTAACGAATATAATACTAAACTAAATGATGATCTTGAGGCTAGCGAGGATTTTTTTTAAAACATCAAACAACCAGAAGAACGTACTCGAGTTAATCAACTTGATTAAGATGACTATAAGATAGTTGTTTTTGATGATATTCCGCTAAGCAATGATGAAGTGAATATAATAGATCAAATTTTTACTATCACGTATTAAGTAATGTAATTATATTTATCTTGCTCAGGGTTTTTATAATGTTGACAGATTTATTCGGCGAAACACTGGTTGTTATATATTATTTTCCGGACTGGTAAATATTAATGTTAGAAAGATTGCAAACGAACAGTGTTGTGACGTGAGAAAAGATAAATGTATTGAACTATATCATGAGGCAATAAAAGATAAATATAACTTTTTCTTATTAGATAAACTAACACATAATCCAGATAAAATGTATCGCTGTTGTGTTGACAGATACCTTCAAAATGTTTGTTTCCAATTATAGAAAATGTATATAAATATAGATAAATAGCAAAGTACAGAAAACATAGAAACATTTTTAAACACTTTGCACAATCTCAAGCAGAATTTAAGCAAAAAAGAACGGCAAGCACGACGTGGACAAATAAATGTCGCAGAAGTAGCAGCTACGGCTCTTACTCGGGTTACTGAAGCTCTACTTGGAAAACAACCCGAAACTAAACCACTATCAGAAGAGGAATCTAAAATATTACTGGAATAATGTTTACTTGGACCAGTTAAAAAACAGCAAGAAATAATTACTGTACAAATTATAAAAATTTGATGAAGACATATTAAAATTGACTAGAGACCTTTAATATATTTTGCTAACCCTGCTGCTGAACATATGCGGCTGTTGAATAATCCAATAGAATTTGAACGAAGATTATCAGAAAGAGTACCAGTTGATCCGACTGAAGAATCAAAAATAATGTTGGAGAAGATGCATGAGGAAGGAAAGCTAAACTAGCAAAAAAAAAAGAATTTAAAGAAGAGACTATCGAAGATCAAAATTTAAAGATGCTCTAGAGAGCATAAATGACAAAATAAAAGATTATTGATGAATCGCTTAACGAAAAAAAGATTCTAAAGGCGTAAGAGTACGAGATAATATAAAAACTGTAATATAAAACATATACATCACGGCAATTCTAACAATAGTTTGAGTACTGAGGCGAATAATATAGATGAAATAGGTATGACAGCCGATACAGTTGTCTCAAGGGTATAGACGGTCCTATATTGAAAGACAAAAGTCTATTGCTTGATGATTATGATGAACCTGATTAAATGTTTAAGACAGATGAAAAAAACAGGACTTGATGTAAAAATATTTGAATCAAATACTGAAATTATAGGTAGATTAATGTTGTTGATATTTTAAAAAGGCTAAAAATATAGGCGCTGAAATGAACAATGAAATTATTGAAATACTTGATCATTTGAGATCGTAAAATTTATTAACATCTGACGAACACGGAATTTTACACTGCGACTTAACCGCGCCGACTTAATTTATGAAAATATAATACATAACAATGTCAACAGCATTATTACTAGACTCTAGAACAGCTGCTAAAGATAGCACAAATTTTTCAGCAAATTATATTCTACCAGTACAACTTGATGCTAAATACAACTTGATGCTAAAAAGCAACATGAGATAGGTCTAATTTCATATACAGCAGAGAATTCTAAAGCTAACGTAAAAACTGGAGTAAGTGATGAATTTACATTCGCTTTTCTAAGAGCCGTATGGAACACATTTAAAATTCTACAAGGAGCTTATGGAGTCACTGATCTAAATAACAAAATAAAAGCGTTTATAACAAAAATGGTGTAACTGAAAATTTTAAACTGGCACCGATTCATAACACATTACGCACCGGAATAACGTTAAAAAATAACATGTTAATCAATTTTTCATCTGCAAAGGTATCACGTCGTTGATAGAGTTTAGTCGTAAAAATATGGATCAATTACATAACAAACTATAACGTATGACTGTTATCTGCTAGCAAATATAGCTGACCTAAACACAATATTAATAAATTGCTCTACTCTACCTGGATCTCAATCAGCCCAGGGCAGTTAAGGACAAACAATATATAGTTTCTAGCAGTCGTTCGAAGAGTTTCTATCATGCAAAATAGTCCACATCAAGTTATTTATTAACCGCTAAATATTGAAAATCAGATAACAGAAAAAATGCAATTCACCGATCAATCTGGACAACATCTGGATCTGAACAACGAGGTTATTACTATTACCTGTTTTTATTGAGATATCCAAGATACTCAGATCCTGTTACTCTGTCGTAGGTGTCATCAGTTTCTGCTAAATGAAGATAATGTTTAATAGACATTTTATTTATTAGGTTAAATGCAATTTAATTATTGCGGCGCTGTTGCTTTGGATATTAATATTTTGTAAGGAAGTTCTACTTTTGGTGATAAAAGTTTATTGCTGTCGTTATCATTGCATACTGAGGTTCTTTTGTTGGTGCAATTTTGCGTGTGATCACTTCATGATTGACAAGAGAATTTTACAACTTCAGATATAATGAAATAGAGAAGAAAGTTGATAGAAGAAAAATAGAAGAAAATAGTTGGAGGATCTTTGGGAAATATGTTTTTCAAACTTGTTGTTGTTGTTGTTGGGCTTAACGCCATTTTTCAGCACACGATAGGCTATTCATGGCGGCCAGTATTAATGGTGGAGGAAGAAACCGGGAAATCACCGGAAAGAACCACCGACCCACGAGAAGCTACTGGCAAGCTTTCTCACATATCCACATTCGCCGAATCCTAGACTCGAACACACGCAGACAGAGGTGAGATGGCAGTGATCCGTAACGGACAGCGCTTTAGACCACTCGGCCACTCGGGGCCCCCTTCAAACTTGTAGAAATATCCCAGAAAAATCTCATCAAGTAGCACCATTTGCACTTGACGCAAGTATAGCTTTTGAAACTGGAGCTGCATCTGCAGTTGGAACTGAGGTGGGACAAAAGAGCTGATAAAAAGCGTACCAACAATCAAACTATCTATCGCAGAAATTAAAGTAATTAAATATATTAATTGTTATATAACAATGCTGAATTTGCGAGATATTGTTTTAAAAAAAAACCTTATTAAAGCAGACCAAATTGCTAGGGCATTTTCTGGTTATGATAGGAGATACAAAGTTTCTGGTTATGATAGGAGAGACAAAGTTGATAATCAAAATATTTTAGTAAATTTTAACTCTACAAATTTATTTCATTTTTATCAGCCTGTTATATCAAAAGAAATTGCAGCTCACACAAGTATCAAACTAATAATTCAGCATTAGAGGATTTTATCAAAGTTACATGCGATTGAAATAGCTATACTTGATTTACTTGATATAATGTTACATGTGATTGAAATAGATATACTTGATATAATGTTACATGCGATTGAAATAGCTATACTTGATTTACTTGAGATAATGTTACATGTGATTGAAATAGATATACTTGATATAATGTTACATATGATTGAAATAGATATACTTGATATAATGTTACATGTGATTGAAATAGATATACTTGATTTATTTGATATAATGTTACATGTGATTGAAATAGATATACTTGATATAATGTTACATATGATTGAAATAGATATACTTGATATAATGTTACATGTGATTGAAATAGATATACTTGATTTACTTGATATAATGTTACATGTGATTGAAATAGATATACTTGATATAATGTTACATATGATTGAAATAGATATACTTGATATAATGTTACATGTGATTGAAATAGATATACTTGATTTACTTGATATAATGTTACATGTGATTGAAATAGATATACTTGATATAATGTTACATGTGATTGAAATAGATATACTTGATATAAAGTTACATGTGATTGAAATAGATATACTTGATATAATGTTACATGTGATTGAAATAGATATACTTGATTTACTTGATATAATGTTACATGTGATTGAAATAGATATACTTGATATAATGTTACATGTGATTGAAATAGATATACTTGAAATAAAGTTACATGTGATTGAAATAGATATACTTGATATAATGTTACATGTGATTGAAATAGATATACTTGATATAAAGTTACATGTGATTGAAATAGATATACTTGATATAATGTTACATGTGATTGAAATAGATATACTTGATATAATGTTACATGTGATTGAAATAGATATACTTGATATAAAGTTACATATGATTGAAATAGATATACTTGACATAAAGTTACATGTGATTGAAATAGATATACTTGATATAATGTTACATGTGATTGAAATAGATATACTTGATATAATGTTACATGTGATTGAAATAGATATACTTGATATAAAGTTACATATGATTGAAATAGATATACTTGACATAAAGTTACATGTGATTGAAATTTATTTACTTGATATACTTGTTATAATGTTCGAGAGCGAAATTTCAGAACTATATCTAACAGCTAAATCACGTAAAGTTTTAACTGGAACAAATATCGCCACGGTCGTCGATTAAATACATTGAATAAACAAAAAACGTAGAGGAACTTTCTATATTAAGATAGGGTTGAAAATTTGAAATGATGAAATAAGATTTATATCATTCAGTAAAATATAATATACAGCGAGATAGTTCTTATGTTGATCTCCTTAAACAAATAAAAACATAAAATGCTGTATAAATGTTAAAAATAATGATAACGAATAGTTCCGCCTGGCAATTTTGTCTGTGAAACATCCTCAAAGTGACTACAGTAACCGAATTGAAAAGTATTTATCATACAAAGACGAATTATATTTTAATGGGATAACTTTGCCAGTGGCAGAAAATCAGATACCAAAGTTTAAAAAAACGAAACAATATTTTAGTAGATTGATACAGAAAATGTTTACCCAAATTATGATTCAGAGATTGCTACACAAAGGACAATACATTTATTTTTCTATCGAGGACATTACGTTTGGATAAGAAAACTTTAACGGCTAAGTTGGGAGACAGCAGGGGTTCACACACTTTTTCAGTATGCGAGCTACTTATAAAATGATCAAGCCAAAATGATCATCCTACCACAAAAAATTTGGAATAAATTTAACTGCAGAACATTTGGTGATTATCATAATTTCTATTTGAAAAGAGATGTTTACTACTAGCAAATGTTTTTGCAAAGTTTTCGTCGAGTTAGTCATAAAAATTATGCAGTAGATCCTTGTTGGTGTTATTCTGCTCCAGGATTGTCTTGGGACGTTCTACTAAAAACAAGCAAAATAGAACTGGACCACTTAACAGATGTTATATTTAATTTTATTAAAAAAAGGTCTAAGGCAAAATTAGCGTTATAAAAATATGCAGTAGCTAATAATAAGCACTTGAAAAATTATGCTAAAAATTTACCGTCAAATTACATAATTTATCTAGATCAAAATAATTTGTAAGGATATACAAAATCAGAGCCAATGTCATGTAGTGGATTTCATTGGATAACTACAGATCAATTTCTTAAAGAAGCTGAAAAAATTGCATGATATTTAATACTGTGTTTAAGGTGACCTCAATTAACATAGTTTGTTACATGATCTACATAACGACAATTCTTTATGTGCGGTCAGTGATGACTGATTATTATTTATTATCGACTGAACAACAGGCAATGAAAACAGCAAAAACATTCGATCAATAATAAGCTAGTTTCAAATTAAATAAAAGAAATTACATGATACATTACACAAATTTAAAGCAAGCAGTCTATGCTGGAATAATTCTGAGAAAAGCCCAACGCGTACTAAAGTTTACTCAGTCGAGGTGGATGGCAAATTATATTTGCTTAAATATCAAAAGTCGTGCTGTAGCGAAAACTGAATTTGAGAAAAACTTTTTTCATGTTGATCTACAACTCGGTGTTTGGTAAGATAATGTAGAATATCCGAAAGCGAGTTTCGATAGAAATTATTAATGATATAGATAGCAGAAGTAAATTAGTTAACGATGATGGTTTTGTCAGCATGAAAATATTTAATGAAAATATTTTTTTCAATACAACGACCAAAGACAGATAAAAAGTTAAATAAACAAATTTTATGTTGGTGCTGTTTTACTTGATATATCATAGTAGCTGATATATGATTAACACCATAATGTTACCAAAAGCAGTGACCAGATTCGGATTTGCAAATTACTGCTACAGATTAGCTAATTTGTAACATAAAATGTGAGGACGACTATTTGGATGTTTACAATAATAAAGATCTATCTAATTAACAGATTGTCCAGTGAGTAGTGGATTTTAAGATAATTAAAAATTTAATTGGAAAATTGAAAGCTGATTTTATGTTTGTACCAGTTAGAAAACTTAATGGAATAAGGACTAAGATGTACACTGTGATTTAATAAACTGACAAAAAAAGTGTTCCTCGTGAGTACGTGAGAGGTGTATAAAATTGGATGATTTTAAAACAACATTAAATAATAATGACAGTTTTATCAAAAACAAATGTCTGAACCAAACTTTATAAACATGAGACAGATACAATAAAAAACGTAATTTTATGATAAAGACATATATATATATATGTACGTACATACATACATACATACATGCATACATACATACATATACATACATACATACATACATACATACATACATACATACATACATACATACATACATACATACATACATACATACATACATACATACATACATACATACATACATACATACATACATACATACATACATACATATATGCTGAGGTCTCGAGTGTGAACACAAGCGGCCCAAATTGAACCAGCCAGTTTGCGGAGTAGGTTGTTTCGAGTGCTAAGTTTTGCTGACGTTTTCTTCAGGTGATTGTTGAATGTCAATGATCTTTCCAGAGTCACACTAAAATAGGTTGGTGTCAGGTGTCATGGCAAATGACGTGATCGGAAGTGTTACGGCGATGCCTGAAGCCTGTTGCTCAATAGTTACAATATTTTCCAAGTCAAGACCAATTCGTTGAAGAAGATCTGTAAAAGCCCAGCCAGGGACTGGGATAGATACCTTCCGGCGATACATTTTGCTCATCGAAAGGTGCCACATACTAGTTTGAATTTATCACCCTTTGAGTTAGTCAATGGGAGGACAGTTAGAGTACCCATGGCTACATTAAAACATATATGGACGGATGAGCCAGCTTCTTAGGAAGTGCGAACAACATACCAATACGCAACAAGCAAGAAGAGGTTTCTAAATTGACTCAGGAGAATCTCTGCGATACAATGGGAAGTCAAGACAAATTTTACTATATACGGATGAAGGAATGTCATCTCGAGTTGGATGACAAGGTGTTGTTGTTGCTACTGTAAGAGCACAATAAACTTCAAGTCTCATAAAGGGGACCATTTGTGGTAACGGAGAAAAAATGGGCAGAACTACCGTATCCGGGTAGGAGAGAAGGAGTAGCTGTACGAAAGAAATATTTTGAAACGGTACAGTGAAATAGAGACTGCCACAGAATTTTTGGTTGCTATAGTTGTAACTGAAGAATCTGACGACAACGGAGGAGAGGCTGAAGTACTCCCTAATTGTCATCTGACGAAGGAAGTAACTTATGTTGATGTTGTCCTTAACGGTATGTTGACGTCAGAACAACGTCATGAAGTGGAGTCGTTACTCCAAGGCAACGCAAGCATCTTGACAGAACGTCCTGGTAAGACGGAGTTGGAGGAGTTCACACAAAAGCTGCTGGATGAGAAGCCGGTAATGTTGAAACCTTATCCGTTACCCTACGAAAGCTTAGAAACTGACCGAAAAGAATTTCAAGCTATGATCGACTTGGGAGTTATGGAGCATGCAGAGTTGTGTTGGTGCAGAAGAAAGACGGAACGCATAGATTTTGCGTCGATTAGAGGACGTTAAACAGTATAACGTAATTCCAGGTAGAATTGTTACCCGATCCTGAGTCCTAATTTTCTGGTGATACCAAAGTGAAATATTTTTCGAAGATCGATTTGTCCAAGGGATACTAGCAAATTCCAGTTCGTAATGAAAAGAGATCAAAACTTGCCTTCGCAACTATAGACGGGATCTACCAGAGGGTAGTCATGACATTCAGGGTCCAGAATTACCCGGGGGTTCCTACGCACATGATGCGAAAATTACTTTAATCGTTAAGGCGAACAGAAGTCTTAAATTCTTTAGCGACAGCAAATTGGGTCAAACGTATTATCTTACTGACGTTTTAGAGCGACTTCGACAAATGGGACTGACAGCACGACCATCTATGTGTCATATAGTGTTTAGACAACTAACCTACCTTGGTCATGACCTCAGCAAAGACACATTAACACATGATAGTTTGAAGGTCGACCAAGTTAGAAACGCAGCACGACCGACCACTAGGATGAAAGTTCGATCTTTCATAAAACTAGCAGGGTACTATCGTCGTTATGTTGCTAACTTCATAGCTATTGCAAGCCCATTGACCGACTTAAGTTGGAAAAAGGCTCTGAGGGAAGTTTTATGGAGAGACATACGTGAACGAACATTTCAGTCGTTGAAGGACACTCTAACGTCAGACGCAGTAGTGAAATTGCCTGATAAGGTAGAGTTTTAGGGGCTGTACGATTACAGGAACATGATGAAACTTTATTCCCTATTACCTACAGTAGCAGGAAATTGTTAATCACAGAACGCAATTATCCAGTCTCTGAAAAAGAATGCTTGGCAATTTATCTTTGGGATATTTAAATTTCAACGCTATCTGTATGGATGAGAATTTATTCTAGAAACTGTCCACCAAACTATTGCATATTTAACTTAAGCTAAGTTTACCAATGGACGATTAATGTAATGGTCAGTATTTTTGCAGCAATACCAAGTCTAGGTACGGTATTTTAAAGGCGAGGATAACGTATGGACTGACTACTTAAGTAGACTAGTCTCATCTGAGGTGAAGGGTTCACCTGAGGACGTGTAAGTCTGGATAGTAACAATTACTGATTTTACTTATAAGGAGAAGGTTATGTAATGGAGCAAATTGTTCAGTCGATCTCTGTAGAAAACATTTAGTTGGACACGTGTACGATTAATTAGATTTATGGAGACCTGCGCACATTAAATTGCCATACTGAACGGATTCGTACAGTCTCTGTCATGAGTTAAGATATTCAATTTCGGTTACGTTTGTTAAAACAGAAAAAGATATGGGTCAACTTCTGACCTGTAAGAAAACTGTAATTTCTGAAATTTGCCAGGAATCAATTGGATAATCAATGTTTGTCAGGCGAACTGGATTGCTTGAGCCTAGTTCAGGCTGGAAATTTATTCAATTTGTATTGGAAACGCTGCGAAGGGTGTGTAGTTTCACATGAAAACTCTCCGTTTAAATGTGCTAACAGCAAATTGGAAATCAGTCTACGCTTTTCTGCAAGAGAAAACAAATGCAAATGATTTAGAGTAATTTAAGAAGTAAATTCACTTATAAAATCAATCAGGGCAAATGATTGTCTGGAAAAATTGAGACACAGTTCTGGAATGTAAGAGCTCGAAACTCAAGGCAATTGCAACAATCTTACGTAATTCATTGATGCTACTATGATGATTGCTTGATTTATTTGCTTATATTTCCATGGATTTATTTTCTTAAATTAGTAGATCAATTTTCTTGAAATGAGTATAACGGTGTTGAGTTCATTTATTCGAATTCTTGCAAAGATATATTTTATTTATATACATTGAATAATCATTAGAATGTAGTCTCTAATATTATAGGAAATTATGTATCTAGAATTACATGCCTTATTTTAGTTGAGATTTCGAGAATCTGTGTGAATTCTCTGACCTTATGTGAGGTCAGGAATGATAACGAATTTATTATGTGTAGTTGTTATAATACCGTAGTGTAAGGAATTTTATTCATTCATTTTGTATAACTGAGGTGGGATTGAACTAATGTCTCGGTGTGGTGTTGAAATAGCCATTAGCAGGACCATTAATTTTGTTAAACTATGCTTATTACGGTATGTCATGGCCAATTAGACTAGATAGCCGTGGTATCTGCTTGAATTTCAAATGAACCATATCCAATATAACGAGGGGGTATAGATTTATTCTCCTAGTACAATGTGACTGAAGATTTAGCTTGCTCTTGTTTATACTTTTTAAGGTGAGATGGCTTCACGAATCATATTAAAACAACGTGACGGTATGTCTCACGTATTACAAACCAAAAGTGGACACAAAGTTGGAAGGGCCAAAAGTGATGTGACACCTGAGAATTCGGAAGAGCAAGGGAAAAGTGGAGAAGACCCAGACCCGGCCCAACTAAGTCAAAAGGAACAGTCGTTGTGAAATTTATACTGAGTCAAGACATCAGGCTATGAATCGATGCAAGGCTATGTTTTTTATATTTTTTACTAGATTCGATGATGAATTAATTTTATCACTTAACAGATCGGATATTGGCATAATCATATTTGTATCTGAATTTTTTTGAACAGGTTAATTCAGCAAGAAAGTATTGTGTCTTTCATATTGTAGCGCATTATAACAATTGTCTGTGAATTTTATTGTTATGAATTTTGATTAAATATTGTTTTTATTTGTAACGGGGGCTCTTGTTATTATATTCTATATATCGGATCGGATCTTTGTTTATTCCATCCATAAATTTAACTCGTTACACCGTCGGGGATCAATCCTAGATAATGATAACCAACCACATAACCCAACCCAACAAAAGTTAATGCGAGGTATTCCGACAGTATGGCATGTGTATGTATATATATATATATATATATATATATATATATATATATATATATATATATATATATATATATATATATATATATATATATATATATAGATGCAATAAACTGACGACGAACAGTACGAAACTAGTAACTAACTAGCCTAAGCGCTTTCGACTCTTAATGAGTCTTTTTCAAAGGCAAATACAAAACATAGTTACGACAAACAAATAAACACAAAAACGTTGCGTTTGTAAACCTCTACATTTCTATCTTCACATGTGCTAAAACTATAAATACAACCAGCTTGTATAGACTAGTTGCGGAAACTGAAAACGTTGTATAATTCCCTAAAAGTCTACAAGCCAAAGCGACATCTATTTTTACTTTGTGTACATATGTAACGCAGATTATATCCCGGATATTTGGTTCTATACCGGTTATTCTTATAGTAAAAATTGAAGGATAAGAAGATTTAGAAAATGTTAAATTCTACTAGTGCATAGTTTTCATTTTCTAGTCTTCTTGGTTTAGACCGCTTGGTTTCAATGTTCTAAGGCGGCGTATCCAGTATTATTCCTTTTCCTTCCTGGTTTCGGAACTCCAGCTGTGGTTGTTAGCAATAGCGATAAGTATTATATCACTGAAAGTGTGGCCAGGGGACGAGAAGTGTTCTGCGACCGGGCTTCTGTACAGCTTTTTTGTCATCCAATCAGATCTATGAAGGTTTATCCTTATGTGTAGCTTTTCAGTTTCTCCCACGTACTGAAGGCCACAGATCTTACATGTGATGAGATAAATCACATTCTCTGTTTTGCACGTTTTGTTTGGACCATGTATGTTTAGTTTTTCTTTAGTCACCGTGCTAGTGAATGTCTTGGTCTCTATCATATGTTGACAGGTTTTGCATCTTTTATCGCCACAGGGTCCAGATTGACTAGGTTGGTTTTGACTAGCGATTGTTGTTAGCTTGGCCCTGACTAGGATGTCCTTTAGGTTTTTTGGTCTCCGGTAAGCTACTACAGGTTTGTTCGGAAGTATTAGGTTTAGTATGTCTGACGATTGCACGGTTGGCCAGTGGTTTGCGATGATTTTACCTACTTTGGGATTGTCTGGGTGATAGGTCAGAATAAATGGTATCCTATCAACCTTTTCTTTCTGTCCATATCTGAGTAGGTCATCACGGTTTGTTTGTTTGGCCCTTTGGATTGCCTCCGCAATCAGGTCTTTGTCGTAACCTCGGTAAATTAAATGTTTAGCCAGCTCTTCAGACCTTTCTAGGAATCTTTCATCGTCGGAGCAAATTCTGCGTATCCTCAGTGCCTGGCTATATGGAATGTTCTTAATGCAGTGTTTTGGATGACAGCTGGTTGGGAGAAGATACTGGTGTTTGTCGGTTGGTTTCGAGTAGATGTCTGTGTGTAATTTGTTTTCCACCAGTCTGGTTGTTGTGTCCAGGAAAACATGGTTTGAGTTGGAAATTTCTGCCGTGAATTTTATTGAAGGATGGAAGTTGTTTGCCTTTGAAATGAAGTCATCCAGACTTTCTCTTCCATACTGCCACTTCATTTCTATATCATCGATAAAGCGTACCCACTGGTATGGTGTACGCTCAACCGATGCTAAGAGCTTTCCCTCAAGTTTTCCCATGAAAATGTTAGCATACGAAGGGGCCATTTTAGTACCCATTGCAGTTCCATTGATTTGTAGGTAGTTTTCTTCATTAAATTCAAAGTTGTTGAGTTTTAGGACAAGCTCCAGGAGTTGGATTAAGAAGTGTGTGGGTGGATTGTTTACAGTTCTTGTTTCCCATGCTTCGCTGCATGCCTGTAACCCTTCGTTGTGCGGTATGTTGGTGTACAAAGATGTGACGTCTAAGGAAGCAAGTAATGTATCTGGCAGTAATGGTTCACTAGCTTTGCTTTTTATGAGATAATCTGTCGTGTCTTGAAGATATGATGGTAATTTGTGGACATGTGGTCTCATAAAATGATCTAAATATTCTGATATCCTTTCTGTGGGGTGCCCGTTACCCGAGATTATAGGTCTGCCAGGGTTTCCTTGTTTGTGGATTTTGGGTAGAAGATAAAATCTACCTGCTCTTGGGTTTTCTGGGCTTAAGTAGTTTTTGGTTTGCTGGTCTATGTGTCCGCTTTGGTACGCCTCGTCAATAACATTAGTGATGATTTTTGCATATTCCAGCGTTGGATCATGGTCCAGTTTTTGGTAGAACCTAGCGTCACTTAGTTGTCTACTTGCTTCACTAATGTAGTCTTCCCTATTCATAACGACAACAGCGGAACCCTTATCTGCAGGCTTAATTATTATGTCTGTTCTGCTTTTCAGTGAGTGCAGGGCATCTGTTTCTTCTTTTGTCAAATTAGAATATTTGTTAGTATGGTTGATATGTCTGGAAGTATCGTTTTCAACCGAGTTGATAAAGGCTTCCAGATTCGGAATTGAACTTTTTGGTGGGGTCCAGTTACTTTTCTTTCTAAATGTGGGTTGGTCGCAGCTTATATTTTCCTTTGATTTGTTTGGTGGTTGCAAGGCAAAATGGGCTTTGAGTCTTAGTCGGCGGATGAATTCTTCGGTGTCATTCTTAAGCTTCCCTCTGTCGTATGTTTTAGGACGGGGACAGAAACTCAAACCTTTCGATAAAAGTTTTATTTCTGCATCAGTAAGTTCTAAATTGGAGATGTTGACTACTGTGTTAGTAACAGTTGCATTAGTGTTTGTTACAGAGTGCTTGCGATTCTTCCTTTTGCGGCGATTTTTCTTCTTACGGTTGTTTTTGGAAGAAATTTCGTCAATTGAAGTTTCTTCACAACAGTCCATTGGTTGTAGATCATGACTTCTAAATTTTCTCTCTCTGACTTTTAATAGTTTCGAAGAGAGTCTTTTTTCATCTTTATTTAATTTGGAGTAAAACGTTTTCAATTGTTCTTCTGTTGAGACGGAATTGAGCTGATGTTTTAGTTCTTCAATGGTTGCTGATTTGGCTAGATATTGATGATTTACGTTTTTACTAAGTAGGGCTGTGAGTTTCATGGAAGCGTCGTGAGTTATTTTATTCCATCTTTTGTTGAATCTGTTTGAACTCTTGCCAATAATTTGCGGTTTCACATGAATTTGAAGACCTTTAGTGACTGTATTTGTTTCGAGGAAATGATGCAAGAAAGTGCAATGATGCTTTAGGCGAATTAAAGCATCAGTTTCATTGCGTAAAGTTTTGAATGTTTTCTGTATTTGTTGAGACATCGTCTCCATTCTAAGAGATACGGCAACAATTTAAGTATAAGAAGGAAACAATGGAACGGATACAGTAGCACTACATAAATACAAGATTACATATTACAGATTACAAATACAAGAATACATATTATAGTTTTAGCACATGTGAAGATAGAAATGTAGAGGTTTACAAACGCAACGTTTTTGTGTTTATTTGTTTGTCGTAACTATGTTTTGTATTTGCCTTTGAAAAAGACTCATTAAGAGTCGAAAGCGCTTAGGCTAGTTAGTTACTAGTTTCGTACTGTTCGTCGTCAGTTTATTGCATCTATTTTAATTAATCCCTGACAAACGTGATCCCTTGGTGGATCCAGTAAGCTTGAGAGGGTTGTTATTCGCCATATTATTTGTATTCTTTATATATATATATATATATATATATATATATATATATATATATATATATATATATATATATATATATATATATATATATATATATATATATATATATAGAGTGCATATGAATTTTTGTGTGTGAAAATTAATATGTGTATTTATATATATATATATATATATATATATATATATATATATATATATATATATATATATATATATATATATATATATATATATATATATATATATATATATATATATATATATATATATATAGTATTGATTTGTTTTACTGTATGTATTAAACGTTCCACGATCAAATTATATATCAAATTTAAATGTAAATGTATACATTTGCTGATGGCCAATCGGCCATGTGTAAATAAAGATCAGTACCTTAAGTTACTCGGCTTTATATAGACAAGGTTGTGCTAGTGTGCGGTTGAGCCACCTACATATAAACATCATGTGCACTAAATGTCAAACTCAGGCTCATGGTAATATATGGTATCTTGTCTATATACCAGTTAGCCGTAAGCTTCTTCCAGTTCCTAATTTGAACCACCTCACTTTATATCTTATCCTTAATTAATATGATTTAAAAACAAACCTTGATTACCTGCTGTTTTTTAATTTCGCCATCTGATTAGATCAAAGTTCACTGTAAGTGTTCAGGGCCAATCATCTAGTCATGTACTTTTAATTGCTCGAGTAAATTTATTTTATCGATATATTCAATCAACAAACAGACATACTTAAACGGGGTTATACTTGAGTCTTTAAGGTGGCCACCTTGGCGTGTTCATCATTGAGCGTTTATATAAACTGAAAGATCGCCTATTTCGTTACCAATTTAATGATCGTGAGAGATTCCGCTAAAGGTAATAGGCGACTGTTTATCTTGATTCTTGATGGAATATAATAATTTTACTATATTTAATTATGTACTTCCCATAGCCAACGGGCTTTAATCAATAAACTTTTCTATCATTTGAGCATGATTGAAGGGTGGTCTAAGGTTGCAGGTGGCCGAGTGTTGTATTTTCCTGGATGGCTACATAGTCTGAGCTCACATTTACGGATTATAAACATTTCACCTCTACCTGGATTAACGTCTCGGGTTCGGCCAACGTAGGTGCGTGAGTTAGCTTGCTAGTAGCTTCCATTTGTTTGGTGGTTCTTCCTGGGGTTTTGCCGTGTTCTTCCTAGATAAAATATTCTGACCACCAAGGATAGATTATCATGTGCTGCAAATGGCGCTAAACCAATTAAGGTGTTGTGTGGCAATATAGTGTAAAGGTTGTCATATTACCACGCTGAAGTTCGTACTGTTGACATGCCTTTCTTTGGTGAAACCATAACTGTGTAGTATAATTTTCATATGTGATTATGTTTAAACTGTTCAATCACATACACAAACTGTAGGGGAAAAGCTAAATTGAAGCTATCGTCCTCACACTAAAGACTTCATCAGTAAACTGATTTAATTTCTACTGACGGTTAACATAACTCGATGGAAGGGTGAGCGAATTTAACAAATTGTCCAAAATGTCCTGCAGGTTGTAATGGCCCCCGTCCCACGTCCCAGTATGGCTAGCAAAACCATTGTAAATGTGTCGTAGTACTTCAGTCAAACTTGAACTTGGCCTTCTGTGTTAATTAAATCTCACTTCAATGTCCTTTCCGCGATGGCGCTGACTTTTAACCTGCCTTTACAATTAATGTGATAGATAGGTCAGCAAATATCTTTCTTATCATACTTATCCTTTGGATGAACTAGCATCTGCCTATGGATTAGGTAAGTTCTAAAACAAATATTCATTTTCTGACGTATAAAACGCGCTTTAGGCATTCGGAAGTCCCGTTTACATATGGTAGCATCATGATACTACTTTTCGAAACTATTCTTCCAGTTGTTCTACGCATCAACATAACGACAATCCCAAGGTAAAGCCTTACCTGAGACTTGCCATACCAAAACGACAATCCCAAAGTAAAGCCTTACCTAAGGTGGCGCTCTACAGTTTCGTATTTAGCATAGGGTTAAAATTTTAAAGAAAAAGAGTTTCCCCGGGTTTCCTCACTAGTTATACTGGTTATTTAAAAGAGACTTTCTATATCTTAGGTGTTGTTCAAAGAACCTTTAATTCCCTTTATTTTGATGTATGATTGATGGGTGTAATATGGGTTAGAGACTATACAGCTTGGCCTTACTCCAGATGTGTACCTTTCAAAAAAGTGCTAGCTCAACTTGCTCATTTTCACTTCTCTAACTTCAGAGGTAAATTGTAAAAAAATGAGCCGATAACTTTTTTTTTACATTTTATGTATTTGGTAATTCAGTCATTGTACTTTTAGAAGCTGGTATTATCTAGTTTGGCAAAATTCATTTTCCATATTTTAATAGCTGCCAAGAATAGTGTACTTTAGACAAATTTAGGTTGATTTTTGGAGCACAAGGGAGCAGTCATTTTAGTTAGCCGTGTCCCAAGATCATTTAAATTTTCCAAAAGTACAATATCCAAAGAAATTTCATCCATATTACATGAAAGTAGTATATAGGTATGCCAACATTCTCTCCACTGTGCATGTTTAAAATGCAAACAACTTCACCTTACATACATCACTCTCTCAAAAGCACATAATAACTGGTGAGCGCCACCATAACGACAATTCCAAGGAAAAGCCTTACCAAAGACTTGCCATACCATAACGACAATCCCAAGGAAAAGCCTTGCATAAGACTTGCCATACCATAACGACAATCCCAAGGAAAAGCCTTACCAAAGACTTGCCATACCATAACGACAATCCCAAGGAAAAGCCTTACCTAAGACTTGCCATACCATAACGACAATCACAAGATTATAGATATAATTAGAGGGATTCGCCTGAAAATACAATCACAAACGTTGAAAAAAAATAAGCATGCCATATAAAACTAGAAATTCCATTACAAGCATCATTTGAAACTGTACGTCTCATTTCGGATGATGAATGAAATAAAGGTGGAACTGAATCATGAACAATTCAGAAATTCAATGAAAGAATGTTAAACGTGCATACTGGTTAGATATACGAGAAAACTGTCCAGTCAATAGGTGGGGTTTGTAGGATTAAAACCGAGTTTGCTATATTTTGTAGCAGATTTAGTTGAAAACGATATACATGTAGTCTTCCTTACATAATTATATATTTGGTCTTGTACAGAGCATACCATTCTTTAACAGCTATGAGTACAAATGAGCCAGTTACTCGGATAAAATACATAGAGGCAAGAAACGCAAGTATATTTTTTAAGTTATTGTGTGTGGATAATTAGCCAGCTTGTACGACCGGAGTAGTCTATCATATAACGTCAACTATGCAGTCTATTTGTTTTGATGTAGAATATTTGATAAGGAAGTAAGTCACAGAACAGGTTGTTTTATGGTCACTTTCCAGAGCAATAATTCTCCAACAGTGGAAAATATACTAGCTGTTTTCTCCATCGTATGAGAAAATTTATATAAATAAAACTGAAAGCATTTTAAGCCCCGCTATGAAAGTGTGAAAGGGCTGTACAAGTCGATCTCCCGAAAACTGATGCACAAATAAGGTGCAAAAAGGTCATCACAAATCGATCTCCCGAAGATTGATACAAATATATTGTGCGAAAAGTGTCATAAGAATCGATCTCCCACCTGACAAATGCGAAAAGTGCCAGACGAATCTATCGCTCTAGGATGGATTTTTCGAAGATTGATACATAAAGTTGGAAAAGGGCCAAAGAAGATTGATACATATATAAAGTCGGAAAAGGAATGCAAAAATCAATATGTGGCATATTGATACATATTGAATAGCAATAATGGAAGTCATACTGCACACACACATGTGTGTTACATATATGTAATTTAATTCTTTGGGTGTTAGTTTTAAATTCTCTTTTATTTATTTTATTATTTTATTTATTATGTGTTATCGCAAAGATAACTTTATTCACTGGATTTGACTTTTTCCACCTAAAATTCAGTTTTCTGTTTGACCTGATAAACACACAGTTCGTTGCTACATTGTATTTTTAGCTGACCTAGTACCTGACCTTGATTCAGAAATTGATAAACACAGAGTAAAGATCATTGGCTTGCGTGTTAGCTCTATTTTGGAAACAACTTTATATTATTCAATCTTATAAAAAATTCATCCAGTACAATCGAACCCGTATAGCCTACGTGCTAATTAACATAAATGACCAAGTACTCCGCCATGTGATCTAAAATTGAGGTTTAAACATGTTTTGTAGTGGATTTAGTCGGTCGTAATTTACACCTTCAGAGCTCTAAGTGTTTTTAATGTTGATTTAAAATTTTTCTATTTTTTGGATTTAATAATTAATAATCCATGGAAAATGCCAGTGATCATAAAAGTTCGTAGACAAAGACATTTATTGGAAATTATCCGGAATTATAAAGCCGGAATATTATTCTTGATTCAAAAATTCAACAAGGAACTGTTAACACAACAGCACAAAACAGGATATAGAAGAGGTCATCGTCTTTCATTTTGAAATTTCATCGGGATTCAAACTTTGATTCATTTAGAAACTTTCAGTGGTAGGAATTATATTTTAGGATTAAATTTTGGATTAGAATCACACACCGTTAAGTCCTTTTCGTATTGTTACATTGTTTTCTAGGGATATACATTATTTTGTTAAATTTTACAAAGCTTGTTGGCTTTTCTCTTTTCTTTGCTACTTTGTACTAACCTAGACACGTCCATGGCGCAAAAGTACACATATATAAACGTTCTCGCAAGTGTCTGTAGAGAGAGAGAGAGAGAGAGAGAGAGAGAGAGAGAGAGAGAGAGAGAGAGAGAGAGAGAGAGAGAGAGAGAGAGAGAGAGAGAGAGAGAGAGAGAGAGAGAGAGATGGGCTGGATTAAAACCTTGTAAAAGAAATTAGACCAAATAACCTACTAGAATATGGTTCGTCGTAAACGATACGTGTGCACTTTCCTTGGGATTTATCAACAGTTTTTATCAATGGTACGATGTTGCAAACCAGTAAATTCCTCGGTTACGTGGTACACATACTGTAATATAATAAATGTTGTGCTTTTTGTTTCTTAAACAAGCCACAATGTTCTAAAAAAAATCGATT
This sequence comes from Potamilus streckersoni, assembly GCA_016746295.1. Classification (NCBI taxonomy): domain Eukaryota; kingdom Metazoa; phylum Mollusca; class Bivalvia; order Unionida; family Unionidae; genus Potamilus; species Potamilus streckersoni. The sequence goes on from JAEAOA010001832.1 coordinate 3,165,178, forward strand.
ATTATTATTATTTAAATATGAAAATGTCCAAAGATCTCTCTCTCTCTATTCTCGACCATGGTGGCAGGATAATGGATAAAATCTATCAAATGGGCGAACGTTGAGGATTTTCAGACAATATCTCTGGACTTACGAATGATGCTAAAAGTTAATTCAAGAGAGAGAGAGAGAGAGAGAGAGAGAGAGAGAGAGAGAGAGAGAGAGAGAGAGAGAGAGAGAGAGAGAGAGAGAGAGAGAGAGAGAGAGAGAGAGAGAGAGAGAGAGAGAGAGAGATTGTGGGTAGAATGTACTGTTGCTAAAGAAGAATAATGACTTAGATCAAATGTAAATATATTAAAATATTTTAATTACCTCTTGTTTGTTCGTCAGTTGGCTTAGTTTCTATTCCACATTAATTTCCATGCGCCTGAAGGCGAATGGCACTGCGTTCATTTGAATGGTTGTTGTTGTTGTTTTTGGGCCATTTTTCAGCACTCGATAGGCTATTCATGGCGGCCAGTATTAATGGTGGAGGAAGAAATCGGGAAATTACCGGAAAGAACCACCGACCCACGAGAAGCTACTGGCAAGCTTTCTCACATATCCACATTCGCCGAATTCTAGACTCGAACACACGCAGACAGAGCTGAGATGGCAGTGATCCGTAATGGACAGAGCTTTAGACCACTCCGCCACTCGGGGCTCCTCATTTGAATGGTGTATCTATCCAAGTGATACTATTGCTATACTTTTATTATATAAACAATCTTTCATGTTTAAATCATAAGTGTGTATTGTATTGATTTAATCAATGTGGAAAAAAAAAATAAAAGCCAAGAAAGGAAAACAATCAACTTATCTATATTCAGAGCTGATTGTAAATAAGCACTACGGCAGAGAACTACATTTTGTAGCGGACACACTTGGGGATGTGAGGAATTCATTTACTAGGTCATTACAATGCTGCTTGTAGTAAATCTAACCACAGAAGTCTGCAGTTTTATCAATATAGCAAGACGAAATTTCTGAAAACATGAAATCACAGTTTTATAAAATAGCACAAGGATTGCAAGTGCTCTCGATTCGACTTTTCTCACGCGTCTTTTATCATTTCAGAATCGCACGAAGACTGAAAAACTACACATAGCCATTCAGAAAACAGTAACGTACCTTCGCATCACTCTCGGACGACTATAGCATGAATTCAAACGGCATATATACTGTGCTATCCCTGGATTCTGTAGTAGAATCTTGATAATAGTGGGCAGAAATAATAGTTTAATACAAACAATACTATCATACAATTTAAAGAAATTAAATTCGTACTCTACGGAGTTTCGAACCCAGGTCTGCGAGTAAATGGTACCCATCGCCTTGCCTGCATGCACCAACCCATATACCGTCACGACTAAGCACCCATCACCAAATAATGATGGCACTGAATGGCTGTTATATAAGTTCTTGCGCAGCAGACTCACTAGCATGACGACCTAGTAATTAATATACAGTCGTTCCAGATTCCTATGAAAGAAATCAAGGTATATAGGATTTTTGTATTACAAATTATTATAAATATATACCAGACAGAACAGACTGTGCTATCCCTGGATTCTGTAGTAGAATCATGGTAATAGTGGGCAGAAATGATAGTTTAATACAAACAATACTATCATACAGGTTAGATAAATTAAATTCGTACTCTACTGAGTTTCGAACCCAGCTTATATAACAACGATTCAGTGCCATCATTTTTTTGTGATGCGTGCTTAGTCGTGACGGTATATGGGTTGGTGCGTGCAGGCAAGGCGATGGGTGACATTTACTCGCGGACCTGGATTTGAAACTCCGTAGAGTACGAATTTAATTTCTATAACCTGTATGATAGCATTGTTTGTATTATATATATATATATATATATATATATATATATATATATATATATATATATATATATATATATATATATATATATATATATATATATATATATATATGTTATATAAATAAAATATATGTACATTGTGTACGCTGTATCTATGATATACCACTAGTTGTATAAATTTTTTATATAAAAGAAACTCATCAAACTTCGTTTTTTTAATGAAAATGTATACATCTCGTGGTATATCATTGATACAGCGTACATGCTATAGATATATTCTTTCTGTATTCGGACATGTTTAATCCTGCATATGAGGCTATAAGTATATCACAAGATTCTGTTCATAAAGTTTAATACATATTAGCTTTAGTTTCAGAATGCTTACGATCCTATCTCTTTAGAGCGTTACTGACATATCGCTCCCTGCAACAAATCCTGAAAACTCCCCTTTGCAAAACATCTTGCGGGCTCCCATGGTTGTCATTAACGTCAAGTGGAATCGCTTTTTTATGATTCTTCAAATATCAAAATGATTCAAGGAAATATACTTAAGTAAATTTAATCTGTTATCTAAATGCCTTAGATATGGTGATGATGGTATTAGGTTTATATACATATGGTAATGTTTCTCTTTTCTTATGACCGTGTCTATATTTTCTGTATAGTGAAAAAAAAAATACCCTACATAATTTAACCGACTTTTGTTTGATTGACAATCGCGTCAATTTATGCATTGTCGGTAAAATGCTGTTTATTTTTACCGGTTCTTGTTTACTTACAATGTTTAAGAACGTGTACAATTGAAAAGGTGGGTGTCGTTTCAATATTCTGTGATGAATATTTCAGATAGGTTTGCTGACTGGTTCACAGTGCGATTACATACAGCCAACACATCAATCACAATATTCGCTTTCTTTTTTTGTTTGCTGCATGTTTGAAAGTTGATGTGTTATAGTGTTTTCTCTATGATAACACACCTTTAAAACTGATATAAATGTTTTTTGGCTATTGTCTATGTAATAAACTGTATTTGAATAATAATAATAATAATAATAATAATAATAATAATAATAATAATAATAATAATAATAATAATAATAATATCCATTCCACACAAAAAAAATAGTAAATTGAACTACAACTGTCGGCATTGCACACAGATTAAACTGAAAATTAATGCTGAATATTTTGGTACCTTAGACTGATTATGCTAATGGTACACATTATGCGCATACCAGATACCAGAATGATCTTCATCGTGAGATTGCATACTCTGCACAGATGATTCTTTATTTGGAAACAAAATTATGTTTTTTAATTGGTTTAAATTATAAATTTATACAACTTTTCACATATAATAAGTACTCGGTCTGTACACTCTTCGCTGAATATATATATATATATATATATATATATATATATATATATATATATATATATATATATATATATATATATATATATATATATATATATATATATAGTAATGCTGTTATTAGTAGTAGTGTACTTCATCTATTGTCAGCGTAAGCTGCAAAATTTTGCACGAGTTTCGTTTAAATGACTGAGTTGGTGGCAAGTTTCATTAAAATCTCGTGATCATAATGGCTTTTCTAATTTCTTTGCAGAATTTAAATCTACTATGAAAAAGAAAGTGTTATTGCATAAATCTTTCTTTTTTTATTATGGGGAAAGGTGTCACGACCCCTTAGTTTAATTGTGTGTTAAGGAAACAATTCTATAGAAAAATTTTATTTCATGTTTATTTCATTAAATGTAATTATTAATATAATTATGTTATTTTCAGTGTAATATGTCGTTGAAAAATACTGTGTTTACTTGAGTCGTAGATGTGACTCATGTGAGCACGCGCTGTGTATAACAAATTCATTACAAGTAAACATTCAGGAATAGCTATGAAAACGATTGGCTGACACTTGGTCAGGTTTCCTAAAGTCCAAAAGTATTACTAAATTGCATGCGTCCTCGTGCGCGTGTAATTCAAACAACGTATTAATTTCGTTTATATACAAAGGTATTTTTGTAAGACGTTGCGAGTCACGGGTAGACAGTCATATTCGAAAGTCATACACAGTCGTAGAGTCGTAAAGTCAGTTGGATTTATATTTAGAGTTATACAACTTCTATTACCTTAAAAATGGTATTTTTGTGCTAGAAGTTGCCTGTTAGTATGTCTACGTAGAACAACATATTTTGTTAGGGGAGCTAATTTTACTTTGTTTCTTCTGAATAATTGTTTTTCTGGAGAACAACATTACTGATTTGGACAAAGACATTTTCCAGAAAATGTTCTAAATAGGAACGGAACAACACAAACTGTGCTTTATTGTGTAAATTCTGTAATTTTCTGTTAGCCTTCGTCTGACGTGGTCATCCGCCATTTTGGACCGGAATTGAACTTCAGACTGTTTTTAGAACGTTTTACAAGACTTATGTTACTATTTTGAACAAACAATTTGAAACATTTCTGTAAACCGTAAGTCTTGTTTAACATAATTACATTTTTTATGTAGGAAAAAAATTATTTTTGTTAAAATTTACAACGCTTGTTGTCTTCACTCTTTCTTTTGTTACTTGAACGAGCCAATACGTGACACTAGAAGGAATTCAGTATTGTCGGTTTCCTTTATTGTAAAATAGGTCAGATATAAGCGAAGTTATGTATATGGTTTAGTTACAGCAGGAGCTTTTGTTTCACGTGCTTGGCGATGGCACATGGTATTTATTGGTACCTTGTAGGTCGGTCTTTAAAATTTGGAAAGAAATTTATTAAATTTTAGCCATTTAAAAAAAAACAACAAACAAAACGTAACCTCTGCTCCGTATTCCAGTCAAAATTGAGCGATACGTTGTTGACCTAGTACTAATTAGTGATGGGCGTTTAGCATCACAATTATTACTTAGTTTAGAGCTCGACTGGTTTGGAAATCACATCCAACCCTGTGCTTTGCTAAAAGAAAACCAAGGAGGTATTGCCAGTGTTTGATTGCTTATTACTCTAGCGCTGTTAGACGTTATATTCATTATCTACGTGATATGCTTATTTGACTTATCTTGACAAGAGCGTTTATAGCCGGAAAGAAGTAAGTGTAGTGGGCTGAGAGCACTTGACTGCTTTGCTAAGAAGGTAAGTGGCATATTAAGGCTTGAATACATAAACTAGAGTAGGGTTGATATCGACTCTTACAAACGAAGGAACAACTGTCATTTGGACGAACCTCTGATATATTCTACTTGAGTCTGGGACGAGGTATGTTCATTATGTAAACCAGACTACTAATACTTGTAAACACACCATTTATCGCCATGACTCATGTGGCAGATAAAATCACGTGCATGGTGATTTCATTTCTATATAAAACATTGAAGTGCTAGAAACAGTATCTTAACTGGATGAGTATTCGAAAATAGGAAGACTAATAACTATAGTCATATTTAAACGTTCGAAGGGATTAAAGGAATACTTTGAAAGAAATGTTTTCTCCCTTCCCATCAGGTTTAAATTGGATTACAATTTAATGAGGAATGCACTAAATATTTAAATATGTGAAAGTTATGTAATTTTATCTCCAAAACGTTTATTGCCAATAACGATACGTTTTTATTTCTTCTGTTAAATATCTTCTTTACGTAATGCAGTCGTATGTGATATAAAATGTTTTGGGTTGTAGCTGACGAAAATATTGCAGCCTGTGTTAAAGAATGAACGAGAGTGCATACAATACTGAGTCCAATTATTCAATAGAGATTTTATGATTATGATGTTTTTGACAAGCAAGCTGACTGTGTACAATTTATGACTGCGATACGGTTTGCAGTAAAAACATATTGCAAAATCAGTCAATAAATGTGACTCATTTGTTCTCTCTGAGTATATTTCACCCGCGTGCACACTTTTGATACCAAACACATTCTACGAAAAATAAAGGAGTGCGGCCAATCTATCATACAACTTCATGTTTGAGTTCGAGAATGAGTTTCCACTCCAAACCACTTCAGAGCGACTTTTCAAATCTGAATCCCAAAAATCAAGCTCAAAAGGAATATGATCTACAGTCCTGGATCTTATCCTTTCTAAATGTTACTATTATTTGAGACGCCTTGAATACTATGCCAAATATCGATTTTTGAAATATACTTAAATATGATTCTTTACAAAAAAATTTGCTTTGCTCGATGGTAGAAACTACATTCGATTTGTACCATCCGTCTTTCTAAATAGAGTATATGCCATAATTTTTAATTAAAAATAATGATTGCTGTCAAAATGCCTTTTGAATACGTTAACTCATTTAATCGCAACTCATGCAAATCTGTGGCAATATTAGCTATTGGACCAACGCAAACATTTTCCTTGTAAACGAAGATATTGTTTTCTCGTATCACACATGAGATTTAGAGTGGAGAAGAAAAAGACCCAGAACAAACACACAAAATATTGCAAGCAATAATTTCTCAGGTTTGTTTACACGGTGGGTATTGTTTTAATCCAGCATGGAATTGGTATTGCGTTCAAGTTGAGGCATTATTTCATTTGCCATTCTTATAACCGAAGATAACGATTTGAAGAACTTTTGATGCACATTATTTGGCTTTTTGATAAAGCACGTATCTGAACGTTTAATCATTGCATAAACTAAATATGAAGACCGGAACTCGATACGCCAGCAATATCTCATGATTCAGTTTTCGATATGTACCTTGCAAATCCTGTACAGAACGATTTGAATGACACTATCGAAATAGATATTATAACCACTATAAGGTACATTGTTTCTCATAAGCAAAAACAATTTATGAATGTTCGTTGAATGTATGCTAGTTGTTGACAGTTGATGCAAATGGTCAAGGTCTTATAACACCTTTAAACATATGGAAGACCAGAAATCATATAAAGAGTATAATTACGTTATGAAGAGACAGAAAAATAGAAACATTGCAGAATTACAGGAACATGGAAAGATTAGACTAAACTTGATATTCTGACAAGGAAGATACATATCGGACACTATAACAACCTATATTCCATTTTGCAAAAGACCATTCCAATCGCAAATGCATATACTTTGATACCCATATGTTAAATATTGAGAAAAAATTTAAAAGTGTGATCTTTAAATAATAGTCATTCCAACATCGACCTGATTATGCTGTTCCAAGATGAGTGAAGATGTGGGTGTCATATTTAGTAACACATCGGTTATATTAAAGGTGGCCTGTTTCTTGACTTGCAAGTGTTGCCTCCTAACCGTACATATTTTTTAAATTAGCAATGATGTTAGCTATACATTTTGACTATTGAAGAGTAATAATACAATGAAGAAACACCAGGATGGTTTCAAATGAAATAGCATTTCACTTTTAAGCATTCTAATATATTTCCCACCTTCATATTTTCACCAAATCCAGTCCAGTCGTAAACTACCATTTCTGATTGGACGTCTCCCCTCAGGTAACAAAATGCTGTGCTTGGGTACTGTTGTTAGATACTGCAATGTTGCTAAGGGTAGTTGTAATACGTTCTATCTCCCTCTGATACCGAAATTAGGCAGAATCTTGGAGTCATCATAACTTAATCTTAGTTGGAGACAAAATTACTTGATAAATGAGTCATTCTCATGTGGGAGCCTAGATTTGTTCATGCTGCATTTTAGACTTCTACAGGGAAATTGCTTCTAAACTCCTTTTCTAGCCATTTTAGGGTAGCATTGAATGTTCTTGTCTTGAAAGCACATTATTTAATGAAATCTTCAGAATGTTTTTTTTTTAAGTTTCCTCACAAGCCATGGTTAATTTGGTTGCGTTATTTCGTTTTGGACATTTTGAACAAGACTGTTCTGATAGTGTTGTCGAAAATACACGACCATTCCAAGCTGTGTGTTATCATCACGATAACTGTTTATTATGGCTTTGCTTTGTTTTGTTTCCTATATTGATTTGGTTGGGGACCATTTTTTTTTGTACCCATGCACCGTAACGTGAAACTCTTTCTATCTAATGACCTGGGTGTTGAGAATTTGTTGTGTATTCGTAAGTGTACTTTTTCCCCGGATGAAGTAAAAAGAGGACGTCTGTCTTGCTTGGACTATTAGGCTTAAATTTGTACTCGCCTATATTAAAGTTATTTTGTCTGTTTCACTTCATGGTGTCTCAGGAGGAAATGTCAGAGCTTATAAATATCTCTATTGTAAGGTAAAAGTGGCACTGCCGTGTGCCATCATCGTCGCCGTAATTCATAGTCAATTTTAAAAACAAATTCTACCAGTAGAGCGTGGGCCATTGGGGCCCAATCAAAACCTTAAGAACTGTCTCATTTGCTGTAGGAGACGTCATCATCTAGAACTAAAGTGTCTAGCATACTAAATTCATCACATCACGAGTTTGGTGCAAATTAATAACATTTGTCTGGATGAATAAAAACATCAATTATTCAAGAACAGGATACGAAAATCAAGTTTTTTTTTGAGAAAGTTTGATTCTAGCCATTTATTTGGTATTTTGTGACTCATTTATTGCTAACATAAGTCAAATTAAAAGTAGTCTAAACTTTAAAAATATGGAACCAGACTACAATTCCAGTATTTCTCGGTATACGTTTTATCTATTGCTCAAAATCGTGTTGTAGCTAGTCGTAGATAAATGGGCGTCTAAAGTAGTCATACAAATTTTGAAAAATGCTTGACTTTCGATGAACACACACCGCCTTCAAAAGGCAATATCAAACGGTTCTAAATTGAGACTCAAGTAGCTCTCCTGTTGCGGCGTTTCAGTTAGTCTGAACGCTAATTGCATGCTTTGTGATTAATTGCACAGATCTGAACAAATTCGAAAGAAGCAAATATTATCTTTTTTTTTAAAGAGTAATTATGATGATAGAGATGAATATAGCTCTATCTCTCATTACCGAATTACTAGTAAATGCATTCTAGTGTAGTAATTTATTCACATCATAAACAGTAACTATTGTCTCATTTTGAACGTTATTCGTTGAGATTATTTATCTACTTACCTCTGTAACAAGTCATTTCTTTCATACTACCAACGTGAAAAGTACTTTCCTATTGTTTAAAAATTATTTTAGAGTGTTGCGGGTATTCATGCATGATGTGTATGTATTCTTTACTTAAAATGATCGAATAGAGACTGTCATATATATATATATATATATATATATATATATATATATATATATATATATATATATATATATATATACGTACGTTTTAGTGTCTGTAACCAATGTAAAAAACAAAACATTTGAGAGGGTTGTAACAGGAAGTTTCAGAATTATTTGGGCGGAACTTTTATGTGGTTTGTCTAAATATTATCTCTGTTTCCCTATATGGTACAGCCGTATTCTATCAGTTTTATATATATATATATATATATATATATATATATATATATATATATATATATATATATATATATATATATATATATATATATATATATATTGTCATAAAATCTGGATTAACCAGCTGTGTATCATAATTAGGTTGGGGTGGATATTTATTACTGCATGTGAAATCTCCATTGTTCTCAGATATTTTTCTTTTAAGATATTAGTGTTACATGTTAGCTCATTGGACCTTGGGTAGTGCAGGAGCATGTAGTTGTGGCGAATTAGTTACTATGAGGTTATATGAATTTCAACGTATAGCATCTCCCTATTTCCGATAATGCGTCACTTCATAGACATGTTCTCAGACTTCCTGCGGTCCATGGAGTCAAATTATATTGAATTGCTAGTTGGTTAGTCTCATATTTATTATGTCTGTAGGAAATCTATGTCAATAAGTCTTAGATATTACAATGTTCATCATTATATTACACTTGGCTTGTCAAGGTTTTACATTTTACATTCAGCACCATTTCTTGCACAAATTACATGCCTGTATTACCTTCATTGGATACCAAATGTGTTTTCTCCATTATGTAGTTGCTTGACGTGAGCATGATGACCTGTGTATTAAATATAAAGTTTCAGGTTGTTCGTGCTTCGCGGTAAACAAACTTTTTATTGCTCAAGTCAAGTTTGTATGGACGCCATTTTGTTTGTTTGTGACCCATGACCTCGATGGTTCGATATTACAGGTATGTGATTCACATATATTTACACTCATATTAAGTCACAGTGAACGTATTGCCGAAAGTGATATCTGATATATGCTGACTTTATATAAGAACTGTTCAAATTAATGAGTAATGCAATTTGTTTTGTGCATAGTTGCAATCTTCATAGCAGTCGCAATTCTTGTATAGTACCATTATACCCTGTCATTGGTTTGCCACAGTTTATCCTGTCTAGAACTGTTGTTCTGCTACTGAAAACTATATAGACAAATTAGAATATAGAGCTTTTGTCTCAGAGTGTTGTACAGAGTAAGAAATAAGATGTGAGAATATTTTATATATATTGAAATATATCGAACCATATTCATGTATAGTTGACATCGCAAGAATTGTGCTAGACTGAGGTTTGCCAGTTTGCCAAATCTGATTGGTTGGCGGATTCGGTCTGCCAATTCTGATTGGTTCAGCAATGTCACGTGGTTAAAAACCGAAGGCTATATATTGGAGTGAAAGACAGTACTTGTGAGATAACTGCCGAGCGCGGTCAAATTCAAAACCAGAAGCAACATCTGTGAAGTCGAACACCCGTTTTAGGTAATGATATACCGGGCATATAACTTGCTATAATAATAATAATAATAATAATAATAATAATAATAATAATAATAATAATAATAATAATAATAATAATAATAATAATAACAATAATATATGACTGACAAAGTAATAATAATATTCTGAATTATTTGGACATTGTTTAAGTGAAAAGCTAGTAAAATAAGCAATACTTTAGACATTTGAACATCCGTATTTTTAGCAATATACAGAGGCAAGCATTTTGGAAAATTACGTAGGGAATGTTCAAGTAAATTATTCTTCCAAACTGTGCAGTTATCTCCCACCACACTGGTAACCTGGGTTAAACGAATACCAAGCAAATCTCCAACTCTCGTCTGTTAGGGTCGCTTTATGATTTTCAATCATTATTTTATTTATTTTACATTGAAACAGACTATTATGTGCTTAGACATTTTATTGAAATGATCAGCAAGCAACGAGTGTTTCCTTGCAGGAGTATATTTGTTTTATTCCTAATAATGATTCATATTGGTGACAGCTTTCCAATTTCTCAGTTGTGTTACCCTCATTAAACATGTTTGTTGACTTTATTGCTGAGTGGAACTTCTTCAATGAACCCTCCCTAGCAGACAGGAAGTCGAGGTGCTTACAATATATATATATATATATATATATATATATATATATATATATATATATATATATATATATATATATATATATATATATATATATATATATATATATATATACCATTATAATTACCAGGAAAACTATATAATAGTCCATCATGATGGCCAGAAAGACTATATAATAGTCCATCATATTGGACAGGAAGACTATAATAGTCCATCATAATGGCCAGAAAGACTATATAATAGTCCATCATAATACTAATCAAGACTATACTAGTCTATCATAATGGCCAGAAAGACTATACTAGCCCATCATGATGGCCAGAAAGACTATATAATAGTCCATCATAATGGACAGGAAGACTATAATAGTCCATCATAATGGCCAGAAAGACTATATAATAGTCCATCATAATACCAATCAAGACTATACTAGTCTATCATAATGGCCAGAAAGACTATACTAGCCCATCATGATGGCCAGAAAGACTATATAATAGTCCATCATAATGGACAGGAAGACTATAATAGTCCATCATAATGGACAGGAAGACTATAATAGTCCATCATAATGGCCAGAAAGACTATATAATAGTCCATCATAATACCAATCAAGACTATACTAGTCTATCATAATGGCCAGAAAGACTATACTAGCCCATCATGATGGCCAGAAAGACTATATAATAGTCCATCATAATGGACAGGAAGACTATAATAGTCCATCATAATGGACAGGAAGACTATAATAGTCCATCACAATAGCCAGAAAGACTATATAAAGGTCTATGATACTGGCCCAAAAGATTAATATAATAGTCCATCATAATGGCCAGGAAGACTATATAATAATCCATCATAATGGAAGACTATAATAGTCCATCAGAATGGTCAGAAAGACTATATAAAGGTCCATCATATTGGCCCAAAAGATTATATAATAGTCCATCATAATGGCCAGGAAGACTATATAATAATACATCATGATGGACAGAAAGACTATAATAGTCCATCATAATGGCCTAGAAAGACTATAAAATAGTCCATCATAATTGCTAAGAAGATTATTTAAGAGTGAATCATAATGACAAGGAAGACTATAATAATCCATCATAATGGCCAGGAAGACTTTAATAGTCATTCCTATTTGCCAGTAAGACTATATAATAATCCATACTGATGGCCACGAAGACTATAATAATCCATCATAATGGCAAGAAGGACGATATATTAGTCCATCATAATGGCCAGGAAGAGAACAATTGTCAAACAAAATGACCAGAAGGACTACAATATTCCATCATAATATCCAGGAAGACTATTTAGTGGACCATCATAATGGCCAGAAAGACTATAATAGTCCATCATAATGGTCAGGAAGACTATCTAATAGTCCATCATAATGGCCTAGGAAGAATATAATAGTCTATCATATTCGTCAGGAAGACTATATAATAGTCCATCATAATGGCCAGGAAGACTTTATAATAGTCAATCATATTGGCCAAAAAGATTATATAATAGTCTACCATAATGGCCAGAAAGATTACATAATAATCCATTATAATGGCTAGGAAGACTATAATAGTCTATCAAAATGGATAGAAAGACTATATAATAGTCCATTATTTTGGCCAGGAAAACTATATAATAGTTCATCATAACGGCCGGGAAGACTATATAATATTCCATTATAATGGCATGGAAGACTATAATAGTCCATCACAATGGCCACGAAGACTGTAATAGTCCATCATAATGGCCAGGTAGACTATATAAAAGTCCATCATAATGACCATGTAGACTATAATAGTTGATCATAATGGCAAGGAAAAATATAATAGCCCATCATAATGGTCAGAAAGACTATATAATAGTCTTTACTGGCCAAAAAGATTATATAACAGTCCATCATAATTGACAGGAGAACTACATAATAGTACATTATAATGGCCAGGAAGACTTTACAATAGTTCATCATTTTGGCCAGGAACACTATGACGGTCCATCATAATGGCTAGGAAGACTATATAATAGTCTATCATAATGGTTAGGAAGACTCTAATAGTCCATAATAATGACCAGTAAGTTTATAATAGTCCATCATTATGTCCAGGAAGACTATATAATAGTCCTTCATAATGGCGAGGAAGACTGTAAAATAGTCCATCATAATGGACTAGAAATACTATACAATAGTCCATCATAATGGCCAGCAAGACTATATAATAGTCCATCATGATGGTCAGGAGGACTCTAATAGTCCATCATAATGGCCACTAAGACTATAGAATAGTTCATCATATTGGCCAGGAAGACTATATAATAATCGATCATAATGGGCAGGAAGACTGTAAAATAGTCCATCATAATGGCCCAAGAATACTATACAATTGTCGGGTCATAGTGGTCAGAAAGACTATAAAATCCATCATAACGGTCAGAAAGACTATATAATAGTCCATCATAATGGCCAGGAATATTGTAATAGTCGATCATAATGGCCAGAAAGACTATATAATATTCCATCATTGGATTCTTCGGACATATGTATTACAAAAGTCTTCTAGTTGATAATGGATCCCCAGAGCCAGCCTTCACTAGGTAGCAACACACAACGAAATTGCATTGCTCTTTTCTTCTTTATCAAACGTGTGTCTCGCATGCTCCTAGCTTCAGAAACATTACCCTTTGCATTATAGACATTATAAAGTATAGGTACGATATAGGATTATTTGCTGTCTGTGTGACATTAGAAGACTATAACAGATTGACATGATAATCCCACTTTCATTTACCGAACATTGAACCTGCGCTGCTATTATATATCTTTTAGAACAAGCATGGACTATGAAATAATTTGAAATTTATTTAATTACAGAGAAAAAAGGATGCACAAACGTATCGTGCCAGAGCCAGAGAATATCACACTGTACACAGATATAAATTACGTCTCAGCTGATATTCTTGGAGAGAATGATAAAACCAATAAATAACAAAATCCAAATTCATCCACAATCCCAAGTCAATCACAAATACTTGTGATAATCGCATCATTTAAAATTATAACTATGTGGTTATGTCCAAATGTTTCATTCACATCCAAAATGCTATCTGAATTGTTACAAGTTCTATACAATTGGAAATATTTGTGAATGACCTACTTTCGTTATTTTGCGGGTAATAAAATCCAAGAAATTTAATCCACCAAGAAAAATTACTGATTTTGTTTTTGGTGTGTGCGTATTAAGGTAAAGGATGTGACTACATGAAATGTTACAAACACAAAATTATCCGTTTAACCTTAAATAAAAAAAACAAAAACCAATCCACAATAATCTCCACGATTAGTTCAGATTTTCAAGTAATTGCAATCGTAAACAGTCTGTGTAATTATATTCATGTTATAAATAGGATATACACTTCATTCGATGCAATTGTATCATATGTGATTCTGCATTCATTTTCATTTTACAGGACAATCTGTACAATGTTTAAATATACATTGGTCTCGTATCAAATGGTCTTCCAGACACTTCGAGATGGATCATCTATCAGGTCTTTCTGACGCATCGAGAGAGATCATCTTTAGGTCTTTCATACATTTTGTGAGGGTTTTTCAGACACAGAGTGACTCTGAGAGCGGTACGTTCGTATCAGAAGGTCCATCAGACAATGTGAAAGGCACTCTCTTATCAAAAGTATTTTATATACTGCGGCATAATTGACTGTTGAAATATTCCTTAGAGTCCAGCAACGGGCAGTTCAGATTATTCTGTCTTCAAAATTTTACATCCCTTTAGTTCATATAATCCCTACCAGTATGTGATAAGAGTGTAATCGCCATTCTAAACATGGTCTAAACCGACGAATGTAGTGAAACCAAACGTACAGAATGTGATCACCGTTCTAAGCACGGATGACACCAACAAATGCAGTGAAGTCAAACGTAAAGACTGTAATCACCATGCTAAACATAGATGTTGTCGACCTAATGCAACGGAATCGGATAAGATGCTAAGACTAATCATCATTCTTAACATCTGTGTTATTGACTAAATACAAGGGAATCACAGAACAATATAAGACTGTGGTCACCATTCTAAGTGATTCCAACGAATGAAAATGAATCTAACAGATTTTCAAATCTTATTGTACATTGTACACCATTCTAATCATAGGTGATACCGACGAGTGCAAATGAAAATAAGAAAATGCCCGCGCACAGTTCATCATTCTAAATATATATATATATATATATATATATATATGCAATAAACTGACGACGAACAGTACGAAACTAGTAACTAACTAGCCTAAGTGCTTTCGACTCTTAATGAGTCTTTTTCAAAGGCAAATACAGAACATATATACGACAAACAAATAAACACAAAAACGTTGTGTTTGTAAACCTCTACATGGCTGTCTCCACGTGTGTTAAAACTATAAATACAACCAGCTTGTATAGACTAGTTGCGGAAACTGAAAAAGGTGTATAATTCCCTAAAAGTCTACAAGCCAAAGCGACATCTATTTTTACTTTTTGTACATTTATGTAACGCAGATTATATCCCGGATATTTGATTCTATACCGATTATTCTTATAGTAAAATTTGAAGGATAATAAGAAGATTTAGAAAATGTTAAATTCTACTAGTGCATAGTCTTCATTTTCTAGTCTTCTTGGTTTAGACTGCTTGGTTTCAATGTTCTAAGGCAGCGTATCCAGTATGATTCTTTTTCCTTCCTGGTTTCGGAACTCCAGCTGTGGTTGTTAGCAATAGCGATAAGTATTATATCACTGAAAGTGTGACCAGGGGAGGAGAAGTATTCTGCGACCGGGCGTCGACATACATACATATATACACACGTTGATTTAAGGACCCACAAAGCTCATAATACTAACAGAAATTTTATAAAAATTAAACATGATGCTAAACTTAGTAGTATGGGTCACTAGAACACTAAAAGAATTTAAATGTAGACCCATCGTGACTTATAATAAAAATTATTACATTATGTTAAAAAGAAAGCAACAGGACATATTTCCTAGAGAGACCCAGTAAGGATTTTGAATAAATGGAAAGTAAACTGTTTGATACTCTATAAGATTTATTAACCCCTTAATCAACGCCTGACCTTCATATCCAGGTACCCTCCAATACTGCCAGGTAAACGGAGTACTCATTATGGGTTCATTCAAACTAAAAGTAAGGCCAGTGGTAAAACCACAGATATCCTTTTTTTAAAACCGTGTCTCAGTAGAAAAAAATGTATAATATCCTTGTGCACGAACAGTGTACTGTCAGATATTCAATAGAAATGTCCTAAATATTCAAAACAAATACAGAATCGAATGTTAATATTCGAAGTGACATATAGTAAATTCATTGAATCAAAGAGTTTCTTTCTTCTGCCCCAGCCACTCTCTCGCCTACACTATGAGCTTCTCTTTGTCTATAATTTTCGTTCCTAACAGACGCTTATCACGTTTAGACAGTACAGTTGCCGTTTTTCATAGTTAGAAATTAATACACGGCAATGATATTCTGTCTCTTGTTGCACATTTATCTTGCTGTAATATAAGTGAGAGTTCTTAGATATTACAGTAATATTTCTCGTAATTTCATGTTCGTGTCTGGCTTGCACAGTCAGTTTGTCTTAGATTAAAAAACATTCAACATGATAGATTAACGTAATAAATGCAAACATTACAGGATCAAAATAATTACGAGATCCAAAACACAAGTTCTGCCCACGAAAGTTACGAGGCACAGTTATGGTCTCTGTTAACTGACAAGATTACACAGTTACCTTATCTATTATTTGACAAGGTTACACACAGTTCCGTTCTTTATTAATTGTCTAGATTACACATTAATTGGCTAAAAACAGTGTTGCCTTCTTTAATAATTAGCTAGATGCACACAGTTACCTTCTCTGTTAATTGACAAGATTTTGCTTAGGTATCCTCTCTACTAATTGGCTAGATTACACAAAAGTTGCCTTCTCTGATAATTAACTAGATTGCACAGAATTGCCCTCTCTATTAATTGAAAAGATTACACACAGTTACCCTCTCTACTAACTGGCTAGATTACACATAGCTACCTTCTATATTAATTTACTAGATTATACACAGTTACCCTCTCTATTAATTGAAAAGTTTACACACAGTTACTGTAAGGGTGCAAATTTCTGTTAATCTATAAAGAGGACACTAATTACACAGTTGAACGATTAATTAGATTTATGGGGATATGTGCGTGTTAAATCGCTATGTTGCAAGAACTGTTAATATCCGTGTCGCGAGAGGAGGGATTCTTAATTAAGCCTACGTTTATTTTAACAAATAGACAGAATGGAAGTAGAATGTTAACTAACATTGTGCTATCGTAAATGTCTAAAATGAAATTATTCAATATCAGTTATTTGATAATCTGGATATCAGGCGGACCACAATTTGTAATTATAAAAGCGGTAGATATATTTAATCCGGATTGGTTACGCTAATTAAGGGGCGTGGTTCCCACACGCAATTTCTTGGCTTTAATTTGCCCCATCGCAAACATGTATTCACTATAAATTTGTTTTTTTTTCTGCAAGGGAAAAGGTATAGAAGAAATTATATCCTAAAAACAATTATCCAAGGAATAGTATGTCTGGAAAGTCATCTGATAATTCCGGGGTAAAAGCGAGTAAAGATTGAAGTATAAAGTAATTGCGTCAATCTCATGCAATCTGTTGATACCAATATAATGATTTTCTTGAATTTATTTGCTTGTAACTGCATGAATTTATTTGTTTAAATTCGTATATCAATTTTCTTGATATGAGTATAAATGTGTTGAGTTCATTTATTTGAATTCGTACAATGATCTTCTTTATGTAAGTTTGACGAATTGTTTGGTTTTGTCGTCTTGATTGTTATTTCATGCATTACTTTAGTTGATACGAGTTACGCGAATCCGTGTACATTCACCGACCTTAAATTTATTTCACATAATATAAAGACTTGTGTATTGACTGAAATTAACCTTCTTAAGCCCTGAAGTGAGATTTCATGTATAATACACACTTGAATATGTGTATTGAAATAATGTAGTTAAGCCATGTAATGAATTTCATTCATTCATGTAATTAACACGATAACGGAACTGTTATGTTTTGTGCGATGTTAATGCGATTCAGTGTTTAAATAGCCGTTAGGAAGTACATTAATCTTATGAAACTAGGTTTGTTTATGGTCTGCAGTGTTTGGCTTGACCAGAGAGCCTTTGGTATCTGTTCGAATTCCGATAGGATGATGCTTGACATAACGAGGAGGGAATAATGATCTATTCCCAGTATGATATCTGACGGGAGATTTAGGTTGCTTCTCTGCTTATTTTGAAAGGGGAGATAGTTACACTGATGTATCCACGTACCTACTTATACACATATATACGTACTTACGTATCCACCTACCCACACCAAGCACGAAGGCCGAAAGAGGCGAGACGATAGAATGATTGAAGAAGAAAGAAGAAAAGCGAAAAGGACCGAGAAGAACAGCCATAGTGAAATTGGAATGAATCGGAATTAAGTTGGTTATGAAGTTGTAAAACACAATGACTTCGATTGTTCACTCGATTCTATGATGAACTAATTCTATCATTCAAAACAGATCGGATATATATATATATATATATATATATATATATATATATATATATATATATATATATATATATATATATATATATATATATATATATATATATATATATATATATATATATATAAAGTATCTTTGTGTTTTGAAATTCGGTGAATGATGTATTTAAAAAAGAAATGTGTTTTTCCTAATGTAATATCAAAATTGTTCAAAATTGTTTTTATATAATTGATTAGATTGTTGTCTTTTCATGTTGGGGGGGGGCTCGTGTCAATCTGTTTATATATTTTCTCAGATCTCTATTTATTTAACATATAAGTTTCACACATTATATTAATATTTACTCTATCCGGCCAATAACACAGAGGCGAGCAACCTCTAGATACCGATAACCCAACACCACAGTTACCCACTATTAATTTACAAGATTACACACAGTTACCCTCTCTACTAATTGGCTAGATTACACAGTTACCCTCTCTATTATTTAAGAAGATCACACACAGCTTATTTTCTCTATTAAATGATACGGTTACACTGTCACCTTCTCTACTGATTGACAAGATGACAGACACGAATATAGCGCATTCTATAAAAGGCAATGTAAATTATTTGTGGAGATGATCTTGCAATTGGTATTGTTAACAATGGGCAAATATTGTATAGAACAATATTCTATTTAATTTTGACATCCAATTATAAATTTATAATTGTGTGAGTTTTTGTATTCTATCCTTTTCAAGCATGTGTGCGTGCGTGCATGTGTGTGTCTTAAATATATTTTCTCTCAATTTACAGATCAATAATCGGCGATTTACAATTAATCTGGATGTTTTTCTTCACTACATTTAAATGTGCTAGGTTGTCCTAAATAGGGATACATTCTCATTCAACTTTAGATATTTACCTTATTCAGGAATGGAGAAGTATTAATGTTTCTTATTAGTCTTCTATAATGTGACTGGGTGGGACATCATGCTACATGTCTGCGGTATCATGCTCCAGTGCTAGACATCACTGTAAACTGCCACACTGCAGACATCGTAGCGATGTGACTGAATTTTTTTTTAAGCTACGTTAAAAATAATAATCACATTTCAGTCTTCTATACCGTTTTATATGTTGGCATTTGTAACGTTTTCGTTTTCAGTTAGTATTTAATTTATAAACAGCAAAACACACTGCATGAATTTAAAATGAACAAAATGTACTGCTAATTTACTTCCTTCAACATTACATATTCACGTACATTTGCATAAAACGATTTCTTTTCACTCAAAAATTTCAGTGTATTCATTATGCACGAATATAATAACCTTGCCATCTCTAGCCGCGAATTTGAGTAATGAACAGAGCAAAGTACTGCATGGTAAATTAAACGTACGTTTCCATCACATGAATTTCTATTGTGTATTGTAATAAGGATGTCATTCCCATTTTGCTTTTCCTAATTTTTCTCGTTAATGTTGTGTATTTCCCTTTTTTCATTTTTAGGCCACACAGTAGCTAGGAATATTTTTTATTTTATGTAGCAACTGTTGCTTTTTGAACGCCTTTGATTCAGGCGAAAATCATTATTGTTCACAATTCGAGAAAAATAACTTTATTTGATCACTCTTATTGGCTTCAGTTTGTGACTAGATATTGGGTTCAAGAGAGATATGCTAATGCTAATGCTAATGCTAAGAAGAAGAAGAAGAAGAAGAAGAAGAAGAAGAAGAAGAAGAAGAAGAAGAAGAAGAAGAAGAAGAAGAAGAAGAAGAAGATGATGATGATGATGATGATGATGATGATGATGATGATGATGATGATGATGATGATGATGATGATGATGATAATGATGATGATGATGATGACTATTAAGTATTGTTTTTCTTGATTTCAGCTAATTTTTAAACATTTTTTTAAAAAAAATTCACCTTGAAGAGAGGAAATGCTTTTGGCTGCAAAAATATGTAAGAATACAAGAGATACAGATCTAAATTATTTGTAACCAGATCATTTGTAATTTGTCACGAAAATTAAACCAAACACAGCAATATCTCCTGAGCCACATCCTTTTATAGTCGGAATGTTAGCACGTGAAGACATGCACATATTCACACCGCAATGGGGTTTTATTTTATGAGACTGGTTATGCATGTAGCTTTATTTAGTATCTGGTTTCCGCACAAATGTCACAAAAAATCAAGTGATCTTTCATAATTTGATTCGGCGGTAATGAGTAAATTTGCTTTCCATTATACAATTGTGGCAAAATATTTTCTTGTATATGCAACGGGATGTCTTGCCCTGTTGCGGTTTCAAGTTTCTATTGTTCGCATATTATGTTCCGCTGAATATCATATTCAATCCTGATATGCCTCATTCCTACATTTATATTTAAAAACGCGTAGTCACTGACAATGTCGCTTTAATTAACATCATGTTTGTTTTCAGACATGTATAATTATCACATCTTATAAATATGATGAAAATTGCATGATATAATAAAACAATAAGTTTTATTCATCGAAGCGCTGTCTGTCTGTCTGTCTGTATCTCTCGCTCTATCTCTCTCGCTCTCTCTTTCTCTCTCTCTCTCTCTATCTCTCTCACACACACACACACACACACACACACACACACACACACACAACTATATATAAAAGCCTCGAGTAAAGAAGTCATGAGTAACAGAAATGTTCAGGTTGTGGTCTTATGTCTCTAAAGATATAAAGATAAAGATATGTGGATGCATATTTCTCACCTGAAAATTATCCTTACAAACCGTAGAAGATGCCAAGCGACAAGATCGTATCTTCTACTAGCTGAACACTAAATTATTTACCTAGTACATTCAAAATGGGAAAGAAAAAGAAAAGAAGAATTTGTTATGATCTAAAATGAATCTTAAGGACCAGAAACACTTTTCAAACCAGTTCATGTGACATTCGTTTATTTGAAGTTATGTACGAAAACTCATATAAAACCTAGAATACAAATAATGACCATCAGAAATGAAAATTTCTTAACATAATGTTATTAAGAAATGTGATCTTTCTATTCGCAAGATACGAACAAGTCAAATACAATTGTTTAACACCAATTGTCGGCAATAAATGCATCCAGTATAAATGGTCCAAGAACTTGGAAAAACCACGGTAAGAACCACCGACCAACGGGAAGTTACTGGCAAACTTTCTCACGAACTAACGCGGCCAGAGATGGCTGTTTTTTTGTAGGTTTTTTTTTATATAAAGGCGAGAGCTTTAGACCACTCGGCCACCTCGATCACTTCGTTATTGTTTAAGCATATGTACATTTAGCGCCCCTTTATCGACCTACTTCTAGCATGTACTATGTAATGTGAGAAAAATAAATGCAGTGTCATGTAATAAAAGACTGGAATCCGGAACATCGAAATAATTTCGTTCATCTTTACGAAGGAAAACGCTAACGAAATAACCTTCATATTGTTTGCATGCGGTTGGTGACAGCGACCGTACTATATTTGATCATGTGACACATTACATAAGGAGAGAGAGAGAGAGAGAGAGAGAGAGAGAGAGAGAGAGAGAGAGAGAGAGAGAGAGAGAGAGAGAGAGAGAGAGAGAGAGAGAGAGAGAGAGAGAGAGTTTTATTTTCCCATCGTCATTGATCCATGATACTGAACTGTCTTATTAAATCGAGTCTGGTAGACTGTTATGGTGCTAAGAACTTAACCAGCTAGAAATGAGC
This sequence comes from Potamilus streckersoni, assembly GCA_016746295.1. NCBI lineage: Eukaryota > Metazoa > Mollusca > Bivalvia > Unionida > Unionidae > Potamilus > Potamilus streckersoni. The sequence goes on from JAEAOA010001832.1 coordinate 3,187,727, forward strand.
ACACGTGATTTCCACGCCTATTCGCTCGCCTATAACGTTACTGACATGTGAAATGTATTTTTTTAGTTTCTAGTTGCATTTTATTTTGAGATTTATTGTGATGTATTTAGAGAAATTGACAATAGTTACACATCACATATAGATATTTTTTGTCGACAAAGTAAACTTTCATATTTGAAAAATATAAATACTTCTTAGCATACAGAAGTAATATCATATAAAAGAATACGGGCCATAAATTTTATATTAAATACCACTTTCTTATGTAAAACTTTCATCAAACATTGTTTGTAGTGTTATACTTGTTTTCACGAATCAATTATTTATAAATGTATCGATTCATTGCAGTATGAACTCTCTTATAGAACGCGAACAGATGCGGACTGAATAGACCAGAATCGGCATTCCCATAATGCGCTGATAGATCTAAGTCTGTTCAATTTGATTGGAGTATTCAGTAGAATAAACAATGTAGACCCCGATTATGCCTAGGCTGATCAGTATCTTTGTGGTTTGCAATTTTATTCGACTTATAAGCGAATACATACATTATTATTATTATTATTATTATTATTATTATTATTATTATTATTATTATTATTATTATTATTATTATTATTATTATTATTATTCCACAGCTTCTTGAGAGAATTTAATTTGCCCTTGATCCTAAGAAAAATGCTGCTTTCCGCTCCATGAATCTTGAATATCCTTAATGGCGATACTATCCGTAGTATTATGGGTTTTTTGGGGGTGGGGATGATTGGGTTGGTATGATTGTGGTGTCGGATGTCAAATCATCGATAATGGTTGCGTAACTAATGTCGTGAACTTCCAGTGTTCTCGTATGGGTCTTTGTTACCTACATTCAAGTTTCAAGGCCTGTGCTTACCTTATTCTAGTTATACTGCAATTGTCTCCTGACCCCACACATTTTTGTAACCCTAATTCTTCTGTGGTTCTTTCCATCTCTTAATGACTAAGGATTTCATGTTCTTTACAATTTGGCCGTTTCCCACGCTGAGCCGCACATTTATTAATTTCATGTTCCCTTTGGATTTTTAGGGCTGACAGTCCCTGCTATAGTCTGTGCTATGCTCGCATCGGCAAAAAAAAGCTTCGGATATTCCACGTAAATCAGGAGAATAATCTCTTTGGAGTTTTTATTTTCGGTGGAATCATGCCATCTGCTGCTCTAGCACTCTTGGAATTAGACCAAACATCAACGGTGACATTGGGTCTCCAAAAAGACTGTCGCTTCTGATTTTAACATAACCAAATATATTGTCCTGAATCTCGAGTTCATTCTTCTAGGCATCATTTTGCTTGCAATGATTCTTCGTGTGTTCCTGGGTATACCAATCAGCTCCAAGCATTTCAGGAACGTTTTGGGATGGGGTGGGGAATTGTGTCATATGACTTTTTATACTCAAAGTATGTACGGGTTCTGTTCCACCTTTACTTTCAAATAAGATTATATATATATATATATATATATATATATATATATATATATATATATATATATATATATATATATATATATATATATATATATATATATATATATATATATATATATATATTAGCGGGTCCTTTGTCCACATCTTTACGACACTCTTTACGCTTGAAGGATTTTCCTATCGCGGTGATCATATATCATGCAAGCAATTATTTCAGTGAAAAACTTTCATTACATCGGTAATCAGAAACTGTCCCTAAAGTTTCTCATTGTTGGACTTTTCTCGTTACATTTTATCATTAGGACAGTACATTTTGCAATGCGCGTAGAAAATTAGTATGGTTTCGTGCAATCATGCAGTAGAGCTGCTAATCTTTTGTAGCCTCTTATTTATTTCTTTATTCAGAACCGACAAACCTCCGCTCGCCTGGGCTTTGGGGAATCGCATTACCGGCAGGATTTAGGGAACCTCGTCTTAGACACGATTGGAGGATTCTGTTCTAAGTGATATATGCTGGTTGGTCAGCTTTATATAATACCTATATAAATAAGAAGGTGTGATAGATGCAGTGAGAAGAAAGAAAGTAAGAAGATACACAAACCTTAATTGGTTTCCCTTAGTAGCTCAGGCTTCCATCGTGGAACTTATTTAGGTCTGATGAGTTGACATTATTTTTCATCATATACGTCTGTTATAAGTGTATGATGTTTCCTCTGTCTTAAAAGGGAATCACGTTGTTTTATTAATAGGACAACATAATGCTAGAGCAAGTTTCTTCTTCACTTTCGGCCTTGTTGCTTGTAGAAAATTGGTTTTCAACCTACAAAATGTTGGGTCCTAATCGTGGAAATGCAGTATTATTGAAAGAATTGTGAATAATATCGCATGATTTATATTCAATACAGAACAATTGTCACGTAAAAGTGAATAAAATTTATAAAATAGTAATGTAGTTTACTTATATCTAACTACAAGGATAGAATATTTATAAAACCTTGAAGAATAATATATCATAAAAGCCTAAGAAATGGATGTAATTCATATGAAACAATCACTAATTTCTGGATATATAAGTACAAGGATTAAAGGCTTCCAGGTGTTCTACGGGTTTACTTATGTAATATTTTGTAGCATATATTATCGAGGAAAAGCTTTTCATTCAAATGAAATAAGAATGATCTTATAACCAAATCGGGTTGTGTATATTATGTATTTACATTTTAAATGGATGGGTAACTGGGGTTATGTATAGTATGTGTTTAAATGGATGGGTAACTGGAGTTATGTATAGTATGTATTTACATAGATGGATAACTGGGGTAATGTATAGCATGTATTTAAATGGATGGATAACTGGGGTTATGTTTAGTATGTATTTACATAGATGGATAACTGGGGTTGTGTATAGTATGTATTTACATGAATGGATAACTGGGGTAATGTATAGCATGTATTTAAATGGATGGATAACTGGGGTTATGTATAGTATGTATTTACATGGATAACTGGGGTTATGTATAGTATGTATTTAAATGCATGGGTAGCTGGGGTTATGTATATTATGTATTTAAATGGATGGATAACTGGGGTAATGTATAGCATGTATTTAAATGCATGGGTAGCTGGGGTTATGTATATTATGTATTTAAATGGATGGATAACTTGGGTAATGTATAGCATGTATTTAAATGGATGGATAACTGGGGTTATGTATAGTATGTATTTTAAAGGATGGGTAACTGGGTTATGTATAGAATGATTTTGAATGATGGGTAACTGGGGAGAATATATCACCCTATTTATGTTGTCCATTTCAGTGTTGCGGATATTTGAAATGAATCGGTTCATAGTAATTTAAAAAGTCAGTTTTGAAGATAATAGGGATGGATCGGTTCACTCTTTCTTACCTGTAATTAAAAATGTATTTTGACCAAGACTACAAAGTGAATGTAAATAATAACACTTAGGATTTAAATATAAATAGGATTTAAAAAAAAGAAACTTACATTTGTAAACAACTTTATATGCAGTGTGATAAATAAACACTTAGCTATTTTAAGGATAGAAAACCAAAGTAAGTTGCTTTGTCAGTAATAGAAGATTCTGCTTGCAGCATGTTACTTTGTCCCCATTTAAAGGCCCCATTTGAAAAGCCCCCATTGGAGTGAAGGTGACTATGATGAATGTAAGAGACAAACGTGTACTCTACTTTGAATACTTCAAATATAAAACACTTCAAATAATTTAGATCAGTGTTAATATTAGGCAACCAAGATTTATTCAAAGATATTTTAGCTTTAAGTAAAGAAAACACGCGTCAAATCCGCGACGTATTTTGGTAAATTAAAGACAAACTATTATTCTATCCTGGAAACATTGAAAATTGTAACTTTAAAGCAAATACCGTTTGTGACATATCTGGACAGGAATGTTAAGCATACTTCAGCCATCTGTTTTCAATAGCAAGTTGTGTACATGTTTACGCAGGTACATGACTTAGGAATATTCAATATTAAGCAATGGTATGGGCTTATTAAACTCATCTTTCAATGAATTCGATGTACAAAAGTAAAACTTAAAATATAGTTGGTCTATTTTGTATGGGGCCAGAGTACTATAATACCACGTCTTTGTTTATAACACCAGCCTTTACATGGTGGTGGTGGTTGTTATCGTTATTTATAGCACGATAATCGACCACGGCGTTATTGCACGGATCGAGTGGATAATAAAAATAAGAAATGAATAGATGGAATAAACTGAGATACAAAATATAACAATTTAAACAAGTATATTAAAAAATAAATTGTACAAGACACTTGACGTAAAGACTTCCATTGGCAAATGATTTCCGAAGCGTACTTACAAATTTATTTAGCAGTTCCGTTTTCATAGATATGAAAATTTTTATCATAAAATCGGGTGAAAGTGTTTGAACTCATTTGTCCAGCACAGCCTGATGATTATTGTTGTCATTCTAGATCAACACCGACAGTATATTGGAGTTATTTATCTCTCAGAATGCTCGTGCAATGAGGCCTACAATAACCTATCTTTTTTTTATCCATTTTCTTTCTGGCCTAAGCTGCAACGTGAATCTTTTTGACCTCCCCTTTGCTTTGCGTTACTGTGTTGTGGCGTTGTGCGGATCTAAATGTTTTAAACATATATAAATATGCAACCTAAAAGATTTGTAAGGTTTTTACTTATGGGATTATTATCCCCTCTCTTGTTACGTCCGATCTCGTAATTCAACATAAACAGTGGCTAATATGGGTCAAGTCGCAGACTGACTGCTGATAAACCAAACTTAGTATACGAAGATTAACGTGTCTACCTAACGGACTACTTTGCATTCTTAATTGATCTATGATTTATACTAGATACAATAAACCCGTACGCCCTGCCGTGAACTGTAAATCATTAACTGGATGAAATATCGGCCGGCAGGTGCTCGAGTCTCGGTTAAAGGAATTCACATCTTAATTATCCAAATAAATTATTGAAATTTGCTTCCTGCCTTGACTGCATTATTTGCTAACATCCATCGGCATGAACAACCTACTACATAAGACTACTAATTTCGTAGCATACATGTTTCATATCATTTAAGACGACAACTACATTCACACAATTATCTCAAAAAATTCTTAGCAAGGAAATAATGTGCAAGATTAGTAAAATGAATGAGTCTTGTAAAATTTAAGACAAATGAATGCAGCAATTATTTATCGAACTCATATCAAAGGAAAATTGTGTTTAACTCAGATACAATACATTGCTGTCTTTCCCCCTTTTCAAAATCGTCTCTATATTTTTTAGCAGAATCATCTTCCAAGACTTCCATTCCACATTCTTGACTTTTGTTTAACGAGAAAAAGTACTCGCTATTCTTCTTTGGACCCAAGACCTTGCTGCTTGAAGTCTTAAACGGCCTAATTTTGCAATCAAAAACATTTTTAAAACACAAGCTTGTATAATTTAGTTTACCCAATCAATGTTATATTTATCTAAACGCCGAACTTAGGCACACGCCTAAGTTTGAATAATTGATTATTAATAAGACGATTTCGTGAAAGTTTCATCTAATAACACCTATTTCAAGAGGTACAAGGTTGTCTCTGAATCATTTTATGACCGTTATCAAATGGACCCTAATTAAAACTCAATCACGCACAAAACTAGGGACATTAAAATTCAGTATTCTAGCACAGGCCCTAACCTTACCACGTTGTCTATACATAGTGATGAGCTGATGATAAGCTGACCCTGCAACATTAACTCAGTGTTCTGTTGCCATTATATCTTATAAAAATCACACTGTTACACAGCTCTAAAAGCTATATGTCCTAAAAGTATTTTAAAATAAATTTACAATTAATGTATGTTTCCGTCTTCGTGGGGTGAAAGTATAATTGATCATGTATAAGTAAATTGGCTTAAAATTGATCCACACAATTATAGGAGAATATCCTTTGTCAGTGATATCTGTAAGATCTTCAGTTTATTGTTCATTGCTTAACGGAATACTTATTCAATGGACAGAAGATAACATTGTAACTGATGGATCACAAGCAGGCTTTCTTTAGGGTTACTCAGCAATAGACCATATTTTTTCGTTACAGTAAATTGTACAAAAGTATATCAGAAGGCTAAGACGTAAATTGTATTGTTAATTTGTAGAGTTTTGTTCAAGAATAATTCAAAACATTTCTTTATATCCTGTATGACCAATTGTGGACTAGCATTGTTTGTAAAGAAATACGAGCGAAGTTCCTATGAGTTGTACGGGCTGTATAAAAGTTCACTGAGGTCATACGTACTAACAATTATTTTAACTGTTAATTAGGAATCATCCAGGGCTGGCTATTATCTCGATTGTTATTTACCTATTCACAAATGATCAATTGTCTATATTATGGTCATCCTAATTATTACTAGCATACCCTGATTATTTTCAGTCTCGTCAATAACGATGATGTAGCCAATGATTCAAACACAATTATAGAGCAGTTTTGTTTGCTTACGGGTATGAAAGTCATTATAAATCAAGTTCAACATTTTCGTAACTTTGTGTACGAGACTCCTGTGTAGGATATAAATCAAGACTAGCCATTATAAGGTATCGAATGGCGGCCCAAGATAACATTATCGATGATAAAGTGCTAAACGATGTAGAAGCGCATATCCTTGAAAGAAATAGGTCCAGAAGGCAAATGTAAAAATACTTCATACAATTTAGGCACATTGTAACAAACTTCAGTGGGGGTTAAAGGGGCTACAATGGATGTATAGAAATAGCAACATGTAAGAAAACCAAAGAAGACACAAAGCATACTTTCAAGGAACAAGATTCAGCATGTGAAAGGTTTTGGAACCAGAGAGACAATAAGAGGAATTTGTCTATCACCGAGAAGCAGAGTAGAGATTGAGAACTAAGGAGATGATATATCACTATGTGAAATAACGAAAGTGAGAAATTTTATATATAATCGGATAGGTAGTTGAAAACATGTACTCCACTTTATAAAGCGGTTTGTGTATAGTGCCCTGTTATTTGATTTGGCGATTGTTCTAGGAAATGAACTCACTCGATATTCTTGCTAAGTGTGAGTAGATATAATATATTGACAGAAATCTAAGCGAGACTATTGAGTAAAAATAAACAAATACGAGACTAGTAAACAAGAAAATAAAAAAAATTAATTGATTAATACAGGAACTAAAACAAAATGCAAATATCGATCCAACAGATTTACATTAATGGAATTTAACAGTAGTTTTTAATTTACGGATTCGTTCGTCATATGAACAAGTAGTTACAGGAATACAATGTTTGCATCACCTGGCGTCGTTCTTCTTTAGGCTTTGTATACTCCACCTCTAGTGTATATGATTGGTCTTCCTCTGACCCTTTCTATTCTAAATCCTCTATTTGCTGATTTCCCTCTTGGACTATTCTCATAGGGTACTCGGGAATGGATATAGAAAGTTGTTCCTTAAATGACGAGATTACGGCTAAAGCGATACATGTTTTCACCAGCTATCCAGTTATATACAAAATCTCTCACTTTCATTATTTCAGAACCATAAATAGCAATCCACACTGTATAAATTCCGGCATAATGTGACCTTACTATTAACGGTCCTTACAAATGACCCGTGTAATATACAACCATAAATGCATCCAAGCCTGGCCTAATTAAATCTTGCTTCACAGCAGCAACTGACACGTGGGCGGTGTGTATAACCACAACTGCCTTATATATCATCATATATTACTATACGTCTCCTTACAGCTGACTTATGTACATACGATGCTACCATATATATATATATATATATATATATATATATATATATATATATATATATATATATATATATATATATATATATATATATATATATATACGTATCCGTAGAGTTGGCTAGCTAATTCCACTCGCTAAGATAAATGTTCGATTGCTATTGTATAAGATTCACTAAATCCTAGCTTACAGTAAATAACATATTCAAATTCATTTAGGCATTGCAAAATAATGTATAAATATGCAATTATCATTAACTCACGGTAAACATCATCCGACATACAAGGGAAATTAAGTCATATATCCATAAGAAATTCTACGTATTTGAAATTAGGATTACATCACAAATCTGTCAATTTTATCTATAAACTAATATCTGTTAAATTAAAGAATTAAATTGCATAACACTCTAACATGTCAGCAGTCCTATGAAACGAATACGTCATGCATGCATTAATCATAAACATATCTAACACATTTGAATAAAACCAAACAAACGAAATAGAATATTATACGGAAATTAAAATTGCGCACCTTAATGCCGTTTCTTTTCCACACATTCCACGCACAATAGTCGATCTTTTCCTTTCAATACAGCTATCTGACCTCTCTATTTTATTAAGGAGGAACGCTTTATCTTTGGGTTTCCCACGAAGCCAACATTGTCTTCTCACAAGAAAAATCGGACTAAAGAATTGTGAGATAGGCTGCTACCTTAAATGTCCTATTATTTCAAAAGTGTACGCTTTAATATTAACTGACCAATCAAAGGAATTGTTTCTAAATGTTTTCCAAATAATGTCTTTCATTATTTTTGAAAGCGTAGAATATGACGCAATTAACTATACTTTAAATATCAATTATTTGACACAAGGTCTCCTCCAACCGTTAAAGTCGGTGATTCTAAAGTACTCTGCCACTATACCGTTAAGATGACTGGGTCAATTTTACTGAAGTTTAACGTAGTCTATTTTATGTTTCAGAGATAAAATAAGAGAAATATCAATGAGCTTTTTCAAGATATTTCTGACTTGATTATGATAACTTTAATGCACAATTTATTCAACTTTAGGATTCAATACTTCTTCAACAGTCGACACATTACACAATAACATTACCGCGAGCAGAGGAATAATTTAACATTAAACATATGGAACATCAGAAAAAAATGAGAACTGAAAGCAACATAATTGTGAAAATAAAACGAAATAAAGACGAAAAGTCTGAACAAAGCGCACCATCGATAATGACAAAGCCACAATCATTAGATCTTTTGAAGGAAATTGTAATTACCTATGGTTTGAATACGATTCAGTTGGTGCGCAAGCTGCTTCGTTCGAAAACATAAAACGTTTACAATTGCGCAGTCCATTGGTTGGTGAGTCCAGGCAGTATCGACGGATGCCAATAAGACTCATTATGACCTGAAGAAGCTATTGACTGGTGGATTTGGTTGGAAATCCGCCGACTTCTTTGTAATGTTATAATCAGTTTGTAAGTAACTTGAATAAACGTACAGTGGAAAGATAGAAATGGCATGAATTGATTAATAGTTGGCCATATTTTTCAAGACTTAAGTATGCTGTAATATTTGGGTGAACAATTCCAGATTTAACGCTTTTCATCCAGAGAAAGCGCAGAAGAATCGAAGAAATAAGGGCTCTGCAGCTGAGAATTAATGTTCTACACCAAGACAAGCGATCCAACGTTTCCTCTAATGGATCTGCTTCGCAGAGTTAGATAACTAAAGCAAACAATAATATCGGAAATTAAACGTGCATGGATCACAGCTCAGTTCGAATTGTATCTGACTTAAAGTTCTAATATTGTCGAGAAATGAGATACAGAATCCACAATTGTTCTAAAATGCAGCATTGTTCGTTACAGGGACAGTCATGATCCTGATGCGTAAGGACTTGGTCGATAGGCAAATCATCGCATTTTCACAGACATTAGATAGACTAATGAGGCGAAAATAGCCATTTTGGAATGGAACACGACATGCTCCTTGTGACCAGGTCACACTTGTACCTGACTTGATAGTGCTAGCGATGGCTATTCCAAACAGAAATAAAATGATAGTAATAAATAAAATTTAAGCAAAGACCTTCAAGGACTTGTGCTAGTGTGGATTAAGGAAACAAGGTTAGAAATGGTAAACATAAAATAGAGTACATATGGATTTGGATGGCTAGATTTTACTAAAGGGAATCCTTCGAGGGCTCATCCTTTTTGTAACTGAAGACAATTACACTAGTTTTATTAATGAAATGTTAGGTATTTGACTTATTTTTTATCTTTCGTGACCAACAACATTTCTGACGTTAATCTTCATAGTCATCCAACATATTTTAGTATTCAGTAATGTAATCTTTAATAAGCAGAATTATTACCTGTTTATTTACTGCTATCAAAAGTCTGTCAAGTAATCAAGATTGGACACATGACTCACGGTAATAATTACAGGGAATAATGGGAACTAATCAAGAAATCTGAGAACATACACGAATTTGGAGGGCCATGATTGGTTGATAATGAAAAGTAAATTTTTAATAAATATTGTACTTTGAGAGCTCACACACTTTGCAACTAAAACAAGAAGAAACATTGTTTTATTGATAGAATTACAGTCCTTTTGCAGATTTGACTTTGGAACACTTCACAAAACCAGCACATGATTCTTAAGGTTCTGATTCAAAACACGTGTGTATCAAAAAGATGGTGAAGCTCAAATGGTCTTTTCACCACAGAAGCTTGCTTCAAGGATGCTTCTATAATGAAGAATATAGGTTTAATCATAAGCATTAGAAATTTAAAGTTTTTGAGTTTTAATATCATTGTGTTTCCATTATTAATCATGGTAAGTTGAATTAGGAAATGGGTCATGAAAGAGGAATGTGAATAAGTTAAAATAAATAAATAAATAAATAAATAAAAGAATATGAGGTCTAATCCCACGAACCGGAATAATTTTGTCTGTATATGTTATTTTCGGACCATGATGGTGACACTGATCTTGACTTGGACATGGATGATAATCATTGTGAAACTGAAGCTGATGACTTGCTGATTCAAAAAACATATCATTAATGTGGATTTATCTGTACAAGAGAATGACGAATCTTTGGTGGACGTGATATAAAAGGCTCTGATATGCAAATGATAAAATAGGCGCGAACAGTGCATTCTTCTGTAAAAATGGAATTTTGAAAAAGTAGACGTCATGAGATGGAAAAAATATGGAACTAAGTTAGTGCTGCCGAAAGAGTTAAATCAAACATTGGTTGATTTGGCATTTGATTGGTTATTATGTTGGTCGTATAGGAATATACACAAAGAAAAAAGAAATTCTACATCAAGATATTCACCTGATATCTTTCGTGAAACTGAGACACTGTCATGAGCATGACTCCTGTCAATGGACAACCGAGAGAACAGGAAAAGAGCTCGTATGTTGTATCCAATGAGTTTGTCTGCTTCTTTTGATAAAATTAAAGTTGACATGGTAGTCCCAATAGTGCGCAGCATGGAGTACATTGGAAATTTATCAACCATTGATGAAGCCATCCGGCATCTGGAAGTTATTCCATTGAGAGATATTGATGCTATAACAGTGGTCAATATTGGCTTATTTAGTCGTGTTTGTATATACAATGTTATCATTTATAGGCCAATAGACAAACTTCATAAGTATTCTTCTGCAACAGGTCTTCGTCATGTTGAACATAAAGGAACTTACAACCTCTCCTCAAAGACTAGAGTCAAATGGAAACGTTCAAATATGTAATGACATACTTAAAACTGGATTGACGAAACTGCGCCTTGCTGAGTGGTATGTGATGCTGAAATATATTCTGTTTTAATGTAAGAAAGTAGCTCACAACGACCTTGATTTTCAACATTTCTGCAGCTCTACAGTTGTCCAGTAAGAGGACACATGCAGATTCTTATGGATCTATTATCAGATGAGGGTAAGACGCAGAAGTAGGCTGTATAACTTGTTTGGGATTTGCCAGCAATTGGCCAGATTAAGTGAGTTAGCCATAAAGAATCCGACAAAGTACGAAAAGAAAGCTAAATCGTGGAGCAAATAGATTGCTACAAAAAGGGAATTTTCCTGCTCCTGATGTTCTGGTGTTACTTCTATTCGATGTAAATAAAATGAAGGCTAGCTGGAAATGGTCTTAGCGTCTCATTCGTAAAGTCACTACCGTTAATGAATAGATAAACTTTTGCGGGTAACGAGGAATAATCGCCTCTCTAGTTAATTTATGGTGTGAGCATGAGTAATTGTTTACATGTTTGGATCTCATAATGTGCATATTTATTTGCATGTTTGGATCGGATAACGTGAACTTGTTTGCATGTTTCCATGGGATAACGTAGACATATTTGGATAAACTTAAAGTGTGGCCAAAGCAAATAGTGTCAAAACTAAACACGAGATTTAAAATGTAAATTTGATGATTTTAGGCATCAAGATAGATATCCTTCATTATCTTAGAAAAGATGAAAATTTTCAGATTCTATTTAATGATGGCAACATAGAAATAAGTAACCTCAATCCTGAGTGTGAAAACAGTATGGCATGAAGAAGGAATAAATTCCGTATTTGATGTCAGTAAAGCTATCAATTTACAACAACACTGGAATATCTTGTACACTTTTCATGGTGAAGATAACAGAGATTCGATAAAGAATTAATTCAAGGAAAACAAAGCTCGAATGAAACACACGTTGAATTTGCTACTATATTTTGGAGCCAAGCAAAGGAATGGCAACAGCAGACATAAATCATAAATCATTCATAAGCTTGAACCGTAATGAACGACTGTAGCCACTACTAACATCCGAAATTCTATACATGTTCGCCATTCTGACACAATAAAATGGATTTATTATTATCTAAAACTTAACAATAAAATTCTAAACTGTGGAACAAAAATAAAACTGAATTTGTATTTTTGAAATATAAATTGTAAATCAACGAAAGACGGCACATACCAGTTCCTGTTCATCAATAAGCTGATGTCGATATCGTCTGAACCACTAACTACAGAGCGTCCAAATCAAGTAGCTCGATCAACAACGGCTCAGACTAGTAAGGCAGAATTTTCAAGGGATGAAAATGTCAGTCCATATTCGAAACTAATATGTTTACTTCCAATGTTGCCGAATTCAGGCATAAATTATTCCCAACAAGGCTGATTAGACAGCGATTCAGCTGTCTCGTGTCTGACGTCAGAGTCACATGACCCGGATGCTCATTAATGTTTGGAACAGTCAAAAGCTGTCGTATACGTTAGTAATTTTTTTTTTATACCTACACGTATACGGGTAGCTGTATGCAAACGACGCATTTGATACTCCTTTAATGCTGAGTATTAATAAGAAAACAAACTTTTAAAACGACAGAATAAAACATTTAAAGAAATATAGCAAATTGCTGAACATAATAGTTCCCGTTGTTGGGTTTCATTATTGATATCGTCTAAAGACAATTAGTGAGGCCTAATGTATTCTAAAAATGCTTTTATACCGTTTTAAATGGCTGGAAAAGAACAGTACTTAAGATATCTTTCTTATTTTCATGAAAGAACAGGTACTTACGCAAATATCAATAAACGGCAGGAAAATGTTTTAACGGGGCAAAAAGAAACTGAAATCCGCTTAATACAAGAATTTGTTAAAGGAACAATAGACCCACACATTACACAAACAAGGTAGAAGATTTCTGTACCGAAAGATTTGTGGATATCATTCAGACAACCAGTGGCAGACAGGCATTGATGACATTAAGCAAATGAAAAATACATAATAATAATAATAATAATAATAATAATAATAATAATAATAATAATAATAATAATAATAATAATAATAATAATAATAATAATAATAATGTTTATTTGTAATACAGATCACTGGCCCATGATACATATCCATACATCATGCGGTACAATACAATATTTTAGCGCGTAACAAAAGAACGTTATATTTATTGAAATATATATATATATATATATATATATATATATATATATATATATATATATATATATATATATATATATATATATATATATATATATATATATATATATATATATATACTAGTAATATATATATATATACATATATATATATATATATATATATATATATATATATATATATATATATATATATATATATATATGAAAGAAATTTTTTTTTCGAATTGGATGAAATACAAATATATATATATTACACAGTAAACACATAAACTAATTTAAAGAAAACCCTTAAACTTGCATGGAGCAATTTTTTTTATAGTGTTTCAGAATTTTATGAAGCATGAGTCGCCTTAAAAACGATTTTTTTATGACTTTTATAGTAAATACTGCTCAATTAGTCATCAGAATTTTACTAGTATTTTTGTATAAAGAAAAGACCTTAGCCATCAAACATTTTCTAGTACCATTTTATATAAAAGACCTAAATTTGTCTAAAATTGGATTTTTAAATACAAAGGTAGGTAAATATTTTCTTTGTTTTTCATATAGCGGACAAGCAGGAATAAAATGGAAATCATCATTTTTAAAGTCATCGTTATAAATTTAGCACAATATTTCGGTCATGGAGGGGGAGAGGGTTTAAAGCATTAAAGCCCTCCTGCTTTCAATTTGGCGTCGTTTACTAGGGAATAATCTCCTGCGATGTAATTGCCCAGTGTGGAAGGACAGATGGAACGCTATAGATAGCTGAGCAAAGTATTGAAAGAAATAAAACAACAAGCCCCCTTTCCATGAATAAAAATATGAAATTTTAATAAAATAACATATAATCAAAGAAACAATTAATTCCCATACAACCGATTTACTAAAGTAGGTATATTCAATTAAAACATAGCCAAAATCACGTTCTATTTGACTGATGGTCAATGACAGAGTTCAATTAAAGCGTATAACTATCATCATATATCTCAGTGTTGATTTTTAGTCCAATTTTATGCTTTGATAGCATCACCTGACACTTGTATTCACATGAGTTGTCTCTCACGTCTAACTACGTGTTTGGTCATCTGTCGACCGTCACTGTTCAGACATCCCGTATATATATATATATATATATATATATATATATATATATATATATATATATATATATATATATATATATATATATATATTCTCTTTAGTTCATTCCGTATTCCTCATTCTTCTTTCACTTGTTCGGAATACGAAATATGAAGGATTAAACTCGAAGTACGAAGCTGTGCCCTTATTGCCGTTTTTTTTCTCCCAACAAACAGTCATAGCCTTAGTCTGTATCATGTACTAAGACAACTATCCGGCCCTTCGTAATTTCAAGAAGACACTACACTCACTTACACAAAAACTAGCAATACCCACTTACTGAAAAACTAGCAATACCCACACATAACCAAAACATGGACATAGTGGACCTAACACAAACATTTCAGCTCATTTTTCCTACAAACCAACCTTATCATCATCCTGACATACAACTCCGAATCAAACATATACTATCTTACTTTATAGAGAAACTAAGTTTGTATAGCCACACTTCTATCTTTTGACATAAAACAGGGAAATGAAGTTTTTATAGGCACACTTCTATTTTATAACCTAACAACTCACAAATATAGACAAATTTGGAAATAGAGAAGTATGTCTTTTCTATATTGTTGGATAATCCCTAAAAATGGCTGTTTTCTTTGGATTTGTGGCAATCTCTTATCATCTAAGATTGCGTCCTCGTCTGGCTGAAAGCTTTCCCACAGGATAGGGTCTGCTTCTGCGGAAGAAGGATAACTCTTTAGTGTCCACACGATGGTCGACAAGGCTCCTGCTGTTCTTATTTCTGCTGTTGCTACTGCTGATTCTGAAGTTAGTCATTCTCATTGCATTTTTCTTGTTCCTTTTTCATTTCTTCTCTGAAGAGCTCCCCTATCATGTATTGTGCCACATTCAGCATCCTGACATTTTCAATCTCTTAAGGCTTTGGTATGTGCTTCTTTCAATGTTGCTAATCTTGAAGACATCTTTACAGGTTAACACATTCACAATGGATGGCCATACTTGGACTTGGACATGGACTTGGACTTGGACTTAGACTTGGACTTGGACTTGGACTTGGACTTGGACTTGGACTTGGATTATAGTCTCATGTATGCAGCTGATGCAGTTTATTGCGACCTATTGCTGACCCAGTGCTGGGCGGCGGTCCCTTACTTGCCGAGGACGCAGCCCAAAAGGCGGCCTCAGAGGTGTGGGGACATGTTGTGGTGCGGGTTTCGCCACGGGCCCGTACCCACTTATGATGGCAATCCTAGATATATTCTTTTCTCAAGCAATCTTAGTTATATTCTTTATTGTGAGGGGTTTTTTGTCCCGGGGTGGTGTCGATCTAGTTCCTAGGTTGCATCTCTTCTCCTTGAAGTTGGTCCCTTTTAGACGGTTGTTCGACCTCCGTTGACACTGTCACCATGTACACCAGCAGCAAGTTACTAGTAGATGTTTTCAAATTATTTCCAGTTTCCTATCTGATTGGGAGTTCCTACCTCTTGCCAAACGTGTTAGTTACATACGGTTCATATATACCAGAGTTGTGAATTTACCTAACTTGTAATGGTTGTCCATTTTCGTGTACTGTGCGTACTTAATTGGTCCGAATGTTGCATCGAAATGGGTGGGCTATAATATGCCTATTGCTATTGGATATCTTAATTAGGGTAGATGGGTATTTGAGTTGAAAAGAAAATTTAAACCAATCTATCCCTTTATGGGCCACGAGTTATATTTCTAATGAGGGATTTCTTGTGTCAGAATGAAAGCCCAATGTGAGTATATGGATGCCCTTTCCATCGAAAATACATCGTTCTTTGCGTATCTTGTGGGACAGCTGGATTGTTCCTTAACATGTGGGAGGGAGAGGGACCTTTTCGTCGAAAATGTATCTTTGTCCAGAGGGCCGTGAAAGGCAGTAGGTATACCACTAATAAACACTGCTTCTTCCGAATTGATATCCTAAGCGTCATCCAAAGACTCGTCCAGTTTTCTTCTTGGCTCATCATCAGATATTGATCGTGTTGAATTTGACTTGGATGATCGTTTTGACATCCATAACAATTTTTCTTGGTCAATACTGATTGTATCTGCAAGGTGTTTGGCAAATAAAGGAGACTAAATATTGCTCTTGTTCTGACCATCTGTCCATTACCATCACCTCTTTGTCTTTGTCCTTTGGTTTTGCTTCCAAGATATCCTCCCATTCCATAACCAAAGAGGCTCCACCATTCAAAGAGGGATAGGAATCTTCCACAGCTTCTAATAATTTAGAATGACTTCTCTCAAACTGGTAATTTCTGTCGTATTGTCGAAGTCGACGATGCAGTAAACTGAAGTTCCACACAAGGCTTACCAGATTTTATAAGGTTTAAATGACCATCTTGGCGTTATGGTCTGGAGTAAAATAAAAATCCCACAAATTTTATCCTCCTCTATGATCGTCGTTCGAAATTATGTGACTACTGTTGGTCCCTAGCTGTCAGGTAGCTTCGTAAAAGAATATGTACGACCTCAAGTAATTTTATTCTATTCAAAGTCAAGTTCGAACGGTCTGCCATCTCGCTTGACTTCAATATTAGACAAGATGTAATCTTTAAACTAGAAAGGATTTTGATCAAGGGCTCTTTTAGGGGCTGAATTACCAAAAAATGCAATTATTAAAGGTTTGGATAACCAACATTGGAATAAATAACCGTCGATCATTGATTAGTGTCGAGCGGCAACAGTGAAAGTTTTCACTTCCACTCGTATCGAATACTTGACAGTCGTTCTGCTGAAAGTGTCACTGATGTCGTTTCCAGCTTTAAGTAACGCTTCCACGTGTTGCATGTAGAGTCTGACTTCTTCGATGACTATTTTATATTTGGCAGCATCAGCCATCAAATTGTAGAGTGGTACTGCTTCGATTCAGTCTTAGGCGGACATCCACACCTTTCAGCAAATACTTATCTTGTAACAACATGTCCAAAAGCATATGATCCATCAATTTAAGCTATGCCCATCCTTGATTTTGTTTCGAGTGTCTTTGAATCCCACGATGTGGCTTGTTTTTATTATATGTAATCAAATCGGTGTCTTTGTATTTGCCTACCATTTCAGGTTCCCATACCATGCAAGAATCTAGATGGGTGTTCTTGGATTCTTCTCTGTACGACAACAGCTTTTTAAGGAACTCTCAGTAAAGGTAAGTATCCATGCTGCTACTGACCAGTTTGTTATTCAAGTTCAAATCCACTTCACTGAACAAGGAATGCGTGAAATTGTTGACGGGAACTGCTTCCTCATTGCTGTCTATATAATTTCCACTGGGATCGAAAACTTAAACTTTCAGGTACAAATAACTGCTATTCAGATCGATGTAGTCTTCAGGTTGTCATTTGATTTCAATTTCAATGGGGGCTGAGGTCATCAAGGAGGAGATGGGATAAAATTCTACCCATCGTGAGTCTTGCATCGCCATCATATTGGGTGTCTTGGCAAACATATCCATTTCCGACTTGGAACATTCACAAGACTCGGTGTATCACTTCTCCTCTCTGTTATTTATTAATCAACAACGTGTAAGGATTCTTCCTTTCTTGGTCTTTCTAAACTCTGGGCGTGTTAAGGCCTATGGAATTGTGTTTTCGTTGTCGTCTCTTTCTACCTTGTCCTTGCCTTGGTGTCCGCGAAGCATGAATGCCTGACTGGGCAGCGAACTGGGCATTTATAGTAGTTTCTCGTCGACCCCAAAATGTCTTTTCCAGTTTGAAGCAAGATACATTTACCTGTTCTCAAGAAGGTTTCTTTGGGGTTTTGCTTGTCGATAATGACATTTGGAGAAATTTTTGCCTTGCGTCAAAGCGGCATCATTCAAGGCGTGCAATCTTGGTGTCACCATCTGTTTCAAAACGGGTGCCACCAAACAAAACTCCGATATCAGCATATCTCCTAAACCATATCCTCAGTGTCGAACAACTCCTCGGTACACAGGATACATGGCTGTCAAGTGGTTAGTGAGTCGTTTTCGAAAATAGAGCTTCAATGTGACTTTCTCTTCGGCGAATGGAATATATTGTCCCAAAATAATGAGGATGTACAAATTCGCGGTGAATGTGATGGTTGTTTCTATCTTCCTCGTCATTGGTCGTAGCAGCATCTGCTCTGAAAGGAACGACTTTTAGTAACGGTGAGATGTGTCCAACCACGTTGTACTCCCCCACATCAGAGTACACAAACATAAAATTTAATCATTGATTCAGCTCTACAGGTAAACGAAAAACATCGCAAAATTAAAGTTGTTGTTAATGGGTGGCATGAGTGGACCCTTGACCACCTTCAGGTCTCCACTTAAAATGTGAAACAATTCAGGACAAAATGTAATGAGCAATGTTTTGGCATTCGAACATTGCATCAGTAGGATACGAAACACTGTATGGTACTCGATGGTGACAATTGGTTTCCTTGTTTCCAAGGCTTTGCCAAACAACGCATTGAATTTTGATGCAATCGAGTCAATCAGATGCTGACCGCTAAAATAATAGCCAGCATGAATTTTCAACAGATAGATGCAAAGTAGAATATGGGGGAACACTAGTTGTTTTTATAGAAGCATCTACCATTTTTGTTTTCATTCAGGTATTGTTGCATTTGTTGGTTCAGAACTTCGACCTCAAAAATGGTTTGATTTCAGTGATGCATTTTCTTTTTGTTGTGTGAACCATTTGGACCGAGGTCACTTCGTAATTCGGTTGGATGGCCTGAGATAATTTGGCCGTGAAACAGCGTAATGTGAGAACACATCCATGGAAGTGTCACTCGAGAAAGTTAAGTAAAATTGGTTATTCAAAGTTCCAGAGTTCTGCTCTCCGAGGGGTCGCTGGATGTCACAAGAGTGTCCATAAGAGGGTTATTGTTGTTGTGACTTCTGGAAGGGTGACTAAAGTTTGTCGCAAGTCTCCCATTGTTACTATTAGAGTATTTTAGGGATGGATTGGGGAGAATGTAATTCATGCAATTGCGCAGTAGAATGGTCTACAATTGTTTGTCTACTTGCAAACTCAAATTGGCGATGGTAGCACATATGACAAAATACACCACAAGGATTTGGCTGAAAAAGAACGATTTCCAAGGAAAGTGGCCTAAATATCTGGGAGGACCTACCCCCGAAGATTTAGCCAAAGCCGGATTTATTTACTTGGACGATGGTGGTAAA
Source organism: Potamilus streckersoni (assembly GCA_016746295.1). Taxonomy (NCBI): domain Eukaryota; kingdom Metazoa; phylum Mollusca; class Bivalvia; order Unionida; family Unionidae; genus Potamilus; species Potamilus streckersoni. Next base: position 3,207,768 of record JAEAOA010001832.1, read on the forward strand.
GTCAAGTGCTTCCTTTGCGGTGTGTCATGTTACCAGTGAGAGCAGAAAGACTCTGCCTACCCGTAAGATGCTCGATTGTCTCCTCACTGTCACTACCTACCATTAGTGGGACGACCTCTATAATCTTCATGGATACTTTAAAAGAGAACATTTGTGGTTTGCCTGTGGAGTTTAGAGAATGCATTTACCGAAAGTTTTTCAACATACAAGTCAAACGCAAAGAACAATTGCATCCGTTACGTCACCAATGGTTTAACCACTGGTATCTGAATGTTATAAGAGAACTTACTTATTTGAAAGCGTTTCAATGGTCAGACATTGATCAACAGATCAGGGGTCAGATGACTGGTTGCTACTGATTCTACTTATAGAGTTTTCGTTTTATAATTAATTTCAGAGGAAGAGTTACAAGATTGCTAAAATCTTTTGAGCTATCAAACTGTGTGTCGAGGAAACTTCTGTGCGGTTTGTGGTATGTGAACTAGTAACTAAACCATTTGGATAGGCCGATGGAGTACGATCAATTCTGTGCAAAGAGTATACGTATTACTTCCGACGAAGAGGGTATAAAGGCTTGATGACAGGCCATGATCTTTATCATTAGTGATACAACAATTGGCATGGAAGTAACTCAATGAGAGTATTCAGACTGTGGCGGATTACCAACACTTTTACGAGAACTGTACTCAATGAATTTGGGTCGGCGTGTGCTGTATGTGTCTTAGTCACAGTATCCAAACAAGTGCACAGGAAATGTACATTCTTCTTCAAATGTGCATTTCGATAAAACGGCGGTAATACCCGCAGTAGTTCGCTCAGGTACGGATGACATCCATAGGATGGTAGTTGTACAGTAATATGACGTCGAAGATGACATGGACAAAGAAAACCAGTAAAGTGATAAGGTGTACTGTAACAAGTGACATCGTTTTCGCATTCGTCAGGTTTGATACGCACAACATCACTCTCCATGGTATGTGCAATGGTAGTAGTAGTAGACTTAGCAAAGTTAACATGATGTCCTGCTAAATCACTGAGGTCATAGCGTACGGCATCGCTGTCATCGCAAGGCACAGCATCGCATTCCACATGAGAATGATTGAGCTTGAATTGTATCTGTTCATAAAATTTCATCTTTCTCGATTGACAATTGCTGTCACAATGACCTATCGGTCTTGGCCGTTCTCCCTTTTCATATGCTGACCAATATCGGCATGCACGTACCTCAAAGCAAAGTGATTGTGAAGTCGCACTTGCTGATGGTCCATGATTTCATACAATTTTTGATACAGTTTTTCCAGTGGCCAACTGAAGATTTTGTGTCGGATCAAACTTACAGTCTTGTACGGTTCCTAGGTGGTCACTTGAAAATATTGATTCTTTCCAGATTGCAAAGCTTCTTTCAACACGCCAAAGTTCACGACTTGAGTGGTCCAATAATTTAGAGTCAATCCTTTCACTTTACAATCGGTGTGCACTTCTTGTCAATTACGGTATTGATAGCCGTAATTTTTTGACCGCCACTAGTAAAACTTAACATCTTGTCATTGGGGTGTCCGTCCGTCCAAGCTCCTAAACGGTCTCCTTCGATGCCAGGATGACGGTGAACAAGGCGATTAGATGCAGCTGTTCGTGTCAAAAGAAATTACACAATCAACTAACAGTTCTAGAGCATCGTACAATTTTAAGCGAGCATTGGCTGGAAGGTAGACTACGATAATGACATTTCCAAATTCGTAGGCCTGTACAAAGTCCAGTTTTTCTTCATTATTGACTAACATCAAGCCCTCACGAAGGCTGTCCACGTGTTTCATATATTTAGTTCTGTCGTGAATCATGTGGAAAAAGCTAGAAGGTTCTGTCAAATACTCCGAGTTGGATAAACATGGATGTTGTGCCATTTTTTTTCTACTAGCAATTCAACATCACTTTGCAAATTATCGCTTTCCTACGTTTTTAATCAACCTAGTATCAAGTGCTGACCTCCTACTCAAGGTATTTCTCTTTGAATTTCTCTTGGTCTTCGGATGTGTTGTACTAGGATGGATAGGTTCCGTCTTCTAGTTTCAGCTTCAAAAAGGCATCCACGTAGTCTGCGAAAAGGCCTTTCTGAGTATCGTCACCCTTATGGTACTGTACTGTCTTGGGAAAGTGGTAAATTTTGCACACTTCTAACAATTCCTATCTCTGGTAAAGAGCTTTGAATCATTCCACTCTGACCCACGTTCCTGTCAAGACACGTTATTCCTGAGTGTGCTCATAAGGTTAGACTTGACTGCACGTACAAGTGCGGCACATGAGAAACATAGGTTTTCTTTGGCAATGGTGATGTAAAGCGGGATGGTACAAGTCTGGGAAACAAGATTTTACATTTAATCAATCCTTCGTATTGTCGAACGTTCCGTCAGCAATTGAAGGTGTCCTGCTGAAAAGTGTCAATATTTGCAAAAGCTAGGAAACAGCAAACACACGTCAAAGTATTAGATTTCTTTCCTCTTTCCCCTCGTTGGCGTGGTACAGCAAACAAATGGATCGTCCGTCCTCCATACAACCTGTTAAGCGTGTTCAGAAGGTCCCCAACTTGTGATTTCTACAATATACATAAATTTGGGAATCGGTGATTGTACTCATGTTCCCATACTTCCACGACTTGGTATCGTTGCTATTTCAACTTTAAGCAACACTGACAAGTTGCCTCGTACAAGTATTCTATGGTACCTTATAAAAACTGATTTTGGGTGTGCCTTGAGAGAAGCAGATTGGACATCCGTGAAATAGGCAACCATTAAACTCATGCACATCTTAGGGTTTTCTAAATCCCAGACATCCATCGAATCAGTTCCGATGGTCTTTTCACCTTCTCCGTTTCAGGTGTGTTAGATCCATTTGTTTACCTTGTCACACAAGTAACAAAGCCAGCGTAAAACTTTCACAGAGCATTGTCGTTTGACAAAATTAGTCGTTCGAAGGCATACGATAGCCAGGGACTTCTAGGGCATGAATCGTTTGAGGTACACTAAGAAACACGCTTTGGCAATGGTGCAGACTTTATTTAAAGGATCGATCACTCTGTGTTCAATGAACATTTCTCTAGATTTTCGACAGCATTGCCGTGAAATGTTTACCTCGAAACGACAATACCTTAACATTTCTTTGTGAAAGTCAAATCGTAGAAAGCTTATATTTTTTCTGTGTGTCTGTTGTTGGGGTCGTAGTAGTGAGCACCATGCAAATGTGATAGAATGTGTGTTGATTGGATTCGTTATTGAAAAAGTGCGAGCTCCGTTCAGGGTAACGTTAGCACCGGTGCTTTGTTTTATATTGTATTTCAGAGGTAAGTGTGCATCGTATGCCGAGAAATTGTGATCCATCACCGTAGAATAACGATGACAATCTGCGTAACGTGCGATGTCCTCTTGGCTCCTTGTTTCATCCCCGGGGTCAAAGATCCTATGGGAAAAATTCTCCAGAGTGTTCGGTCCTCGAAAGATTTTTCACGTCCTCCGGAATCTTGCTACAGTGGGGATAATGATCAAAGATGTGCTCTTGGATGCATTTCTTGCACGCTCAATGAGCTACGCAGAAATTAGGAATGTGAATGTCAGTCTATTGTATGCATTCCAAATCGAAAAAGATGAAATTGCCTTTGTCTTAAGGACGAGACTGCGTTTTGGTCTGCAAAGGATGTCCACCAATAATACTTTTATGCGTTTCATGGTCCCTTAGGGAAGAGAAACGTGGGCCATGTATAATGTCTATTTTCCTTCAATTATTTGAAACTTGTCATTGGACTGCTGTACGTGTTGAATCTTGTCGATGACTTTAGAAGGTGTCATTTCTGATTCCCTGCTAAACTCGATCCAAACGTGTGACTTCGTGATAAATGGAATGTGCCAAGCGATCGTTTTCGTTGGCGCGATATTGCCTTTTCTGTATGGTTAACAAAGCATCTCACAAATCCGTGATAAACCCCTCTGTTTTATCTAGGGGTACGTCTGACTTGAAATCGTTAAACTTCACCGTGTTCGTGTAGGCCGTGGTTCTAAATTATCTAGACTAGCATTTAACCGTCTCTCGAATGAGGTAATAGTTTTTAGGGGCTACTGGTGGTGGACTTTGGTTTGACTTTGACTCTGAGTCTGGATTCTGGCTCACTCACATCAGCTTCAAAATTGCAGGAACGGATCTGAACCAAGACTTCAGCTACTGTGGTAGGCGATAGTCACGTTTTGGCCTCTTGCATTCTTGTCCTTTCTCCACGAAATGGTGCAATAGTTTCATCGTGATTGCAAAAAGTCAAACGACTACATTTTAGTCGTCATGGTCCCCTGCATATTAATGTAAGGCTAGTGCCTTCCTATAAAAAGGGTCAGTGTCTTCCCCTCAAAGTATTCATTTCACTTCCAATCCTACCAGAACTATGAAAGGGACAACACTGATCAAACGTTTGATCAGCGATTTGCGAGGTATCATACGAAGATTTTCTTCAGAGAAGCCAACAATCTACTCACCCTCCTTTCGAGATAAAAGTCAAGATGCTTACTATATCTGTCAGAAGTAAGGGCATTGGTCTTCTCAATGTCCACAACGTCAAGAAAAGACGAGCGGCAAAAGAAAGGTCAAGATACATATTATTATTGTCAAGAGAAATGACATTGGTCCTCAGACTGCAATAAAAAAAAAAAACAGAAGCAGGATGAAGAGAGGTGTTCTGAACAGAAAGAACAGGTATCCTCCACAAAGGAAGAACCTATACACGTCCAAAGAGAGAAGAAAAGAAGACGAGAAGAAGGTGAGGAAGAAGAAAAAACACCCGTGACAATGAAAAAATTTAACAAACGCAGAGAGTGAAAGGACAAAGACATTTATGCATTCATTAAAGTGTTGTTTTGCAAAATTGGATTGTAATTTGTACTAGGGAATATACCAGAAATAAACCAGAAACGTAAATGTCTCTTAGGTTTGATTATTACAATAAGTACCTACACTCTTGAACTCACACGCGTCCATCATGCAAAAAAGGGATTTGAGTTTTATTTAATTTTGGCAAACATTGAGTAGTCTCTTTTCGATAAAGATGGGTTACCCTGAAAAGGATCGTTAGGTGTTTTTTTTTTCTTTAAAGAACAGTCTCAGAAACGGGAAATGAACATAAGAGCCTTTTCCCTTTGCCACGGCTAAGACCTACTTCTGGACCTGCTACTGTCGATGATTTGGTAGAAATTACTAGTGTTGGTATTTCAGGCTTAGTGGACTATCGGTGGGGTTTGTGTATTTGGGTCGGGAAGGTCTTTTTTGTCTTGGCTCGTATTAAAGAAGTCTGATATATTTGTTTCGGACTCCTTAAGTCTGCTAAAATGTCTAAGAGTACCATCGCTGTTTGACTTTCACCGTCCTCCTTCTCTCTCAAGACTTTGTTTCTTCTCTGCTTTTTTCTTCCTGTCGTTTTCTTCTTGCTTCTTTTTCTCGCTGTTGCTGTTGAATGAGAAAAGTTTGTTCTGCTTATTTCTGCAGTTGTAAAAATTTCTCCAATTCTTCTTTCTGTCTATGTCTAAAATCCTCAGAGTACTGTAAGGAAGGAGAAGGCAGAAAGGTTGCTTTCTACCGGAACAAATGCTTGTGAAGAAAAGAGAAAATCCACAAAATTCCAATTAAAATCATTCTCTTCTGGAAGTAGGACATTGTTTGCTTTGGTGTCCGCTGCCATCACTTCTTGTCTCCACGGAAAAATAATCGTCTTCGTAGTTTCCGTCATGTTCTAACAACGTCACATCGATTCAATGCGCAAAGGCACCGAATTACCTATATAGGGAAAGTGACGTCACAGGTAACTTTCTTCGTATTGGAAGACAGACTCCGCACTGTAAATAATTTTTTTTCAATGCGTATTGAGATTGGTGAAAGACTTCAATCCGTTTTTGTCCGCTGTTCAACTATTTATAACCGCGGTTCGCCTCATTCCATTCGCCTGTTCTCGTCACAAGATGTGGACTAAAGTGGAATCATCTTCCCTCCTATTGCCGATGCAACCCGGACTATCCCATTTACGTCAAATCATCATGGACAATTACCAAGATCACAGAGACGGCCATTTGGAAATAAAGGATCAATGTGGAATGACAAGGCTGTCTGAAGCCATTCTTAATGAACGGTCCAGAGGTCAGACGAAGTTTAGGAAAATAAGATCCGTGCGATGCCCTCTATGGTATATAAAAAGACCCTTTACAAGGTCCATCACGTGTCTCGAAAAGATTCATATTTTTTATTGCCTAAAAATTGGTTGTATAGTTGTTTCTGTGATAGAGTTTTGTCCATAAATCTATGTATGTCTCCATGTCTCTAACTATGTCTGTAACTACGTCTCTGTCTCTATGTCTATGTCTTTATTTGTCCCCAGAGTGACGCGTATTCAGGTCATCCCCTTGCCACATTGTTCCGCCCGATTGAGGTTAGCCTCTTGCAACATTGTTGCCAGTGTCCAGTACCGTGGCGTCAGCCATGTTGAATTCCTATTGTCCTTATACAGTCCTTTGTTGCTATACATATCTATGTACAATTTCTCTTGTCCCAAAAACCATCCCAATTATGTTAAAATACATTTTGTCCTATAGTGCACGGGCCCTGTCTCTAACCCTAATTCCGATTGCCCATTGAATCTTGTCCCTATATGGTAAACTCACCATTTTTACATTAAAGTCCCATAGTCCCCATTTACTATTAATATATAATGAAATGTGACTCCATTTGATATATAATGAAAATTTACTCTGATATAAGAAATTGACTCTATGATATATAATGAAAACAGTCTTGATGATACGCAATGAAAACTGCCTAGGTATGATATATAATAATGGAAATTAAATTGCCTCTGTATGATAAATATATTGAAAATTGATTTTATGATGTATTACGAAAATTGCTTCTGTATGATATCTAATAAAAATTGCCTCTGTGATATATATATATATATATGTGTGTGTGTGTGTGTGTGTGTGTGTGTGTGTGTGTGTGTGTTGAGTAAATCTGTATAATAAGCGTCTGAACAAGCCATTTACACTTATAATTAGTGTACTCTTACATGTTAACATTGGTGCATTGGTGGAGGCGTGGAAAACACGTGACTGGCTTTCATTTGCCATTTTATCGAGCCAATCATGAGCGTAATGTGCGTACCTTTCTTTTTATTGATACAATAAAATTGAGCCATTCTCATTACAATATCAACGTCAAAATAATAATAATAATAATAATAATAATAATAATAATAATAATAATAATAATAATAATAATAATAATAATAATAATAGATTTTTATATATCACCTCCTCTCTTCCAAAAAAGTTTGATAGAAGGATAATGCAAGAGATCATTTGGAAAAAAAAAGAAGGGCTGGCTGCCCTGAGCCATCAAGAACACTCTTCGCTGCGGTTAATTGATTTGAACAGTGTTATAAACTAAAATTAGGGGAGGAGCAAGCTAGTTGCCCTCTACCCCCTAAAAAATGTTCCCGAAACAACCCGAGCGTTTCCTATATTAAGTTTCTTTTGGCGGCAAGGGATCTCTCTCTCTCTCTCTCTCTCTCTCTCTCTCTCTCTCTCTCTCTCTCTCTCTCTCTCTCTCTCTCTCTCTCTCTCTCTCTCTCTCTCTCTCTCTCTGAAACTAATTTACCAAACTGTACACATTATGCTTGGCACTGATGGAAGTATAATATTCATTCACATTCGTTTACCCTCCACCGACGTTACAGCTAAGTATTTCGGTTTCACATTCTTACTCCATTGCACATGTCATTATGGTGCAAAGTCCTACTTATCAATGTCAGAAAAATCGGCATATCATATAATACTTTTTTACGAGTGAAAAAGTTTACTTCGTCTGTCAGAAATATGTTTTGTTAATCTATTGTATTGATAAACCATTTCTATAAATAGGCATCGGGTGCTTAGAAGTTCATAGGCCAGAAAGAACTGCAATTTACATTTTCTCCGTGACATCTGAACGGATCATTACCGTCAATCTAAATATTTATATACCTTCCACACATTTACTTGTTTGTTTCTTTTCATTAGTATTGTCTTTATCTTGGCTGTCTAATATATGACCCGACCCTTTCTATTCTCGTTATAAAGAAACAAGACTTTTCCCACTTTCGGAAGCATCCTTCGGGCAATTGATTACAATGAATACTTACAACGTTTCTCAGATCTGTGGAGCAGAACATATTTATGGTTCCCAGCGACTGACATTCTTTGCTCGAGATTAGACGCTGTAAGACGAGAATAGATGGACTGGAACAAAGCTTAGATAACTGCATACTTGACGAGGTGACGCATATTGGATATAACCAGGCAATACGTTTAACGTATAATATAGACATACATACCTCGCATCATTGCTCTAAGGTATAACTGGGATATGTAAACTCTCTTACGTGTTGAAGTCACGTGGGTATACCTGTCCGTCAAACAAAGGCTGCCTATAAACCGACGGACTATTACCTTGTTCAAATGCAGTTTTATCTTTCCAATTCGTCAGTTTTTCGTAATAAGTGGTTTTCGCAGTCCTAGGGTAATTTCAAGACAAGTACAAGATATACGCTTTATTCCACACAGGCTGAAATGCACGACACATAAGAGAATCGTATAAAACGTTTGTACTTGTTTATAAGTCAATCTGTAAAAGGCAACACACACACACACACGCACACAAACACACACACATACACACACACAAGAGAGAGAGAGAGAGTTATCTGCTGTAGCATAATGCGTCTACTGATCAGGGTCTATTTAGTTTGTTCTACTGATAACCCCTAACTTACTGAACAGCGATGGTAGATATGGGTCTGTTCGATTTGCAGTTGAGCTCACCTTATATGTGAATATATACGGTATTTATTAGCGTACGCACATGAAACAGTACTTTTTTTTTCTGGGGTGTGTGTAAGGCATATAGGTTAGTAAAAATTAATTTGTAATTGGAAATGTAAAAAAGGTGTCATTGTACATTCAGATATAATATATTTGAACGGGACAGAGAAGTAAATCTTTTGCAAAGTTCTCCGACATACATCATTTATATAACAAACCCACAATGCAAAAACAAACAAACAAACAAAAAAAACCAACAAAAAAAAAACAACATATGGCAAACATAATTCAGATACCGTGTCGTCTAAATACAAATAGTAAAACTACATTCAACATACATATATATAGTTCCTGACTGTGTATACAAATGCACTACGTGCGATCTAATCAATGTGCCACATTTTCTGAGTTGCCCAGCATTTCTTGGGTGTCGCCAAGCACACCTATGCTAGAGTTAGTTGGTTGGTTTCGTAACATGACGTAACAAATCCTCCAACGTCACTGAAACCGTAGGTAAAGTCACTTTATACTTTGTTATTAGTGGTTCATTCATAAAAAATAGAACAGGATTTTTCTTTTAAAACAGTCTGTTGTGATTTAATGTTGTTATAAGGCATTTATATGATATTTGAAGTGTTTTTGTGCCGTTTGATTATTTTGGTCTCGGCTGAGTTACATGGAAGGCCCATCCTGTAAATTGTACTGCAATCAATCCCACAATGTCCAACAGTAAAAATCAAACACTATGTATGTATGTATGTATGTATGTATGTATGTATGTATGTATGTATGTATGTATGTATGTATGTATGTATGTATGTATGTATGTATGTATGTATGTATGCATGCATGCATGCATGCATGCATGCATGCATGCATGCATGCATGCATGCATGCATGTATGCATGCATGTATGTATGTATGTATGTATGTATGTATGTATGTATGTATGTATGTATGTATGTATGTATGTATGTATGTATGTATGTATGTAATCCTATACGTTCGTATTGGCATGTGCGAAAAGTCAAAGAAAGACGTGGCTTGATCTGAAAGATATATAACAAAAACTTCATGCTGCTGTGTAGCTAGGGTACTAAAATGACGGCAAACTAATGCGTAGGTTACTAATACGGCGGCAGACTGATGGATAGAATACTAATATGATTGTAGACTGATGGATAGAATACTAATATGATTTTAGACTAATATGTAACGTATTAATATAAATGGAGATAGATGTGTAATTTACTAATATGACTGCCGACAGATTTGTAGGGTACCAATATGACTACAGACAGATGTGTAAGATATTAATATTACTACAGACATGTGCAATTTACTAATATGACTGCAGACAGATGTGTAATGTACTAATATGACTGCAGACATGTGTAATGTACTAATATGACTGCAGACATGTGTAACGTACTAATATGACTGTAGACAGATGTGTAGGGTACAAATATGACTACAGACAGATGTTTATTGTACAAATATGACTACAGACAGATGTATAGGGTACAAATATGACTGCAGACAGGTATGTAGGGTACAAATATGACTACAGACAGATGTTTATTGTACAAATATGACTACAGACAGATGTTTATTGTACAAATATGACTGCAGACAGATGTGTAGGGTACAAATATGACTGCAGACAGATATGTAGGGTACAAATATGACTACAGACAGATGTGTAGGGTGCAAATATGACTACAGACAGATGTGTAGGGTACAAATATGACTTCAGACAGATGTGTAAGGTACTAATAAGACTACAGACTGATGTGTTGGGTATTAATATGACTACAAACAGATGTGTAGGGTACAAATATGACTACAGACAGGTGTGTAAGATACAAATATGACTACAGACAGATGTGTAGGGTACAAATATATTGGCTGATTGACGTGTAAGCATGAAAATATTACTACAGTCTAATATATATTATACGAGTATTACGCCAAACCCTCAGCTACGCCCCTGCCCCCTTCCCCTCTATTTTCCGTTCTTTTACCTTCTGACTCTCCCTTCCTCAAGTTACTTCAAGCATTATGAATGACAAGTGACGTCAATGACAAAATGGAACATCAATTGCTGGATTATAGAAAGCCTACCCTGTTCAAAGAAAGATAGAGTAGTCAGGAGATGGAAGGCAATGCAAATTGACAATTATGAGAAAACATAGACCAATGTCGTTACTGGCCTGTGCGATATTTAGTCTAACAACTGAGACGTCTGAAGACAAGGTATTTGACCATCTAGCAAGGGTGGACGAAAGAGTAAATGGGTAGATTTGCGAAAGAAAAGACAAGGGCAAAGTTATTACTTTTGATGGATTCAATCTTTATATTGGACCATTGAGTGCCAGAGAAACATTTTCATGGTATAGATATACTATTGTACTGTCCTGTATAATTAATTACCAACTGTACATGCATGTAGCAAGATACATTATTTATTCTAATTATAGTACTAGTGTTAAGTGTGGGTACGTGCGAAAGCTTGCCAGTAGCTTCTTGTGGGTCGGTGGTTCTCTTCGGGGTCTTTCCAGATTTTTCCTCCACCATTTATACGGGTCGCCTTGCATAGTCTATGTTGTGCTGCAAAATCTAGTTCAACCCTACAATAACAACAACTAGTGATAAGCTAGGTAATACTAAAACTTTCGGCGCATAAGGTAAAGATAGTTAATACATTAAAATAAAGTTAGACATAGGAATCATGTATGGTCGTTTAATTAGAATTTTATACAAATGCACCTGAAATAATTTTCTCTTAGAACACAATTAAGGATCAATGAGTTTTGAAGCAGGTCTATGCAACAGAATTTGAATTTTACCATAATTACTCGTAAAACTTGAATTAAGATTTTGGTGAATTAAAACACTGAAGCTTAAAATATTTTGTCCATCAAAGTGTTGTATCATTAAATGTAGCTCTCTGTGACCCTTAAATTAACTACAGTTAATCATATATTGAAAAAAATTACCCTGAGTTTTTTCATTCCATAGTGTGCAATAATTCCATTCTGTGTGTTTATATATTCTCCTATCTCAATATGGTAAGTGATGATCTGAGGTTTTAAATTGACACTATATGGTTTATAGATTGTAATGTCGGCAAAGTAACTATATCTCAAAATTTAAGTTTCTTTTAAAACCTACTGGAAGAAGTTTAGACATAAAAATATTTTGGAAGCATTTCAGTAGAATAAAAGAGCTTAAAAAGAATGTATTCGAGTTTCGAAAGCAGTCACACTGCACTTGAGCATCGCTAAAAATGTTGCCACCAACTGTCTGCTTAAGTTAGCGAGAGAGGAACGTATTGCATATAATGACCATAACTTAAAGTATACATTTATTATCCTAAAATTCAATTCAATAAAACAATTGATATAAAAGACGTTATCTCTTTCAAAAACGTTAATATTGTTGAGACTCGCTCACTGAGCTTTCTGCTTACACTGGGAAAACCGCATATCATAACATGTAGGGATATCCTATCATGTACGGATATCAGTTTTAGACAAACAGTTATATGGTCTCGAAGTTTCAGATCAATATTGTTACAGATGTATATGATGTAGGCGACTTTGGAAACATAAACAATAGGACTTAATAATAAATGACATTACATACGACTCCGCTCCTGCCTCCGCTGCCATAAAAGAGACACATCTCTCCATTTACAGACAAAAGCAAAACCTCTTTATATGTTGATAGCTTGACTGAAAATCATGTTCTGGTTCAATTTGAAAATCTATTACTGGTTTAGGACTGATTGTCCCTTGGTGACATAAGGATTTATTACGTTTTCCCTAGAGACCATTCAAACAAACCCATCGGTCAAAAAGTTAGCAACTTCAGCATCCACTTTTAAAAGACATCATACATTCGTTTGTCCAAACGTAAAATATTCAATTTGTTATATAATACCATTCCTCGAAATTAATATCCATTTTGGGACTTAGGCTGCTACTCTATAATAAAAACAATGTCTTTCAAAAACTAGACTGGTCCGTGTTTGAATCCTGGCGTGGAGCGCAAACGCTGATTACGAACCAGTCTTCCATTTGCATCATTCAAATTATATTTCCATTGCGATTAATTCTTTGAGAGAGCAGACAACTGATCCCTTCTTAAAATAACTGAAGGCAAACAATCGAGTAGTCGAGATTACTCTTAGAGCGTATGCCTAGGGGACGAAATGGATCGACCCCATCAAGATTGGTCAAACTAGATGGAAATAATGTGTAATCTTAGCGTGATTTATCGCAATTAATATGTCACTCATTCCTCAAGGACCTCGAGTGCAAAGCTAATGTTTCAATCCTTTCAAAATAAAAACGCTTCAAAAGAGTGTTATTATGCATTGGGTGACGTGAGTCGGACTGGTGATAATGAATAATGTGTGGCCTCGGTCGATATCTTCGGTTAGCTCAGTTTCAGACTAGCAAACTCTAAGGAATGGTTGAAAAATAAATTTGGTTGCATCATGAGAACAAGGAAAATGCAGATGCTTTATACAAAGGTCACGTAAACACGAAAAAACAAGAAAAAAAAATAAACAAAGACTATGACAAATACTATATAACCATTGAATCAGTTTTCATGATATATGCATAAACTAATCTTAACCCAAGACTATAGTGAACAATTTTGCAAGATATTTTGTGTTGATTGCTCACTCTTCTTCGATCAGAGAAGTTTACACAACTCTATCTTCACTAGCCAAGATTCTGATATGTCAACCTGTCTACATTGGCTAACGAAGATGATACTGGTCTCAAGTAAAAACCGAGGAAAATGAATCTTATCATCTAAACTACATCTTTCATTCGTGAAATATCAAATGATATTTGGTGTGGCGATAGTAACTTATCTTGCAAAACCTTTCCTCCGGAAATGACTTTCCTAGCAGGACGGACATTGTTTGAACGTCATTGTATGATAGTCAACCATGTAATCAAGGAGGGAGGATCACCTGTGCTTTTGTTTTAGTGATACACAGAAGGCATTTTGTTTTATCAGTCAAATTTAGCAACAACTGATCTTTATAAAAGAAACTCTGTTTCCAATTATGCACACTTTGCTTTGATTCATAGGGTTTTTACAGCCTAAAAGTTTTAATTGTGTAAACATCCTCTGGTGATATCGATATGGTTTTTTAATTTTACTTCCTAAACAAGCGTTAATGAAATACGTCTTTCTTACATTTCTGTATTGGCTGAAACGATGACTTCTGATCCATAAGGTGACATTTTCCTATCCATTACCGAAGCATAATGAAGAATCTTTCTCCCTCTCATTATCTTGAAGCATAAAATTACGGTCGAAGCTAAAAGGATATGTTATGAATGCCAATGCAGATTTAAAACAACAAAGAACTCACATTAATGTCTCCACCTGACGTTAGAGCGTAAAAAAATTAGGTTTACACAAAAATATTCAGTGTAAACTTATAACACGTCAACGTGCAAAGAACAGTAACCAAGACTGCCAATTTAATGGTGGTACTGTCTTATTTTAGATAGCTTGCTCATATATAAAAAATCCTAATAGATAGGTTAAAAAAATAAAGTCCACTCTTCTCCACAAGATCAAATTAGATTAACAAAATGAATAAAAGTACTTGATTCAACTTTGAGCAATAATTGATTTTCCTTTCAGAAATAATCACGTGAATATGAATTTCAAAAAATGATAACGACAGCTTTATCGACATAAAGCCAGGCTACAATATGTATACATAAAGATAGATATCACTCCCTGCAAAACCTCCTTGTTTCGAGACATTAACTTCAAAGCCGTTTCAGAATGTCAATGTAATGTGCGGTTAATATTTATATTGATAAAGTTTTCACGAAGGCTCAATTGGTGATGACATAAATCAGTTACTTTTTGCTACTTTATGTGTGCTAAGATCACCGTTGAAGGTGATGTGATGGAAGACAGCAGTCATGTGATGAAAGATCGACAATCTTAGTTGCTGTTGTTCACTGGAACACACACGATTATTCTCATATAGAAATGTGAGAAAACGGATGTTCTTGTTAGGTTGTGTAGATAATGTTTTCTTTCATTGTTTTTTTTCTTTTTTCAAGCACTAGAATTTTTTGTTTGTAAGTTTTTCTATAAACAGTAATCTCATCTTGAAAATCATTTTATATTTATTTTTCTCGACCAATGAATATATCACCCATGTTGCTTTAACGGTGGCGTCTCTAGGGAGATGAGGGGGGGGGAGGCGCACCTGGTGACACCATCAAAAGAGGAGACACAAAAATGACTGTCTATGAAAAAAAAAATTTGTGCAGGGATGAGGTCCATGGGGGTTACACCATGAATTGCCACACATGACAGTCTATAAAATATTTGAACTTTTGTGCAGGAAGTGGGTTCATGGTGTGTGTATGTGTGTGTGTGTGTGTGTGTGTGTGTGTGTGTGTGTGTGTGTGTGTGTGACACCATGAGTTACCGCACTTTGTGACATCAACCCTAGTGACACCATTGCTGCTCAACATTTTGAAACTATGTAATCACTGTAAAATAACCATTTTCAGGAACAATTCATCACGATGTCTGCTAGTCATCATTAGTCTTATATCAACAGCCATATTTTAACGGAGGGTATTTGATGACCCAAACAGATGATTTCCGTCTATATACCTATTGTTACAAGCCATGGGTCTTTTGCTTGACCGAGCGGTGTCAAATCCTGGCTCGAATCCCACTAGAAGTCATTAAGTTTACCCCATATTTCCAAAGACTTCTATACAACTTCAGTTATAAGTTAAAAAGCCCGACGTGTCCATTCTATACATAAGTTTTACAACAATCAATACAAGACCACATTATTTACAACTTGCCAATTAACCATCAACCGCACATTCTCACAGTTTCTCTACATTAACTTTCCGTTCTGCTAGTAATTCATACCGTAGAAACTGTACAACTATCCCTAACACGGGGTGCTATTTTAACTGCCCACTTGAGGCCAGTCGAACTACCGTTTCAAGGCGCATCACACCAGTAAACCTACATCACATTTTGCCACTTTGGCAACATAAACGGTATCTTCCGATACCTTTCTCATTTATCCCATTGTGTAATTTACAGGTTTCCTACCACAAATACTGCCGCTGCAGTCACAACACCGATGTACACCATTAGGTTTTATAAAGTGCTACATCACGACAGGGGCAGTCATGCGGATTGGGTCTGAATTCGCTACTCATTGGCCATGGCATCTTAGAAACTCACTAACACTTTCTCTCCGTGACATTTGCTCCTAATAATTGACTAATTATTTTGTGCTAAGGAATATGTCCAATTGCACCGAATTCCAAAAATCAAACATGTAATCAAACAAACCTACATATTGCTTAAACTAAATGCGCATCTCCTTAATTTTATTACACTATTTATCCATCAGTCTATGTATATATCGGTGGTGAGGTTCCATCTATCCCACTACGCTGGGCAATTACAACGCTGGAGATCATTTCATAGTTAACGACGCCGAATAAAAGGGAGGAGGGTGTTAATGTTTAAATCCCCCTCCCATCACAATTGTATGGATATTAACTATACTTACCGAGTATCATATAGTGAATATTATTCTAAACGCTTTTTTAAAAAAAATAGATGCATTTGAAAACTGGTGTTAGGGCTATGATTATTTTGTAGACGTGCATTTTTTTTTAAAAAAAGCTGTATGATGTGTATAAATAGTTTGTTTTTTTTTAAACTAGGTCGTTGTCCCTATATATCTATCATATTCCTATTGATAACCCGACATGAATGCTTGTTGATTTAAAAAAAATATCTCGGCGTTCTCCATAAAACAATAAAGGAACTTTTTTAAACCTAGAAATGTGACATGTTAAAACTCAAGAATGATGCTGAATTCCAAGGATAAGTAAAGGATTACGTAGTGCATATCACACTAATCCATGAGTCGTAGCTTATTGGACTTTTCGTCAAGGCAGAAATTTACAACTGAAAAGAAATATGTGAAGTGGCCCAAGCTCTGAATGGTTTGCTTAAACGATAGATCACATTTAGAGAGATTATTGAGGGTTTGAGTATGTAAACAAGTCTAAGAGTAGTGGTAATATCCGCTTTAAGGAGTGTTGGGTTAGCGATTAATCGGAGAGCCCTATGATAGCCAGCATGAGATGGGCCAAGTGTCTCCTTTCTTTATAACACCTGACTATAGCTGGTTGGAATTCACAAGCGCCATCTGTCACCAGTGATGGCTGAGCTGAGCTAACAGATAAAATGGTATCTTCAGAACATGTTGAAAGTTTATGACTGGAAAACTACATTCTTTTCTTTAAACATCTTTAGTGCTCTTAAAAGTATTGGAAAAGACTATTATTTACAAACAAGGAGATGACGTCTTGAGACGTTGCCTCTTTAAATCAGTATATAGTACATACGCTGACCACAAGATATATACATTTTTCATTAAAAGAAAACGAAGATTGCTGTTTCCTTTTAATGACAAATTTATGCAACGAGTGGTATGTCATTGATACAGCGTACATACAGTACATACATTTTATTTTTATCACATGCAAATACATATATTTGCCCTTTCAACGGTGTAAAGATTTACTACTGGCCTAAAGTGGTCTGAAGCGCTGTCCGTTACGAATCACTGCCATCTCACCTCTGTGTGCGTGTTTTCGAGTCTAGGATTCGGCGAATGTGGATATGTGAGAAAGCTTGTCAGTAGCTTCTCGTGGGTCGGTGATTCTTTCCAGTGATTTCCCGGTTTCTTCCTCCACCCTTAATAATGACCGCCATGAATAGCCTACAAAAATGAAAAATGGTGTTAAGCCCAACAACAACAACAACATTTATTACTGGCAGATCTATATTGACCGAGTGAATTAACTTCTCACATCTCTGAGTGTGTCCGCTACAAAATGTAGTTCAATGCCTTTTGTGGCTATTCACAATCACCTTTACATATTGATAAGCTGATTGTTTTCATTTTTAGTTTATACTTTTTTCACATTGATTAAATCAATATAATACATGGTTATGACAAAAAATAAAAATGATTTAAATGATAAAAGTAGCGCAGTACAAAAATACATGGTTAGCTATGCCATTCACATAAACACTGACATTCACGTACAGGCGCATGAAAATAATTATGGAATATAAACTGAACAAAATGACGAATCAATAAGAGGTAATTAAAATAATTTGATATATTTACAGTTGATCAAAGTCATTATTCTGCTTTAGTAAGAGTACTACCATCAACAAACTCTCTCTCTCTTTCTCTCTCTCTCTCTCTCTCTCTCTCTCTCTCTCTCTCTCTCTCTCTCTCTCTCTCTCTCTCTCTCTCTCTCTGGTCAGTTTGATGTTAAAACTCTGTCTCGGTCTCTCTTTTCTTTCTTTCTTTCTTTCTTTCTTTCTTTCTTTCTTTCTTTCTTTCTTTCTTTCTTTCTTTCTTTCTTTCTCTCTCTCTCTCTCTCTCTCTCTCTCTCTCTCTCTCTCTCTCTCTCTCTCTCTCTCTCTCTCTCTCTCTCTCTCTCTCTCTCACACACACACACATACCCTTTGGTTGGTTTGACCTAATCTTTACCATCATTCATAAGATCAGAGATCTCGTGGGATGACCCAAACGAAAATCCTCTACACACGTAATTTCATAAATATTATCCCGTATCTTGCGACGATTATCCAGAGAGATGCATATCTTTGGGTTGTTTTTTTTTTTACTTTTTGTGTCCTTCAACTTCCAAACATCCGTCCCTTGATAATTTGTTCACGAGAATGTACTTTCTTCTAATTTAAAAATCAACTTAGCTTTCCACAGAAACTTAGACGGACGAAATATTCCGGCGAGAATACTTAAAACATTGAATTTAGCGTTAAAAGCGTACCCTGTTATTGAGCTTAGCCAATCAAGTTTGACTTTATTTAACCGCTGAACATTTAATATGCCCATTGAAGACAGAATGATTCTCTCTATTCCTTTTTTAAATTAATTTTTAAAATTTGTAGAAAAACTTATCTTATTTCCAAGAATGCAAATTGTCTCATGATTATTTTAACTTTGGCATTTCCCCTTTACCTTATTACAAATTAAGTCAGATTTCTTTGTATCATGAAATTTTTGTTGTCTCTTCAAAACACTAGCTCATGACGAAGTCTTCATCGAAAAATGAAAATGTTAGTCACTCTCATAACACGTTACAAAACATTGCTCCTAGGGATCAGAAATCTCATAACGTCCATACGAGAGAGAATATGTAACCGACTGTTTAATTTTTAGTGGTGGGCGATCCAGGCAGGATTTAGTGTGGAAAAAATCCTGTCATAGAATCATATACTATTGCTCTAATGAATATCTCCCCCCCCCAAAGTTCACAATAAATTACATCCAAATTAGCATGTTTAGTTTTCAACCATGATAATAAACTAAACAATTTTGTATGAATATTTTTCAGCATCTTTTCCTGTGTGAAAACCCAAAATCTTTGATCCATTACCAATGTTGTAAACCCCTCCTCAACTTTGATGTTGCCGGTTACCTGGTTTTGGCTATCGTTATCTAGAGGTGATCGCCGATGATGTAATTTGCAAGGAGTTGAGTGAATGTCAGTATAAAGTCTGACTTATGGGTAGGATATATAAAGATCTAAGCAGATATACAGAACAGAACAACACGAGGCCCCGTTACAAATAAAATTAATCAAAAGTCATAACAATAGAATTCATAAATAAGTGTGATAAGTGTGACAATTTAAAGGATACACTTCTTTCGTTTTGAATCAACTCATTCAAGGAATTTCAAAATACAAATAAGATTATATCAATATCCAATGTGTTAACAATATAATTATTTTATCATCAAACCCAGTGAGATCGAAAACACTGCCTTGTATCGATTCATAACCTAATGAATCGACTCAGTCCAATTCCACTCCGACTGTTCCTCTTGACTTCCTTGTACCGGTAACTCTGGGTCTTCTCCACTCTTTTCCTTCCCATTTCCAAATTCACTGGTATCTTGCCTCTTTCGGCCCTTCCAACTTCGTGCTGCTCCTTTGACTTTGTAAAATGTGAGACTTCATGTCACATCTGGTTGGTAAGACTCGGGAAGATATATAAACAAAAATATAAACAAAGCAACCTAAATCTTTCGCCATATTATAGTGGGGGAATAGATCAATACCCTCCGCGTTGTTAGATAAAAGTCTATCGGATCCAAACATACCACAGTTACCTAGCCTGTTGGCCGTGACAGACCATACACAATATATATATTGTCATAATATTATCATAATTGTCACAATCATAAAAAATTGATCTACGAATTGAAACAAATACATACATGCAAATGCAAGCAAATAAATAAAACAAATCATCATAATAGGATCAACGCATTGCATAAAAATGATGCAAAATATATTTCGCTTTCAAGATTTTGTGTCTATTAATTCCTCCAGACCATTGTGTCCCTTGGATGATTTTACAAGAAATTTACTTATTAAATTGCTTGGAGTCTTCCCTATGTTCTTACGTTCGTTTCAACTCGTAGAAAATTGTAGGCTAATTTTTAAGTTCAATTTCATCACATTTAAACTGATAGTTTTCATGTAGTTCGTCTGATAAAGATTTTCCAACGATTCCTGAATACCTTCAGAAATTACAGTTTTCGTACAAATCAGAATTGACCTCAATCCAGTTCAGTTTAAACAAACGTATCCCTTAATTAAATAACGATAACTCATGACAAAGCATGAAGCACTCTGTACATTATGGCGATTTTACCAAGTGCAGGTCTCCATGAATCTAATTTATCCTACACGTGTCTGTTTCCTACAACGATCAGCAACAAAACAGAGATGGACTTAAAAACTTGCTTCTTTACAAACAAGCACCTGAAGAACGTTTCCTAAGCATTAAATACGGTTGGTATTTCTCATCAGGATCCTAAACCTGATGATACAACGATTGATAGTGACCAAGTATTACTTCAATAAGAGGTCAACTCAGAATACCGGTATGTAACAACATCAAGTACACAGCCATTATGAGTACCGTACCATCTGGGAAAATAGCAATGTATCGGATAGATATATTGTACGACCTCGAGAGCGCAGCTTTTCCATCCGACAAAATGAGTTCATATTTTCCCACACAAATGCAGTAACTTTTTATTATATGCTTATTTTCTTATTCTGCCTAAGACTTAATCATATAAACAAAAATACACTATTATAAACAAAGTAACTGAATTTATGCTGTATTTTAAACTAAATACACAAGCAGATATTCATCAGTACACAACAACAATATTAATGCGCATATAATTCCACCCTGCTAAATTTGAACTTAGTCGCGAGGTCTACACCACTGTCGAAAGGAATTGTCGTCTTTATCTTCTTAAAATTGAAATTTAGAGTTATATTGTGAATGCGCATTGCAACTTTTCCATTTGGTCTGGAATAAATAGAGTTTGGTATTTTTGTCGATTATACAAAATTTCGTGATTATGGACTGGATCTATTTGTCAATTCTACATGAAGTATCATCTTATTTATGCAGCGAGGGAGTTGCGTGTTGATTGACTCATCTTCATTTGTGTTTCTGTACTGTCATATAATGTTTGGAATTATCAGGTGGGGAAAAATGAACTCTTTCAATTGTAATTATCAAAAAGACGCTATGGAATATTATGTTCTTTTCATTTTGAATACAGCAAGGAGGATATTATTGCGCATGGAATGTAGTCGAAATTACAGTTCAGTTTCTAATAACGGAATCAAGCTATGGAACCCATGACATAACTCATGTAATTCGGATTTGCAGAAGTAAGAATGTACATTTTGAGGAAATTCAGGATGTAAAACTGTCAATATATATATATATATATATATATATATATATATATATATATATATATATATATATATATATATATATATATATATATATATATATATATACATACATATATATATATACATATATATATATATATATATATATATATATATATATATATATATATATATATATATACATACATACATACATATATATATATATATATATATATATATATATATATATATATATATATATATATATATATATATATATATATATATATATATATATTTGCCATTCTTATGACAAGCTAAAGAGGACACGTTTATGCTTTGTCACTTGCATGCTATTTGTAGGTAAGAGGTACGTGTTAGGACTTGTCGGCCAGTTGTCAGGATAATGCGACATGTGTGCGGCGTGATGCCCCAGTGCTAGAAATCACAATAAACTGCCACACTGCAGACATCGTAGCGATATGACTGAAAAAATGTTAAAACTACGTTAAAATACACACATACACACTACTTTCAAAATGCACACACACACACTATTGAGCACAAGCGTCATGCACGTGAATACAATATAAAGGTGTGCAATACCATAAATATTGCATAGTTCTGACAATGTAAAGTTAACGGAGACAAAAATGAGTAAATAATAATGCCGTATTGATTTCGAACGATTTGACATTCTTTACATCAGTATGGAATGCAGTATTCATTTTTGAATGATTTAGCCTTTCCATACGTCATTGCAATATCAGTTCGGTATGGTTTGCTTAATGGTCCTGACGTCACTTAGTAAAAGAGCTAATGTTTCCTATTTAACGATGGTTTAACTCCAATAATAATAATAATAATAATAATAATAATAATAATAATAATAATAATAATAATAATAATAATAATAATAATAATAATAATAATAATAATAATAATAAAATTAATCCCAAAATACGATATTTATACCATGCGTGATTTGTTCTATATAAATTATGCATTAAAACCATACGTGCTTTAGATCATGCGTGATTTGTTCTATATACAATATGTATTAGTTATACGAGGTTTATACCTTGCGCGATTTTGGATTATATAAATTTTATATTAGTCATACGAAGTTTATGCCATGTATGATTTGTTCTATATACATTATGTATTAATTATACGAGGTTTATACCACGTGTGATTTGTATTATATGCATTCTGTATTAGTCATACGAGGTTTATGCTATGCGTGATTTGTACTATATACATTATGTATTAGTCCTACAAGGTTTATACATTGCGTAATTTGTTCGGTTATATATTGGCTTACTAGTTGGGTCAAATTGCATAATACACTAGCAGATGAGGGTCGTTGTTGTTTATTCTACTGCTTAGTCCTAACCAATGAAATAGACAGAAATCTGCTTGCATATTATGGGTCTGCGCTGTTTGCAGTTGGCCCAGACTTAAAAGAAAGCGTATACGTTACTAGTGATGAAGCTGGAATTAAGGTGTATACGGTACTGAAGTTGAAGCAAGAATTAAAGTGTATAGACAGTCGTCAAAAGTATCTTCTTTTATTACATGTATTATGATGAATATTTTTCTTTTTTATTCACCTTAACGCTAAAGAGTAGTTGTATGACAATAGTAATTTAAGTTTCTTCGTCTTTTCGGTAAATGTCTAACGACTGAGTATGACTAAGAAAATTGTGGTACGCTAATAAAACAATTAGCGCTTGAAGTATGTTTTAAATAAAATAATATAACAAAAACCCTTCTAAATAAAGAAAGCAAACAACAACATCAAGATACATAACAATCAAGAATAATGTTGTTACAGTTACTATGATGAGAGATACTGCATGTCTTGGGATATCACAGACGACTGAATTTTATTTTACAGAGCACTTGTTTTCAAAATTATAGTTTGACGACGTTAGCTGAAAAGCTTTTGAAATTCTTATATCTCTTTTCAACTAGATTATTTAAATACAAATATTCACGACTCTTCATTAAACGCTTACTTAATACAATTAATAAAACTGGTAAAATTACATTCGATTGCAATTTAATTAATCTTTGTGATTAGGAGTTTTTGCAAAACGCAACACATTTTCTGTCAACTAAAAATTTGTGTTTCAATTATATCATTACATCAGAAATTTCTGGGCTGTGTTAAGACCTTTTTGCTCATTCAGCTTAGGTTAATTTAACCTAGCAAAAAATATTGTTGAAGACTCGGCATTACCGGATACCTGCGGATACAAGCATTCTTGATAATTAGGTATTATTTCGTGTTTGGATTCTACACCTCATACAGTTAGTAATTGGTATTAACCGCGAGCATGCTGTATCTGATATCACTGATATATGGATTGCGAAATGTGAAATATGTTGGAGTGAACTTTATGCTATATTTATGGATCTGGTTTCGTATTGTTACATGAAACCTATTTTGTACTGTCACAATCAACTGATCACATTTCCCAGATTTCTGTTAGGGAACATTAGGAATAATCCTCTACAGTGTAACCTGTTCGTTAGCATTAGCAGAGTATCAATTCTTACAGATGTTGATTGGTTAAAAAGTCTGAGTTAACGGACAAGGAAATTCTTAGAGATTCGAATCCAGTGGACTCCATCTATTATTTTCTAGGTGTTCTGACATTCTCATTTTATCTATAGTTCGCGAAGAATCCAATTTCACACTGTCAGATCACGTCAGCCAAAGAAGGGACCTGTTTGATAGCGGGAGAACAGTTCATGGCCATTTTGCCACCCCTCCTCATTAATTCGTTCTGGAAAATGAATTGGACAGGATCTGTAAGTCATCATTACTTGATCTTCTCTGAAGATGAATTCATCTGATAACTAATGCGTTCACGTTTTGGAGCCTGAACTTCTGCAGATAATATTTTGTGTACTCCTGGAAAAACAACAAAATTGCTTAATATATCCGAAATTAAATCAGGAGAAAAATATGCAAAAAAACTCGCACTCCGATAGTATCAGCGTGAATTCAGTGATAAAACTTTTGTATGCATTTGTTCTTGTATCAAAATTTCCACACAATAGCTGCTTGGTTAGTCAGCAGACGGAAAATGCATTTATTCTCTTTGGTTGATATCATATTATTATGGCATAATTTATTAAGAATTCATCTAGAATTAAACAGATATACTCTTACTGGGAATACGTGTACCACTCTGTCATCACATAATTAGCCGTGTTGTAAGATAGTTTCTGGATGGCGTTGAAGGATTGGTGCGTATTTCTAATGATATTTGTTTTACCTAGAAAATGGAAACTTGATTTACGGTACAGAGGTAGTATCTACACCGTATTATAATTTTTTCCTTAATTATAATAATTTCTTGTGGAGAGTAACAACATAAAATTGTGATATTATCCGGGTCTTCCATGTTTTACACGTCACATTTACTGCAGTGATATACATTTCTTTAAACGTATACGACATCGAGGTTAAAAATAAAAGTCACAGCAGATAGTTTGTCAATATATCTAATTAACAAATCTAATTAACGTTCAATTGTCTCACCAGAAAAAAGGAGCCGAAGCACATTAGAATGCATTTGAACATACTTTGAGAAGAAAAAGTTAAACTTTTGAATGGTTTAATTCTTACAGGGTAAGAAATATTGCAATCAAAAACTTAATTTTTTTATTTACATTTTCGGCGATGTTCATAGTAAGAGCCGACATTGCAATTCAATGTCGGCTTGTTTCTGTATCAAAACAAGTCCTTAGGGTAAAAATAATAAGTTCCAGTATCCACTTTCATCAGAGTTGCCGAGCTTGTTTGCATATTCATACCTGGAAGGACTCCTCCATCCATCTAGATTGCAGAAAACTAATTGTTCTTTCTATTGGTATGACCTTTTATTGTCCCAGTTTGTAATTTTTGAAAGTTAAAAAAATTGGATTGTGAAAGAAACATATGAAACTCACAGAATCAAAGATAGGAATTTCTTAATTTAGGCCCAATAACCTTTCAATCTGAGTCTTAAGAATGACTACTGGGCCTTTCGGGGAAGGGGATTTGTTTAGAATAGCAAGATGTATGTATATTGTTACACACATGTGATTAAATTGCTTGTGTGTAAGGTTTTAAAAAAATTATTTTTTTTTTGTTTCATTGTATTTAATTGTGAGATATATTTTTATACAAAGTTGTTTATTTAAAATGAAATAGTAATACGTGATAATTGGTTTTTAAGTGAGTCTGTGCTGGACGACGAGATAAAACTAGTGTAGCAAGAGATCACATGACTAATCTCACGAGACTTGAAATGAGGTTTCGGGAAATTAAACATGCATTCTAATATTGTTTTGGGCGAAGTCATTCAAAACTTTGAAGGAACAAGGTGTTGTTTTTAAATTTGTTGCCAGTATATTTTATACTTCGTCTGAGTTTTGGATTCAATTTTTTATTCTCCTGGTCAGTCAATAAGTTAATTTTCTTATAAAACTTCTGAAAGATGTTCAAGGAAATTTATTCTGGAATTATTCGGAAACAAAGACTGTGATTCAAGTGTGAATTATTGTTATTAATAGATTGGACTGCATCTGACGTCATCGCCTTCCATATTTGTAAGTCGTCGGGACTCGAATCTGAATTCTTAAAGTACTATCTAGTGATAGGACTGGTATTTTTAATCTTAGAATCATATTTGGATTATATTCATCAACTGTAAGTCCTATTTATCAATTTTTACATTGTTGTTTTGTTAAAATATACAAAGCTTGTTGGCTTTCACTCTTTTCTTTGTTACTGAGTACGAGCCCTTGTCACGTAATATATCATATTTAAGAGTTTGAGAACTATTCCGATATTCTATTTTCTAATATACAGATATCAGCTATCAAAAGTAACAGTTGTCAGAAAGATGCACCTACCCTCATAAACATGAAATACAACTATTATGCGGTGGGTAGATGTGGTTTGTATACTTTAGTTGTTGTTGTTTAAATCAGATTTTGAAATTTCAGAGCCATGCTAGTCTAAAAATGCTCACACCATGACTTTTGACAAGCTTCCCAACCTGATCTGTGTGTGCATTATTCTCGTTTTAGACATCCTTGATACCATGACTTTTGACAAGCTTCCCTACAGATCTGTGTGTGTATTACTTTCCTTTTAGACATCCTCGATACCATGACTTTTGACAAGTTTCCCAACAGATCTGTGTGTGTATTACTTTCCTTTTAGACATCCTCGATACCATGACTTTTGACAAGCTTCCCTACAGATCTGTGTGTGTACTACTTTCCTTTTAGACATCCTCGATACCATGACTTTTGACAAGCTTCCCAACAGATCTGTGTGTGTATTACTTTCCTTTTAAACATCCTCGATATCATGACTTTTGACAAGCTTCCCTACATATCTGTGTGTGTATTACTTTCCTTTTAGACATCCTCAATACCATGACTTTTGACAAGCTTCCCAACAGATCTGTGTGTGTATTACTTTCCTTTTAAAAATCCTCGATACCATGACTTTTGACAAGCTTCCCTACATATCTGTGTGTGCATTATTCTTACCTTAGACATCCCTGACACCGTGACTTTTAACAAGCTTCTCAACAAATATGTGTGTGTATTATTCTTGTCTTAGAGATCATCGATGCCATAACTTATGACAAGCTTCCCAACAGATCTTTGTGTGCATTACTCTCGTCTTAGATTTCTCAGAATCAGGGCGTAATCAACTAACTTGTTTATGTAATGAAACAAGATTCTAAAGAACCAGATAGGTATCTTAAAGCATTTTATTTTGAAATTATTGATGCAGCCAAAATCTTCAAAATGTTTGAAATTTTTTTACATAGATCTCAGAATTGCTTGTGTTGGCTCGTACACCACAGTGCATTAGGTATTAATAGGATTACCTGATTTTCTGTATGTACACGTGATATGCGTAGCATCAGCTACAGGTCGCTACAGCAGCACATGTCTTTCAGCAAGACAAAAACATTGGAATCATTTAAAGTATTTCTTATTATTGAGTAAAGGCTGGCATCAGCTTATCTTTGTTCTGACATCATAATAATAAAATAACCATTATCGCCAAAGTAGTACATAAAAACTGAACACCACTGAAAGAAGAGTTATGTTTGTATAGGGTAGTGTTAGTTTATATGACTTTTAATCAGTCACGTACGGGAATGTTAGAAGAGAATTCCACACATCCGATCTCAATAATCAGGCTGGCATGTAGGGCTTGCGTCTGCGATCTATCATTACTGCGGAGTCAGTTTTATGTTTCGAAACAACTATGACTTTGTTCCAATTCTGTAGACTTTCCCATGAAATGGGATATTTGATTATATATCTTCCTGGTTTAAAAGATCAGTCTGTTTTGTGTAATGGGCAGTAGGTATGATCCGTAACTAGTTGTGATATTAAAATTAATAGAGAATCTCCTTTTGTGTTGGATCTTATTGCTTGCAACATTACTATTTCTTAACAAAATTTTGGTCACATCGGTGGAATTACAGTTATACGAAAGTTTGACAAAACTAGTGCATATAATTAAGAGAGACAACATAAAGTGTAAATTTACGTTTTAGAAGTATTGTAGTGAGTTCTGTTGATACGGCAGAGTGTAGAAGAGATTCATGTTGGATAAAAATACACTGTGTGTGGCAGCTGATTGAGATAAAGTGCGCTTAACAATATTGTTTATGAGATTCCTGATAATGATATAAACCAGGTATAACCATAGTAGTGATTAAAATGTCCGCACAAGTGGGAATCGACGATTGTGTAATGGAAATATATAGAGGATATAATGGAAATATATAGAGGAACGGCATTGCAAGAAATCGGTCTAGAAGAGAAAGACGAACAAGCTTAATTCAATCAAACGTAGAAACAGACTTGAGCCAGTGTGTCTGAACGGTAGAGGAGCAAACGTAAATTAAAGACGTGGAATATCAGTCTTAATCGAAAAGATGGAGATAGAATTGGAAAAATTTAACGAAACACAGAAACAAAATCAGAATGATGTGCATAGTCAATTAAGATAGACATCCCTTTCATCCAGGGAAGGAAGATATACTTAAATATGGTTTTAAATTCGACGACGATGTTAGTTGACGCGACAATATAAAACGTTTTCATTTGAGCAGCATTTACGACTGATGAGGTTAGGCAAGTGGCTACAGAGGCCAGTAAGAGTTATTTGGATATGATGATGCATTGTTTGTTCAATTAGGCCGAGGATCGACTAATTTGTGATGTTGCAATCAGTTCATGAGCAACCGAGAGAAAAAATATCGTGTACTAATGTCGAAAAACCACCAAACCAAAGCTAGATGTGTTCAAGAAAATTGATTCTTTTTATGAAGAATTCTTCATCAATGTTCACCATACAGAGCGAATATGATTGGTTGATCTCCATACAGAGCGAATATGATTGGTTGATCTCCATACAGAGCGAATAAGATTGGTTGATCTCCATACAGAACGAATATGATTGGTTGAAAGAAGTAAGACCACTTCTTCTGTAAACAACTGCTAACTATGTTGTTGGAAACCAAGACAAGCTACGGATCGATTCATCTAAGAGATTTTCCTGGTCAAGCTCGACACAGAAAACAAATAAGAATATCAGAAATACAGCGAACAAAATTAGCAGCTCTGTTGGTAACATGTCTTAATTAACACGTGCTAATATTATCGTGAAAAGGAAGAGAGTGTACGGGATATTTAAGAAAAGAAAGCAAACAATCATGAAACCTACTGTGTACAAAATAAACTCGGTGAACGGTCTGAAAAATGCACTAATGACAGTGAACAGCGAAAGCGTTCATTTTTTTAAGATACAGGTGTAAACAAGACTACAACACTACTTACCATATGGGTCATGTCCAGGTCAGACTGGTACCTTACCTGACAGCATGAAAAGGTTCGGAAGGAGGAATAAGAAAAGAGTGCAACAAAAATGAAAGACGTTAGGACCTAATCCAAAAGCATGTGTCTGGATAAGCTATTTTCGAATAAAGACAATGACATTAACCTAGATAAGGGCGGGGATGATCTTGATACTGAAACCATTACATCTATCTGCTGATTCGATATCTCAGCATCAAAAGAATGGCAAATCTGTATCGCGCGTGCAAAGAAAGACACTGTCATTTGCAAGTGAGCAGAAGGTATGGATAATGTATTATTCCAGGAAAATTCCTATTTGAAATCATTGGAGTTCGTTAAATGTTTACAAATATTGAATCAGATTGGTTCAGCAGAAGCAATTATATCAATTGGTATTTATTTGTTTTTGGGGTTTTTTTGGAAAAGGAAGAGAGCAAAGAAAGGAAATAATTGAAATATCATTTTCCTGACAACGACTGTTTGGCAACATAGGCGGCTTCTTGAGGCGAATGACACCTGTCAAAGTACAGTAAGCAGGATAATAAAGGATACGATTCAGATAGGAATCGCCAGCCTGCTTTAGGGTACAAAGGCTTAGATATAAATACAATTAACCAAACAAACAACCATGTATCCGTATGAAAGACGTTGAAACAAAAAAACGAAAACAAAAATGTTGGCCAGTTCATTAGTTGATTTGCTTAGACGTGTTGATATGCAGAGTATGTAATCTTTGCTGTTCTATAGATATGCTGATGTGCTTAGTCTAATCTTTGCAGTTGTTTAAACGTGCTTATGTGCATATTGTAATCTATACTGACCAAGTGACCTAGTTCACAGGCCTTCTTCTGTAAGAACTGTGTCGACATGCTGAAACTGGTGAGGATAACAACCTCTCTTTACAGGCAACGGTGCAAAGGGAAAGTTGAAGAAGTGAATGGCATCCTTACTGCTGTCTTAAAGAAACTGTTTTATAATGGTTAATGCTGTTCGTTGTAATGTACTGAACTGAAATAGAGAAGACCCGCACGACTAAATTGGCTTTTGCCCTTTGAGTTAATATACATTTAGTAAGTAAGAGGAAAAGGCAGATTATTAAGAATCTATTCCCCGGTGAGCGCGAGACAAAGTTGTCGGTTGGTTAACATATTCTTTCGATTTCCTGTGTCAGGTGATATTACTAGCAGCTAACTCCATAGCAATAATTAGTATATGCTCATCATTTTTCTCGGTTAACTTTACATTGTCAGAAGCGTGCAATAGTTTTCCATATTGCACTGCTTCATAGTGCACGACACGTGTTTAGAAATTGTATCGTGTATTAGGAACTACTTTTGATTGTAAACAATGTATGCTCATATTAAAGACGCTTGAGCTTTGACGCTTTGATTTGTTATATTTGTTTGTGGATGAACTAAACAAGATTTTTTTGTGCATTTGAGAGTAGAGAGGATGAAATTGGTATATGTTATGTCCACAACAAAAGTGAGACAAGCAGTATTAAAAATACCATTCTGATCATGTAAACAGCTATTTGATAGAAATGTTCATATCTATTCGCAGATCGAATGGTTCAGACTATGGCCGTGCTCTCAAGCATAGGAAGGCATATTAAGGCCAATAGATCCTCCGTCTCTCTCAGATACGTCCCATATGGCAAGCCAGTCTAAACACTAAATTCGAAAAGAAAAAAGATGCCACTCAAGAAGGAGAGTTTAGGTAGAAACCAAAAGCATTAGAGCCAATAAGGAAAAGGGCTCTCACACCTCAGCTGCTTTGCAGTTTTCCCCGCTTTACATTTATGAGACAATGTTTGGAATTGTAGTAGCGATAGAAGTCGTACAGATCAAGCAAATAGCTGTGGTCCATCAACAAAGAGAATGCTAATGACAGGGCATGAACGTGTTGCTCTTTAGCTAGTAATAAGAATGCCAATAAATATACTTACCTTTTAATCTTGAATCTCCTCAATACGTACTTTATAAGTTATTTATGCTAATCAGTATTACATGGACCCCAAGAATTGATCTAAACTGCGAAATTGTAATCCGTGTCACTTGCCACATTGTGACATTGGGAAAGGTACTTAGCACTCATATCTTAAAAATGATATAGCCTATAATGTGACATTAATGCTTTCAGAACCATGAAACAAATCATTCACATTTCTATATAATGAAATCCTTGTCAAATCTTCCCCCGTAATTCTCAAATATGTATGTTGAGTTCACAGAGCGCCAAGAGCTCGTAATCTTTATGAAGGCAGCATGTGTAGAGGACTGTTGTAACTGTCATGTTTATATCGGCTTGATGTGTTAATTACAGCAGATTTCTCGGATGGGTTCTGTATATTGTACAACAGTTTAAATAATTGTTTTTAAAAAGAAGAAAGAAAAAATGAAAACAATATCTTTTTCAGAACAAATGCTCTGCTGCATAAACATGCAGAGAATACGATTATTGTATGAAGTAATTGGCTTGATTCAATGACCTTCGTATGCCTGTGTATGAAAGGTTTATTCTTATAAAAAATGAAAGCAGGGTCCGTTGAAATGGATTTACCGTTTTAAAAAGTGACATAATTATTAGCCCAGTTAATAGTACGCAGAGGATTTAATTCCACATCGGTATAATCATGACTATGTCCTGCCAATCAAAGATGTCATAGCAAAAATAGTAAAGTAAAATCAATGTCAAATTCTCAGGAGGATAAACTTTTCCAAACAAAAGTAAATATGTACCATGATACATCACATTAAAGACAAACAGTTTGCACAAAAGTCTACCACAAAACAACATACAAATAATGCAAGGTGGGTAAAATCCGTAATATACAGGATAAAAAATCTCTATAATAAACCCCACTCTTGTAAAATGTCCATGACTTTCTATTGCAGGTTCGCATCAGACTGCAGACATGTTGACTCAGTCGCCACCTACGACATATGCGATGGTGAATCGAGCTTATTCTACAAAACTTGACTAATTTTTAAATCTGATCCCATGAACAAATGCTGTGAATTTTCCAAAATGTAACAAATCAAGAGGACCAGATTGTACTGGAGTAAATATTTATGTCGATCTCTGTAGGAAAGATTTAGTTGGAAACGTGTACGATTAATTAGATTTATGGAGACCTGTGAGTATTTAAATCGCCATAATGCACGAATTGGTACAGGTTCCGTCATGAGTTAGCAATATTTAATTAATTGTTTTAACTGAACAAGTCTGGGGTTAATTTTCGATCTGTATAGGAGTTGTAAGATTGGAAATATTGCAGAGAACAGTAGTCGACAAATTAGTTACCAGACGAACTGCACTGTTTGAGCTTAATTTAGGCGGAAATTATATTTCATCCAGAATAGTGGAAGTAGACGTGGTTTCGCACAAAAACTCATTTTAAATGTGTTAATAGTAAAATTGGAAATTTGTCTACGCTTTTCTACAAGAGAAACGAACGTAAGAAGAATCCTAGCAATTTAAGAAGCAAATGATCTCGTAAAATCATCCAAGGAAAATGATTATCTGAATAAAATGACAGACACGAAAGCTTGATACCTATAGGTATTTTACATCAATATTTACGTAATTCGTTGATATTACTATGATGATTTGTTTGACATATTTGCTTGTATTTGCATGGATTTATTTGTTTAAATTCGTAGATTAATTTTCTTGATATGGTATATGGAGTTGAGTTCATTTATCTGAATCTGCATAATGACTTTTATCTTTATATATACATTGAGGGCTCGCTTACGGTATAGTCTCGATTTTTCTAGGAAATTATGTAATAAGAATTTCATGTCATATTTTATACAGGGTTTTGTATTTAAAATTTCATGTTTTATTTTAGTTGAGATCCGAAAACCCGTTTTAATTCTCCAATATGAGTTCATATAGGTTAATTACTTGATTGTTGTTATAAATACCGTAGTGTAAGGAATTTCATTTATTCTTTTGTGTAATGGATACAAAACTGGAACTAATGTCTTGGTTTCGTGTTGAAATAACCATTAGCCAAACTATTAATTTGGTGAATCTAGGTTTGTATGATCTGTCATGGCCAATTACAGTCGATAGCCGTTGGTATGTTTGAATTCCGATAGAATTATATCTGCCCTTCATCCTTACGAATGGTGAGAGTAATGATTTATCTCCAGCATACTGTGAAGGAAGATTTAGGTTGCTTTTGTTTATATTTTTGCTAGGTGGGATAGCTTCATGAAACATATCAACCTGACGTGACTTGACGTCTCACATATTTACAGATCCAAAGGGGCCGAAAGAGGTGAGACACCTAAGAATTTGGAAAAGGAAAGAAAAAGTGACTTACTGGCACAAGGAAGTAAAACGGAACAGTCGCTAAGGAATTGGACTGAGTTAATACATCAGGTAATGAATCGATAAAAGGCAGTGCTTTTTTATCTTTCACTCCATTCGATGATAAATTAGTTCCATTGACTATTGATATAATCACATTTGTAATTTGAATTCCTTAAATACGTTGATTCCAAAAGAAAGAAGTGCATCTTTTAAAGTACAACGCATATCACAATTGTCTATGAATTTATTTTTATGAATTATGATTAAATTTTGTCTTTATTTGTAACGTGTGCTCGTATTATTCTGTTCTATATATCTGCTCAGATCTTTATTTGTTCCACCTATAAGTTTTAACATTTGTATTGATATTTACTCGTTTCGGGCAAATTACACCGTCGGCGATCACCACCAGATAACGATAGCCAAAACCCAGGTTACCCATCGCAGAAAACTCGAAGATGGTTTTCTGACACATACTTTAGCAGCAAGAAAACGCAAAATTATAGAATTTTTCAGTATTGGTAGCGCTAAGCAGTGTTGTATTTGGTATGAGTTACATTTTAAAAGACAAAGCATGTCTCCCTTTTTTCCACACTAGTTGCACTGGATTTTTTGTATCTTAGGTATCGTTCAAAGGACTTTTAATTCTATTTATCTTGGTGTATGATTGATGTGTGTAAAATGAGTTATAGAGATTAAATCTTCAAAACACTGGTAGCTACGCTTGGTTGTTTTCATTTCCTGGGTTTTTCAGAGGTAGGTTGTATAACAAAAGCTGATAATATTTTGTGACATTTTTTATTTGATAATTCACTCCTTGTATTTTCAAAAGTGCGTAATCTGGCAAAAGTCGTTTCCCCATTCTAATAATTGCTAATCGAAGTGTACTTTAGACGAATGCAAACATAACTTTTGAACACAAAGGAGAAGTCGTGTCAGTTAGATGTGTACTTAAATCATGTAAATTCCAAAAGTAAAATATCCAAAGAAATTTCAACCACAGTACATGAAAGTAACATGCACACACACACTTACACCCCCCCCACACACCAGCATTCTCGACATTGTGCATGTTTCAAATGTAAACAACGTCGTCTTACACCTGCCACTCTCTCAGATGTTCATAATATCTATAGAGTATCCAATTATTCATTGAATGAACTTGAGTTAATATCGACGCTGCAAAGTAACTTTCAAATTGGGATATTAATATCGACGGACCAATGTTTACTTTATTGTGGAATATTAATATCAATGCTCCAAAGTCGCTTTCATCGTGGAATTTTAATGTCGACACTACAAAGTCAATTTCATCGCATGGATCTAACATAGCAAGATGCAATAGTTAACTAAAAAAAATTGAATTCAGCGCTTTACGGAACGAGATATAACATCACATTTCAACACGGAACATTTTCTTGCCTCTTCTCTCTCTCTCTCTCTCTCTCTCTCTCTCTCTCTCTCTCTCTCTCTCTCTCTCTCTCTCTCTAATGATTTTACAATCGTAATTTTATTGATATTTCAATATCACATAAATGGTATAAAACTTAGCAAGGTTTCTTTTGTTATTGGTCTTTATCTTGTACAGTTCTTGTCAATTTCCAGATGAACCTTGCGTGATGTATCGCGAGATAATACAAATCATGCAGCAGCTCAGACCTCTTTGGTAAACCTTTGTTTCTGATAAAAATTATGCTCTGCACAGACTTTGAAGCAGGGGAAGTAGAAGGACGTCTCTATGTGTGTTTTTTTTTAAGAGTATAATAGGTTCAACCTAACTGAATTCATTATTTTTAATGAACTTCAAAAGGCAGTCTGTGTGTAGTGGATGACCTAATATTATTATTATAGATGTGGAATTTTCACTTTAGTTTTCTCAGTATGGTGGATAATATATTTACTCCCATCTACTCAAGACACTTTTGAAAACATTTACTTCCATACACTCTTTAAACGGCTGGCTATTTTGCTTCCTTATGTAATAAAAATACGTAAAACGATTTGAATTACTTACACATTAGAATCGGGCTGTTTGAAACTATATCATATTCAGTTTTGCAGCCAACTTTTATTTGAAAAGAAAATAAAGTACAAAACCTTAAAAATAAAGACGAATGTATAACCACTACAGCATAGTATCAACCGACTTTACGCCAGAGAAAGTTCATAAACATTGAAAGATGTCTTTTGTTTGGCATTTAGCATATCCCGAAACCCGTCAATGTAAGAGAAATTATTAATTTCCCTCAAAGCTAAAAACAAAACAATATAATACTTACTGAACTTGACCTGTGAAAGGTCATATCAATGGCCGGCAAACATTATAGATGGCAGTGTGTAAAAGTAAATATGCGTACGGATTTTATCTCAAAGAGGGTTTTAGGTCAGAAAATCAACAACTCCTCTAAAATAAATATATTCTAACATTTTCTCAGAGACCCCCTATCCCTCAAATAACCATATTATTCCAAAATTGTATCTAAAAAAATGATGAAATTTGAAAACCCAGAAACCATCATCCCTACATTTTGAGATGAAGTTGGTTAGATGATTCAATGACATATATTGACAACATTGTTGATGAATAGAGCTTTACAAAATTGAACATCTACTACTCATGTAACCCATATTTTATAATAATCTTTTTCATATCTGCTGACTCTTATTGGTAGAACATCTGTTAACATGCTGTCAATGATACGAAACTCTCGTATTAAATTGTCCATATCATATTTTATTTCAAGCAAATAGGATCGTATCTGAACAAGTAATTTTTTTTATAGGTGATACTTGTTATTGTACAAGCATTGTTTTAGTCGCGAGTCGATGCTCAACTTTTGTACACGCCTGTTGCAAAAGAAACACATATTAAGAAAAACGGATTTAATGATGCTTCACTTGAATTATACCAGAGCTAGTCATTAGCAGTGATAAATATGATATTACTCGAAGAATGTTGTTACAGTATTTGTAACAATTTTTCACGTACCAAAGTTTTTTTTGTGATTGTTACATTCGGATTCAAAATACACACAAACACCACGTTAGAGTCCTACAACTTTTATGTAAAATAAAGTAAAAGCCATAACCAGTATTGCTTACAGTACCAAGCCCACTATGAAGCTGCCTGGCCTCCCACTCTGTTCTTGTATGAATAAGGTAAGAAATTAGAGATTTTAATTAATTTAATATTTGTTTCTTCTTCCAGGGGCACAAACTGGTCCATGCTCAGTTAAACATGGGAAGATAAACAAACAGGACAAACCTGTTGACAGTCTCTGATATCGAATATCCAGAATGTTGGAATTAATATTCTGGCCAACTAATAGCTAGACATTTATACAGGTATTGCGAGTGACATACTGAAAAACAATGACAATATCCGTAATATTGTATTAGAGCGTCCATATCTTGTAATGAAATTTTATTTGAAATATGACTAAAACCAACTATACTTTTTCATTATATAATAATTGTTTACAGATTTTATGCAATATTAAAAACTCTAGTGACAGTCCCTGGGTTTGATTCATGATACAGAGGGCGTTGTCATCTAAGTAATTAATAGTGGAGTTTCAGCTACAAATTCCAGACACCAGTAAGACGCTGCGTTTAATTTTTTTTATCAGATGATTCTAGTAAAAATTTTCTTCGGCATCTTTATTTTCCACCTCAAATACAGTTCCAGAAAAATTATCGGTTGTGGTAATTATAATAAATTTTGCGCAGCTAAATACGGACTGCATATATACACCAATGACTTATGCGGATGGTCTTACTTTTCATTATCCGTGTTGATGATTCTGATGATACTGTGTATACGATATTGTTAGCTCATCCATGTGGAATTTTAATAAGATTAGTTTTTTTTAAATAATGTTAGGAATTCCACTGACAATATCGTTTAGTTTTGTGTTAATGTCAACGAGTTTAATATTTACAACCGCTGAAATTCCAAACATTTCATTAATCGATCTGTTTATATTTCTGCTAAAATTCAGGACGTTTGTGATTACTATAATCAATTCTGAATGTGGTAATTTTATTGTTGACTGTTGTTATTACTGTAATTGTTATTCTGTGATTATTAATACTATTATTATTCATATTGAGAAATACACCTATGATACCACCGCGCATTAATAAGTACTTAGGTTCTTGATCGTCGACGTATATTTTTGATGCTGCGTCTGTATCTGCCGATATCTAATGTTACTTTTATTCATAATAATGTCACCAGTAAATGAATCGCCATCTTTCTTAATAAAATCGTTAACTGAATTACTAGAATCTTGTTTTACCTTGATCAGCAAAAGTACCGATATTATTAACAACTACTGTGGGAATTTATATAAGTACATCTGATAGTTGTATATTACTTGTCTTTAATCGTCCTTGATTATATTGAAAAGCAACGACTTCATTTTGATCCACACTTGTGATATGTAATAAATTATTGATTTATTTTTTTTGAGCTGATCAAGAGTTGCATATTTAGATAAGTCACCTCGCTGAGCTTTAGCTGACGAATCTTCTAATAATATTCAAAACTTTGTACAATGGCTCATTATTTTTTTTCTGTGAATTTTAATGTTGCATAAAATTGTATAACAATAATGGCAAAATCGTCTTTATTAAACTTTTATACCGAGCGGTTGGTGCAACATAAACATGAAAACGAACTTTCAGATTCTCATTATCTTATTGTTGGAAGAACTGGGTCGAGGAAACCAAACTTGCTTATGAATTTACTTCTCAAAGATAATTTTAACTACGATCGCTTTTATATTTACACAATTTTCCACATCATGATAATTACGAGCTACTTAACGATTATAATGACATGCATCGTGGTGATCTTGAGGATGGTAAAGATTTCTTTATTATCAAACAAACAGAGAAACTTATTTCAGTTACTCAATTTGATTGGTTCGAAAACAAGGTAGTTGTGTTTGACGATATTCGGCTACGCAACGAGGAAAAAAATCACACTTTTAATTATTGCGTAATGAAAAACTTAATTCTGTTTATCTAGCTCAACGTGTTTATAATGTTCATATATTTATTCGGCGAAATACTGGTTGTCTTATATTATTTCCAGCATTGGACAAGGTCGATGTCAGAAATATCGCGAGAACGAACGAAGTAATGTTGTAACAAAGGCTAAATTCGTTAAATTATATCATAAAGCAACGGCAAACAAATATGAATTGTTTTTGTTTTTTGATAAACTAACAAATGTTAGGAGTAAAATGTTTCGATGTTGTTTTTAAAAAATACCTACAATAATGTTGATAGAAAATAGCATATAATCAATGAAAAGACAAACGAAGTACAGAAAACTTAGAAAATCTATAAAAAAAACCTTCTTAATCTAAAGCAGAACTTAGGCAGATCGTCCAACAATTACGACGTGGACAGATAGTTACAACAGAAACAACAGCCTTCCCTTTCAAACCAGTTACGGAATCTTTGCTTGGAAAACAACCCGAACCTTAATCATTGTCAGAAGAATAACTTGAATACAAGAAAAAGGTTTACTAGGATTAATCAAAGAGCAGCAAGAAGTAGCATATGCATATATATATATATATATATATATATATATATATATATATATATATATATATATATATATATATATATATATATATATATATATACACACACACACACACACGCACACACACAACTGAATTTTATAGCTCGGTGTTAGAATGCTGGATTCTCATACTGACACCATGATTTCAATTCCCGTCACAGACGAATTCGTCGTTAGGGCTCTGGATTGCACACGCCATTTTTAAAAAGGGTGGGGTTCTGGAGCCATCATCGATATCCAACAAACAAAATACACTCTCCCACCATATAAGTACTTTTGCAATACTCGGGTGTTGACATGGTGGGAGAGTGCACGAAATTTGTTTGGCGTAGAAAAATGTATGTTGTGTGTTTGTGCTGTCTGTTCCGTCCAAAATATAAATAACAGGATGATGTGAGCTCATGACCTTAAGACTCAACTAAACGGGCACTCGACACAAGGGCCATTCTGAAAAAAAAAAATTCGCTAGACTAAATCAAACCTCATTAGGTGCCTGGCCACAATAAAGGCCTTTAAATAGACAGATCTTAAAGTTTCGTTTTTGATACTCATGAATTCGCCGGTGGGGGAGGGTAATGTCTTAACAAAAGTGAAGAGTCTCGTTGATCACAAAAATAGCATACATAAAATAGACAGCCCTACTGAGTTTTTAAAGTTTCGTCTCGTATGTCTGAAAGAGACTCTTAGTACTTCATTAGGCTTATCTGACAGACCTTGTGGAATGGTAGACCGAATGTCATCCAACGGTTTAAATTTTTTGTCTTTTAGTTTAGAACTATCGATATCAAATAAAGCATCAATTATATTGTCAATAAATATTATTGTATCATATGCCCAACCTGTTATTCGTTCATCATTTTCAATTGATTTATGTTACCCATCATTTTTTTTATATACAATTGCTTATTAGTTTAGTTATTATGTCAATATGCTTGAGGCTGATTTGATTGAATTAAATCATTTACAAAATCTGTTTGTCAGATCAAACCCAACATATCGAATTGGATTATAAGGATAAAGTTTATATATTATATTTCATTAGTTTAATTGGACATAATATATATATGGCTGAAATCCCCTTTGGGTTTAAAAATTTCATAATTTTTAGATAAAAGTTTGGAGGAGGGTTGCTTTTCGAGGTAGATATGGTAAATAAATGTTAGGATATATTTTTAGAGAGGTGAGGCTTTTCTGACATAAAACCATCTTTGAGATAAAATACTCAAGTACCTATACTACTTTATTTTCCATTGTGAATCTTTAGGGATGTGTATCAACACCGTACAAGGGTTTTGTTATCCATATTCAAGTTATAGGGATGTGTATCAGTACCGTACACTATTTTAGCATTCATATTCAACCTAGAGTTGAGTATCAGTTTCTTACAAGCGTACTATTTTCCATATTCGAGTTATATTGTTGTTTGTCAGTACAGTACAAGAGTTTTGTATTCCATATTCAAGCTAGAGTTGATATATCAGTTCCTGACAAGGTTTTGTTTTTCCATATTTAAGTTATAGGGATGTGTATCAGAACCGTACAAGACTTTAATTTTCCATATTCAAGCTAGAGTCGTGTAAC
This sequence comes from Potamilus streckersoni, assembly GCA_016746295.1. NCBI lineage: Eukaryota > Metazoa > Mollusca > Bivalvia > Unionida > Unionidae > Potamilus > Potamilus streckersoni. Next base: position 3,248,912 of record JAEAOA010001832.1, read on the forward strand.
AGTATCGTACAAGGGGTTTAGTATTCCATATAGAATATATAGGGATGTGTATCAGTACTGTACAATGTTTTAGTATTATATAGTCAAGCTAGAGTTGTTTATCAGTTTCGTACAAAGGATTTTTTTTATATTCAAGTTATAGCGATGTGTATCAGTACCGTACAAGGGTTTTAGTATTCCATATAGAATATATAGCGATGTGTATCAGTACCGTACAAGGGTTTTAGTATTCCATATAGAATATATAGCGATGTGTATCAGTACCGTACAAGGGTTTTAGAATTCCATATAGAATATATAGCGATGTGTATAAGTACCGTACAAGGGTTTTAGTATTCCATATAGAATATATAGGGATGTGTATCAGTACCGTACAAGGGTTTTAGTATTCCATATAGAATATATAGCGATGTGTATCAGTACCGTACGAGGGTTTTAGTATTCCATACAGAATATATCGCGATGTGTATCAGTACCGTACAAGGGTTTTAGTATTCCATATAGAATATATAGCGATGTGTATCAGTACCGTACAAGGGTTTTAGTACTCCACAGTCAAGCTAGAGTTGTGTATCGGTACCGTGCATGGGTGTAAAAGTGGTCTTATATACTACTTAATAATACGCAAGATTTCATATTTTTAAACATGAATAATTAGCCCGTCATAACTAAAGGGTAATAAATTTCTTAGTTGCCGGAATTTCTTAAATGTTTATACATCGGCCATACACTTTAAGTGTATGTGTAAATTTTCTTTAGTTCTCACTTTACCAGTGGATCAGAATGACCAGCCGTAAGTAACACACAGCTGTACTAACAATGCACAAAAACGTTTTAAATCACTGATCAAGTACTCTAAATGAATAGTTAACACTTTATGATTAAAGCGGTACATTTATAGGTCCACGTATGGGACTATTAGGTAAACAGAAACCGTATAATTAGTTCAAATAATTTTATCAACTTGTTCATTCACGACCACTTCCAGCACCAAGAATCTACACTATTAGACATGGACATTCCATTATGGCACCTTTCAGATCATAAAGACAGATAAATCCCGATTTCTCTTTTGTTGTCAAAAATGGTTGTCCTTCAAGCCAGGGGTTGATGGGTGCATAGACAAGTGAACCGTGTTTGCTACCTAAAACCTACTATCTCTTACGAATTTGAGACGACTTAATAAGTTTATTTGAAAAACGATAGGACAAATATGACCTTAGCAAGTTTATCATGGACCTAAAATCTACAAAATTACTAATCCCAGACACAAGGAAAAATGCTTTAATGGGATATCTGACACAAGTAAATAAATTCACTACTATTTCCATCAGAAAACATACACTGAGTTTAGTGTTCGGTATTTTGTTTTTGTTGCCATAAGTTCATTCAACACGTATTTTCATGTTGTTGTCATCATTCATTTAAGCTGTACAATCCAATGTGAAAAAACTTTGTCGCTGTCCTTTACTGTTTTACTATCTTTACAAGGTGATTTAATACACTCTAATTTTATTATATACATGGGAGAAATTTATAGAAACCCATGAATTGTTCTTGTCTCGTTTTGTTTTTCCTTCAAAAGATGCGCGTACTCATCTCTCTCCAATACAAACAAACTTAAAGTGAAACGATCTGGAAGCTGACAAACGAAAACACATATAAATGAATCAAAGTTGGAATTTCCTGAAGAATCATGACGGCTCGATATCATTTTACTAAAGCTGAAAAATGCAAATGAAATGACGTGTGTGTATGTGTGTGTGTGTGTGTGTGTGTACAAGCTGAGTAATTGATGATAAGAGTTGATTTATTATAAAGCATACATTCCCATCTCAAGTCAAAGTAGAATGATCGAAACATCTGGTTGGCTGGTATAGTGTGAAGCACTCAGCCAACTAGAAAAGAGCACGTGATATTCCCGCCTACTAACCAGGTTAGAGAAAATAAAGTACGATGCGTAACTCGGTCCTTATCGTCCTTACAAATTTGGTACGGTAACATCGGCTAGAGTATATTCATTCAATATTTTTAATATAAATTATTGACATATATCTCTGTTAACGATGAGGAGAAAAACCTTGTACTTTTGTCTTTGATTTAAAAAAACAAACAAAATCGACAAAACAGAAATACCTCTTGCAAGAAAAAGACCCTGTTGCGTGGTCTTTATTATTATTATTATTATTATTATTATTATTATTATTATTATTATTATTATTATTATTATTAGTAGTAGTAGTAGTAGTAGTAGTTGTAGTAGTAGCAGTAGTAGTAGTAGTAGTAGTAGTAGTAGTTGCAGCAGTAGTAGTAGTAGCAGAAGTTGTAATAGTAGTAGTAGTAGTAGTAGTAGTAGTAGTAGTAGTAGTAGTAGTAGTAGTAGTAGTTGCGACATAGAATAAGTATATGTTGTCCAATTAGTATTTAGTCAGTGGCGTCACGCGGGAGGTGCGGACAGCACCGGGTGACACCATCAGAATGGATGATACCAAAATGACTGTCTAAAAAATTCTTGCGCAGCAAGGAGGTGCATGGGGTCACGTGACACCATGTGTTACCGAACATGAATGTCTATAAAATGCTTGACTTTTTGTGTAGGAAGGAGATCGATGTGGATGACAACTTGCCACACTGGGTAGCACCAACAAAAGAAATAAAGACCTAGAAGACTAATGTAACTTGAGAACTTGCAAATATATTTGATTTCTATTAAAAAAAAACAACAACCTCATTCCCCACCCCCACCCCCACCCCACCCCACCCCACCCCACCCCACCCCACCCCACCCCACCCCACCCCAAAAAACCCATGTTATCCATAAGTACAAAACTCACAAGTCGGTTTTGCAAGAGCCAAGAATGCGTACATTTCACGATGCAACTTCGTGATATTAAGAGATGTCATTCAGTACAAATTTGACAAAGAGTTGCTATCGCTTCCAGATTTACCTGCTTTTTTTACCTTTAAACTTAAATCGCACAAATTAAAATGAATGTTCAAGAGATGAATCGCGGCCATGTAAATACGGGAAAATGAATGTTCAAGAGATGAATCGCGGCCATGTAAATACGGGGCTGTCATGACATGCGGACTACTACTCCTACTACAAACTTTATATCACACTTCATAGACTTAGACAGCAGACACCCAACAAATTACTTTAAGAAAAAAAAAGAATGATTACGACAATTTATTCCAACAAGCAATGAGAGCTAATTCATGATCATGTGAATAAAATATATAGTTTTCAAGTTTTTTTGAAAGCATCAACTCCATTTTGAAAGGAATACTCCCCTTTTATCCGTAGTACAATAAGACATCAACATTGTTATATACAAACATGCCCGAAGCAATTAGAAAACTCAACCAGTTATTTTAACAGGCACCAAAGGACTTCATATTATTTTATATGAAACTAATGTGGCCATACAGGAGTATAATTAATACAAATTCATATAATGTGATCTATACGACAAGTATTTTTTTTTAATTATAAAATGTCATTCTGAATTTAAGAGCATGTTCGCATGTTCACCCTTAGGCAGAGAAAAGACAATGTATATATATATATATATATATATATATATATATATATATATATATATATATATATATATATATATATATATATATATATATATACCGTGATCTGATACAGAAGAGGAGCAAATAACCTGACCAAATACACATATTAAAATTCTAAATGAAAACTGCTCTTTAGAAAGCCGAACTTAAGGTATAGAAATGTTTTGGTTTTGTGGTTTAAAATACACACTCTCAGATCTTGTACTGCTGTAATCACGATTGATCTCTAGTTACAAATGTTCATATATTTACCACTATTTCCTCATTACTCCATTGGCCTTGTACAAACATGTCATAAGAAAAAATTGAAATTATTCCCATGTATGTAGCCAATATTTAGGCCATTATTCGATTTATTCAGTTCACCATAAAGGCCTTTCATATATGCATTGAATAGAAACTGGGACAATGAACCTCATTGTTGCACACCATTAGTTGCTCAGAAAGTCTAAGCAAATACTCGACCACACTGATCACAAAATTGCTCTTTACTGTACTAATTATACAGCAAACTGACAACATATAATGGAATATATTTATCAATCAATTTTCTGAATTGGATCCAGTGAATAATTATGTCAACACTTTTCTTGGCATACGATGCACAACCATAAGCTGGACTACAATTATCAATATAATAATCATATTTTGACTACCCCCGCCACATATCTTTAGGCAGATGATGATGGAGTTATAAAGAATTATCTTTAAATTCTATTTCACACCTTTGTAGCAGTATTATTCCTAAAACAGTAGTTGTCAATGTGGCCATGGCAATATGCTTATAATTGCTTTTAAAGCGGATCATCTTTTTTATTTGATTGGTGATATTGCAGTCACTTTAGTGAGATGAAACGGAATAAACAGATGAACAAACATCCAAGGAAAACAAAGTATGTATAACATACAAGTTAAGGTGCTCGGCCCGAAGGGAATCTGTTCCCAAGGAACGTTCCGATTGTAATTTTGCAATAGTTTGCACATCAAGTGTTGCTTGTTTTTGTTACTGTCAGCAATATCACTATTCATATGCATGCCACCAATAACATAATTGAGAATCTCAATGAAACTATCTTATCAACAATGTCCTGCTGATCTGTGACAGTACAAAGTGAACTGGCAAGAAAAGTTTCTAGTCTCACGACGTGATGTGATGAGATGTGATATGATGAAGATTTTTAACGTAGCTTTAGCAATTTGTCAGTCATATCGCTGCGATGTCTGCAGTGTGGCAGTGTATAGTGATGTCTAGCACTAGGGCATCATGCCGCAGACATGTAGCATGATCTCCCACCCAGTCACATTATCCTGACACCAGTCCGACCAGTCCTAACACTAACTTTATTATCCTGACACCAGTCCGACCAGTCATAACACTAACTTTTTAATGTTGAGCATAAAGCAAGGCAGCTGTTAGTAAATTTTTTGTAAGTCTTTGGTGTGACTTGACCGGGGATAAAACCCACGACTTCCCGAATCCTAGGCGGATGCTCTAATCACTAGGCCACAAAAAAGGTGCTAGTCTCACGACAAACATTGTTAAAAATTGGTACCTTTTCAAAACGTTTTTGAATTGTACGAGTTAGCTCTATAGCTGGTTCTTCCGCTTTATACTTTATTGATAATTACCTAAATTCAGGTTTAGATTTTCTCAGGTGACCGTTCAGAGCACCATGTCACATCTTGCCATTACTGAACTCTACGTTTCCTCATGAGATCACTCAGAAAACACCACCTCTCCTTATCATTATAAGCAGTACTTGCTTCCCTTTGCAAATCTTTTATAATCCCTATCGAGTGGTGTATTTCTGCGAGGCTGCATATTCCTAACCAACTCCTTAACCACAATAAGATCTTTATCCAGCCGCCTCTGCTCTGGCTCCACTCTACCAACTGTACTAGCAGGATCTTCATTTTTCAGTTCTTTCACCTAAGGTAAAGTCTGTGTAGTACATTTTCTGTGACTCAACGAATGCAATTGAAATTTTCGCTGTATCTGAAACGTGATCAGTAAGTTCTGCAACAGGGAATCTGGCTTCAATAGGAGGTCTTTGATGCCAGAACGGTCTTACATAATGCGAACTTTGCCGGTGTTTCAGACTTAACAGCTTTATTTCTTTTGTGGATTTAACTACGTCCAGGTCTTCCAATATAGCCAATGAGGACTTTTAATAAATAATAAAAAATATAAGAAATACAAATTACAGTGACTTTCAAAATCTGCCTTTCAAACTTGCCTAATTGTAAAACTTAAGATATTAACGATTCTAATGTCGTACGCCTGAACGACTAATCAGGGATCGATGCTATAGACCTCTTTCCGAACACGCTGGCTGGAGTAAACTTCTGATGTTGTTGTTGTTGGGCTTAACGCCATTTTTCAGCACACGATAGGCTATTCATTGCAGCCAGTATTAATGGTGGAGGAAGAAACCGGGAAATCACCGGAAAGAACCACCGACCCACGAGAAGCTACTGGCAAGCTTTCTCACTTATCCACATTCGCCGAATCCTAGACTCGAACTCACGCAGAGGTGAGATGGCAGTGATCCGTAACGGACAGAGCTTTAGACCACTTGGCCAATCGGGGCCCCGAGAAAACTTCTGACGTTTGCTGATTAGAAGAAGAAACAGCTAAGGATGATATTTTGTGTTAACCACATGGTCAATGAATGGAATGAATATTCCAGATATATTATTACAATATAATAATTATTTAGTTTCCAATGTGTGCAGTACACCCTCCGGAGACGTGAAAGATCGAAAGAAAGAAACAATATTGACTAGAACTATTCGTCAACTTCGAGGGGAAAGAGAGAATTTGAAAATAACTGTGTGTTTTAATCAATAGGATACACAATTTTACGATAAATAATATAAAAAAAAATTTCTCGGAGAAAATTTGTGGCTCAACTCAGAAACTTAGGCGGATTTAATTTCACTGGAGGGGATTATTTTAAAATCTTGAATGCCATCTAGGAACACCCCGTTTAGCTTAGCCAATGGGGATCTCTACTTTAATCGTCTAATATCTCATCACTCCCATAGATGTCAGAAAAATCACTCTATAGTAGTAGAGGTAAAGGCGACTTCTACCCCAGAGACTCTCACCCGCCAAAAATGAGTAAATTTCTTACCACAGAGACCCAGCCTTTTCCCCTATCCCTTTATCACCCTTGAAAAAGTTTCAATTAGAGATTTAAAAACCTATGGATATGATAAACAAAAAAAGACAAGATTAAATATTTGAAATACTTTCAGATTTTGTTGAGCATGAAGATTTGTTGTTGTTGTGGAGCTTAAAGCAATTTTTCAGCACACGATAGGCTATATATGGCGGCAAGTATTAATGATGGAGGAAGAAACCGGAAAATCTCCGGAAATAACCACCGACCCACGAAAAGCTACTGGCAAGCTTTCTCACATATCCACATTCGCCGAATCCTAGACTCGAACCCACGCAGATAGAGGTGAGATGGCCGTGATCAGTAAGGAAGAGCGCTTTAGACCACTAGCGCACTCTGGGCCCCTTCATGAAGATATTACTAGTGTCGATAATGATATATTTATGGAATATCTTGACATTGTTTACTATATTATTATATATAGTCTAGTTTCGTTATAAAAACAATACTATTATAATAACAATTTTCTACATACTTTTTATATGCCAAGTGAATGTTTTATAATATTAGGTTAGAAACTGGATTATCTACAATGTTTATGGATATGAAATTTCTCGAAGATGTTATTGTAGTTTTCGTGGAAGATCCATAATCTTATATTGACCCAGCAGACAAAATTTATGATTTTATCAAAATGTTTAAATATTGAGGAATAGATTAAGGGTCGAGATATTTTTATAAGTTCAACATGAATTTAAAGAAAATAATAATCTTGAGATTATTTTATTTTCTTTGTTAGATTATTTCAAAAGTTTAGACCTCATAACCAATTATTAATATTCCTACTATGGATATTAGAAATATTTCACCATCATGATAGTAGAGACGAAACTTCATTTTACTGCTCACATAATGATGAGATTCAAATAAATCTTTCATTGTTAAAAGAATATTTTTATCAATAAAATATACATTCGACCTATCAAGGTCAATAGTAATTTTAGTATATTTTTATTGATCGATATGATCTTGATGGATTTTAAATTCTATTGACACTTTTGCCTCAGTTTTTCAAGATAGTTGAAATACTCTCTGTTATTAAATCAGATAATAGAAAGTTTTAGCTTGTCACGGCCATTGAAACATAGTCCTGATGGTTCATTATTAATTTCAAATGACAACTGTTTACCGTTTATAATTTCATATTTAATTCTTGCTATTGTAGCTATTTGTCACTGTCAAATTTGTAAACTTTATTTTCGTTGTTCACACAAAATTTCATATCTAATTTGGAGAATAAAATGTCAAGTATATTATCTGATGAAAATATGATATCGATCACAGATTTATGATCACAACGATACCCATATGCAAACGTATCTACTCCATTTTTGCAATAACGTTTGTCATAAAAATTACTTAGACCATGTTTGATAATAACATCTGTTTCAAGTTTATGATGATTTGTTCGAATAGTCACTGCTCTTATGCAAGTAACTCCGTACTTGTAATCATCAAATCTCATAAATGTTTTGAACAAATTCGTGAGGCAAACCTTTAGTGGTTTTTTATTGTTATCCAACAATAAAGCATACCTTTTACTTCGCAAATCAATAAAAGATTTGATGATGTGCGAGTTCATTTCATCCTTAACCTTACCAATACGTTTGTGTCATCATGAAATTTACTGTCAGGAGTGTAATCGGAAAGATCAAACAAATGTCGGTTATTAAAAATATCCCGATATGAGTCATCACACTCTTGTTTCAAAAACAAGCGAGTCAATTAGAATGAAATTGTACAAAAGCCACATCGATAAATCTAATCCAGATGCTCTAATGTAAATTGACTTTTTTTTATAGTTTTATATTTGTTTATCTTCGCTGTATTGCGAATAAATTTTTGTTTTGTGCTGAAAAAATATCCTTTGGCAAGTTTGGTTCGGCGGTTAATGTCATTAACTGGTTCGAAGTTTACTCGCTTTCTAATATTTTCCATTATTTTGCTAAAGACGTAGTTATTCATGAACTTAAAGAAGTCTTTCTCAGAATCAGGTTTTGCTACAGCTCTCTTTGATATGTCTGATCTAATATAACCTCTCATACACGGTGACTGATTGAATTTAACACACGATGAACTTTCCGCAACACGAGACCGGCATCTACTGCTTGTTTTAAAACTTAACATTGCAAAACAAATTCGCTTGTCAAGTAAATTTGGTATTAGTTTTTTATTATAGAATTTTGTCTTGGTGATGCTATTGATTGTTGTTCTTGAGATAACAGACTATGATTAATTATCATTGATTCCCAACAGAAAGGATAATTGTTGTGTAAATTATGCAGCGAAGTAGGATAATCAAGATCAACTTCAACAAATACGAAACATTGTCTGGTATCTTTTTCTGTTTCCGCTAAATATTGGTCAGGTGTAATCCAATGTCTACCAAACAGCATTGGTTCGGACATAGAAGGACCGTAAAAGTTGTTGCTATCTGATAAATGATATATTTCGATGGAAGATCAGGGTAGTGCTTTGTCATATACTTGTTCTTTTGCTTCGAAACTCTTCTTTGTTATATGGTTAAAGTGAAAGATATCGACGTCAGTCAGTAATTCGAACTTTACTAAACTATAACAGAGCATCTCAAGAAAACCCAGGGGAAAGATTAGTACCAGCAAGGATAAAGTCCATCATTATTTTAACTCGCTTTTCAAAAACTCTCAAATACATCCACCAGCAATAGTACATCAATTTTCAAATACAAATTTTGATAATCTTCAAACGTCTTACAATCGGATTCCTTCCAAATATCTTGCGCGTATTTATACTGGCTATCAGCTTATATTTCCGTTTTTAAGTTGTGAATAAAATATATCTTTGTCCGGTAAAAACGTTTCATCAAATTTATTCTTATCGTCGAGATACTCGTACGTAAATACCCCTTTATTGTCAATAAATTAAATTGCTTGCAAAAACAATCTTGTAAGTAATCAAACTCACTACCAGCTTTCACGGCATTTTCTACAAGCACTTCTAACGATACTAATGAAAACTGTAGGCTATCAATAAATCGCAACTTACCTAACGTAACTGAGATATACTTTTCAAAATTATTTGGACTACATTTGATCACATTACCGATTTTCAAACGAGATGTTATTTCAGGATCACCAGAAGCATCTACGATAACGTGTCTATCATATCCTCGGAAATTGTGAAAGTAACTGGAACAAAATCTGGAGCGTGAAATTTTAGATTATACTAGGCAAGAGCCGCACCATGATAATTCCCGGTCAAATGACAATGATCATGTACCTTTTTTATCGGGAGAGTCAAAAGCATGTTCATAAATGTGACAAAATTCAGCTTGTTCATGATAATATTCTTATAGAGATGTCAGTTTTATCCCTGACGTTGTCATAGAAGCAATTCTTTTTACACGTTTAAATATATCAATAACTTCGTTAATCAATTCCTTGAAATTTCAAACAGCAAAATTCTTACCACGATATAATTCAATCAGACTGGATACACTCGAATTAGTACAACACACTATCGTACACGCTACTAATCAATTGGTTAGGATTATTTTCTACGCCAAGTACAGACTGGAGTAAACATTCGAAGTAAGCGTATATAACGAAAGGAATTTTTAGTTTGAGATTATCATTGACAAACTGAAGAATGTGGGGTTTTTGGTCTTTGGACGGCATTTTTTCGCTGTACAACACTACAGTACTGTAGAAACTTTTTTAATGTTTGATTGTCAGAGAAGCTATGTGAACAGCGAAAACAGACGATTCTTTTGTTTTGTTCACTTTACTGTCTGCCATGGAGTCAATTAAAGATTTTAATGCAAAAGTAATGATTCTTATAAAACAAAAAACATTAAGTTTATTTTTGATTGCGAAGCTTTTACTGAAATATATATTGGCTATAAGTTTTCACGCTCGTCAAGACTAAATACTTTAATAGATACATTATTTTGCTTTCCAAATTTTGGCATTTGATTTTCTGTAATAGAAAAGTCGATATAAGTAAAATTTAATTTTGATACACGAGTAAAATACTTGTCAACAGGAACAGCGTGTGTTTCTTCGTGAAACATCGCAAAAAGAATAGACCACTGTAAATATATGTAACGGGTTTATTATCCCCATGTATGGTTTTGGCGGTAAGGAATTAGGGTGGGGTGCTTCCAATATTTTTTTAGATTATGGTAGAAGACCCACCCAGGCTCGATTTAGGTTCAGAAGTCAGGTTAGTGAATAGTTGGTATATAGCTCTAAGTCTAAGTCTGTCTGTCTCTCTTGTGTAGATTCAGAACCTATACATCGTACTGGAAGTTGTCCCCCTCTTTCGAAGCTTGTCCTACGTCTCCCGTCTGTTCACATAAGGCGTCTAACGGAGCATAATTTGTGACAGCGATATCTCTTCACAAGACGGTGTCTCAGGTGTACTAACTAATTCTTGGACAGAGGTCAGCTAATATTTTTGAATCAATGATTTATGCCCACCTCCAGGCTGAATTCCGATTGGATATTGCGGGACAAACCCAATCAACTGAACTCTCGGTGTTTTTGTTTATCTTTCTACGTAAGGGTAGGACACGCCACTTTTACCCTGCGGACTTCTTTTTGATCGCTGACCAATGTATAATGCATGGGTGAAATTTAAAAGGTTGGACCCAAAAGCTGAGTTTTCTGACGACTTACACAATCACTTGACACTAACCGGCGGCAACGCGTTGAAACACTCCACGTTTATACATACGGTTACCTATCTTAAAATGGCGTAACACTCTGTTATTAGAGTTCTTTACGTTTTTGTGGTAGGTCAATATACGAACTATTGCGTAATACGTTATATTTTATTGTGTGAAATACAATTTCAGTGATAATCTCAAATTTTCAGCCCAATCCTAGTTTAGTAAATTCTTCAGTTTTTATAATGTATTTCCTGGTGTAGTTCTTCAGCTAGCAATACAAGATTATTCCAAATAAAAAACGCCCTAATTTGCGCTAATAAATGGGTCTGCGATTTTCTCGGCAGCCGATTCCTGTTTTAATTAGCTTAAAAAATATAACATGATATTGTAATAGTATTTTTAGATCTGATGTTTTTCAAGTTTACATTTTCCATTTGGTTCTAACAAAATAATAGAGCTTCTTTGGGGTGAAATCTACCAGTAACAATTTGTTTCTTAAAATGATAGCTATTGTCAAATCCTGCAAAAGCGATGGCTATTTTTGTAGATTTTTCAATAATGCTCTTCGTGGCTATATCATGTAACTTCAGCATATTATCTAATGTAATATTATATTTTTAATTGACTGTTCGATCAATATCTCAACGCACGCCAGTTGAACAATCGATATATATCTAATTGCACTACGCACGCAAGTTGAACAATCAGTGATGTAAACTGCTCATAGAAATGTCACAAAATCTTACAAGTGCAAGCGAGGAGTAATATTATGTACATGCCATGTACGGTTTGTACACACGAAATATGTTAGGGTCAGTGATACACATCAATCACGAGAGACTGATTGGTAAAGCAACACCGGCAGGTTCTAAGATCAGCGTTAAGGTGATAATGCTAAGAGAACCAAATGAAGGATTTTATTTACACATTATTTTTTGATGAAATTGCAGAAGGTAAAAGAGTATATCATGTTAATGGCGCAATGATAACATTGAAAACTTGTCGAATTTCAGTCACATACGGAATTTGATTTATACGAGGCGAACTATCGTGGAATTAATCCTAAAAGAAAAGCAAAAAAAAAAATACATATAATAATAAATAGCGGTTCACTTAGAATAAAAATTCGAGGAAGTAAAACAGATGAAATTAATTATTGTAGCCATAAAACTTGTTACGTCAAAAGAAAATAACAGCCGAGACGAGGTGATGATGGATCAAACCTTAAATGTCCGGTAAAACTGGATGTTTCAATAAATTTAGGAAACGGAGAAAAACTAAATTTAAATCTGTTAATGCTCCCGCAAAACATTTTAAAATTTGTACAGAATCAATAAAGGATGTCGCAGATGGGGTGACATTATCAGCTACAACGCAATCAATATTTGACAGAATTATTTTCAAATATGATAACCAATAATATTTTCTTGCTCGTGTTTAGTAAAGCAATTGTGTGCAAATGAAATAACATCTTTATTATATTTCGGCGTCATTACTGCGCTGTTAGTAAGGTTTTGTTTCTGCCGCTATTAGCAAACTATTATCAGAAACACCTTGCATAACAACAACGTCAACGGAATAAGAACCGTACCCTGACAAACAATTTTGCACTGCTGCAGCTAATTTTACGCATTTTAAAATATTAACTTTCTGATGATATTTTATCTCGTTGGTCATCTATAATTATAAATTAGATAAAAAAATAAATTATAATATGAATCTGATGAAAGACTTGCTGATATAATAGCAGAGGATAATTTTACCACGCGATATAATCATGGACGATATAGTCACGGAGGAGATGCTATAGATGTATATGAACACGACTTGGTTGATTACATAGAGGATGACATTTTATTTAGCAACGACGATGAACAAAACAAGATTGTAAGGGTAGTTGATTAAAATAAATTATGAAAAGCCGACATCTGATCGATAAAGGTAAAAATATCATATTACAAAAATAAAAAAATTATTTTACATTCGCATTGGCGGCTGACATGACCATTTTTTTAAACTTTAAAATGCCAAACCGACAGAAAAATATAAAATTTGATTTCATATTTGTCAAAATATTTAATCTAATGACGACTTATGATGATCGCCGATAATGTATGATATCGTTATGTAAGCCTATAAGATGAAAATCAATCGGTCGTACGCAATTATGAGAAAATGTACAAAAACATTACAAAATTTGTTTAGTTGGGATCAAACTAAATTTATTGCATAACCGCGCCACGTAACAATGCTTCTACTGCCACGCTTTTTAGTTACTCGTTTAATGACGAAAATCTCTTGTTCAGTTCTTTTTTGCAACTTTGGTCATAAAAACTATCAATCACTGGTTCCCATGTTAGATTCTTTAGAGCCTACGTTACAAGTATTATTAAAAGCACTTTATCAACTACAAATACTTATTTGGTTTATTTTAGAGTGATCAACTAATTTCTTTTTCAGAGAAATTTTAACCTTATCACCAACTTTACATTTGTCTGCGGTAGATGTTTTCATTCCATAGTATTGCACTTTTATTTGCATCGTTTGGTGACATTTTTTATTCCTTGGCGGAAGGGGTTTGATGCTTTGTGTTATTATATTTATCACCAATTTTTGAAAGATCATCAATATACCTGTTTATGCTTAAGATATCAAATATTTATATATCAGCTCGTTTGATGTACGATTACATCTTCCAACGACAACACTTTTACCCTTGTTTCCCGTAACATACTTTTTAATTTTATTTTTCTTCAAAACTTGCTCAAATATTTTATTTAACAAACTCTGATTCATGATCAGTTTAAATTTAATATGGTCTTCTTTCCGTGCTAACGATAATTTGTTTAAACGCATCAGCCAATGATGTCCCTGTTTATCTTAAACGGCATACTAAACGCGTATTTACAAAAAACGTCGACAACGTTACACAAGTATTTCTTACTATCATTAAACTAAGAAAGATTTGAGACATCTACTAAATCTATTGCCCACATATCATCCGGAAATTTGCGACAAACTTGGTGCCAAGAAACATTTATTAGGTTTATGTAGTTCAGCTGTAAGATCATCGTATTATTATTTTACAAGTCATAACTTGTATCAGGTGTCTATCGTTCTTAAACAAACGAAATATCAAATCGTTATCTCTTATATAAAGGCATTATCTCACGTAGTTTAACTTGCATTACCTTAACACATTCAGGCATGTTATGCTCGTTATCACGCTAGCAGATATGACGCATTGTTATTGCATCAACTTGATTATAAGGTTCTTGTCCTGGTACTGGATTATTGTTTAATTGTTTTCATCTAATTGTTTGTCTAAAGATTTTACGGTCCAGTGTATTTATGTCCAGGCAATATCCATCCCCGTTTTAGTTTCGGTAATTTTCCAATAAATTTGTGGATGTCAATGCGACTGTCAAATACTTCAATGCGATTGAATGATTGACAGTATGTGACAATTGTGTCTTGTTCGATACAAAGATCTTGATCACAATCACATATTATATTATTTTATTTTGTGTTATAATGTTTTTCAAATTTTGATAGGATTGTGCCTAAAATATCTGAAGAATTGTGGAAAATGTTACGCGGAGCCTAAATTCCCGTTTACCGTATCGGGGTTTGACTTGCTAATCATCAACCAACACAACTTTATATATCCCCGATCCTAACTTTTAAGCTACTTGTTTTCTTGACGTTGACCTGACGTTGACAGGAATATACTTTTCTTTTTACCACAAACAGCACAAATGTTTTAAACAATATTCTGTTATTTTTCGTTTTTTTCTTTCATCTCATCCTTGCTGAGATTTTTTTGTTTTACATTTGAGGCAATAAGTTGACGGCTATCATTTCTTAAACATGATTGCCACAAAATATGTATTGCTATGTCATCATTTCTCTTGCTCAGATCCCCCAAAAATTGCAGCAAAAAAAACCCCCAACAACATTTAAAGGCCGATATCGCTCTGGAACATCTGTCAGATAAACAATACAATAATAACAGCAGTCGGTTGTTCCAATTGCTTGTAGATGATTAAACGAGAAATTTTTTTTATTTGTTTATAAATATATTTTTATAAGACCACTCGGAAGTAAAACTCGAATCAAAATCATTTTTATCGCAGATAGCAGCTCAGTGAGTGCCAGTTCCACCATTGAAGTTTACAATGTTCACAATGCAACCACCTGCTCGTACATCATCTAATTCAACTATATAGTATACTCTGCGAAATCCGATAACGTCATCCAATTTTTTAATTCTATCAAAATTATTCAACGCTACAGGCATTGTCAGTATTGCAGATGTCGTCAACGGCTTCTGGTGCTTGAAAGAGTCAGTCCGCATCCTATTCCTAATATAGTTGCAATTAAAATATCTGTTAACTAAGCTTAAAGTAGAGTGAAGGAATAATTCCTTATTGCTTTGTTGCGCTCGATCAAGGGCGCTTTGTTTACTTTTTTCTGTGATTTTGTTTTTATAGATGGCATTTATATTTTACTATTACAAAAAACTAACGATAGATTCCGTCTCTTACAATTCCAACCCGGTAGTCTCAGGAAACGTCTTTCCTTGTGGCCCCTGATAATGCCCCTGACGCCGCCGCTCATTTAAGTGTTCATAACATGGGCAGAAAATGTTTGGTATTGCACTAGCAATTATATAAAGCCTTGGCCCAATAACGCTACTGTATTTTAACATCGATAATATTTGTTCAATGGATATTTAAAACACAAACGGGTTTCCTTGATAAGAGTTTATTGATTTTCTGCTGCGTCAGCATTACTTTTGCTGCAGTCCTCAGAGACTTTATCTCTGAAGAGGTTGAAGATATCATAAGGAAAACAGAATTAGAGTTGGCAATTGCTGTTTATAAGTTTTTTAATTGTCTGGGTGTATATATATATATATATATATATATATATATATATATATATATATATATATATATATATATATATATATATATATATATATATATATATATATATATATATATATGATTATGTGTTCCGTTTTAATTATTTATAATTGTCACACAATACTTGTAGACGATTCATACTTGGACAGAGTCATCCTTCCTTTTACAGAGTCAATTAAGAAATGATCGTAAATACGTTTATTTGAGCCCCTGGCACTCTTTCAAGTTTTTTTCTTTTTCCGGGGTCGAAGTAATTAATCATTTGGGTTGCTTTGATACATCAAAAATGGAATAAAGCGTATGAAATATCTTCAACATTAATCTTTGATCCGCTGTAAGCGTCCTGATACATTGGCATTGCTGTAAAATTATATTCGATAGTCCTCCCGGGTACTGTTGTTTATCCTGACAAATATTCTTCTGAATTCAGCGTTATCGAAAACAATTATTTTGTGGTTGGCTGGCTAACAGGTCGTGCTGTTCGTTGAAAAATAACGAATACATACCTTGGTAATTGTTTGCTCGGAGCAGCTTTAATACCCCATATGTAGTGGGTTCCATTAGGAACAGTTGTTTGAAATATTTTATTCTGGAAAAAAATTAGTTTTTAAAGCGTCTAACTTTGTGTTAAGATCTGTAACCGGATTTGACGGAAAGGATGCTGAAATTGAATGACGACACAGCACAATGTCATGAAAGATGTAAGTTTATAAAATGAATTTATAAAATATATATTTATTACAACAGGTTATTTCTTTCACGCTCAAAACACACGACTTATTCGATTAATAACACATTCACAAATGGAAGAAAAAACACAATAAAGTGAAATTCAAATATCCAAAATGAAAATAAGAATCACATAATCTCACGTAGCATAACCGAGATTGAAATTGACATCATCTCATGTAATGTAAATGAGACTCTCATGTAATGTAAACGAGACTCAAATAATTTAACGTAATGATAGCATAACTCAGTTCCTTTCAATTAAAACATCGGTTGAAACAAATACTTTCAATGGTTATAGCAAACATATTCTCGTGACTCAATCATACGATAAATATTTGTAAAAACGTGCATACGAAACCATTTGACTTGCTTTATGAGCCCTTTTGTCAAAATCACAGTTTTCCCGAATTGCAGAGTCGGCTCACACGGATCCACCATGCGCACAAGTTGTACATCACGCAATTTCTTCCTTGTATGGACTTGATTCCACCCAATACAGACAACCAGACAGTCAATCTAATGTATCTGCATACACATACGCACAGCTACACGGTTACAAGCTATACATCTATGCATCCACACAGATCAGAAACTATTGAATTGATTTACGAGTCCATTTGTCAAAACCACATAGTTCTCCGGAATTCCTGGGTCGGCTCACACTTGTTTGGCCTCATCCACCCTTCACGGATCCACCATATGCAAAAATGTTTTACACCATGCAGTTCTATCCTTGTATGGACTTGATTCCGCCTCCTACAGACATACAGACAGTCAGACCCTCGGTCTGATATCTACTTAAACGTACGACAGCTACACAGCTATGGATCTATGACAACATAAAACAAACAAACTGATCATAATCAAATATGCGTAGTGGTAAAGACAAACTTTCACACTACGACATTACAACTGAATTTTCTTCACGTATTAAATAAAAATGTAACATTTACTCCTATGGCTGTAGACCAAAAATAAAGAATGTACAGTCCTCGAAAAGATCCAAAATGACCAATGTATCAGTTAGACAATAAATCTGTTTTAAATCTCTTGTGGAATGAGTCTTAGCAACGTTAAAGTACCCGTGCATGCCGTGGTGCTTTTCGTGTCTCTTGGCGTAAGTGAACTACGACGAGATACATGTTTGTTCAGTCGCTTAACAAGAAAAATGATTACCCACCCTAGGTAACTTGAACACATGTACAACCAAAATAATCAAATCGTTCTAAGGCAAAATCAAGTTATTTATTTCCTTATTCTGTGACAACATATGTTAACCTGACTAACGATGGAACAATTTAAGGCATCCTCAACGCCAGTTTAAATCACAAATTTTGTATCTGCTCCACCACTCTCAATAATTCTTTCTCTTATAAAGTGTTACTAAATTATCTACACCTGTGTTTTTACTCATATATCAGCACGTGAACCATCTTTAATAATTTCGTCTGATTTTTTTAAATTAAATAATTATAATTTTCTTCCGGCCAGGTTCAAATTTTGTCAAATTCTATGATATTAAATTTAATAATAAATTTATTGTATCCCTAATCCAATATTTTAGCACGTGCATTTTTCTATAAAATATTATCTGATCTTTAATAGGCAATATTCCTACAGCAGCTTCAGTTTCTCAGCTAATTCCTTACTTTGTTCTAAAACATATTCTATTAACCTCTTTAACACAGATGGATTAACGGTCAATCTTGTAATAGCACCCTCAAGCGCAAGAGGGTTGTTTATTAATCTATTAATCTCAGCCTGCCCTGCAACAGTATCAACAATGTTTCTTACAAGTCCTTCTGCATTTTGTTTTCTTCCTTTAATCTTTCTCCTAGTAAACCTAATAAACCTTTTTCTTTTATTATTTCTAGTTTTTTTCCGGTGATAATGTTGATCTTTTTGTTGTGTGCCAATTGCTGCTTCCGTAACTGGTTTTTAAAAAAAATTGCCAGTTACTTCTTCCCCTTTTGTTTGTCCTCTCCGAGCTTCTTCCAACGTTTTCTTAAAGCAACTTGAGATGCTGCAAGTTTCTTAGTAGTTCATTTTTTTATGATAATCCATTGTTCATTTGTATACGCTCTACAAAATTCGTCTATAGAAATAAGTCAGTACAACAACGAAATATCTTGCTAGATCAGGCGCCAATTTATCAAATAAAAATAAATTGTATTTGTCTTTCATTTCTCGATGATATATTTAAATAAATTTATCTTTTGTTTCATCGCCGCATTGATCGTTTGCAATATTTCTTACATCGGCAGTATTTAGTCTGGGAAACAGTATAAAACATCCCTTCTTTAGCCTAATAAATCTGTCGACGTTATTGAACCCTTGCGTGAGACACACTGAATTGCATCTTTTGTTACACGATTATGAAAAATAAGACCCAATATATTCATCTGCTCGTTGGTTAGAAGAATATCCTTAACATATGGGTTAACATATGCAGTTTTATTTTGTTATTTCTCATATGTGAACGCACATGCTTCAAACATATACAGGTCCAGAAAATGTCGCGGTTCATATCCTTTCCTCTGCACAGAAGCTGACTTCCAGGTTTCGTCTATACTGATAAATATTGGTTTGGTCATGATCGCTCAAAAAGTTTAAGTTATTGAATTTTTAATATCATGGTGTTTTCATAGGTTTACTATAGGAACTTAATTTGCACCGTGATTCCTTAATTGTCACTTGCTACGAAGTGTATCGGCAGACTAATTTTAATGTTTCTGTGCTACGCTCCCCACGACAGAAATTAATGTGATGTTATACTACAGAAAGTACTTCATCCAATATTACACCATCACATTCGTGTTTAACATAATAATAAAAAGCTGTTTGGATTAGGAACAATACATTCGTGACGAAAGACTGTCCCAAGATGGAACTAATAGTTTTGTTTTAATTTTTAAGTTGAAACTCCTCGACAACAATTTTCGTTTAGATTTACAATACAATAGAGGAAATAATTACATAAAAAGTAATGGGCATGATATGGCCAAACAGGTGTTTCGAAACTTGAAGGTTTTCCTATACTAACTGAAAAATTCCAATGCTATTGCATGGTCTTGATTTAAATAATGATTTTTTGGAAGATCTATTAACCGTTGAAGAATGCTAACTACATTCAGAAAGTAGCATAGAATCCTAAACAGTAAATAAAATATAAAATGAGTTCACTTGTGGGCATTTAGGTAGGTTGACTAGCCAACGGGCATCATTCTTCCAGCTCCATAAAGTTACTTGCACTTTAAATTTAATTCCTTGCATTCAAATTTAACTATTTTCGAAAAATAAAGTGCTGATTTTTCAATATGTTGTTTCCAAGATAACGTCTAATATAAGTACGATTGTCTTTGTGCACCTGAACTTATAGCAAATACACTGCATTTCATTTGACATTTACAGAAATGAAGTAAGCATGTAAGGAACTTTATTGGTGCAGGGATATCTGGTATTAAGTATTTTTTAAAATGGCTCTTGCGCATATTCATGCATCTTTTTTCAGCGCCTCCAAATCCAGCTGCCAATAAAGAAATTGAAACGAATCATTTCAATTATATGGGTTGATAGAAGTGAGCTCGACATCCTAGCACTCTAGTGTACGTGGTTGGGTTAAATCTGATTCACGTTTATGCATGCAATAATTGGGATTTATGTGTTACTTGGAAATTAAAATGGACTGTGTTTAATTTGCTTGTTGGTTTCATGGCACTTGTAACATATTATTGGCTGTAAAATGTGGATGAAATTGGAAATTGTTGCCCTTTCCAAGGACACGCTGAGGCAACCCACAAAGGCTAGTCTGAGTGGATATAGAAAACACAACCCTTGTATTAATATTTGCTCTACCAACTCACCTTCTATGGATTGTGGAAAAAGTTAGCGAATGCACTATTAATTATAAAAAATATTTGGAATTTAGGGACAAACACAAATAAATTTGAAGAATTTGACAAGCTCATAAAGTCATCGTTAGAGGGATGTCGTTGTGACAGTATCGTATTGGAAAAAGGAAACCACAAAGTCCAAATTAATGCTTATCAGTTTTTGTTTTGTCCCTCTAAGACTTTTCTCTAGATACAAGCCGATCAAGAAAGCTGGCATTTTCATTCTCAATGATTTCCGTCTCAACTCACTTATAGTTCGAATCCAACTCCAAACTGCACAGACCCATATCTATTGAAGTATTATGCGACGACAAATCTGGCTCTGTGCGATTTGTTACGTGTATGTAATCAGTATAACTACAATATGTTCCCTGTCTGCAGACACGTTTTGCCATGGCAGATCAGGATCTTTATTGTTTGCAGTTAGGCTCGACCCATAAACGAGTCACAACGGTAGAAGGCGACAAGGAAAAATTGATACATTCTGAAATGATAACATAAAAATTACATGTAATGATTTGGTGCTAGAATTTTCGTTAGTACCAGAATCATGGTGCCATCAAATAGCAATCATTTCATACAGAATACATTTAATACTAAGGAGTAGTAGTCAAAGAGCTTTCAAAATACAAATCCCTGAAATTTGTTTCCATATATCCTTACCCCAACAAAAGTTTGAAATTAAAATGTCACTGAGCAAGTAACATGGGTGTAGATATTAATTTCAACATATATTGCGCGATATGGTCTGAGATTTTTAATCTGGCCAAAATAAATATTACAGATTTATCTACTTTAGTTTTAAATTAATTTATAGAATAATGGTTACTAATCGTTTTCTTAAAGAATAAACATGCTTAGTTATGACACGTATACGTTTGTGAGAAGGAAATTATTATACATCTCTTTCTTAGCTCTGACATTGCGTTAATATTTGACACCGTTATATGAAACAATTCACACCTATTGCCCAAATATTATATTTATATCATTTGCGTGCGTGTATGCTGTTTATATGTACGTGCGTGTATGCTTTCATTTCCTTTGTTTGCGACCGTTCCGGTGGCCTATAGTTTAGAGCGTCCTCCTCGGATGCAGGAGGTCGTGGGTTCCATCCCCGGCCAATTCATACCAAAGACTTACAAAAATGGTACTAACAGCTGCCTCGCTTGACGCTCAGCATGAAGAGGTTAGTGTTGGGACTGATTGGCCTGGTGTCAGGATAATTTGACTGGGTGGGACATCTTCCTACTTGTCTGCGGCATGATGCCCCAGTGCTAGATATCACTATAAACTGTCACACTGCAGACATCGTAGTGATATGACTGAAAAATTGTTAAAGCTACATTAAAAATCTAAATCACACACACACACACACACACACACACACACACACACACACAAACACACTCACCTTTGTCTGCATATCATATATATTGCCACTATGTGGTCTTTTCCTTTGCATATCATATGCATTGCTACTATGGGGTCTCGAGGGTGTAGAATGGACCAGATGCGCAGCCCTGATTGTCTTAAATGGCGACTACTGGAGGCAAGAGTCAAGGTGGCTCAGTGGCTAGCTTACGGTACTCTAGAGCGAAGGGAGAGGGTTTGAATCCTGTCATCAGACGGGTTGGCTAATGTGATGTGTTCCTTAGCAGGATACTTTACTCTAGTTGCCTTGGCATTAAATAGCCTTCTTTATTATATGCCATACTCTTGACTTCCTATGCATTGGCATTACATATCCTTCTTTATTATATGCCATATTCTTGACTTCCTATGCGAGTTCATTGGTTATGGTGACAGACAATTTTAGACTTAAAGAACTTCATGAAGGACATATTTAGTGCTGCCGTGTACACACAAGACGAAGTTCAACAACTAGTTTTGAAAGTACTGTAAAAATGGTTGACAAATGCAAACGTGATGATATCGCTTGCTGACTATGCCAGTAATTTGATTTGGCTGGCTACCAATTTTGGATTGTAATGTGGCTTTGGGATGATGTTTTCTGACTGAATTGTCAATATATTGTATGAATAATAAAAAAATGAGTTATGAAAATAAGTTTGATCCGACCCATGAAGGTGCTCGGGGTGATGGTGCATGTACAAGAAAGAGCTGATTTACATTCAGCTTAGTTCTCACCAACTTTTCTGAAAACTATTTATTTCGCAAGACACCGACAGATTCCAGTTTAAAGAAGGCATTTTAAAAGTAAATAAACAATGCCAATTATGCTAAAAAAGGAAAGTCTTTTTCAGCGCAATCGTTGTCTGATAGCGCACAAGGTTAATTGCTAACTGTCAATCAAGAAAATAAAGCGCCATAAATGTCGTAAGTTAAATTTCATCTGGCTGCCAAAAGTAAGTCTGTAAAGCGAATTGACTTATAATGGTTCTCTGTAGATGAGAGGTTTAATATAGTATACGGACGATTTTACTGAAACTGAAACAGGAAATGAATAGATACATTGCAAAACCTACCTGTCGAAGTGTCTACATATCACGTACTTATATATCCACTTACCCACACAAAGTTCGAGGGCCGAAACAGGCGAGGCAATAGAGAGTTCGGAGAGAAAAGAAAAGTGGAAAGTTCCAAGGAATAAAAGCTACAGTGAAGTTGGAATAAACCGAAAATAATCAGGTTATGAAGTTATATCAGGCAACGACTTCGATTGTGCATTCGATTCTGTGATAAACTAATTATATCATTTAAAACAGATCCATTAGTTATTTAAGTATATAATTTATTCAAAATTTGGGGAATGATTTATTTAAAAAATGTATCTTCCTAATGTAATGCATTGTCACGGTTGTTTATAAAATTGAATTAAATTATTATTTTTTATGTATGGGGGCTCGTGTCATTCTGTTTAATTTTTATCTTCTCAGATCTCTATCTATTCATCATATGAATTCACACTTTATATTGATATTTACTCAATCCGGGCAATAACACCGAAGGCGATCACCTGCTAGATAACGATAATCAAATTCCACAACCACGCAGCGTTTGAAATTACTCGAAATACATCTAAAGTTCTATGATTATATGGAATTTAATTCGAAATACTGTTCTTTTTACATTCTCAGTTTGTATAAATTTTTTTAATAATTTAATAATTTGTATAAATAATAATTTTTTTGTTCATTTTATCAAAGCTTTTTGCTTCGTAATCTTTTTTTTATCTATGTTAAGACCATAGAGTCGTTATAACAGTTATGTGTGCATATTTCTATCCTTTGAAAGGATAGATAATTGAATGTTATGTTTTGGACTTTCTGCTATAGACACACTACCCCCTTTCGTGTCACGTGACATGACCGTCTCTACCGTTGGCTGCCAGTTCGAGCATGCTTTTATAAAATGTGCCTGGATTAGCATTCGTCAATCCTTGATCGCAATCGGTCTATGATTCGGAAATGGTACATCACTATTTAATGTTGAAAAGGCTTGAAACATGCCCTACTAATAAGTTGTTATGCGTATTCGAAGCGCTAAATGTATTTAATAATTTCTAGCCGGCTTCTCTCTCCCAAACTAATGTGATTTAAAGTGCCACAACAGTGTATTTACATTTATTCAGTTCATTTCTTAATGAATGAGAAAATATATTAAAAATAAGAAGTAAAAAAAATCATTTGAAAACTTTTCAGTAATAACTGCGTGGGAGCCGAAGAATATAGTGTTTGCACCTGACTACGATAAAAACCGAATGCAACCGCCGACACTTCCGATATTTAGTGAAAACAAAGCGTAAGTTCACATTTTGAACACTTCTTGTAAACAAAGGAAGGGTTGGTATAGTTATATTATGTAAAAGTCTTCAGAAACTGAACACGAAAGCTGCACTTTTCTGAAGGAAGTGAATTGTCACTGTCCATATCCATATCCATATCCGAATGTTCAACAGTCTCCTGTACGCTTACAAATGTTTTTTTTTTCCCTCACCTATAATAAAGGCTGACCAAGAGTGTATTATATTCATGGATAGATACGTAGTAATACGTTGATAAGTAAAAGGTACATCACATCAGATCACAGTTGTAAGCTTAAAAAACGTGAACAATTGATAAAATGTAAAAATGCTTCAGATTCTTTGGAGAGGAGGTCCTCGTTTGCACAACTGTTGAAATAGGCAGGATATTACGCTCATGATATTAAAACTTAATTCATATTCTCTACCCTGTAATATATGTTAACATTTCAAATTTCTTATATGTATGCTAATAGTTGTTTTTTTTATAAACTACGAAAAAAAAACAATTTTTCTATGGTAAGCATATATTTGCAACTTATATTTTGTTTCATATCTAATTTATTTTACAGTGTTGTACTAATTGTTTTACCTGTTCCTGACTATAGTCAATATGTCATTGTACTGTGTTATTGAAGTGTTTATGAATATGAGATTAAATTTCACAAGCAGAGCACTATGTATTAAAGAAGAAAAACTCTATTTCAGGCGTAATTGTGGACATTGTTTGGTAATTCTGATGTCCTAATTTGATGCATAAAGCATATTTATTTTTTTTAAACTTAATTTTCAAATATTATTTCAGAAGACATCCGCATACAGCATATAGACAATTTGCTCGATGTTGTTGGCAATTCTTGGGCAAAGAAATGACGTCATCATTTCATCATGTGTTGTTCAGAGGATGCACTCTGCCTTTCCTGATCAAAACCTGAACTACACTGGCTTTAATGAGGCTGACAGCGATTAAACCAGCTAAGATTTTGAGTAGCTATATCCTTGTCAGTGTATGTTACATTTGAGAGAACCCGAAATTTCGCGTCAACAATAACATACAGACTCTTTAAGAAATATTTTATTAATTCGTGAGCCTGGAATCCCAAAAGTTCAGGTAATGTTTAACAGCTTATTTGCATTTCGTCACTGGAAAAATAAATATAAATCCTTGTAAGTCAATAATTAAGTTTCTTTGAGCGATTAAAAAGATGCATCATTTTCTTCCATATAACGAAAGTTCCTGTGCAAAATAAGATGTTCCAAAAATCACACTAAACGACATTTTGTTCGTGTTAAATGAACCTATATTAGTAGTATTGTTGGTACGAAATTCCAGGTTATCTCCAAATCTAACATTTGATATTCTTTCAAGAAATTTGGATCAGCTAAAGTTTACATTTGCCGTTTTAAGATCGAATGATCCTACAATGCTTGTAATGTTTACTGAGACTGTTTTTCCTCACTATCTCTCTACTATATCACTTCTGTAATAGTGCTGATCGCTTCAATAACTTATCGAACCTTTCAGTACAGGTCATTCATTTTTCCCATGGACGTGCTTCTTGCATACTTCATTGTGATTGGACAAACATTTGCATACTTCGTTGTGATTTGTCAAAGACTTGCATACTTCATTGTGGGTGATCAAAGACTTGAATACCTCTTTGTGGTTGGTCAAAGTCCACCTGTATCCTTTTAAGCTTCCAAATGCGGGAAGTTGAGGGACTGATAAACAAAGTATAATGAATTTAATTTGTTCTCCTTTTTGAAACACTTCATATTCCACCCGTTTTGTTTTTTATGCTAACTTAGTGATAATATGATTCCTTATTTATGCTGAGGAATGCAAACTAAACGGAATATACATGTATTGCATCTTCTTCCCATATAAGATTTTCAAAATGTTGTGGTCAGAGTTATTAAATAAGTTTATTGACAATTACGTAGAAACATTCATCTGCCGATTGACCATTATCTATAAACTTTGTAGCTGCAGCTATTGATCTGATACCGCTCATTAAGTTGCAAAAGTGCTTTTTTGTTGTTTTTTGTTGTTTTTTACGGTCATGTCAATGCCATCAACAATGATACTACACTCTTAAATTCTCGCGTGATATCCAACAGATCCGCTGATAAAATAAAATATGTAACTAAATATATCATCGATAGTGTCTTAGATAATGTGTCTGTAAGAAACAGAAAAGCCATTCAAGCTGTTTAGGTTCAACAATACATTAATTGTGTTAATTGGTAATTATTTTACGACGCCATAGAAGTCTATAAATTGATTGACTTTTGATTTATTCAGTCTGTCGGGTACAGAGACATAATCAGTTGTTTATTATAGGATTTACGGTTGGATCAATTATGTTGATCAACCAATTCTCTCTTCATTGCTTGTACCAGGCTAAACACTGACCTAGTGGCTTTGAAAACCAGTCGGTGACATCTTATTTGTGGTGGTCTTTGTTTCAGCAACATTCGCTCTTTTAAAGGCGCTTCAAATTGCTTCGGACAACCATCATTGAACTCCTACTACTTCCATTCAATCAAATGACTTGGCGTCTAGGTTGTCCTCAAATTATGTTGTTGTTGTTGGGCTTAACGCCATTTTTTCAGCACTCGATAGGCTATTCATGGCGGGTCCTCAAATTAGTTTCATAAATGTTCATCTGTGATGCATTAAGTTAATTCCAGGATAGACCAGGACTTTAAACACTTCTCTCAACCAAACTTCAAATGCCATACTATGACAATTATTTAAAATTTTAAACTTTTTAAAACTCAATATGGACTAACTACTGAGTGAAAACAACCAACATGCCAACACTGCCGTTTTGAGATTTAATTGGTCACTAATAAATGACTACTTTTTGATTTATACACCTGGCTTATTAAAAAAAAAACAGAATTGAGGATTGTACGGGGTACAAAAGTTATACAATAACATCCAACACATAAATGGAACCCCATTAAAATGTTCCTCTTCAGTTAGGTCACATGACTGCTGCCCCTTGCTAAGCATTTAGTCTTTTTGAACCACGGCCGATGGGATATCAATACCCTGTTTCATTGGTAAACACTACAGAAATGAGACAAAGGCATAGCTCATTAGACCTACGAATGTTTGTCTTGATAGTAATAACATCTTACAAACTTCAAGCGCGAGCCTGATAATTTGGGTCAAATGTGTAATGTGTGTATTGCTCTTTTCTGACATCAACGTATATGATGAAATATAACTCAGTCTCGACAGCAACAAGTCCATCGTGCGCGAACGTGAAAATGCAATCTGGTCTTATTGTTCGTCTATCGGTCTGTCCCTTAGTCCGATCTTTTCTATATTCTCCAAACTCAAACAGCAGGAAGTCAATCCTGCCTCAACAATTTAAGAATATAGCACTTTTTTCTGACGCAAAGAATTAACAAGATAGATCCACAAAACGCCTATGAAAAACCTAATCTTGTAATCAAAGTGACCGACTTTACGAACGACACGGTAAGGCCCAGTACGGCAAACCTTCATATTTGATAAGTTTGAGCAAAATAACACCATGACATCATAAAGAGCCCTAAATTCCCTTTTGGAAGTATTTTTGTCGAAATGTGATTTACTTTTTCTTACAGCAGTAACTCAGATTCTCTGTTACTATCTCGCTTACATCGCTAACAATCGCGAACAAATCGAAACATGTTCTACAATCAACTAATGCGTTTCAACCTCGATTGTGAATATATCCTTTAGAAAATTCATTGACCCTCTCTAACTAGTGAACTCAAATAGAGGAAAGACAGTTTCCTCGTGTGGTAAGTCATTAGAGTTTATCCTTTCCTGTTTTCATTACTATCATGTGATCGTCGTTACACGCATTGCGGTTTAGCAAAATGTCACCAAACTGTTCTGGCCAGCACAATCATGCTGTAATTATATCATTGATAATATCTCTTCTATATGAGAAGTTTCTCTTGTTCAAACATAGCCAGTGTGTAAAGCAACTAATTCGGCTTTACTAGTTAGGTTAAAATTTGTCTCCATTTAGAGAATTTAGTTTCTTTTTCAACATTCCATTTAACCGGAAAATACAGTTTCCACACCTTATGCATTACTTGCAGATAACACATCTTTTTTTCTAACAGACATTCCAGAGTCTAGTCATTCTTCCGATGGCAAGAGATCGAATCTACATAAACATCATGCGGCAAATAATCGATTATTTGCACGTAGTTAATATCTTGGCCTTGTCTATATTAAATGTTCATAGTCACCAGTGCTTGTGTTACCAGTCAGGTACAGGTCTGACGTGTTCTTGAGCCTTGTTGTATGAAGTTTCCAATTCTTAAATGTCTACTTTCGCCTGAATCAGATAGTATATCCTTAACGAACACTACGTCCTTGTTAACTGTTCCTGGTAAATTTATTAAATATTCACGAACTGTATTCTGGACAAAGTAGGTTGCCTGCTACATAGCTTTCGTCTTATTTCTTTTTGTTCTGTTTTGAGATTCCCGTATTCAATACAATCGTATAATCTTTCACGATAAAAGCACATTAAGACAGATATTCTACTGTTACAAATCTAGGCTCGTTCAACGTAACGAAGAAAAGAGTGAAGCCAATAAGTTTTGTAAATGTTAACAAAAATAATTTATTTTCATACAAAACACAGTAAAAAATACGAAAAAGGACTTACAGTTTGTGAATATAATCCAAATAAAACAATCATAGAATTGAAACACAAAAGTCATATCACTAAAATGTCCTAAATAAATCGAAGTTCGAATCACAGCTAAGTTCAAAGATGGCGGACGATGACATCAGATGAACGAAATATTGATGTGTAAAATGTTCCACGTCGAATTTTGTATATCACGAATGAATTTTATGAATCACAAAAGAATATTCCGGCTTTAGCATTCTGAATAATTACCACTGACTGTCTTTGTTCAAAGCTTTGATGACGAAGCACTTATTTTCCAGAGAATATAAATTATTCTTAAATAATGAATAACTAATATTGGCAACAACAGAAAATAATTCTGATCTCATGAAGATATTTTAGGACTGAATGAAAATCACTAAAATTGTTAGTCTTAAACAGAATTTTAGATCACGCAATATATCACGTGGTCACTTACTACAGGCCACTTGACACTAGCGCCCGGATAGGCTTATTTAAAGACTAATAAAAACGTTGATGTCACAAGATTATCACGCGAGTGATGTATGTATGACCTAGCTACAGGCCAATCGTTTAAACTTCATGTCTACCAAGTGTCTGAACGAGGTCAGCTAAAATAATTGCTAATGAAATACTTTTTAGTTCTGTACAACATAATGTACTTTATAAAAAAAATATCGAATCCGGTGAAAATAATCATTTCAAGAAAATGTAATGAAACAAAATTAAAATAAATAGAATTTTAAAACTAACACACAAGCAATTTAATTACATATTCGTAATAACACTACCTTCCAAATTCATCTCCCTATTCTCTGGCTCTGTATGCTTGTTATTTCATTCAGTCGTCGAGCGTGGCGATAAAATCGACCCATTGCTTGTTTTGGTTTTGAAACACATAGTTCTTGGCTGCTTCAACCACATATGGGGATTCCGTATTTTATTTTAATCCATTGTGTATTGTCTGAATAAAGAGCTTTTGAGCAATAATTCTTCGCAAACCTTTTCCAAGGCGCATTTGTTTTGAACAAATCTGGCCACATATCGATCGATTCTTGTCACCGGTCCACGATGTTTCCACCTGTTGCTTATAAACTGATTGTAACAAAGCAATGTAATCTGATTTTCTTCAATCGTATCGACCATTCAAATCCGTTATGAAAATCAGAATACCACTTACTAGCCTCTGTCCCCACTTGCCTGGCATTCTCAACCAATAAATTGAGCAGCTTACTTAATGATTCACTTCCTAGTAATCATTTTGCATCGTTTAATTTGTTGCCACAATTGGTGGATATTTGTGTATACATCTGGGCTTGCCTAATTAAGTTATTGAACATGAAATTAAAACATACTTTATGATTGACAAAGCTATTGGATGTGTTATTAACAAGCCAACAGGGCAACCATCCATAAAGAAACTTTTATCTTCAACAGTTTAAAACAGTTCAGTAATTCATTCGATTGTATGAATAATTTCCGATTTATTTAAAATTTTGTCATACATATGGTTCATTCAGAAACAGTTACTTCATAGAATGAATCACCGTGTACTGTGGTTATTCGAATTTTGTTTTCATAATTTCTTTCTCTGCTTTGTTGTATGCTTTTATTGCTTTTGGGTGGGGTAGGGTGGGGTGGGATATAGACTGATATTGTAAAGACTCTGGATCTCTAAGATGTACATAATTTTTTTTTTACCAAATACAAAGGGGCGTATGGACTAGTGCAAAATACGTAATTGATTCATTCGTCGTACTGCATTGTTTTAGCTGCTTATATCAATCATTATATATATATATATATATATATATATATATATATATATATATATATATATATATATATATATATATATATATATATATATATATATATCCTTTAAAGCTGCATTCTTTTAAAGAATTGTTTAATAATTTTGCTTAACTTTTATTTTCCTGAATGTTATCCCTCAACATAATTAGCTTTCTCCACACTTTCTCTCATCTTGCAAACAAATAGACACTATCTCTAAAGCACCTCCATTTGTTTGCTTTCAGGATAAACTTACTAAAGATTTCAATAACCTGTCTTAAAATTTGTTATTTCAGTACAATGTAGCTATGTTCCATTATTAATGCATTGTAGAAAATCAGATTAGTTTTCGATTATCGTCTCTGTGACCTGACTCGCATAGAAATTGAAATAAAGTGTTATATTGTAGTCTTGCTGAACTATTGATTTTTAACGTTTGCTCTTTAAATTTTCTTCAAGAGAGATACAAAACAGGCGTATCTGGTCCAACTTTTCCAAAATACACAAATATACCTGATCATTATTCGCACGGTCCTGCCATCGTATTTTGTCTTGTCGCAAATTTACTGCACTTTTTCTTTTACTAGCATTCTTAATTAACGTTTTGTACTAGTTTGTCTCAACATTTTTATACAAGTTTTAATACTTCTATTTTGTCTTCATCAACACATGACTAGTCAGCGCTCATTCTCGCTGATCTTCTGAAGAGGTTGTATTTATACATCAGCTTTAGGATGCCATGCACATTGGTGCATACAAGTCCTTTAGTCGTATTATGCAAATTTACATAAGCAAGGTCATGATGCTCACTGCTTTATATAATCTGCTCTAAGAATACTTAATATCTATTCCCTCATCTATACAAAATTCTTTCCGCTTTAAGCGTCTAAGAACATGATGTTTCCTCCTTCTAAATTTAAACAGCGTATGATAATTACAGCTGCACAATTTGCAAGTCACTGGATTTTTCGAGTTTCAGATCGTTGGCAAACTGTAGTTAGATTTATTTCGTTATTTCCCATAGTTTGTATTTTTTTTTCAAGTTTTTCTTTGCACCCTGGTCAGTATAATTATTACATTTAGAACTACGGCGGTAATTGCTTGTTACACTGGCAGATCCTTTCTTCATGAAAACACCCCTTTGCTTTTGCCTCATATCGAAAGGTCGTTGTCAAACACGTCCAGCTATTTGTGCTATTGTGGGCTGTGATCCCTCGTTGTTTCTTGTATATTCGGAAAGTCTAGGTATTCTAGGACGTACGAGTTAATTGTCTTGTTCGTTAATTCATACATCGGGTATGGTTTATTTTCCAGTAGTAGAGCATAATCCTGTCACTGACCCTAGATATCTGGCATGAGGTGGAAAATTCTTTTCCCTATCATGATATTAAGTCATTGGGTTATTTCTGTGATCGACTACTAAACCATACTGTCATATCAATGTGTAACACTGAAAGATCTGTTCATCCCTTTTTCATCTATTCAAGTATGTTGCCCGTCTCAATACCAACATGCAGCCTTTTCTACTGACGTAAATCCAACGCTTGTGAACGTGTCATCTCAGAATCATTCTTTTACTTTAGACGCCATTGAGTCTTCTAAATGGGTAGTTTTGCGTTCTTTCATTAAAACATTTTTGGTTGATATCGTCTTGACCTAATCCATTCGTCAGTTGACATGCGACCTCTCTCCTACTTTCAGGCACGCTTAACTTATTCTGTCTATTTTTTTCTGTTTATGGATCTACAGTTTGTTAATAGTTCAGATGATTGTTCTACTTTGGGTGGCAAAGTGTTATATTTGATGTATGTACACATGACTGAGTTTTAAGACATCCATTTAACTGTCTGGTGGTTTCTTTCAGGCTCTCTGTACTGTTCGGTCAATCATCTGTACTACAATCATAAGACTATTTTTTACTGCCTGGAATTTATGAAACCGTTTCATCGGACGTGTTGACAGAGCTGTTATTATTGTCTTAAGATATCACACGCGATGCCGGATCGTTCCTTTATCATCTATGTCAGTTTGTTCACATCGAGTCACATGGAATGTGGTTATTTTCTCTCAATATTATCTCTTTGGCATTCCGATATGTGAATCCTAGAAAAATATTTTCACTTGATGCATGAAGCAAGATCTGCAGATCTGTTGGCTCATTGAAATCACCCATAATACTGTTCAGATTGCATGCATCCACTGAAGTCTAGAGCACTTCTAAATCTATAATTTCTTTATCGATTCCTCATATAAATAATGTTACGATGTAACTTACGAAATGGTTGATGTTTGGTATCAAATTTGTCATCCTACAATGTCAAGCCAGCAATCCGGTAGTATGCCTTAATTTCATGCCTCTTTTAATGAGCCAGCTAAGTATAACATTTTCATGATGTATCTGCTTATCGAACATCTTATCCCAGATAAAATTCTGGGGAATAAACCTATTACTTATTTAGGTCATACGGTCGGTTTCTTTTCTTCACCGCGTCACTCTTTTATTTCCTCCACTTCAGGCTTTCTTGCGCAGTCCTTTGCCGAGTCTCTATTTTGTACACTTTTAGTGTTTTCATTGGATTTTTAAATATAAAAAGACCATTACCACCTTTGATTTACAAGGGGTATTTAAAACGTTGTGAATATTAATACGCTTTACAATAAAATTCTTTATGAGTAAACAGTACGCCAGTGCTTGCTGTCAAAAAACTGCCTGTATATCTCTACAAAGATTCTCAATGTGATTATACACTCATTATATGCCCTTCATATTCTCGTTTTGTTCCTATACTGAAGACTGCATTTCCGACTGCTTGACGGCTTCCAAATTATCTGCCCCTCAGCGAATCCCAAAAGCAATTTTGTTCTGAATCGGGGGGGGGGTATTTGAAAACGTCTGGATGCTGTTCGTCAGGACGTCTGTTACGACCCCGGATTCATGCGCATGACCGTTTAAATATAGTTAATGGGTACTTCGAGTACTAGTGCACGGAAGGGTAGTTGGATAGTGTTTCACAACTTCTGACACACAAATGACTAGTGACAGTAGCCGACTCAGGCACAGGCACCTGGGCAACCGAACCTTTTGCATTTACAAATAATGTGTTTTTGAAATTTTGACAGTCCCACTACATCTATCTATTTATGATTGCTGCACGTTTTCTCCGATCCGAACATCATTATTATCTATAGAGTCGGGTTAAAAAAGAGTAAATCCGCATTTTGTCGCATGTTACAATTTCATCTAAAGGTCTGATCACTCTTTTCGAATAGGGCGAATAGCTGTTTGGCAATTTCAGTCCGAGTCTGATTAGCCGTCAACAAATGCAAAACTTATCTTGAACATACTTTGCTGATTTACAAATGAATCTTCACTGTCTTAAAACACAGCTGGATAATTAATACCCTTGATAATATAAATATCATCCATTGTGTATCGAACAATTGTATCAACTGCCTTCTTTACAGCAGCAAAAGTGTATGGTATGACAGAGAAATAAACTTTATAAAGTGGGCCTTGATATCAGGCTGAGAGAATTATAAGAGGGTCGGATTTTATATTATGAGCTTAACACAGTATCATAATTGTTTTTCATCTCCAATACTTTTACGTTACTGTCATTTACAATAGTTACGTCAAACACACACACACACACACACACACACACACACACACACACACATATATATATATATATATATATATATATATATATATATATATATATATATATATATATATATATATGCAATAAACTGACGACGAACAGTACGAAACTAGTAACTAACTAGCCTAAGCGCTTTCGACTCTTAATGAGTCTTTTTCAAAGGTAAATACA
Organism: Potamilus streckersoni; assembly: GCA_016746295.1. Taxonomy (NCBI): domain Eukaryota; kingdom Metazoa; phylum Mollusca; class Bivalvia; order Unionida; family Unionidae; genus Potamilus; species Potamilus streckersoni. Next base: position 3,283,961 of record JAEAOA010001832.1, read on the forward strand.
AACATATATACGACAAACAAATAAACACAAAAACGTTGTGTGTGTAAACTTCTACATGGCTGTCTCCACATGTGTTAAAACTATAAATACAACCAGCTTGTATAGACTAGTTGCGGAAACTGAAAACGGTGTATAATTCCCTAAAAGTCTACAAGCCAAAGCGACATCTATTTTTACTTTTTGTACATTTATGTAACGCAAATTATATCCCGGATATTTGATTTAATACCGGTTATTCTTATAGTGAAAATTTAAGGATAATAAGAAGATTTAGAAAATGTTAAATTCTACTAGTGCATAATTTTCATTTTCTAGTCTTCTTGCTTTAGACCGCTTGGTTTCAATGTTCTAAGGCGGCGTATCCAGTATGATTCCTTTTCATTCCTGGTTTAGGAACTCCAGCTGTGGTTGTTAGCAATAGCGATAAGTATTATATCACTGAAAGTGTGGCTAGGGGAGGAGAAGTGTTCTGCGACCGGGCTTCTGTACAGTTTTTTTTGTCATCCAATCAGATCTATGAAGGTTTATCCTTTTGTGTAGCTTTTCAGTTTCTCCGACGTACTGAAGGCCACAGATCTTACATGTGATGAGATAAATCACATTCTCTGTTTTGCACGTTTTGTTTGGACCATGTATGTTTAGTTTTTCTTTAGTCACTGTGCTAGTGAATGTCTTGGTCTCTATCATATGTTGACAGGTTTTGCATCTTTTATCGCCACAGGGTCCAGATTGACTAGGTTGGTTTTGACTAGCGATTGGCTTTAGCTTTGCCCTGACTAGGATGTCCTTTAGGTTTTTTGGTCTCTGGTAAGCTACTACATGTTTGTTCGGAAGTATTAGGTTTAGTGTGTCTAACGATTGCACGGTTGGCCAGTGGTTTGCGATGATTTTACCTACTTTGGGATTGTCTGGGTGATAGGTCAGAATAAATGGTATCCTATCAACATTTTCTTTCTGTCCATATCTGAGTAGGTCATCACGGTTTGTTTGTTTGGCCCTTTGGATTGCCTCCGCAATCAGGTCTTTGTCGTAGCCTCTGTAAATTAAATGTTCAGCCAGTTCTTCAGACCTTTCTAGGAATCTTTCATCGTCGGAGCAAATTCTGCGTATCCTCAGTGCCTAGCTATATGGAATGTTCCTAATGCAGTGTTTTGGATGACAGCTGGTTGGGAGGAGATACTGGTGTTTGTCGGTTGGTTTCGAGTAGATGTCTGTGTGTAATTTGTTTTCCACCAGTCTGGTTGTTGTGTCCAGGAAAACATGGTTTGAGTTGGAAATTTCTGCCGTGAATTTTATTGAAGGATGGAAGTTGTTTGCCTTTGATATGAAGTCATCCAGACTTTCTATTCCATACTGCCACTTCATTTATATATCATCGATAAAGCGTACCCACTGGTATGGTGTACGCTCAACCGATGCTAAGAGCTGACCCTCAAGTTTTCCCATGAAAATGTTAGCATACGAAGGGGCCATTTTAGTACCCATTGCAGTTCCATTAATTTGTAGGTAGTTTTCTTTATTAAATTCAAAGTTGTTGAGTTTTAGGACAAGCTCCAGGAGTTGGACTAAGAAGTGTGTGGGTGGATTGTTTACAGTTCTTGTTTCCCATGATTCGCTACATGCCTGTACCCCTTCGTTGTGCGGTATTTTGGTGTACAAAGATGTGACGTCTAAGGAAGCAAGTAATGTATCTGGCAGTAATGGTTCACTAGCTTTGCTTTTTATGAGATAATGTCGTGTCTTGAAGATATGATGGTAATTTGTGGACATGTGGTCTCATAAAATGATCTAAATATTCTGATATCCTTTCTGTGGGGTGCCCGTTACCTGAGATTATAGGTCTGCCAAAGTTTCCTTGTTTGTGGAATTTGGGTAGAAGATAAAATCTACCTGCTCTTGGGTTTTCTGGGCTTAAGTAGTTTTTCGTTTGCTGGTCTATGTGTCCACTTTGGTACGCCTCGTCAATAACATTAGTGATGATTTTTGCATATTCCAGCGTTGGATCATGGTCCAGTTTTTGGTAGAACCTAGCGTCACTGAATTGTCTACTTGCTTCACTAATGTAGTCTTCCCTATTCATAACGACAACAGCGGAACCTTTATCTGCAGGCTTAATTATAATGTCTGTTCTGCTTTTCAGTGAGTGCAGGGCATCTGTTTCTTCTTTTGTCAAATTAGAATATTTGTTAGTATGGTTGATATGTCTGGAAGTATCGTTTTCAATCGAGTACTGTTCGTCGTCAGTTTATTGCATCTATTTTAATCAATCCCTGACACACGTGATCCCTTGGTGGATCCAGTACGCTTGAAAGGGTTGTTATTCGCCATATGATTTGTATTATATATATATATATATATATATATATATATATATATATATATATATATATATATATATATATATATATATATATATATATATATATATTACTCCAGCGTGCTGCACGTGCAACTGCTTACACCTCTATAGAACATATTTTGTCTTTAGATCAGCATACAATTTAATGACAGGTTCAAAGAACCAAATAGTTATAACGCAATAGTTAGAGTTTTTTCAAATAACTCTCTTATGTAGTGCATTCTTAAAAACGTAACGTTTTCGTGCGTTCTGTTTGTAATTTCTACACACACAAACACATACACACATACACGCACACACACAAATTATACCACATTATTATATAATGACCTATGTGTACTCTTGTACGTTAAAATATATAATGCGATCTAAAGACAGGATCTCATGAAAGGTAAATACGGTCTCTCAATGGCCGTGTGTCTTTGCAATTTGCATATCACTAGCTCGAGTACTTTGCAATTGACCTGTAAAGGAATTCTATATTACATGGCTTTGCATCATTTCACATGGCGTGTAAAATTTAAATCAACATTCATTACGTTTGAAGTCATCGCGATGTGGCCTGGATTAGGATATGCAGCAACATGTCCTCTTTAAATTTATTGTATATGATATGGCCAGGACACTGAGTACAATATTGTTGTGAAATTTTATACGGTGATACATTGCAATTTAATGCGACTCTTTCTTTTCTTTGCAATTATCCGGCTTTACTTGCAATGTTTGGTGAACAATGACTTTACTGTTGTTTTCCTGTAGATGATTTGTGGTGGATTTGTACTGTCTTGGATTTCTGATCGAACATAAAGATAGTTGTGCCAATCAAAGATTAGATCATGTATAATTAAGGCTTTTGAGAAATTTCAGCCTAATTACCGTTCGATGCCTATAATCGATACATTCCAAGAAAAAAGCTGTCAGTATGCAATAGTTAATACATTCAACAAAAACAAAGAAAAGAAACCAAACAAAAAATGAATTCCACATTCGTTACAAATTATTATTGTTTAATGATGGTGCACCTTATTTTCTTCTTCTAGCTGTGATATTGAATGCATGTGTACATGATTTTCAGGGCTTTCTAATAAATAAAAGCTAAACAAATAAATATTTGTATACTGCGCGGAAACATAGTTTAGTACTATTCCTTTGAAATAACAAAGCAGTGCTAACACATCATGGGTTTTGATTATTATTATTTTACGTTATTAAAAGAAAACTTTAGCAAAGCATCTTTAAGCAAACAGTGTAACCGATATTGAACTATTAAAATGGGGTGTGATGCGCTGCGAAATCGTATTTCCTGCAGTTCTGTTTTATTATATTCATTGCGGTAATACGCATCGATGACTTTAAGGCAGGATATAGGAAAAAACGATATCTCAAGCACCATATATGTTTAGTCATTTTGCATTAATCTGGTTTCTTTTTATTTCAAATGTGTTGCCGTTTTGGTTCGTTGTATTTTATGTACCTGGATCTATGTGTAAGTCACTTAATACAGATAAATGCTTTGGAAACGGAGAAACTGCATTAATATACTTGGGTCTCAGAGCAAGAAGTTATGACTACTTTGTACTTTAGTTTGCTTTAACAGATTTTATAATCAAATTCGTTAAAAAAAAATTTAAACTCTATTACATCTCAGAGTTGAGTCGCAGTATTTTAACAAATTATTATTCAGAAATGTGTGCCTGTCCCAATGGTGTATCGAATCAAGGTCTTATAAATGGTGTGTTGCTTTTGTGTTATCTTCTTAATCGGGTTCCAGAGATTCTTGGATCAATACATATTTTTATCCATTTTCGCTCTTTTATTATCCTTTAATTTACCAATGCCATCCTGAAATTGAAGACTCGTGGATTTTACAATCTTTGATGCTAGCTAAATCGCAAAAACGTTTCTTAAATATACAAAGATGTAAGAAAACCTTCTCGTTTGTACATTCTTGAGAAATCAACCGAGTGCATTTATTTGGTAATTTAGGAGTTACATTATCAGGCACTTTCAAAGAGATATATAAGTGCCGCCTAGTCATGGAAAGTTATGCGTTATCAGTAAAAACGACATCCACCATACGCCTTGCACAAAAGGGAGCCGAGGACAATTATGTTACATGATAAAGTCATCAAATATAAGTATATATGATTATCGTCAAGCTAGCAAGGTAAGACATGGTTATACTGAACGTAGGCAATAGGAAAATGGACAAGTCAGATCTTTGTATCTCCTACTATTGCAACACCGTACACATGGAATGCATATCCACATTTGTTTTCCCTAGTCATTCATAATACAAATTACACGGACTATTATGCAGTGAGTGCACCTTTTGTGCCATTTGGTGCAACGGTCTTAACTTCGAAACTCCTGTCACTCTAAACACTATTTTAACAGTTTTAAAATTGACCACAATCTTGTGTATCTTTCTAGCAGTCTGATTACGCTAAATCTTATGTACAGCCAATTAAGACCCAATTTATTCAAGGATATATATATATATATATATATATATATATATATATATATATATATATATATATATATATATATATATATATATATATATATATATATATATATATATATATATTCTCTGTCTGTCTGTCGTTCTCTCTCTCTCTCTCATCTACAATGATTTTAGATTTCATCTCTCTCTCTCTCTCTCTCTCTCTCTCTCTCTCTCTCTCTCTCTCTCTCTCTCTCTCTCTCTCTCTCTCTCTCTCTCTCATCCAAAATGATTTCAGAATCCATTGACATACCTTCCCAGACGACATCACTAAAGTTGATACAAGACGGAGTTAAGAACATCATTACCAACATATTAATGATATAATTAGTTTTGGCATCTCAGATACGGCATATTTTATATATTAAAAGACCAAAACGCATATAAAATTACACATGTTCTCCTTTTAATATTAAAAAATAACTTTCTTATGTGAAAAAATATGACTGAGCTTTCCTAAATAGTTACTATCAAAGAACTTTATGCTTGTGAATAAAGCTTTTTTCCCCATTATTTTTAACATAGAAACCGTTTCGTATTTATTTTAAGATCGAATATTTTACAAGTCCTGAAAGATCTTTTTAAATTATAGAAAATGATTATTTCGATCATCTGTTATTCTCTCAACCCTTATTTGGAATGTTGTTGCCAACTTTGTCAACATGATATAGGTATATGTGCATGAATGTAATTCACGGAATCTTTCCCCAGAAACAAGATTATCAGGTTTGGTGGAAAATTATATGCTCAAAGATGAATATCCACCCCTCTGCTCCGCTATGACTGCTTTTAGAGCTGTGAACTTTTAACCCTTTTACCAGTTCCTATATCTTTATCATTACGATCCAATGGCGTATGTCCGTCAACCTCCTGACTCATCCTGGATCCCTTCCCGTCCAAAAAGTACAGCAATAATTTGTGTGATCACACCGGATGGTGAATGTCAGAGGTAAGATAGTGTGAAATCCCAAATCCTTATGGTGTTTGAGTTATTGTTATCAAGGAGATGATCCAACATTGAAGTTGTTGATCGGATTCAGTAAACAATAAATATAATATGAAATTTATTAAAGGGAATAACAGATATGAGCAGAGATATAGAAGAGAACACGAGCCTCCACATGAAAAAATATTAACAATTTTTATCAATTACATGAACAAAATGCAATTCAACATGACATTTTAATAATTTACTTACTTTTTAAAACAGAGTTTAAAAAATGTATGTGAAATTCAATTAGCCGTTTTATTCACCGATGAAATGAAATTTCATCATGTAATCGATTGATTGATCGAACTCAACTTGCCGCCATGTCAGAATTACCTGTTTGCATCCTGTGTTTTCCAAATCTATGTTGGAAATAGGTTGGCGATAGGTCGGGTTAGCTGTATTTACTTTCCTCCTATCTCTCTTCTTCTAGCCTGGTATGGTCATCAACCATCATGGTTGAAGATTGCGCTTATTTCTACTGTGCATTACAGGTATGGAGCTATTTTTGTCCTTCAAATAAAATATATTACCCAACCTAACCTCCTGTCAGGCTTTTCCATTCTTGGATAGGACGATATTATCACGCTTTTATGTTAGATCGTAGTATCGTAATACAAAAGAACTAAGCTATGGTCCGTTCGCAACCTGATCTGATACACAATTCTATTAATGTGGAGTTATGTATTTTCTAGCTGCTACTCGCATTTCTAACTGGAACTATGACATGACTAGTTTTTTTGGTAGCTATTACACCTCATTGTGCGCCAAAAGTTACTAGCCGAACAATGTTAATCTATACACGTTCATAATGCTAACACGATTGATTCTCGGTTGAAAGAATTCACAACTTAATGACACAAATGAATTAATGGACTTCACTTCCTGTCCTAACTACGTTCTTTGCTAATTAGCGATTCAGTGACATAATTTGCAGACATAAAAAGTCAATTTTCAGCATACGTGATAAAAGATAATTTAAGACTGACAATTTATTTCTCACAATTTGTATCAGAAGAAGTGCTTGACATCTTTAGCATACATGATTCAAATAATATTCAAGACATACCCTCATTTAGCTCAACCAAACAGGATTATTTTCTCCAGCTGTCAGAAATTTTTTTAACACGCCATCGAAGCCAGAATAAATCTCTCTAGACTGTCTTTATTCATAACCATTCGGGAAGATATTATTTTAGGAAAACTATTTGAAATGGCCAAAAATGTTAAGTCTGGTTTGTCTTAGGTTTGTTATTTTGTGCTAAAAGGACTTATGTTAGCATATCTGTCTTACCGTTATCGAACAGACTCTCATCAAACTTCCGTTATGCTTCAAACAAGAGAGGTTACCCTTTACAATCTATTACGAACCTAGGCCACTCTTCAGCTTTAAAAATAATTGATTAATTCATTCAGAAAGATTTTTCGAAATGAAATAATAGACTGAACAAAACCTGAGATTCGAAAAGCAATTAACCATGTTCTTTCATTTTATTTTTAGATTTGTTAGATGACCAAAGGCATTGATGTGTAAGCAAATAAATTTGTGTTATTATACTACTATAACACATAACTATACTACTACTAAGCCATCGGAAGTTCTATGAAACAATTAAAGTAGTGACTTTTTCTTTCAGAAAGTACGTAATGAATCATTTTCATCAAATAAAACGTTAACTTGAAACGTTTTAGTAAATGTAAAAATAAAGAAACAAATAATAACACACACACAAATAAGAAAATAAAAGAAAGAAATCAGTATTCCCAACAGTGTACGCATATAAAGCCAAAAGGCTACTAGTTTTGAGTGTTTCTTTTTCATCCTGAGAACAAATAAGACAGAACTTGAATGAATTGAAATATATCACAGAGATCAGAATGCATATGTTTCTAAGACATCGGAACACATATGCCTCTAAGACATCAGAATGCATATGGCTCTAAGACATCAAAATACATATGCTTCTAAGACATCAGAATGCATATGCCTCTAAGACATCATAACACATATGCCTCTAAGACATCAGAACATATATGCCTCTAAGACATCAAAATACATATGCCTCTAAGACATCAGAATGCATATGCCTCTAAGACATCAGAACACATATGCCTCTAAGACATCAAAATACATATGCCTCTAAGACATCAGAACACATATGCCTCTAAGACATCAGAATGCATATGCCTCTAAGACATCAGAATACATATGCCTCTAAGACATCAGAACACATATGCCTCTAAGACATCAGAATACATATGCCTCTAAGACATCATAACACATATGCATCTAAGACATCAGAACATATATGCCTCTAAGACATCAGAATGCATATACCTCTAAGACATCAAAACACATATGCATCTAAGACATCAGAACGCATAAGCCTCTAAGACATCAGAAAGTACGTAATGAATCATTTTCATAAAATAAAACGTAAACTTGAAACGTTTTAGTAAATGTAAAAATAAAGAAACAAATAATAACACACACACACACAAATAATAAAATAAAAGAAAGAAATCAGTATTCCCAACAGTGCACGCATATAAAGCCAAAAGGCTACTAGTTTTGAGTGTTTCTTTTTCATACTGAGAACAAAAAAGACAGAACTTGAATGAATTGAAATATATCACAGAGATCAGAATGCATATGTTTCTAAGACATCGGAAAACATATGCCTCTAAGACATCAGAATGCATATGACTCTAAGACATCAAAATACATATGCCTCTAAGACATCAGAACATATATGCCTCAAAGACATTAAATGCATATGCCTCTAAGACATCAGAACACATATGCCTCTAAGACATCAAAACACATATGCATCTAAGACATCAGAACGCATATGCCTCTAAGACATCAGAACACATATGCCTCTAAGACATCAAAATACATATGCCTCTAAGACATCAGAACACATATGCCTCTAAGACATCAGAATGCATATGCCTCTAAGACATCAGAATACATATGCCTCTAAGACATCATAACACATATGCATCTAAGACATCAGAACGCATATGCATCTAAGACATCAAAATACACGTGCGTCTAAGACATCAGAATGCATATGCCTCTAAGACATCAAAATACATATGCCTCTAAGACATCAGAATGCATATGCCTCTAAGACATCAGAATACATGAGCCTCTAATACATCAAAACGCATATGCCTCTAAGACATCAGAATGCATATGCCTCTAAGACATCAAAATACATATGCCTCTAAGACATCAGAATGCATATGCCTCTAAGACATCAAAATACATATGCCTCTAAGACATCATAACACATATGCATCTAAGACATCAGAACGCATATGCATCTAAGACATCAAAATACACGTGCATCCAAGACATCAGAACACATAAGCCTCTAAGACATCAGAATGCATATGCCTCTAAGACATCATAACACAAATGCATCTAAGAAATCAGAGCGAATATGCATCTAAGACATCAAAATACATATGCCTCTAAGACATCAAAAAGAAAATGCCTCTAAGACATCAGAACACATATGCCTATAAGACCTCAGAATGCATATGCCTCTAAGACATCAGAATGCATATACCTCTAAGACATCAGAACACATATGTCTCTAAGACATCAGAATGCATATGCCTCTAAGACATCATAACACATATGCATCTAAGACGTCAGAATACATATGCCTCTAAGACATCAGAATGCATATGCCACTAAGACATCAAAATACATATGCCTCTAAGACATCAGAACAAATATGCCTCTAAGACATCAGAATGCATATGCCTCTAAGACATCATAACACATATGCATCTAAGACATCAGAACATATATGCCTCTAAGACATAAGAATGCATATACCTCTAAGACATCGGAACACATATGCCTCTAAGACATCAGAATACATATGCCTCTAAGACATCAGAACACATATGCCTCTAAGACATCAGAATGCATATGCCTCTAAGACATCAAAATACATATGCATCTAAGACATCAGAACATATATGCCTCTAAGACATCAAAATACATATGCCTCTAAGACATCAGAATACATATGCCTCTAAGACATCAAAATACATATGCCTCTAAGACATCAGAATGCATATGCCTCTAAGACATCAAAATACATATGCCTCTAAGACATCATAACACATATGCATCTAAGACATCAGAACGCATATGCATCTAAGACATCAAAATACACGTGCGTCCAAGACATCAGAACACATATGCCTCAAAGACATCAAAATACATGTGCCTCTAAGACATCATAACACATATGCATCTAAGACATCAGAACGCATATGCCTCTAAGACATCAAAATACATATGCCTCTAAGACATCAAAAAGAAAATGCCTCTAAGACATCAGAACACATATGCCTATAAGACATCAGAATGCATATGCCTCTAAGACATCAGAATGCATATGCCTCTAAGACATCAGAACACATATGCCTCTAAGACATCAGAATGCATATGCCTCTAAGACATCATAACACATATGCATCTAAGACATCAGAACACATATGCCTCTAAGACATCAGAATGCATATGCCTCTAAGACATCAAAATACATATGCCTCTAAGACATCAGAACAAATATGCCTCTAAGACATCAGAATGCATATGCCTCTAAAACATCATAACACATATGCATCTAAGACATCACAACATATATGCCTCTAAGACATCAGAATGCATATACCACTAAGACATCGGAACACATGCCTCTATGACATCAGAATACATATTCCTCTAAGACATCAAAATGCATATGCCTCTAAGTTATCAGAACACATATGCCTCTAAGACATCAGAATGGATATGCCTCTAAGACATCATAACTCATATGCACCTAAGAAATCAGAAAGTACGTAAAGAATCATTTGTATAAAATAAAACGTTACCTTGAAACGTTTTAGTAAATGTAAAAATAAAGAAACAAATAATAACACAAACACACACGAATAATAAAATAAAAGAAAGAAATCAGTATTCCCAACAGTGCACGCATACAAAGCCAAAAGGCTACTAGTTTTGAGTGTCTCTTTTTCATCCTGAGAAGATATAAGACAGAACTTGAATGAATTGAAATATATCACAGAGATCAGAATGCATATGTTTCTAAGACATCAGAACACATATGCCTCTAAGACATCAGAATGCATATGCCTCTAAGTCATCAGAATGCATATGCCTCTAAGACATCAGAAAAAAATATGCATCTAAGACATCAAAATACACGTGCGTCTAAGACATCAGAATGCATATTCCTCCAAGACATCAAAATACATATGCCTCTAAGATATCAGAATACATGTGCCTCTAATACATCATAACGCATATGCCTCTAAGACATCAGAATGCATATGGCTCTAAGACATCAAAATACATATGCCTCTAAGACATCAGAATGCATATGCCTCTAAGACATCAAAATACATATGCATCTAAGACATCAGAACATATATGCCTCTAAGACATCAAAATACATATGTCTCTAAGACATCAGAATACATATGCCTCTAACACAACAAAATTCTTATGACCCTAAGACATCAGAATGCATATGCCTATAAGATATCAAAATACATATGCCTCTAAGACATCATAACACATATGCATCTAAGACATCAGAACGTATATGCATCTAAGACATCAAAATACATATGCCTCTAAGACATCAGAATACATATGCCTCTAAGACATCAAAATACACGTGCGTCCAAGACATCAGAACAAATTTGCCTCTAAGACATTCAGAATACATATGCCTCTAAGACATCATAACACATATGCACCTATGACATCAGAACGCATATGCATCTAAGACATCAAAATACATATGCCTCTAAGACATCAGAATGCATATGCCTCTAAGACATCAAAATACATATGCCTCTAAGACATCAAAATAAATACGCCTCTAAGACATCAGAATGCATATGCCTCTAAGTCATCAAAATACATATGCCTCTAAGACATCAGAATGCATATGCCTCTAAGACATCAAAATACTTATGCATCTAAGACATCTGAATGCATATGCCTCTAAGACATCAGAATACATATGCCTCTAAGGCATCAAAATACATATGCATCTAAGACATCAGAACACATATGCCTCTATAAAATCAGAATACATATGCCTCTAAGACATCAAAATACATATGCCTCTAAGCCATCAAACTAAATATGCCTCTAAGACATCAGAATGAATATGCCTCTAAGACATCAGAATACATATGCCTCTAAGACATCAAAATACATATGCATCTAAGACATCAGAACGCATATGCCGCTAAGATATCAGAATACATATGCCTCTAAGACATCAAAATACATATGCCTCTAAGACATCAAAATGCATATGCCTCTAAGACATCAGAACACATATGCCTATAAGACATCAGAATGCATATGCCTCTAAGACATCAGAATGCATATGCCACTAAGACATCAGAACACATATGCCTCTAAGACATCAGAATGCATATGCCTCTAAGATATCAAAATACATATGCCTCTAAGACATCAGAACAAATATGCCTCTAAGACATCAGAATACATATGCCTCTAAGACATCAGAACACATATGCCTTTAAAGATATCAGAATGCATATGCCTCTAAGACATCAGAACACATGTGCCTCTAAGACATCAGAACACATATGCCTTTAAAGACATAAGAATGCATATGCCTCTAAGACATCAAAATACATATGCATCTAAGACATCAGAACACATATGCCTCTAAGACATCAGAACACATATGCCTCTAAGACATCAAAATACATATGCCTCTAAGACATCAGAACACATATGCCTCTAAGACATCAGAATGCATATGCCTCTAAGACATCAGAATACATATGCCTCTAAGACATCATAACACATATGCATCTAAGACATCAGAACGCATATGCCTCTAAGACATCAGAACACATATGCCTCTAAGACATCAAAATACATATGCCTCTAAGACATCAGAACACATATGCCTCTAAGACATCAGAATGCATATGCCTCTAAGACATCAGAATACATATGCCTCTAAGACATCATAACACATATGCATCATAAGACATCGGAAGCATATGCATCTAAGACATCAAAATACACGTGCGTCTAAGACATCAGAATGCATATACCTCCAAGATATCAAAATACATATGCCTCTAAGATATCAAAATACATGTGCCTCTAATACATCATAACGCATATGCCTCTAAGACATCAGAATGCATTTGGCTCTAAGACATCAAAATACATATGCCTCTAAGACATCGGAATGCATATGCCTCTAAGACATCAAAATATATATGCATCTAAGACATCAGAACATATATGCCTCTAAGACATCAAAATACATATGCCTCTAAGACATCAGAATACATATGCCTCTAAGACAACAAAATACATATGACTCTAAAACATCAGAATGCATATGCCTATAAAACATCAAAACACATATGCCTCTAAGACATCATAACACATATGCATCTAAGACATCAGAACGCACATGCATCTAGTACATCAAAATACATATGCCTCTAAGACATCAGAATACATATGCCTCTAAGTCATCAAAATACACGTGCGTCAAAAACATCAGAACAAATATGCCTCTAAGACATTCAGAATACATATGCCTCTAAGACATCAGAATGCATATGACTCTAAGACATCAAAATACATATGCCTCTAAGACATCAGAATGAATATGCCTCTAAGACATCAAAATACGTATGCCTCAAAGACATCAGAACACATATGCCTCTAAGACATCAAAATAAATACGCCTCAAAGAAATCAGAATGCACATGCCTCTAAGTCATCAAAATACATATGCCTCCAAAACATCAGAACGCATATGCCGCTAAGACATCAGAATACATATGCCTCTAAGACATCAAAATACATGTGCCTCTAAGACATCAAAATGCATATGCCTCTAAGACATCAGAACACATATGAATATAAGACATCAGAATGCATATGCCTCTAGGACATCAGAATGCATATGACACTAAGACATCAGAACACATATGCCTCTAAGACATCAGAATGCATATGTCTCTAAGACATCATAACACATATGCATCTAAGACATCAGAACACATATGCCTCTAAGACATCAGAATGCATATGCCTCTAAGACATCAAAATACATATGCCTCTAAGACATCAGAATGCATATGGCTCTAAGACATCATAACACATATGCATCTAAGACATCAGAACACATATGCCTCTAAGACATCAGAATGCATATGCCTCTAAGACATCATAACACATATGCATCTAAGACATCAGAACACATATGCCTCTAAGACATCAGAATACATATGCCTCTAAGACATCATAACACATATGCATCTAAGACATCATAACACATATGCATCTAAGACATCAGGACGCATATGCATCTAAGAGATCAAAATACACGTGCGTCTAAGACATCAGAATACATATGCCTCTAAGACATCAGAACACATGTGCCTCTAAGACATCAGAACACATATGCCTTTAAAGACATCAGAATGCATATGCCTCTAAGACATCAGAACACATATGCCTCTAAGACATCAGAGCGCATATGCCTCTAAGACATCAGAATACATATCCATCTAAGACATCAGAACATATATGCGTCTAAGACATCAGAACACATATGCCTCTAAGACATCAGAATACAGATGCCTCTAAGACATCAGAACACAAATGCCTCTAAGACATCAGAACACATATGCCTCTAAGACATCAGAACACATATGCCTCTAAGACATCAGAACACATATGCCTCTAAGACATCAGAGCGCATATGCCTCTAAGACATCAAAATACATATGCATCTAAGACATCAGAATGACTCTAAGACATCAGAACATATATGCCTTAATACGTCATAACACCTCAGGCTTTAAGACATCAGAACACATATGCCTTCAAGACATCATAACACATATGCCTCTAAGACATCAGAACATATGCTCTAAACATAACCTATGCCTCTAAGACATCAGGATAACATCTAAACTCAAACATCCCAAGAATACATATGCCTTTAAGACACAAACACATATGCTCTAAGACTCAGAATTGCCAAATCCTCTTAAGACATCAGATCATATGCCTCTAAGCTTTAAACATATGCATCTATGACATCAGTACGCATATGTCTAAGACATCAGAACAATTGCTCTAAGACATCAAACAAATGCCTCTAGACACAAAACATATATGTCTCTAAGACATCAGAATGCCTCTAAGACGTCAGATCATATATGCCTCTAAGACGACATAACACATGTGCTTCTAAGACATCAGAACACATATGCCTCTAAGACATCAGAACACATATGCCTCTAGGGCATCAGAATACATGTTCCTCTAAGACATCAGAACACATATGCCTCCAAGACATAAGAACACATATGCCTCTAAGACATCAGAATACATGTGCCTCTAAGACAGAACACATATGCCTCTAAGACATCAGAACATATATACCTCTAAGACATTAGAACACATATGCCTCTAAGACATTAGAACACATATGCCTCTAAGACAGCAGAACACATATGCCTGTAAGACATCAGAACACATATCCATCTAAGACATCAAAACATATATGCGTCTAAGACAGCAGAACATATTTGTCTCTAAGACATCAGAATTCCTCTAAGACATCAGAACATATATGCCTCTAAGACGTCATAACACATCTGCGTCTAAGACATCAGAACACATATGCCTCTAAGACATCAGAAGACATATGCCTCTAAGACATCAGAATGGATATGCCTCTAAGACATCAGAACTCATATGCCTCTAAGACATCAGAACACATTTGCCTCTAAGACATCAGAACGCATATGCATGTAAGACATCAAAATACACGTGCGTCTAAGACATCAGAATGCATTTGCCTCTAAGCCATCTGAACACATTTGCCTCGAAGACATCAGAATGCATATGCCTCTAAGACATCAGAACACATATGCCTCTAAGACATCAGAACACATATGCCTCTACTACATCAGAACACATATGCCTCTAAGACATCAGAACACATATGCCTCTAAGACATCAGAGCGCGTATGCCTCTAAGACATCAGAACACATATGCATCTAAGACATCAGAACATAAATGCATCTAATACATCAGAACATATATGTCTCTAAGACATCAGAATGCCTCTAAGACATCAGAACTTATATGCCTCTAAGACGTCATAACACATCTGCTTCTAAGACATCAGAACACATATGCCTCTAAGACATCATAACACATATGCCTCTAAGACATCAGAACACATATGCCTCTAAGACATCAGAACTCATATGCATCTAAGACATCAGACCACATTTACCTCTAAGACATCAGAATACATATGCCTTTAAGACATCATAACACATATGCATCTAAGACGTCAGAACGCATATGCATCTAAGACATCAAAATACACGTGCGTCTAAGACATCAGAACACTTATACATCTAAGACATCAGAACACATATGCCTCTAAGACATCAGAACACATATGCCTCTAAGTCATCAGAATACATGTGCCTCTAAGACATCAGAACACATATGCCTCTAAGACATCAGAACACATATGCCTCTAAGACATCAGAATACATATGCCTCTAAGACATCAGAACACATATGCCTCTAAGACATCAGAACACATATGCCTCTAAGACATCAGAACACATATGCCTCTAAGACATCAGAACACATATGCCTCTAAGACATCAGAACACATATGCATCTAAGACATCAGAACATATATGCGTCTAAGACAGCAGAACATATATGTCTCTAAGACATCAGAATGCCTCTAAGACATCAGAACATATATGCCACTAAGACATCAAAATACATATGCATCTAAGACATCAGAATGCATATGCCTCTAAGACATCAGAATGCATATGCCTCTAAGACATCAGAATGCATATGCCTCTTTGACATCAGAATACATGTGTCTCTAAGAAATCATAACACATATGCCTCTAAGACAGCTGAACATATATGCCTCTAAGACATCAGAATGCCTCTAAGACATCAGAATGCATATGCCTTTAAGACATCAGAATGCATATGCCTCTAAGACATCAGAACACATATGCCTCTAAGACAGCAGAACATATATGCTTCTAAGACATCAGAATGCATATGCCTCTAAGACATCATAACACATCTGCGTCTAAGACATCAGAACACATATGCCTCTAAGACATCAGAATGCATATGCCTCTAAGACATCAGAATGCATATGCCTCTAAGACATCATAACACATATGCATCTAAGACATCACAACATATATGCCTCTAAGACATCAGAATGCATATACCTCTAAGACATCATAACACATATGAGTCTAAGACATCGGAACACATATGCCTCTAAGACATAAGAATACATAGACATTTTGAACACTGATTGAACTGATTGAAGAGTTTAGTCTTTCATCGTAGTTCAAATGAAAATACGAGAAGACATCACAATTATGTATCAAAGGATTGACCACGATATATTTGGATCAGTAAAGGAATTAAGATCCGTCTTAAATTATATAAGTAAGTGAATAAAGACCTGTTTACAATTGTATAGGAAAGCGTATAAAGACCAGTCTTAAACTCTATAGGTAAATTAATAAAGTCCCGTCTTAGAATGTGTACGTAAATAAAGATCCTTCTTTAAATGTGACGTGAAATACTTCAAATATTTCAGGAAACAAATAAAGACATACTCTAATATGCACATTTATTACACCTATTTACATCATCGCAATTTGATCTGGTACACAATTAGTTGCTAAAAATAATTTCGACCGATGATCATCACATGCGCTGAGCATTGGTTATCGAGTAACGTTGTATTCTAAATGAAATATTGAGAAGATTTTATAATGTAGTTGTTCTTACTTAAAATGGAATTGGTACACGCTGTGTATTCAAGAAATATAATTATCTTGTGCGCAGAGAACATGAAGTATCCTAATATTCAGTTAACATACCAAATATGAAACTGGTCTGTTCACTTTGACAGATATGAAATGGTTATGTTCACTTGACGGATATGAAGCTGTGAGACTATCATGACACTATGAAATACATGAATCTATGAAATTGTGCTATTCATATAACATATATGAATTTATGAAATTGTGCTGTTCATATAACATACATGAATTTATGAAATTGTTCTGTTCATATAACATACATGAATTTATGAAATTGTGCTGTTCATATAACATACATGAATTTATGAAATTGTTCTGTTCATATAACATACATGAATTTATGAAATTGTGCTGTTGATATAACATACATGAATTTATGAAATTGTTCTGGTCATATAACAGACATGAATCTATGAAATTGTGCTGTTGATATAACATACATGAATTTATGAAATTGTGCTGTTCATATAACATACATGAATTTATGAAATTGTTCTGTTCGTATAACATACATGAAAATCTATGAAATTGTGCTGTTGATATAACATACATGAATTTATGAAATTGTGATGTTCATATAACATACATCAATGTTTTACTGTATAAATAAAAGGAATATTATTAAAGTGTGTTGGTTACAAAAGATACGTGAACATATGAATTATAAATTTGTAGTGTTTCGTTAACAGACCCGAATTTATTACTACACCATTTATATAACGGTTTAGGCCGATAAATCAATCCCTCACACGTGATGATGTTGATTTTCGGGTTGGGGGCTGATATTACCTATTCCTTAAAAGCTGAAATTATTTGCTGCCAATGTTGGCTACACAAATTGGTGTAGATTTTTATATACTTACCGGTATTCTCTTGACGGTGAAGTTACCGTCAGCTATAGGGTTCTTTTGGGGACACGTACATTGTATTTTCGGAGCAAAACTTATTTTTGTGAATTGTAAATCCACGTGGAATAGCACAAGCAGCTGCCCTGCGGTAATTTTAAATTTCGCGCTAGAAATGACTGATCAATTACTCATATGTGCCTAAAGTATGTGCAAGTTTGTTCCGGAATGATTTACATGTAGCAAACTTGCACTTTTAATGACTAGGTAACATCAGAGCCAATATTGTCTTTTAGCTTCATCACTGTTTTTGGGGTTGATTTATCAGACTAATAATGATTATGAAGATGTACTAATGCACTGTAAGGGTACATAACACCTGGAATGCACTCATATAAGGGATTCCTTCCCTTTTAATAGAAATATCACTTCTACGCATACCAGAACCAAAGTATATCATCAAGACATTAACCTCTATAACATTATAAGGCCACGCCGGGTTTACATGGCCTTCACACAGCCAACCGGAACTCGTTCCAAAAGCAATATTACTGGGCCAGGAGTGTGGCAAATCAACGAAATATATGCAACAAACTGCATGATGCATGGACTAAGCTTCTTTAGCACATTATAGTACAAATGCCTCTCTAACTGTTATAAATGCATACAACTAGTCTGACATCAAAACTGTCCTAGGTTATAAAATGACAGCATGAAATTACACGATAACCAAGTTGATACACGAATATATCCGAATATATCTATAACAAAAATAATGATGCGAAATTATAAAAAGCTAGAACCCATCTCATATTTTACTATATGCAACATTTATAATTCAACCCAGCTTGTCAATTCAGAGAAAATACGACCGCAATACGAAAAACAGATACCATTAAATCTGATAGTACTTTGTGATGTGAAAGTTTTCTCATTTAATGGACATTTAGTGAAAAATTTCGAATTACCTAACGTATCAACTCATTTTTGTCAAACAGAAGAAAAGAAAAAAAAAGAAGAATGAAGACAATTATGGCAGACATCAACAGTTGAAATACGAATATCGTAAACAAAACATAATCCTACATGGATTCATATCATGTGACTACGCTCTATATTCTGGTATATGGCGTGATTCACGAAAAACATTGAGGGTGTTGAGTTCATACCGCGAGCATCATAGAAGTCGGTCAACCAAGTGAGTAAACTATAAAAGTCGCAATCGTCCAAATGGACTACAGCACACACACAATTAAAAATGCACGCTGCAATTAGATATGTACTATCGAATTACATTAGAATACAGTATATTATAATGCACGGTACGAATTCACCATGTTGCTATGAACAGAATTTACAAAACAGGAACTGACTTTCACTGCATTATTTGCTAACGGACCACCCTCCACCGTGATACTTACGTTGAAATATAACCTGTACTTTGTGAACTACGTTATTCTGCTCTTACAAATGCGTACTAAATAGCACTTGCTATTAGGCTGTTATGTAATTTCTTCTCAGGACATAGTCTTCAGCTAACTCTACTAATTGAATTTAGCAACCGTATTGCAGAGTATGTTAGTATGGTTTAAGACACTGCCCACATGGAGCTACTTTTAGGCATGATGTCGCATCCGCATAATTTGTAACCTGCCCTATCTCAACTTTTTGTGCATACACGTCCTTGATATCGAATTCACCCATAAAAAGAAAGTTGTCCCGTTCAACGAAGGCAATATGCACTCAGTATGGGCCCATGACAAATAAATTTTAAAATGCTATTTTTTTGAAGAATCGTCAGCTAGTCGGTACGTGCACTTAAAAGTCAGATATCGGTCTTCCGTTCTAAACACTAATCTTCTGCAGGAATAAATACGTTGTACCAGATAACAATAGTGATGAACGTGTCGCGGATATTAAAGCCTGATGCGAGCGCGACATCAGCAGAGCTAAGATCTTTAGGATATTGAAATGGCAACCCTTTGTTTGCAGATAATATAACTAATCGCCTCACGATCAGCCCACGTTATTAATACAAAAATTCAAGGTGTTTATCTAGAGAAATCCCAATTAGTCACACATCAATTGACATGTTTATTATTGAAGAATTATCAGTGCATTTCAGCATATTCATGGTTACAAATATCAGTATCGTGAACAACAAATATCGATATTATGAATATCATTAATACATCAGAATCCAATTATTTTCATCTTTTGCTCGCTGTAGGGTCCGAAGTTCGCATTAGAGCAAGAAATTATGAAAATTGCATATACTAGTTGTTCGAGTGATATTGGTTTTAATTTTAAAGCCGAAGCCTAATAAAACAAAAGAGGATAATAGCGCAGTGTAAATGATATATATTTGGCCCAGCAATACTGCGCAGAAGTGACTACTATTTATAATTGACGAGTCTGTCATCTGTATTATGCGGCTTTCTAATCAAAATAATTTTCGTCTGCAGTTCAATCTAGACACGTTCCTAGGTTCGCGCACTCGTACCACACAATATTCAGTACAACCGTGTTCATTTCAAAATGGTGGATCTTACACTTTACAAAAAAATCTATTTCCACGCCATGATATATTTAGTGCATCTATCGAAAGCAAATTAGTCCAGATTGAATACATGAATTTGCTCATGATGCGGGATTGCCTTGATAATGTTTGGGTTCAAGCTATATTTAATGATATTATTATCGCTCTTATACACAATAGTATCCAGTGAAACTTGCATGAAGCTCTAATTGACAATTTTATGTTTTACTGTCCTATTACAATCTGTTTTGAGGACATATTCACACAGATATTCCGGCTGGAGTCCTCGAATTGAAAAGTGATTAATGGCTTGTTTCGGTGATTTTCTCAGCGGGATTGCGACACGAAATTTGAAACAAATGACATATCTTCAAATTGTATCGCTTACCCGGTATGCTCTCTACATTGCTTGCAGATGTATCTCACATAACACTAACCTGTGGATAGGCATGCATAATTTATGTAATAACAACATCGTCCTCTGTAGTTTTGCAATAGATTAATAATACAAAAAGAGAGAATCTGACTCGGTTTTCGTACAAATGTGGGACTGAATACGTAATCTAATCAAGTCCAGCTTTCACTATTTTTTTTGTCCAAAGGTTTTCTGAAATCAAGATGATTTTATCGTATCGTGCTTATGCTTTTTTTTTAAAATGTCTGCTAAATATCAGGAAAAAAGGTGCCGTTGCCAACCAAGCAATAAAAAATATAAGCCAAATTCAAGGAGGACAATTTAGAAAGTTTTATAAATCTGGAACCTGATATCAGTTTTTAATACCTGTCTGAAACCGCCATTTAGACCAATCAGGTAATGACAATTTTGTATGCTAAGAAGCCCCTCTTTTTCTCTTAAGGTAAAGTATGTCGGTTTGCCAAATCATTCGCATCCTTAAAAGGCTAAGTTTTAACCTAGTTAAGAGCATGTTTAACCTCGTTAAGAGCATGCTCTGTTTGTTGTCGTCCGAATACGATGTTTCCAAACATAAAGTATGGGCAGATGTTTTTATTTATGATGTTGAGCCTCACTGACTTGATAATTACCTTGTCATCAAGCTTTCAGGACACACGGTACTAATGGTATTGAAAAATGGGAACCAGCCTGGATATGGGTGAATATTAAACACAGTATTATGGATTTGTGTGGCCAGGATTGGTTAATAAATGTAAGTTAAGTAAAATATTCTTTTGAGGGCATATCCTAGTTGTAAGTGAAAAATATGCAGACATTGTTTTATTGATGGCATTTCAGTCCTTTAACAGTCTTGAGTTTGAAACAATCATTACAAAAATTATCGCCTGACTCTTTGGTGCGGAATTGAAAGCATATGTTTCAAACACACACAGGTCTAGAAAATGCTGCTGCTCATTTCCTTTCCTCTACACAGAAGCTGACATCCAGGTTTAATCTATGCTGATAAATATACGTTTGATCATGGGCACTCAGAAATTTTAAGTTATTGAATTATTAATATCATGGTGTTTGCATAGGTTTACTAAGGGAACTTGAATTAATGCCGTGATTCCATTGGTACTTTTAGGATTGGTATTGCTAGGGAAAAAAGGTATTGCTATGCGGCGTAAATGCGGGGCCTAAATGGTGTAGTACTTGTATAACTTGGGGAAAACCTCGGGTGCAATACTACGAGTAGAACAGTATCAGACAATGTGCAATGCATCTATTAAAACGTACATATTGACACAATTTGAAGGATGCCGATGCCATTTGGCAATGTTTTCGTTGAAACCCACTGATGGTTGTCTTGCATAAATGTATGGGTTGAAACGAATGCATTTCTTATCAAAGTATCGTTTGTATTTACAGCCACTCTATTTGCTTGAATCCATAGGTTCTCTTGCTGGCGTGTCAATAATTGTGAGAATTCACATCAAGTAAATAATATGCAAGCAGATTCCCAAATTCAGCCTTGTTACCTTCAGCATTGATTCTCATTTTCGACTTCGAGCAAGTATTCAAAAGGAGTGTTTGTTTTATTATCACAAAAGCTCAACTCAAATTCTTGCTATCATAAATATTAAAACACACCAATAAAAATAAGTATAAACTATTTTCCTTTCAAATCCAGCTTTACCACTGACTAAAAGCTTATTTTATATCTAGTTCATTATCATGTACTAATTCACATTTTGTCTTACGGGTCAATAATTTTAATATAAGGTTGAGACGAAAAAGAAATGCGTTTTTAACATATACTTTGATACTTTAGATCTTTTGATGTAAGGCACATGATTAAAATACTGATATTAGTTGAGGAACATAATTTTGACAGCATAAATAAAATATAGAAATAAATTTCAAAGTTATTGTATTGTACAGAGGGCATACATTATGTGTTACGATTTGTATAAATTTTTGAATGTTACATAATATATTTGCGAAAGATTTGAAACAATTATCGCACCTTTAATGCAAAGTTGTAAACTATATTGTTTTCTATATGTGAAAAATGTGTGTACTTTCAAATATTTAATAGAATTCATTGAATAAACTTTTCTGATTAGACGATGTGCATTTTCTTTAATTAGTATTTGAATTTAATTAATACCCTGCTTCTACTAATTGAATTCAGCAACCGTGTTGCAGAGTATGTTAGTATGGTTTAAGACATTGCCCTCCTGGAGTTACTTTTAGGCATGATGTTGCATCCACATAATTTGTAACCTGCCCTATCTCAACTTTGATAGTATTTGGTTAGCTCTTTTGAATTTGTAAAGCATATTTCTCAATTTGCCCATCATTTGCAAATAGTTTTTTATTAAGTGAGCTGAGCTTTATCTTAAAATAACATGAACTGTTGTATCCCTTACCAATCAACTAAACTAATAAAGTTTATTCTTTATTTGAATTTAATCTCAACTAGTTCAATTTATTTCCTCTTTGATTGAATTCATTTACTGCAGTTGTTGTGGCCCGAAAAAGAAATACATTTTTATTTGTATTTTATTTCTCTATTTTAGTTACGCTCTTAAAATTATATGCCCATTTCTACGCATGTTTTTCATATCATTTAGTTTTATTGGTAACAATAGGAACCGCTGTCCCCTATTTCAACTTCAGCCAACCTCAGTTGTTAGCAATAGGGGCAAAATTATCGGTAACTTGAAACGGTATTAGAAATATCGTTGCAACTGTGTTCATATCTCGTAGGAACCGAATATTTTGTTGGTATAACAGTAAGTTTGGGGGGGGTTGTAATTACAACGATACAATCAACCATTCCAATCGTGTTTTTAATAATGTTTTCCTTGCAGAAGTATTTATGTTGGTGTCGATAAACCGCTGCTCCGAAATTCACCTATCTTTGGTATGATATTTAAAAATTCCGATGCGGAAAATTTTATAACACCGCCTACAGAATATTTCATAACACCGCCTACTGAATATTTTATAACACCCCCTACTGAATATTTTATAACACCGCCTACTGAATATTTCATAACACCGCCTACTAAATATTTTATTAAAACACTGCCTACTGAATATTTTATAACACCAACTACTGAAAATTTCATAACACCGCCTACTGAATATTTCATAACACCGCCTACTGAATATTTCATAACATCGCCTTACTGGAACCTTTTATTTCCACTATTACTACTACTACTACTACTACTACTACTACTACTACTACTACTACTACTACTACTACTACCGTTTTGGCGGCCATTTCCTTGAATCGTATGCCCAAAGGGGATTGTAGTAAAAGGTCACGTCTTTCTGAATATGGCACATCTACCACCACAGGGCACTTTACGCCTTGTAAAGACAGATTATCATGCTATCGGTAATAGCGTAAAACCCCAGGACAAGAACAACAACAACAAATGTAACTAAGGTTATTCTTTAGTTTATAGCGAGTGGGGGGTGGGGTGCGTTGTATACATGTAACATGAAGTCTATCCTAAATACAAGCCTGGTTTCAATATTAACCTTATAGAATAAAATAAACTCACATCTGTTCACATAAGAAAATGGACATGAACTGGTCTCCCAACTGACAGAACGATATCCAACCACAAACGTTTTAC
The DNA here is from genome assembly GCA_016746295.1 of Potamilus streckersoni. Taxonomy (NCBI): domain Eukaryota; kingdom Metazoa; phylum Mollusca; class Bivalvia; order Unionida; family Unionidae; genus Potamilus; species Potamilus streckersoni. The sequence continues at coordinate 3,309,231 of JAEAOA010001832.1, forward strand.
GCAGTAAATATGTGATGTACTTCCGATTAAAATAAAATTTGTTTGTGTCTTCTATAGTTTACTGTTCCAAATCTAATATCGCAAATATCCGGACACAAACAATACAGAAACAATGATAATTTATACATGCAGTAATCCTCCTTTCATATGAATGCAGCAACAATGAAATGTTTAGTTACGAATGTGCCACTTTAGAGTAAATAGATCGAATGTCTACGGTACATAAAACGGTACCCTATCAAACAATTGTCACGCAGTGGACATTCTGTGCTGACTTTGTGTACAAAATTATATTTACTCCGAAGGATATTTGTTCTTTGATTGAAAATTTGTAAAAGGAAAGTCTAATCTTCTTTTAAAGTTGAATACTTGTTCAACTTCGTTGGGGACTGAAATAAAAACTATGTGACAAAATGAATCTCAATATATATATATATATATATATATATATATATATAATTTATGTATATACATAATAGAGAATTAACAGCAATATTACCACTGTAATAATAAAATATACCAATAACAATATTACCACACTGGTTTTTCGGTGTTTTTACAGTTGTATATATGAGCATGTGAATACAATTGCGATTAGTATAAATACAGTCCCAAAAATATTAGTAGCTATAATAGCATTGTTACAGTTAATTTATTTCAATATTTTGATATCGTTGGAACAGCTCGAATACAATGAGTTCTTTTCGTACATCATGCAACCCCCAGCTACCATACCAAACACAACTTTTCCCAAACAATGGGAGAAAAAAGTTGTACTATCTTGAGCATGAACATTCTATATTTGTGAAGATTGTCATACACCAATTTTTGTGAGTAGAGCGTAGACGATACATGTCAAATATGGCCTGTCCACTAAGTCTCAATTGAACTGTGACCCTTTTGTTGCCAAGGCAACAAAAATAAATAAAGTCAAAAGTAAATAAATAAATAACGTTAGATGGAAATGTTAGCGTTTGTAAAAGGGATTTAAAACATTAAAATCCTCCTTAATTTATTCGGCATCGTTAGCTTGGGAATGATCTGCGGTGTTATTGCCCAGTGTGGACAGATAGGCGAAAAGTTACAGATAGCTGAGCAAAGTATTGAAATAACAACAACTAGCACCCTTTCAATAAATAAAAATATAACATTTTAATCAATTAACATATAATCAAAAGAAAATCACCTCCCATACAACCGATTTACTAAACAAAATATAATCAATTAAAGAATAGCCAAAAATCACATTCCAATCTAAAAGATTTACAGTAATTACATTGTACGACTTTCATCCTATTACGAGTGGTGAATTTAGAGCGCAATCTCCAAGCTTGACAACATCACCTGTCAGCTGTCTTCTCTCGACTTGAATCCCACGTCTAAGAGACGTGCTTGGTCCTCTTTCGAATCTTGACTATCCTGACCTCCCGTAGATCTAGATTTCCCTTGACCCATCGTGTTCCTTCCTTATACCCCATTGTCCTTTCTCTCGCTCTGATTATGAAGCCGTCCCCTTAAATCTATAATATGTCTCACGCTAGACAAATTCCACTACTCATCTATCTATCTATCCATCTATCTTTACACACACACACACACACATATATATATATATATATATATATATATATATATATATATATATATATATATATATATATATATATATATATATATATATATATATATATATATATATATATATGGACTATATGTCTCTTGCTCAGATTTAAGTGTTTAAGTGGTTCGCACTGCACAATTCTGACCTAACGTGATCCTGACCAATATCTCCTCACATATTTTGTGTTTCAGTAAGGTACTGTTAGATTAATACAAATAACCTTAGCTCGAAGTTCATTTCACTCCGCCGGCAAGTCGTTATAAATTCCCACGTGCTTTCTACAGACAAATGTTTCTGTATATTCCAGTATACTTTACAACAATACTTATTTACATTTGCTATTCAATGCAGTGTAATGCTCAATTACTTATAGCATAATATCCATTAAATCTAACTACCATATAGTAACTTGCGTGAACAATATAATATTACGAATTGATATATAAATATCCACTTGTCATTAACTCGCAATAGCAAAGATAATCCTACCCAGAGAATCAATTCATATATCTTAAGAAAAATTACACATTTTATATTAGGTTGAATTCATGATATCCCTATGAAATTCTACACATAGAATATTTAATTACATGCAATCCGTCAATTCTCTCGATTAATTAATAATTGAAAATTCAAAGAATTAAATGGCATAAAAAAGATATCAATAGAGTCCTAGGTAATGAATACACAATACATGCGTGAATCATAAGCATATCAACACATTTGCCAACAACCAAACTGACGAAACAAAATATTAATTTGGAAACTAAAATTGCATATCTTAAAACCGTTATTTTCAACAAAAAAAGTATTAGCCTATAGCCTAACCTACTTTTTATGACAGCTGTCTGGCACCTTTCTAGTTGTTCAGTTCTAATGAAGAAACACTACTCTCTGGGATTCTCCGGAGTCAATTTAAATTCTTCCAAGCAATATTCTAGACTAGGAAATCTGCAAAAGGTAGCCCTAAATTGTTTCCCAAAGTTTACGCCCTTAAATTTTCCTTATCAATTGGAAATAACTGTTCATAAATTTCTCTCCAAATTAACGTGTCTGTCATCGATTTCTCTAGCCTAAAATATGCTGCAATTAGCTTCGATTGCAAAAACAATCATTTGACGTGCTTCCCTTTTGAACTGATACGGGTCGGAGTCTTGATGCACATATATCATATACCATTAAAAATGACCCGAGCTGCTAATGAAGCTTCAACAGAACACCTGTTGTGTTCAGAGATGAAATAAAGAAATAATCATTGAATTTTTTCCAGACCTTTCTGTTCTGATTATCTTAACTTGAAAGCACAATTTATTTAACCTTAAGTTTCAATAAGTTTTCAAAATTCGACACATCACAGCATTATTTGTCGAATGAAGGATAGTAAGCAAATAAAGACATTGCTTACTAGTTGCCTAAATCTAGCATGATGTTTTCTATTTGCGTAACAGGGGTCAATTTTCCAAAGAATTTTCCAAGGTAAGATCAAAGAAACACTAGCAGCAGCAACAACAAAACAGTAATGTTTATTTCGCTGATCGTTACATAAGTGTGTGATCAGATAGAAAGACAAACGTGTGAATCTCTGAGCTGGAAAGAATGATAATAATGAAACTGTATGAAACTTTGTCACTTACGAGGTTTACTTGCCTCATTTGTGTATCTTTTGACTATATTTTAGTTCTTTTTTTCTACCAAAGTATTTTTACGTATCCATTTGTGCGAAAAGCAAACATTTTTTAATTGATTCTGTCAACTGCAAAACCATTCTATAATACATTGCGACATATCCATAAATACCAGAAAATCAGTGGAGAGAAAAAACAAAAATGAAATAAAAGTAGTTTCACTGATAAGAAATAAGCAAAGCCTACGAGGAAAGAGCACTGTTTCAGACGTGCATGCGAACTGTAGTATACGTTTATACTTACTGAGTATTTCTCAAACTGAAATGAAAATACGCCATAACAAGAGCATTATTATAGTATACTCAGTTCGTGACTCCCTATGCAAATTCATTGCCTGGAACGATCTAGTTAACTTTATATCTATTAGACGTCGTCAAGCACTTATTGGAGTCTTTCTAGCATTCGCAAAATCCATTATGTTTGTTGCTACCAATCATGGGCATTCGAAGTCATCAAGGAACTAGGCACTGAAGAAAAAAGCAAACAACTAAGGCATCTCAATAAAGACTCTATCCATATTAAACAAATCGGCTGTCAGCAATGTCAGAAATCAGACCTCAGAAAGGGTACTTATTGAAGAGCAATTGAGTTAATTTGAGTTCATTTAAAGACAGAAAAGGAAAGATTCTAAGTTAGCAACATGAAAGATTTGAAACAAAATGTCCAAAGGTAACTTGCATAGGAAATTATAAAAGAACCTAACTCAATAGAAAACATCCTTCCTGAATGAGCTGCTGGCAGAATCGCTAGTCTCTATTGCAAATCCTAACAGTTTTGAGAACGAACCAAGAAGTCGTTGTTTTCCAAGACATGGTATAAAACGTGTCTACTAACGCAAGGTTTTCAACATCTGTTACTGACAATAAAATTGATTGAAATGAACAAGGCACCTACCGCTAAAACGTGGGATGTGTCCAGGTGGCGAAAGTGGCGCATCAAAAACCACTTGCACTGCAAGATGAAGATACATTTTGGCCATGGAAAACTGAGGATGGACGGGCACATCCACTTCCCATGCCGTGTAGCTTACACTTTGTCTTTTCAGCAAGAATTTTAGGTCTAGAGGCAGAGATTAGTCCATAAAATTGAAGTTTAAAGATATAATACTGTGAGACCACTTAATGTGATTAATACCTGAAGTATCAAGAACGTGATCGAGACTGGTGCACTTACAGACAATATAAGAGAAACGAAGACTGAATGTACCAAATGGTGTGCCGGACGACAGAAACCCTATTCTCGGTAATTTAGAATACTGTAAACATCGCATAATGAAAATTAATAGGCTGAATCTCCCTTCATTCTGACTTCAGATTGCAATGATAGGTTTTATCGAGAATGCAGGTATTGCTCAAAGCCAAGGGGACAATGTAACATTTTATCAAATGACTAAACATGCTGCACATCAAGTGTAAATCTACATTCATAAGACAAAGGACACTAATGAAAACTGTGTTCATTGCCTTAAGCTGATGTATATACTAAGTTTTAGCAATTGACTAGTCCTACAAATGGAACCTCGGTCATGCCCTGATAAAAAAAATGTTTGAACCAGAACGAACACAAAAAACATAATACATTTACTGTGCTCCTCTTGCAAAACAAATGTCTGCACATATACATTAGGCGCGAACATGGCCTCCATTTAAACAACCAACACCTTCTTAGCGACGACAAAGTCAGCTCAAAAGAGACAACCCTGAAAGTGTCCCACATTCAGATCGGAAATCCCAAAGAATGTTGTAGACGTCTAAAACCTTCAGAAATTCCGGTGATGTCAAAAATCGATCACATCTTTAGGAATTATGAGATTGCAGACTATAGGAGCTTTACTTACCCCCATAACTGAAGAGTTTGGCAACATGGAAAACGACGCACCCACGAAACCGAAACTTTGACGTTTTGTAAAAACACATGTTAGGACATTTTATAGTTCAAAACATTCGCTTAGTTTAAGCTACAATTTAGACATATATTAAAGTGAACATAACTAGCCATGAACCTAAAATATCCAAATGTTTTTGAACTTATTTTTACTCTTAACATAGCAGAGGCGCATACTTGGCGTCGACATTTTTCCATTGGTAATGTTATCAATAATAGCAATATCAATGTATATGCAATTCAGAAAAAGTAAAGCTACTAATTTGGATTAAACTATATATATATATATATATATATATATATATATATATATATATATATATATATATATATATATATGTGTGTGTGTGTGTGTGTGTGTGTGTGTGTACGCTCGTACAAATGTAACAAAAGAAAAAGGTGAAATCAATAAACTTTGTAAATTTTAGAAGAAAAAAAATATTCCCTTAGAAAAAAAAGTAAAAATATGAAATAGGACTTACGGTTTGTGAATAGAGTCCAAAATTAATCCTTTAAGGGAAAAATATAAGTCATATCACTAAACAATTCTAATTGAATTCAGGGTCGAATCTCGATGAAGTTCCCATATAGAAGGCGATGGTGTTTGATGAGGTCGTTGTACTGTTGGTAACAATTCCTCCTTCAAACACAGTTTATAATTTTCTGTTTAGAAATTATAACAAATGTCCAGTGAGTATTTTTCTCCCAGAAATTTTATAAACGTGAATAAACACTTTTGTGTGTTTCCAGAGAATGAATTATTAAATTCCCAAAACAAAATAAATGAACTTCAAATCAAGCTGGCATCCACAATCAAAGAACACATTGAGCTCTGAGGTATGAAAATACGACTCCCTAAATTTCACTAAGAACAAGTATTGAACCCAACTAAAAACGTCATTTCGACACTTGTGATGGGTCACATGATGACTTAATCATCAACCCGCGCAATACAAAATGTCATTTGTCATGTACGCGAATAGCCCTATCTAAGAATCAAATTCTTACAATGGAAATAAATAGGCTTGTTTGTAACTCAACTAACACATGGCTCGAAAATGACCTTGGTTATAGCTAATCGTATTCACCCAATGATTACATGCTCTATAAACCAAAGTGAACTAAAAATAACGATAATGTAATACCTTTTACATTCAAAATTAGACTGATTGTTTTAGTTAAACAATATCAAATTCCGTGAAAAATATCACTACAATAAAATGTAATGAAACTAAAATAAAAAAGTGATTTTAAAATTAAAATACAAGTAACCAAATTACATATTCTTAATAGTGCATAGTAACAATGTTTGAAGTAAAACTAATTTGTAAGGAGATAAATTAAATAATTTTATTTGATGTCCAATAGAATGTGAATAAACTCCTTTCAAAAATGCTTTTCCATTTTGGTCAAGGGTACTCAGTGGGATTAAATCTTGCTGGAAGAAATTTGCAAAAAAACTCATAAAAGACCAATATGGCGGTATGTCAACAATATTCTCGCTCTTTCTGTAAGAACGAGATATGTATGTTCTAAGGTCCTAAGCTGACACCTGCCGAATAATTGGCAAGTCAATATTATAGGACGGTAGATAATAAAAGACATGCGTCCCAGTTGGTTGTTCAGCTATGTTATTGTAACCTTAAAATCATTCCCATACCTAATAGTTTTTAGATATTTCCCTGAACTGCAATGTTTGGCTGATAGCTTTGCATTGTCGTAGTGCATGCCTTGTAGAAGTATAACATTTTTCTTTCTTTTTACTATCTTGTAAGATGACGATTGATAGGTACCAAGCACACGAGAGACGGAAGTGTGACACAATTTTTCTCGAATATAGGGATCTAATGCTGAAAACAATACAACAACAGAAACATTAAGTGAAAGGAACAAAAGGCACCTCACAATGGGTTTTCTGGGGGAAGATGGTGATGCTACAATTTGATCCTGTACCTTACAATGGAGCGCTGTTGACAAAGACAAAAAAGATAATTGAAGTTAAAATCAACTACATAAGTGAGTTATGATTTCATGAAGTTTGGGTAATGATTAAGTAATTATGCCTGCATGATGTAAATTATATTGGTATGTTTATGCTAACCGTACTTTGTGTACCATGACAGATCAAACGAGAGTATCGCGGTAATTCGTTTACCAAATATACTTGCTATGCCAAATGTGGATATTCAAAGATATATTATTATTATTCAATGCATACCATATATTTTAGTACAATCTGTTTACATTTCTAAATAAGACAGCATGTCCTTATATGGCACACAAGAAAAACGAGGCTGAAAACTGAAGTACTTATCAGCTGATCTAACATTAAATGTGATACAAAAGAAAATATAGGATAAAGAAAGTAAGCAATATTTAAAATGGCTTATGACAATGAAGTCTCTGAATGGTAGGCTTTCCAAATGGTCCCCGTCCTTTCTGGAATATTACATGACAGTTAAGTAGTAGGGCTGGAAAATCTCATTGAAATTAAGATGGGCTCAGTCTTGCAGAACATGGCGAGTGTAGAGATCTGAATGGAGACGAATAAGATTGCGAGGCAGAAATGAACACATTACAGGATTTTAAACCATGCTTCATCTAGAAGAGTGTGTGCGAATTGTAAGAGAAAGGTCCACATTCAAAACCAATTACGGGTTTCTTGAGTGACAATATTTTACCAGAAATAAATGCCCGAAAGGTGGCTGCCATGCCTACTGATTACGAAATGATAAATGGTGTGTTATATCACATACGGTCACCTGGGTGAAATAGAAAGCAGAAACAATTAGTGATAAGGCGTACATTAAATGTCAAAGTAATGCACTGATGCCATTATGACGCAGTTCTTGGGCATCTTGGATTCAGTAGAACAAAGCAAAGGTGCAATATAAATTCTACTAGGTTGATATGTTTAAAGACATAGACCTTAGGGTAAAATAATGTTTAGATAGTGGCAGCGAGATGGTCCTTAAGGACAAAAGTCAGTCTAATTACTGCAGATACACATAGAGGGATCTTTTAATCATGACCCCGTGGACATTGAGTGATCAGGGCAATACACACATGTGTATGTATGTATGTATGTATGTATGTATGTATGTATGTATGTATGTATGTATGTATGTATGTATGTATGTATGTATGTATGTATGTATGTATGTATGTATGTATGCATGCATGCATGCATGCATATATATATATATATATATATATATATATATATATATATATATATATATATATATATATATATATATATATATATATATATATAAAACGATGTATACAGCAGCATTTCCGGGAAGAATACTGACGCAAACACAACCGCACGACTTTTCGTTTAAAATATTATGTGTCGTCATGGGGCATGACGGTGCCTACTATCATACCTTAGAGAAATTTACTCGTGGAATGACATGTGCACATTAGCAAATACAAAAATGTAATTACCAGAGCTTATAAACTATGAAACAGATGGCTAATTGAGCGATTTAAGGCCATACTGACCAATGCTGTCTATATTCGTGTCACCCAAGTAACTGGGACTACTTCATTCCCTAAGTCTAGCAGCATCCGAGAGTCAACACAAGAAATAAGTTTCTTCATAATGACATATCAGGACTCTTGCTTGCCTGTCGATATGACAATGTGGGGCTGACAGAACATATTCAAATTTAGATGATTACAATACAGATGTCCTAACCAAATGCCAATAAATATACACTTGAGTCAAACAATATATCGAATTTTTTCAACAAAAACAACTTTTAAGGACCAAAATGTCATTTCATTCAAAGTAGGAGACAAATGTTGGATGTGTTCATCAGCCAGTGAGCCAGGCCTCTCTACAAGACTGTTACACATGCGCAGAACCGTTTTAAGAAGTTTGGGGGCCCTAGCCACAAACTCTAACCTTAAAAGTAACCAGAATTGCGTCTCAGTCTCTCAGTCTCAGACATAGAGTATTGCATTGCATTTCCATGTGCATGTGTGTCATTTTTTGTTAAATTTATTAATATAGCACTAAACTGCTAACACAGCAGACATCCAAATTTTATTAAATTATAATGAAAGCTTGAAACTATTTATTTTTTAAAATATTTTTGTTCCAATAGTGAATAACGCATCAGAGATATAGAGTTTCACCAAGTTGACGTCATTAAACGTGTAGAACGAACGTTTCGAAGTTATTTACTAAATGTGAAAATATCAACACCTGACATATGTGTAAATGGTCAACTGGGAAGAATCCCACTCAAATATTTATGGCCGGTTAAATTCGTTAAATGTTAGTTTAAACTTTAAAAAATCTGGAAATATTAAATTGATTATTGCATACAGGCAGTTGTATGTTGAAAATAAATCAAATAATTTTATCAACTGGGCTACACTTTTAAAAGAGACATTAAACAGATTTGGTTTTTCTGAAGTGTAGATGTTTTTCTGATTCTGTAAACTGCTCAAAGTTTAGTCCAATTTTTAAACAAAGGGGTAAATATGTAATTCTATCAGACTGGAATAAAAAGTTACAAAATTCCAGCAAACTGTCAATAGATATAAATGTAAAAACCGACACCGAAATCGTAGACAATTTTAAATACTTGCGTAACCATAAACATCGATTGCCATTTTCTAAAATAATATTGAAGATGACCACTTTATTTTAGCATGCCTGGTATACTAGCTTGCGTATAAACCTTAAACAAAATTCTGAAATAAAGTGCATTAAATTATTTACTTCTAGAAATAAGAATAATATGTTCTCTAGCGAAATGAAGCATTTAATATAAATGACATATTATGACTTTAAGAATAATTACCATGTTGAGATTATATCCAAACTTATACATAGTATTTGATAACCACGCAATATTCGTAATATGTTCTCTACAAACATGATAATGCTTATGATATTGAATTGAATTGAATTGATAGTTAACGGTGTACTTGTATGTGAGTGCCTTATCAGGTCATGTGGAAGAAAAAATATCCGTCTGATGAACATTATAAGGTTTTCATAAATCTAGAAATCCACTGGAAATCTTCACTTGTGCAGATATATAAAATTGCCATATTACTTCTTTTGAAAGCCTCTCTCGAGCAACGCCTAGAGTTACATTTCCTACCTTTGCTAACGTTTAAACGGCTTCTTCGCCCTTCGAATAAGCCCGTGCTGTAATCCGCCCAGAAGCTTTACTTTTATTATCTATATTGATTACATTACAGAGTGCAGCTCTACCTCTAGTGAGTCAACTAGTCTTCATACGTCCTTTAATGATATATCTGGCACTCCTTCCAACTGCAGGACTGATTGCGTTTAAGTCATGGATACGATCTAGGTCAGCACGTTGGCAAGCTGTCATTTAAAGGTCTACTATATTACAATACAGACAATATATGAGAATGTAAAATGTTTGCTAAATATTTCAGAAATGAGCATACAAATGCATATTTTAACTCACAGAGAAGAAAATGAAGATGATGTGTGCATTTGTCGATGTTTTACGGAAAACTCTCACGAAATCTTTGTATACTTCCGGTGATAATAGGAGTTCCAGAAGTGACGCACTAACGGGATGTGTCTCAAGTTTAGCGTATGTGGTGAGGATGCCAGCGAATTTACGGCAAATTGATCATACTCGTTTTCGTCGTATGGGGAAGGTAAACTCCTAGAAGATGGCGAACTTAATGAATTTGAAGCTTTTGCTCGCTGAGGTTGGACAGTATCAATTTTAGCCCGAACGAGACGAGAACGTGCAAGAGGAGGAAGACCCTTAAGAGAACATACGGCATAATGAGGCTGAATAACGTTTGGGCTATTTATTCTGGTAATTACTATTATCATTATGGTAATTATTATTGTTATTATTCTTTCATTAATGTTATTTCAATTATATAATGAAAAGAGAAGGGAACGAAGTTGGGTGAAACTTGGATATCTTCATAGCAGATTTTCATGTGATCTTTGTTCATTAGTAACTAGTGGTGTTTAAAGTTAAACACTTAAGACTCAGACTGTGAGAGATGTAGAAAAAATACTTTATTAACTTTAGGACTCATGTTTCTTATTTTAAACCGTGCTGAACTGCAGACCCAGAATGTACTTTAGGTGTGATTATCTACCACCCACCACAAATAGTACGATTGAAGAATTTTATTAAATAGAAAAATGTAATAGATCTGGTGTGTCCTGATGTTTAGCAAGCATAAATTTTCTCTGTAGGTCTAGGTGTATAATCTAGTGGCAGAGGAAGTATACAAATATATGAGGAAACAAATCTTGAGAAAAATACATTGCTAATTAAATGTTCATGATTGTGGTACAAACATTTGAACAAAGCCTAACCATGCATATACATATATTTTATACTTTGCCATGCACGAACCTATCATACATTTTACACACAAGTTTGTTATCTAACACAATAATGAATGATGGAATGTATTTACCATGTATATTGGTGTACCTGTGGAAATTGTAGCAGTAAAGACAAGTGTAGATGACTTAAAGAGATCAGCATGATTCTGGGTAAGACTGAGGAGATCAAGGAGGACTGTATCAGTGATCATCCTAGCTGTATCATCATTGATCACCCTAGCTGTATCATTAATCATCCCGTTGTCTATCATTGATCATCCTAAATTGCCAGGCAATTCTGTCCAAGTATATGAACTGTATTCCTAGTGATATGTTGTTCGCTGTCTAACTTGAATATAACTTTAAACGTACAATTGTTATATGTGCTGTATGTACGAGTTTTATCAAGTGGTATTATTCAGTGTTGCAAACATTGCACCATCTATATACCCTTGGCAACGTGTCACGCATCAAAATAGTGAGTTGCTGTCATATTCTCTCTGATCCATTTTTGTATCTCAACATGCCTGTCTCTAACAATAGTGTCCACCTCCACACTATGGTTCTGCAATATTTTATGGCTCTAGATGGTCATTTTTATCATATGGTGACTACTCTTCACTTCATTGTTCTAAAGAAAAGAGAAAGAATCTGTTGAGCAAATTTAACATTACTTCTATTCTTAAAACGTAACGTCACCTGTATATATCATAATTGTGTTTACCAACAGTTAAGGTCAGCGTATTTTCTTGCACGAGTGTCATCTATAATTGTTTGCCGTACCATTGCTCTTTCTCTTTACGTTTTGGACATTTACTTGACAACCCGTGTAGTAGGTGAAATTTTAGACGTGTATACTGATCATCGTGGTTTTTACACAGATAATGATTGCTCATGAATATGTCTATCAATAAAAATGTATCATTGCTAAATAGTAACAAGTTGACAAGTGATTGGTCTATTTAGAGTAACGATTACATAATCATAATGAGCTTCGTTAACAAAATGTAATATATTTCATTTGTTTTATTTCAAGTATCAAGCATCAGTCTGACAATGATGTATCAAGTCCCTGTCTTAAGAGGATAAAAATGTTTTGCAAATTCGAGTGCATCCCTTTGCAGCAGATATAGTAGACACGCGTGAAGTATTTTGCAAGTCTGAACAATAATTGACAAATGTACCAAAACATTTTGCTTACTTTTACAACATAAGAGTTGATCATAAAATTTGATATATTACCAATACATTGTATTTTTTTCCGCAATAAGAGATTACAGAGCTTAAATGTTGATATGCTAATATGACTTAGGAATCTATAATAACTAATTTATATAAACCATGTATGTATGATTTGTGGTTTGGATTTTGTAACGTAGCTTTAACAATTCTTCAGTCATATCTCTACGATGCCTGCATTGTGGCAGCTTAGAGTGATGTCTAGCACTGGGGCATCATGATGCAGATTTGTAGCATGATGTCCCACCCAGTCACATTATCGTCACACCAGGCCAACCAGTCCTAACACTAACCTCTTAATGCTGAGCGTCAAACGAGGCGGCTGTTAGTACCATTTTCATAAGTCTTTGATATGACTGGGTGGGGTTCGGACCCGTGACCTCTCGCACCCGAGGCAGACGCTCTAACCACTAGGCCATCGGTGCGGTCACAAACCATGCAAACGTGAGGAATGAATGGAAAGTACACTATGATACCAAATACATCAGAGGATATTTCACAACATCTGCTGTCTTCGGTTCTCTCATGTGCATTATTATCAGGGTGCTGGTTCTCAAAAATCTCATGCAGTACCTAACACACACACACACACACACACACACACACACACACATATATATATATATATATATATATATATATATATATATATATATATATATATATATATATATATATATATATATATATATATATATATATATATATATATATATTGTTACTAGTGTATGCTTTTGAAAAGATTAAATATTGAGTGAAGACAACAAACTTTGTAAAATGTAGCAAATAATGTATTTCAGCAAAATACAACTTGAAACATTAAGAAATATAACTTACGATTTTACGAATTAAATAAAAAATAATCTAAGAATTAAAAATTAGAAGTCCAAGTAATAACATTTCTGAATGAAACCGAGTTTGAGTCTCGATTGAAATCCGAAATTGAAAGCGATGGCGTCTATTGTGCTTCTGTGTCCACAGTCTTCCGTTGAATCACATAAAATTTTAATCCAGGTTTGAATTCAATATAAGTTCAAAAAATGTCTTTATCCAAGATTTTTATTAGACCACTTTTGTATCTTCAGGGAAAATAATCACTTGAATTCAATAATTTGAAAGAAAAAAAATTCAAACCAAACTGCTCACAACATAATGCAACTGAACATGTCAAGTGTTTTAAGCCCTACTGAATAACCTTGATCAAACCAACCGTTGCACAACTAATAAGCCCCAAAATAGATTCCCGGATGTAGGTCAAAAGTTCATTCTTCTGGAAAAACAATAGAAGTTTGTTATTAATTGATATGTGCTACTTGTCAGGTCGTCTCTGTATGACCTTGCCTCATCTTTATTCTTTATGATTCTTTCTCTGAGAAGATAAAACATATTTTTTTTAAAAAAAAATGTTGTTTATCAAGGCTATCATTGATTTTAGAACAAAGTCAAGCAATAGCTATGTTTCTATTATTAGTACTTTTTTTTATAGAAATAGACTCAACTCTGGGCAATACCAAATACATTAAACAATGCTACATTACGATAGCATAGCAAGTGATGGAACTGAGAATTTAAAACTAACAAACAAATTATATATATATATATATATATATATATATATATATATATATATATATATATATATATATATATATATATATATATATATATATATATTCATTCTTTTGCTAGTATTTTTGTGGCGAGTGGCAGGGGCTGACAACCAATAATATAGCAATATAAAGATTATCAATATTTTATCCTCGTTAGCTCTCGTTTCTGTAAATGATTCTCTCGGCCTAAATGTTGTTAGCCCTTAGTTTTTGTTGATCTGGTGCTCTCGGCCTCTGGCGAGAAAACACACTTGTTACTGCATTTGGCAGGAGTCGTCTGATGGTCGTAATGCCAATTTAATTTTATAGACGGTATCAAAATTGTTCTCCCTCGAATGGTTACTGCAGACTGTCTCGCCTGTCACTGGTCGGATAACGCATGGTACAAACTACTAAACGCAACTAACAACGAAAGTAAAAATGAACGGTTTCTGCCCCAAATCTTCTTACATATCTAAAAGATTAAATTGATCACATAAAAGAAAGTTGTGTGAGTACAATATTAGACCTGTAAAGCTTTATACGCGAGATATATCGGTAACATGCAGCATCGTCACGGCCTATATTTGGTTCCGCAGGCTTCGTCCGATTATCAGAATCAAGTCTTATATCCAGTTGTGTTCCATGCTCGTAATAATTGTATATGAGATGTGTTTTCCAACAGGATATTTACCCCACAGTGTCCAGGGTAGCTTCCTTAACACAGCAGTGATATTGCCGCCGACTTAAATAAATGAGAACTTCTTGTCTCCACATCGAACACATGTTCTCACGATGGTACCTCTTTTAGTACGAGTCAAAAGACAACGGATCTGCGGCACGTGTTCCTATGCGGAAAGGCATACACTATAAAGGATTGATAATGTTGGACCATACTTGACATTAAACACATCATCAATGCGATAGGGAATTCAATCATTTCGAGATCGATCACTACGAATAGTGACGCAAACCATCAAAAGCGGGTGAACCAAACAGTAACACTTCGCTCTACAACAACAATGCCAGCCCTGGTCAGTATTATCATTAATAAAGCTGCTCAACAATGTCTGTCTGATACAAATGCTCGCGAATGCAGTAATGGGAAATGGATTACGATTGTAGACAAAGTCTGTTCGATAGCTGTGAAGAGGTATTAGACGACACAGTTACTGTATAAGTGAAAGCAACGGCTCTATTCAAAAGAAAACAAAATACAAAGTTTGACATGGAAGTGCCCATGAAGACTAATCGAAGTTAAAAGATTGTCAGCATTATTCTTATCCAGCTAAGGATCCTAATTAAAAGATAGAATGGAATTACAAGTGCTTGATGTGTCTCGATATTTTCTTCCGTGTGAAACTTACCTAGATATGGTTAGAAAAAAAGAACGTTAACGATAATACTGAATACGGCTGCAGCGAGATTCGATTTGTTAACAATGACATAATGTTAGCTTTCAAAAGCGTACCATATTTCAGCGATGGAAAGCTAATCGGAGCATGTTTGAGCCATGTTGACATTACTATGACTGTAATCCTGTAATCCGACTCATCTTAAAAAGCTACGACTACGCGAGATCCGCTGGTTCGTCTATGATGTTTACAAAACAATACTATCATACAGGTTAGAGAAATTAAATTCGTACTCTACGGAGCGTCGAACCCAGGTCCACAAGTAAATGACACCCATCACCTTGCCTGCACGCACCATCCCATATACTGTTACGACTAAGCACATATCACCAAAAAATGATGGCACTAAATCGGTGTTATAAAAGCTCGTGCGTAGGAGACACTCGCAAGACGACCTTGTAAATAATTATCATATATACACAGAGTCATTCAAGATTCCTATGAGAGAAATCAAGGTATATAGGATTTTTGTATTATAAAGAATTATATATATATATATATATATATATATATATATATATATATATATATATATATATATATATATATATATATATATATATATATATATCTGGTATATATGTATGTGTGTGTGTTTGTGTGTGTGTATGCCTTGTATACAGTTATATCTATTGTTTGTAATAAATTGTATTATCCTTAAATATGCACGTTTCATTGTTAGAAATATACTAGACTATCTCGGTTACATGCATCACACCTACTTTTCCCTCCAATTATTCCATAACTTGTTTTTTTTTGTGGAAATTTCTCATAAATGTTTATGAAATTTTATTTAGTGTTAACACGTTTACTATTTAACGCATTTTTCGATTTTTGTACTTTCAAGCTCATTGTCCAACTACATCTGCCGTGTCAATGTCATAGATCCTATATCAGACTGGCAGATGCTAGTATCAGTGTCTAGCATACTATATCCACTTTTTAACTGATGTTAATATCAATGTCGTACATCCTATATCAGAATTTGACATGCTGATATCGGTGTCCTACATACTATATCTGCCTTTTAACTGATGTTAATATCAGTGTCGTACATCCTATATCAGAATTTGACATGCTGATATCGGTGTCTTACATACTATATATGCCTTTTAACCGATGTTAATATCAATGTCGTACATCCTATATCAGAATTTGACATGCTGATATCGGTGTCCTACATACTATATCTGCCTTTTAACTGATATTAATATCAGTGTCGTACATCCTATATCAGAATTTGACATGCTGATATCGGTGTCTTACATACTATATATGCCTTTTAACCAATGTTAATATCAATGTCGTACATCCTATATCAGAATTTGACATGCTAATATCGGTGTCTTACATACTATATATGCCTTTTAACCGATGTTAATATCAATGTCCTACATCCTATATCAGAATTTGACATGCTGATATCAGTGTCTTACATACTATATCTGCCTTTTAACTAATGTTAATATCAGTGTCGTACATCCTATATCTGAATTTGACATGCTAAAAAACGTCTAACATACTATATATGCTTTGTAACGGATGTTAATATTAGTGTCGTACATTGTATATCGGTCTGTGAGAGATTCTAATATTAGTGTTTTACATACTAAGTCCACCTTGTAACTGATTATTATATCTGTGTCTTACATATTATACAAGCCTTTTAACTGATGCAATTGTCAGTTGCATTGCCAGATATTTAAATTTTTCTGCTAAAGATCAAACGTTGGGATAAATCCGTGAAACATACAAATATTAGTGGATTTTTTTTTAATAACAGATTTTTTATGGTCAGGGTCAACATATATCTAAGTAGGAATTACACAATGGGATAATGAATATTGATATGTACCAAATATTTGATTTGTATGAGATGATAGTGTCGTCTAAACAGAGGTGTGAAATAAAAAATAATTAATTTTGAGACATGAAGAGGGACACGAAGCACATTAAGTCAGAAGTCATAGACTTAATACATATTTATGATGCCCTTTGAGTTGAATCCCAAAACTGACATCAGTGCAAAATTAGGCTACTTAAACTCTGATCCCAATTTAAATGATCCACGTAGAATAACATAATCCTGCTTTGTGTCACCATTTCGTATTTCATGGCTGCACCAGGAAGCTCCATCAGTTTTAGCAAACAATCGGGTGCCACTACTTTTTCTGAAGAGGTCAGATCAGCCACAAACCATCCATCAGTTTCAGTATAAGGTTTCGGGTTGATTGGTCAGCATTCATGGACAACCATCAGTTTGATTTTTTTGTGTGGGGATAACCTGTAGAAACACGCATATTATCAAATTATTCTGCAAAACGAATTTTAATTACTCTTCAATTGATTGTGCACGCTTTGTTTATTTTTCACGTGATGTGAGTACCATCGTTCTGGTAATTTGCTGAGTTTGATGTTGATAACAGTTTTAAAACGTAGGTTCTTTGTGATATCGAATTTTGAAACTTGCTGAAACTCAATGTTAAATAAACTGTGCTTTCAAATTAACATAATCAAAGCTGAAAAATTTGGAGAAAGTTCAATGATTATTTCTTTATATTATCACTAAACATAAAATGAACTACGTCAAGCTTCAGTAGAATATGACACGGTCAATTTTATGGTACATGGCTTACGCGTAATAATACTCAGACTTGTAACAGTTCAAAAGTGGCGCACGTCAAATAATCGATTTTCAAAGGAAGATAATTGCAGCATGGTTTAGGCTAATGAAATCTATGACAGACACGTTATTTGGAGGGCAACGTATATGTACAGTTATTTCTGACTGGTCATGGAAACTTAAGGGATAACACTTTGAGAAACAATTTAGGAACTATCTCTTAAAAAATATTTTGGTCAGATTGTTCTTGAGAGAAGACTAAGTCGACTCCGTAGACGCTAAAGAAGTAGTGTTTTACGAAAAATTACAAAACAGAGGGTCCATATAGTTGTCATAGAAAAGGAGACAGACTAGGCTAGAACTGTTGTTTGGAAAGAGAAAAACGGCAGTAATGTACGCAGTTTTAGTTTCCAATTTTTAATATATTTCATTTGTTCGATTGTTTACAGATATGATATATTATGACTCACGCATGTATCGTATTCATTTCGTTTGACTCTATTGATATGTAAGTTTATTAGATTATACCATTTGATTATTTGATTTTTCAATTATCATTTATTGAAACAATTGACGGATCGCATGGATTATCCGATATATATATATATATATATATATATATATATATATATATATATATATATATATATATATATATATATATATATATATAAACTGCATTGAATAGCGAAATGTAAATAAGTCGTGGTGTGATGTATGCTGGCATATACGGCCGCTTTGTCTGTAGAAAGCACGGATGAATTGATGACCTGCCCGTTGATTGGATGAACTTGAGCTAAAGTCATTTGCATCAATGTGACGGTATTCTTACCGTAAACGTAAAATCTGTGAGGAGTAAGTGATTAAGGTTACATTAGGTCAGCATTGTGCAGTGTAAGACATCTAAATCTGAACACAAGAATATAGTTTATATTTATAGGTAGATGTGTAGTGGTATTTGCCTAGCCTGAGACATACTATATATTTAAGGGGACAGCTTTGTACTTCGCATTTCAAACGAGAGAAGGAGAAGGATGATTACAGAAGGAACCCAATGAGTTAAAGGGGAAATCTACATCTACGGGATGTCAAAATAGCAAAAGTCGGAAGAGGATAGAGCACGTGGTTTGACGTGGAAAACAAGTCGTGAGGGGACCAGTGATGCTGTCAAAGCATTTGGAATTGTGATCAAAGTCAAAGCTCGTACAAATTGTGAAAGTCTTACACTGTAATTAAATTCTATCACTGATAATCAGTCAAATTGGAAGTTGAATTTTGGCTATGCTAATTGAGTATATGTAATTTAGTAAATATGTTATATGGAAATTGATTATGTTTTCTTTTGATTATATGTAAACTGATTAAAATTTTATATCTTTATTTATTGAAATGGGGCTCATTGTCTTTATTTCTTTCAATACCTTGCTCAGCTATATGTAACGTTCCCTTTATTTGTCCATAGTGGGTAAATTACACTGCGGGAGATCATTACCTAGTTAACGACGCCGAATAAAAGGAGGAGGATAGTTTAATATTTTAAATCTCCTTCTCCCAGTCACGTTCTTCATGGATCCTCTTGCTATATAAACTGTACAGACCCTCTCTCTCTCTCTCTCTCTCTCTCTCTCTCTCTCTCTCTCTCTCTCTCTCTCTCTCTCTCTCTCTCTCTCTCTCTCTCTCTCTCTCTCTCTCTCTCTCTCGCCATTTACCATTTTTCTCTAAAACTGGATGTTCATGCACGCCGGAATTTCTTTGGTCGTTCCACCTGCAAAGAATGTGTCAACGGTAAGACACACCATACCCGTTATTACAGCAAACCTGACAAATGATTTATTCTGGCAACAGAAGTGGTTCTTGCTCATAATATATGTACATTGTTTAGAGTAGTAATTTTAGTTGTGGGCAAGACATTATCATTTCTTCTTTAAAGCTGAATATTTATAGCGAGGTCAAGTAGATTTCAAATAGGTTATACACGCGGTATCAATATTTGCTTCTTTCACAAATGACAACACCAAGAGTAAAACAACTATTATTATTATTATTATTATGATGATGATTATTATTATTATTATTATTATTAATATCATTATTATTATTATTATTATTATTATTATTATTATTATTATTATTATTATTATTATTATTATTATTATTATTATTAATATCATTATTATTATTATTATTATTATCATTATTATTATTATTATTATTATTATTATTATTATTATTATTATTATGATTATTATTATTATTATTATTATTATTATTATTATTATTATTATTATTATTATTATTATTAATATCATTATTATTATTATTATTATTATTATTATTATTATTATTATTATTATTATTATTATTATTATTATTAATATTATTATTATTAATTTTGTTACACTAGGGAATGTCTCATCCTATGTTGACTGATGTTACATGGCACCGTATTTATCTGGCCCAAGTAACACCTTAAATTTTCTTCCTCATTTTGAGATTTGAACTATCTCTCTTATCGTTTTCTTGGCTACAATTAAACCACCATTGTGCTATTTTCATTGTGCTCAAAGGCGTTTTCACCTGTCTGATGGAATTTCCTCATGCATGACATAGTTGTCAGTTCTTTTGTTGGTTTGTTTTGGGAAATAAAGGGATTCCTAGGTGTACAAATTTAAAGCTAAATGGATATTTTCCCCAATTTCCACTATCACTCTTTATGACACAAATTAAAGTAATTACTTAGTATCAGAAGCAAAATATTGGAAGATTGAACGCAAATGGCTTTAATTTTTTTAAATGAGAAATTCAGTGATATAATGGCCTGGTCGAATATGACGTGTTGTAAGCATAAGACTATTTTGTTTTTTTGGGGGGGGGAGGAGAGGAGGTTTGGTGTACAATATGTGACATATATGAAACCATTTGTGTCACGATTGAGTATGACTTGAAAATGTTCTTTATCCAACCTAACAAGTGTTGGGTTTGATTATATTCTGAAGAACACCCAGATAGCAGGGATGAGGTTAGTACTAATATTAATACCCTTAGTCCTACGTTATAGACAGGGTACTAACATGAGTCTATGTGTGTCGTGAAGCAGCCGATGGTGATTCTCATCCAGCTCTTTTTTAGCCTAATTTTTTTGAACATGTTCTTGATATATAATGAAATAAATTGAGTAGTCCTCTTGTTTAAGACTGGAATTATCGCAAATCATTGTAGAAATAGTGGTAAAAGCTCGTTTACCTTTCTTATCCGATATTTGCCTACTTCCGTTCTCAGCCTCGTTTGTTTGTGTGCCATATAAGGACGTTAAGGCCTTATTTGGAAAGGTAAACAGATCGTAGTAAAATAAATATGGCGCGGTTTGAGTCGGAAATTCTGACCGGTGACTTTGAAATTCCACCAAGAAGCAATTATTTTCTCAACAAAAACTGTACTCCGCAATAATGTATGCAAGTATACATTCTCCATCTTCTCGCGTTATGTCATTCAACAACTAATATCATAGCGTAGAACATCTTTACATAGTCTGGCAAGCATTTTGCAGAAAAGGGGTCACGGCTTGAGTCTCGCGTTATCTGTCATTGTGGACACGGTGAGGTTAGCATAACTATCCCAATTTATTTAACCGTGTAAGGGCTTAATAAATTCAAAATAAGCCAAACTTCTTTGACAAAATGATTATACTTATTTAGTAGATTTATAAACTATTTTTGTTTCTGACTTTTATGAGGATTTTTTTTTTCTCCATATGCATGATATGTGATCAGTTCGTAGCCTCAACCACAACAAAACAAGTTGAGGCTACGACATCGTAGCTAGGCTGAGGTGGGAACGCTCGTGTCTGATTCTTTTCTAGCACCTGGATACAAGAGTGGATTAAAATCAACGAGATTATTTATGACTTTGATGAGTCATTTGACAAATATAATATAATTCAAAGAGGTACAGAGTGGTTTTGATGGGCATATGAGAATTTAATACATTTCAAGTATCTCTAGTCTGAAAAGAGCGTTTGAACATTTGGCGTGTTAATTTACAAGGACATGAATATTTACAACAAGTGTGTCAATTCACAAGGACATGAATATTTCCAACAAATGTGTTAATTTACAAGGACATGAATATTTCCAACGAATGTGTATACCAGAAGAAAATATATTTAAACCCCTTTAATTCCATGTAATCATTTACAAACACGTGAAATTCCATTTACTGATTTACAAAACACGTGGAATTCTATGTACAGATTTACAGATTAAAATATTATTAATAAGAACAACAGACAGTATTAACAAAAATGCCAAACAGTATTAATAAGAATAACAAATAGTATTAAAAGGAATAACAGACAGTATTTATAAGAATAATAAACAGTATTATTAGGAATAATGAGCAGTATTAATACGAATAACAAACAGTATGTTTTCTAAGATAAATAGTGTCATATGTTAATATGTATCCAGTCTGAAATGAGATTGTGGGAAATTTTAGTAGATCAGTTGGTACAATGCTTATTTCTATTTTTTAATAAAGTTTTAAACATAATATTGTTGTTTGTTAAGCTGCATGTGATTTCATTAAATACATGGAACGATATTTTAAGAGATTTTAAATAGCAATATAAATACATTCGTAGTATTTCTAAGCTTTTAGACCTATCTGCCATATCCCATAATCAATGATTTTGTAAAACGTGTCTCATTCCTGGTACATTTTTTATATCTTAAACAGATGAACCAGCCAAACCAAGTTCCCTTGCTGATACTTGCAATGCTCGAACAACTGTTGCCATCCATGTCTTATTTAATACCTTTCTTGTTAGGGACGAGCATTATAGCATCAAACATTTTCTCCGTCATTAGCTTGATGTCACTTGTGGCAATGTTTCTCCGTTTCTAACTTGACCTCATTTA